>CM062816.1:544705044-545422221 GCA_031772625.1 Pinus tabuliformis | reverse complement strand
ACCCACCATATTCCAAAAATCAATATGAGGAAGTTTGATGGCAAGGATACTGCAACATGGATATTATAGATGGAGCAATTTTTCATTCTCAATAATGTGCAAAACACACAAAAGGTACGTATTGCAACTTTATATTTGGAACCAAATCAGTTTGTATGGTATCAATGGCTTTGCTCTCGTAAACAAATTATCACTTGGGCAATTTTTATGGAAGAATTGATAGCACATTATGAGGATACAAAAAGCAACACTTTTTTTAGCCAATTAATAAGTCTCAAACAAAAGGGTTCAATAATGGAGCACATTGAGGAGTTCCAAAAACAGAACATCAGGGTAGAAAATATTCCAGACGAGCATAGGATTGATGTGTTCATAGGGACTTTAAAGGATAATATCCAACATGATGTTCGCCTTTGGGAACCTGATTCATTAGAGAAGGCATTCAGGTTAGAAAGAAAAATGGAAAGCAAAATTATGGCAACCAAGAAAAATACCACTCACAACTACAAAGATGGAAGTGTTGTTTCCCCTAGTTTTCCACAACCTATAAGGTTGACACCACAAAAATTGGAAGAAAAAAGAGCAAAAGGGCTTTGTTACAGTTGTGATAGAAAATACACTAAAGGTCATAAGTGTGCTGAGAAGAAATTATTCTACATAGATTGTCAAGAAGAAGAAGAAAAGGAGCAAGAAAGGTCAAAAGAACAGGATATACTCCAGGAACAAAGCCTAGATAAAGAAGAAATGAATCCGACCATATGTTTTAATGCATTGGCTGGAATTACCACTCCTCAAACCATCAAGATAGAAGGACAAATCAAGAAGAAAAAGGTAATAGTGTTGATTGATTCAGGGAGTACCCACAATTTTATTCATTGTAAGATAGCAAGAGAATTGAATTGCTTCCTATATCCAGCACTAGAGTGTCAAGTGATGGTTGCAAATGGAGGAATGATAAATTGCTCTAGAAAGTGCCATAATATCAAGCTATCCATGAGAGAATATGTATTGACTAGCCCAATGCTTTCCATTCCAATGGGAGGTGTTGATGTTGTACTAGGAGTCCAATGGCTACAATCCTTGGGTACAATAGCTTTTAATTTTTAAGAACTTTTCATGAAATTTTCTATGGAAGGAAAGGAAGTTGAATTAAGGGGTATTGCAGGGAAACCGGGAAAGATAATCAGCTCTAACGGTATGACAAAGCTTCTAAAAATGGAACAAAGAGGTGTAATTGCACAATTATGTTTGCTAGATGTTTCCACATCGGAATGATCTATTTCTCCATATCTCCAAAAAGTCTTGGACAATCATTCCAAGGTATTTGAGACTCCCAAAGGTATCCCACCTATTCGTGATCATGATCATGCTATTCATCTGATTCCAGGACGTGTTCCTCCAAAAATCAAGCCGTACAGATATCCCTATGCCCAAAAGAGTGAAGTTGAACGTATGGTTGAAGAAATGCTAGAGGCTGGTATAATTCAACCTAGTAAAAGTTCTTTCTCTTCTCCAGTAGTATTGGTGCACAAGAAGGATGGATAATGGCGCATGTGTCCGGATTTTAGGGAGCTCAACAAGCTCACTATTAAAGATAAGTTTCCCATTCCGATCATTGATGAATTACTGGATGAATTGCATGGATCAATTTACTTCACCAAGTTGGATCTTCATTCGGGATATCATCAAATCAGAATGATGACTCAAGACATTCCAAAAACAACATTTAAAACTCATAAGGGTCATTATGAATTTTTGGTCATGCCTTTTAGCCTTACCAATGCACCTTCTACATTTCAAGGTTTGATGAATTCCATTTTCAAACCCTTCCTTAGAAAATTTGTGTTAGTATTTTTTGATGATATACTAATCTACAACAAGTCTTGGAAGGATCATGTTGAACATGTTGACAGGGTGCTACAACTATTGGAGGAGAAACAATTATATGCAAAAATATCCAAATGTTTCTTTGGAGTACAAGAGGTGGAATATCTGGGTCATATTGTATCTCATGAAGGAGTTAAGGTAGACCCTAGAAAAATTAAAGCCATTAAGAAATGGAAAATCCCCACATCCATAAAGCATCTGTGAGGATTTCTTGGGTTGATAGGGTATTATCGCAAGTTTGTTAAGAATTATGGGAGAATAGCAGCACCTCTAACAACATTATTGAAGAAAGATGCATTTTCATGGACTCCAGAAGCAACAAAGGCCTTCGAACATCTTAAAGAGGCAATGTGCCAAGCACCAGTGTTAGCTACACCAGAATTCACAAAAACTTTTATTGTGGAATGTGATGCTTCTGGAAATGGAATTGGTGCTATTTTAATGCAAGATGAAAGACCCATTGCTTTTGAACGTCGTCCAATCAAGGGAAAGTTTCTACACAAAGCTATTTATGAGAAGGAAATGTTGGCAATACTACATGCACTTAAGAAATGGCAACCCTACCTAATGGGAAGACACTTCAAGGTAAAAACGGATCATGATAGCCTTAAATACTTTTAGAACAAAGATTATCCTCTGAAGAGTAACAAAAGTGGGTCACAAAGATGTTGGGTTATGAATTTGGAATCATATACAAAAAAAGGGAAGCAAAATGTGGTGGCAGATGCACTCTCAAGAAAGGATGAGGATGTGGAAGCATTGTTTTGTGCCATTTCTATTATCCAACCAGATTGGATAAACGAAGCGAGGGAGGAATGGAAGAATGATGAAGAAGTATGGGCACTTATTCGAAATTTACAACACGATTCTAGTACATCTGATACATTTAGTTGGCAAAATGATTCGTTATGGTTCAAAGATCGCTTATACCTCTGTAATAATTCCCAACTCAAACAAAAGATTCTTATGGAATTGCACACTTCTCCCTTAGGAGGGCACTCAGGATTTTTAAAAACTTACCACAGGGTTAAGAAGGAATTTTTTTGGGATGGCCTTAAATCGGATATTCAAAAGTTTTTGGTGGAATGTTTGGTTTTCCAACAAAATAAAGTTGAAACAATTAAGACCCCGGGTCTATTACAACCTTTTTCCATTCCAAGCCAACTTTGGGAGGAGGTTTCAATGGATTTTATCACAAGTTTACCCAAGTCTGAGGGAAAGACTTTCATCATGGTGGTAGTTGACAGACTTACCAAGTATGCACACTTTTGTGCATTATCACATCCATTTAAAGCCAGTATAGTTTCTACTGCATTTATGGAAACAATTCAAAAGCTACATGGAAACCCAAAGATTATTGTAAGTGACAAAGATCCCATTCACTAGAAATTTTTGGACAGAATTATTTTCTTGTCTTGGTACTCAGTTAGCTCATAGCTCATCTTATCATCCTCAATCTAATGGGCAAACTGATATAGTAAACAAATGTTTGGAAGGATATCTTCATTGCTTTGTATCTGATAAAGAAACACAATGGGTCAAATGGTTGCCTCTGGCTGAATGGTGGTATAACACTTCCTTCCATACAGCAACAAAAATGACCCCATTTATGGCACTTTATGGATATCAGCCACCATCCATCACATCATATTTAAGAGAAAATTATAAGTTTCAAGCAGTGGAACATCACATCGAACATCAACAACAAGTCCTCCAACTCTTAAAGGATAACCTCGTGTTGGCACAGAATAGAATGAAACAATAGGCAGATCAACATCGCAGCAAAATAATTTTGATGTAGGTGATTGCATACGGCTACAACCATATAAACAAATGTCCCTCAAGCAAGCTAAGAAGGATAATAAATTATCACCAAAGTATTATGGTCCATACAAGGTGTTGCAAAATATTGGTACTATGGCATACAAATTGGAGCTTCCTGTAGCTTCTCAAGTGCACCCAGTTTTCCATGTTTCATGTTTAAAGAAGGTTATAGGCGACAAGCTCCTAGTTCAAACAATATTGCCAGAACTTGATGAGGAAGGAAAAATTATATTGGAACCAGAAGTAGTCACTGAAACAATAACTCGACAGCTACGAAATCGATCAATTTCGGAGTATCTCATCAAGTGGAAGAACTTATCCGCTGAAGATTCCACATGGGCGGATGATAATTTTATACAGAAGCATCCAGAACTACTCAAGCACTGAGGACAACACTTTTTTGAAGGAGAGGGGCATGTTAAGTCCCTATAATACTAGTGATTACCCCATTACTATTGTAGTTGTATCCCGTATTAATATTGTTGTGCCCCTAAGGTCTTTTGTTCAACTATAATGTTGTTATTAATTATTTGGTTTGAAAAATAGGTTGGGAAAGAATTTATAACAATTGTAAAAGTAGTAACATGGTGAAATGATTTTGCATTTATATATTTGTTTTTGTAAGAAAATGGTGTCGTTCTATTTAATAGGGTATAAATTTAAATTTAATGGAATAAGGATTGTTACATACAATTTTAATGTGATTATGGATCAATTCTATTTACATTAATCTAATGCAATAATGCAATATTGGAGATGTTTTTGAATTTAAAAAATGAATGGAATATTTTGAATTTCACATAAACTCATGTATAATTAAGCCTAATTCTTATGATTCAAGTGAAATATATCATCTACCGCACGTGATTTTTTTTTAAATAATTTACATTAGATATGTGGTGCATCAAGAATTTATTTTTCCTCATCATAGGATTGTATATACTTAAATTCTTGATTTTTCCTCATCATAGGATTGTATATACTCAAACAAGGGTTTTGAGATGGGCATCCACACTAGCAATTTTTTAATGTTCTTTAGTACATTTTATCTACAATGTTCTTTTCAAATGAGGTCATTGTTAACATGGTTGAACTAATAATGCTTATCCTATGTCTATATATGGTTTTGATATTTAAATGTTACATTACAATTTTATCAACAATACATACAACATGGCCACTTTCATTACTAATTTAGATTAATATGAAATTCGCTAATAAGATATCAAGATCAGTGTTATAAACTACTTATCATAAGATTTCAATCTATCTAAAACGATACTAGTCCCCTTAGATTCACCCAAAGTATAGGTTAGAGGTTATCTCTAATACCAAACAAAGGAAGTGTCACTATCATGTGTAGATGAGATTTCCTACATTTAATTACATTTATCCAATGTGTGGTTTTGCACTTGTGGTTGGTAATTTACCAAAGTGTTGTAGCGGCTAGAACAATCTCTAAAAATTTTAACCTGTATACCTAAATTTTGGGTCCTCTTTTGCTTTTCAAAGGTTAACGGGTATTCCTGTTGCTTGAATTAGTGAAAATCCTTAAATGACCTAGCTATCATCGAAGGCTATGGTTTCTCATGTTTTCACCAAGCACATTCTATGTCTGTCTTGTCTCATCTTGGTTCTCATTCTTCTAAAGGCATTATGGTTGGTGGAGTTTCTTCATCCATGCACTTTTAAAGCTTTATACTACCATATCATGCATTGCAATCTAGAAGCATGAATTTTGTAATGTACGAGTGAAAATTATAGCCACGCTTTACCTTGGTTCTCATCCCCTAATTTGCATCTTCAAGTTTGAAATATAATGAGTAATTCATGGCAATTTTCAATCACAATAATTGCATTGTCCTGACGAAAACGGCATTGCATATCAACACCATATTTAGTTATTAAGTTAATTTCCATACTTGAATGTTGAATTGGTTTGAGGAATAAGTTTATTATGCATCCAAGTGTTTCCATTGATGTATGTTGGAGTGTTGTAGATGTGTGGTTGATTGTCATTGATGTCAACCAGGCTGCTTGGGTTGCAGGTGTGTTGGCTATACATATGTACGTGTGGTTGCAGATGGTTGAGGTGTTTGATGATTGAGGTGATGATGGAGATATGATAGATGTTCCTTGCTTGGTTGATGATGTGTTGGATTACACTTGGAGGCCTTCCCATGATGATGGTCTTCATGATCATGTTGCTGCATACAGATATTGGTGGTTTCTACAAGAGTTGTTGTTGAGGAGCCTTGTTGTTTGGTCTCCATATCACAGATTAGGTCTACATGATGATGATGTTATAATTTGGGCTTGGAGAGGACATACATGAGTTTTTGGACGCTTGAGATGGTTGTGCGGGTGTTGGAGGATGTCTGACAGGTTTTGGAGCTACATATTGATGTCAAAGATGTTGAGGAATAGTTTGATGGCTCATACGCTTAGGTTGGTCATTGGTTGGCATCCTATTCAACCTAGTTTGACTTGTGATGATGTTGGTGATATCACATTGATTTGTATGAGTGTTGCAGAGGTTTCAGAGACTTCCATAGTTCCTATAGAGGTTGCTCAACCTCTGGAAGAAGTTGAGGCATGTTTTGAGTTGAGGAAGTGTGATTTTGAGTCTCCTTAGCCCTAGTCACATGCATGATGGGTCAAGGGAGCCATTTTAGGCTCTAATCGCTTGTAGGATTATCTCAAGGGAGAATTTATAGCTCCAGTCACTCGAAGGGTAGTGCTAAGGGAAAAACTAAGAAATTTCAGAAGTTTTTCTTTGCATTCCTTGTGTTGCTCACCTAATTTTGGTGTTGTGGCGATGTTATTGATCAGGAACTTTCACATATGGTTGGAAAAAGTTTGTGGTCCCCCTAGAAGCTAATCAAGATTTAAGATATCAAAGGGATAGTGGAGTTAGTGATTGATTTGGTTTAGAATACTTCCTTAACCAAATCTGAGGCATGTGAATAGATTTGTTGAGTCTTACATAACTTGTTGCATTTACTGACTTAATCATCTCAGAAAATGTTAAACAGAAGAAGGATTTGAGTTCATTTGGTTGGTTGTTTGGAGAGTGAGTGAGTATGCTAGTATGAGATCATTGTGAGTGAATAGAGTATGCAGTAGCTAGTCAAATATGTTATGCAGAGATATATCAGAGATTTGTGAGCAGAAATCAAAGATAGAATTTGTCTGTTGGTTGTGGCAGAATTTTGGTAGATTTGTGATGTGTTTGTGAGAAATGTTTTGGTGTGCGAAGTAGTGAGTAATTCCCTTATTCAGTTTATATTTATGATTCATATTTGATGAGCATAATGCTAGTGTTTTTAGGTTGCTCATGTTGAGTGAATTGAGAACCCAGACTAAAAATATATGAAATGTGGTTCGCATGGAGGAAGTGAAGGTGAGGAGGATTCAATAGAGATAATGATTTGGCCAATTCAGTAGCAGGAATATTTTTCTCCATCAAATAGGAGTTGGAAAGTCTAATGGGGGTTGGGTAAGGATCATTGTTCATGGGATAGATAGATGCCGACATACTATTGAGAAAGCCAAGTCTTCTAGCTATGGGTGTAGCTAATCCATGTAAAATTTTCTTAGCAACATAATAATAATAATTGAGCAACGCAGCAACAACAGGGTGGTTTTTTCCTAAAATGTTTTCCACCAGAAATACTTGTGTTCTTGTGTGTGCATGCTTGTGTTTCTCATGGTGATTTTTCATGATTGTTATGATTTCAGTTTATTGCTACTTATATGTTTTGATGATCTAATGATGTGCATGTGCAAGGATAATTAGTTCTGGGAAAAAATTTAAATTAGTGAAATTAATATAAAGCCCATCACTACTAATTCACCCCCACCCCACTCCTAGTAGTGAATATATTTCCAGCAATTGGTATCAGAGCTAGTGTTCTTCAGTGAATCTTGATCGCTTGGAGATTAGATCATGGATTATGGACAAAAGAAAGAGGAGGATGTCTCAAAAGCCAAAAAAATTGAAGAAGGAAGGAAATCATTCCATTGCAAAGGAAGTTGCAAATTCTGAATCAGATGTGTCATGAGGTAATATTTTGAAGGAATTTTTTAATTATAATTTTCATTATTCTTTTGAGTTTGATAGTGGAGATGAGAAGAGTATTGTTGTCATTAAGGTTGAATATGAATCAACAATGGTTGTTATCAAAGAATTATATTCTCAAGTAGATAAACTAACAATTTCATGTAGAGATCATAAGAAAATGTTGTAGATTTGTGATGAGAATGATAAAACTCTCAAGGAGGAGATCACTACCTTGAGAACCCAGCTAGAGGATTCAAATGAAACGAGGAAGTAATGTGAGGCAAGAAAAAGGAAAATAAATATTATGTTGAGACACTTGAAAGTGTAGTCAATAAATTGAGAAGGAAAATAGAAGACAAGATAGACAGCCTGAAAAAATTAAGAGTTGCATAGTAGAAAGCCAATCTACAACGAAATTTGTGAGCAACCATGAGAATGTTGAAGAAAATAGGTTGCAATTTCATCGGCAGAAAAGAAGAGATTTGAAAGGAGTTTATATGCCAATAAAATAATTCACTCCTATGGTTGATAGTAGCATAATTCAAAGAATAAATTAGAATTCATTTGATCCCTTGATGAACGAAATTGAGTGTTTTAATTTCCATTGGTTTGGAAATATAGCAGTTGTTTGTAGGAGAAAATTGGACACATGCATGCAGTGGTTTGGACAGCAAGGAATGAGATCTTCCTTCATGTATACAAGTTCATTTAATGGTTTATGTTATGCTTGTAACCTTTTTTTTCCATAAGGCCATTGATTGCAGATATAGTACGAGAAGATGGAGATCTAACATGGGAAACAAAAGATCAGATCCATTGGCTTATTATCTCAGTCATGTAGAATGTTTTATGTGTCACAACTTTTGACACATGGCCAAGGATTTCCTGATGCCTAAATCCATGAGACCATCTATTGGGCACGAGATCCCCCAATAGTCATTTTGGGGCTAAAATCACATATTTTGGTCAAATTTTGTAATCCAAGTGTAAAGACTCTGCATTTTGTGGTCGCGGGGCGCGTAGATGTTAAAGAGCCATAGGGTTGTCCGCCCTTATTTTGGAAATGTAATGTCAGCTGTAAAAGATCTACCCATGGTTCGAAAACCATGGGCTTGTATAAAATGAGCTAAGCTCTAAGTAGATAGAAAAGTAGGAAGAGAGTCATAGCTTAGAGAAAGAAGCCTAAGTCTTAGCGTAGGTAGAGGCTCTACAGCTGAGTGCGCAGAGGCCTAGGGTAGAAGTCCAAAGCTAAGTGCGCGGACCCCTACAGCTGAGTGCATAGGGCGGGTCGAGTCTGTAATCATCTGAAATTATCAATAAATAGAAGTATTCTACAATTTCTGCATATTTATTTCCTTTTTATGCATCTTGTTATGTTAAGTATGAATTTCAATTATAATACTTATATGATGTGAAAATGTATGTAAATGTGTTGGTCAAGTGAACACAAGTAAGAACATTTGTTTACACGAAGGTAACTAAGATCGGTTAATAATATAAGTAAAACACTTAGCCTAGTTTGGGAGATATCACAATTCGCTGCCTTAGCAGCGCGAAAGTCCCTGAGCCACAGGTTAGGGCTCCCTTTCGTGAAGGTACTGTAGGGTGGAACAGAGGGCTAAGCAACCTGTACAAAGGCAGATATAGCCGGAATAAACCAAAATCACAACCATCTCAAGGGTGTGGAAACTTGGTTCTAGCATCCCCCCATACTGCTTCGGGTGAGACTTCAGTCCACGCTCCTCGGGTCGATGCCGAAAGGGCCAGTAGTGTAGGGATTTGTTTGGATAACTAACACTAAACCTAGGTCAAGCCCCCTCAACCCAACAAATGGTTCCGTTGTTGGAACCGGAATCTGCATAAGAGATGTGTGGTGTCATATCACTGGAATCCAACTAAGAAGGAGATTCGAGATTGATTGGATAGAAAGATCCATGAATTCGTGACACAAGAGAACAGAAACTTGCGACTGTCAAAAGAACAGTGGTTGGATCGATACCTGTATACAGAGATCCAAAAAATCTTTTTCTGTTATTTCCATATTGAGCTATACGAGTGGATCGTGAATCTAGTAGATATCCAAGGAAGGTGGAAACTTGACGGTCCTATTGTGTGGACCCTAGAGCTAGTGCAAAGGTTAGAAGCATCACAGGATAAGATCGCCCCCACTATCGATCATTGGCTCGATCGCGTCATAGGAGGATTTGTGACTGAATTCACAGTTGACACCTCAGTCAACTATAGTGAGGTGGAGCGACGCTTTTTCAAAGGACTGCGAGGTAATTACGTAAAATCTTTTAATACTTGGATTAAAATGTTGTTGTGCGAAAAATGGGTTATGCAGCTACCTATGTTTGGGACTCCGTGAAGTGAAAAAACTTACTGTTGGGCATGGAATCCCCCCACGGCATGTTTTGGGGCTCAAGGCCCAAGTTTTGGTCTAATATAGTTGTAAAGCTCCACGAATTGTGGGCTCGAAAGTATGTTAGAGTCACAGGGCTATCTGCCCTAGTTTTGAATGTAATGTCGGCCTACCCATGGTCCGCGAACCATGGGATTGTATAAAGAGAGCAAGGCTCTAAGTTGTAAAGAGAGATGAGATAGAGATGGAAGTAGAAAAGAGCAAGAGAGTCTAAGTGTCATAGAGTAGGAAAGGGCTCTGTAGCTAAGTGCGTAGAGGCCTAGTAGAGTCCATAGCTGAGTGCGCAGACCCTTACAGCCGAGTGTGCAAGGCAAAGTCAAGTCTATAACCAAAGGAATACAATAATAAATAGCAGCTTTATCTTAATTCTGTGTATCTATTCTTGGGTTATTTTCTGTTGATATGAATTGAAATTATACTGTTTATTTACTGCGCACACTTGTATGAATGAATTATATTGCTAAGTATGCTTTACACCTGCAAATAAGCTAAGTTAATCAACTAATCATGGAATACTAGTATGACATTGGGTAATAATAGTGTTCAACCCCCAAGAAGAGTTGCGCGAAGGCAACATTTCCAGCTGTGAGGTACGGGTAAGTGCGCGTAGCGACATGCACGCAGGGTCAACCCGCGGACCACCTGAACTCCTCAGGCATCCCCAGGGTGTAGAAACCTAGTTCTAGCACCCTCCCATACTACTTCGGGTGAGACCTCAGTCCACGCTCAGCAGACTTTTGCCGAAAGGGCTAGTAATACCGGGATTTGTTTAGCTAAATCACCTCCGAACCTGGGTCAGGCCCATACAAGCCAACAAATGCTTCCGTTGCATTGAACCTTAAGAAGTGAAAATTCCTCATTCCCTTTGGGAACCTGTTGGGACACGTGGTCTTCAAATAGGGACTGATGGTGGATCCTACGAATATTGCAATAATCCTAAATTTGGAAGCACCACAAAGTGTTAAACAGTTGCGCTCTACCTTGGGACACACATGATACTACAAGAAGTTCATCAAGAGCTATGCCCAAATCACCGCGCCGATGGAGAAACTATTGAAAAAAGATGTCACATTCTGCTAGAATGATGATTTCAGGAAGAGCTTGTATTTCCTAAAGGGGAAATTGGTCTCTGCTCCAATCGTGGTCTTCCCAAAATGGGATGTGGAGTTTCATGTCCATGTTGATGCATCGTGTATCGTGCTGGGAGCAGTACTCACACAAGAGGGCGAAGAGGGCTTTGATCACCCTATCGCATTTGCCAGTTGTAGATTGTCCAAAGCTGAGAAGAACTATTCCACAACCGAGCGCGAGGGGTTAGCGATGGTGTACGTGCTCCAAAAATACTGACACTATTTGCTAGGAGGACATTTCAAGATGTATACGGACCATTCCACACTTAAATACTTGGTCAATAAGCCCATGTTGGGGGGGCACATATGTAGGTGGCTCTTATTGTTCCAAGAATATGACTTTGAGGTCGTAGTCAAACCTGGCCGCTTGAACACAGGGTCGGATCACTTGTCGCGTATTGAGACGGGTGAGGAACCTACTAGTTTGGAGGAAGGATTACCTGATGCACAGCTCTTTGCGATGCGCATCGTGGATGGACACTTCGAAGATATAATCCACTTTCTAACAACAGGGACTGAACCAAAAGAATACTCCATCCAACAGAAGAAGGAATTGGTGGTGTGCGCAGCGGACTTTTCTGTCATCGTGGGGCACCTCTAGAAAATGGGAAATAATGAGATATTGCAAAGGTACGTACCTAAATTTGAACGAAGTCAGATCCTCGTGGAAGCACATGGGGGTGTTGGAGGAGGACACTATGCAGGACGCGCGATCACACAAAAGATTCTTCGCACAGGGTTATAGTGGCCAGCCTTTCACCAGGATTCAAAAGCACACTATAAGGCCTGCAATATATGTCAAAGGACCAGAAAACCATCACGGAGGGACGAGATGTCGTTGAACCCACAAATGACACTGCAGTCATTCGAAAAATGGGCAATTGACTTTCTGGGACCTATCAAACCTCAGGCAAAGATAGGCACAAGCTATATCGTCACCGTGACGGAGTACCTAACATAATGGGTGGAAGCACAGCCGGTCAAAGACTGCATGGCCGCTATGGCTGCAAAGTTTTTGTTTGAAAACGTGTTGACCCGATTTGGTTGTCTGAAAATTTTAATGAGTGATCGTGGAACACATTTCCTAAACGAAACCATCAGCACACTTACATAAGAGTTCCAGGTGTGTCATTAGAAAAGTACATCGTATCACCCACAAGCCAATGGGACTATAGAAGCATTTAACAAAATACTGGAGACTGCGCTGACCAAAGTGTGCAATGCGTAGCAAAGTGATTGGAACCTGTGCGTGCCTGCAGTGCTATGGGCATACAAGACAACGTGCAAGAAACTAATGGGACAAACCCCTTTCCGATTAGTTTATGGCATGGAAGTTGTCATGCCAATGGAATATATCATACCCAGTCTGCGAATAGCAACACTCACCAAGATGACAGACCACGAAGCCCTGGAGGAAAGACTCACACAATTGGAAGAACTTGAGGAAGATCGGTTCTTGGCTGGTTTTCATCAGCAGGTACAAAAGTAGCGTGAAAATGCCTAGCACGATCGCCATATTAAGTTGCGCACCTTCAAGGTAAACGACTTAGTGCTATTGTACGATAGTAAGTTTGAAAAATTTCCAGGAAAATTCCAAATGCATTGTCTGGGACCATATGTGGTTAAAGAGGTCACAAACGGAGGCATTGTCCAGCTAGTCAAACTCAATGGAGAATTCTTCCCAGGCAAAGTGAATGAAAGCCGCTTGAAACCCTACACGGGTGGGCCGAATATCTGACTAGCCGGCCAAAGCACGGTCTTCACACTCCAAGGAGCTGGAAAAACACATGGGACTATAAACATATGTAGCAGATACTAGTATAGATGTAGGAAAATATTCCAGACAAGGAGATCTCAAAACAAAGGATGCAGCAGGTTCAGCAAGCAGCAGCTCAGTGCACTGCGGACATCAGTACTGTTTGAGAACAGTTGGAGGGACTCCGCACCAAGATCACCGCACTGATAGAGTGACTCAAGGGCGAGTCACGATGTTTGCATTGGGGGCCTGTTGGGCATGGAATCCCCCCATGGCATGTTTTGGGGCTCAAAGCCCAAGTGTTGGTCTAATATGGTTGTAAAGCTCCGCAAATTGCGGGCGCGGAAGTATGTTAGAGTCACAGGGCTGTCTGCCCTAGTTTTGAATGTAAATTGTATAAATAGAGCGAGGGTCTAAGTTGTAAAGAGAGATGAGATAGAGAGGGAAGTAGAAGAAAAGAGCAAGAGAGTCTAAGTGTGTCGTAGAGTAGGAAAAGGCTCTGCAGCTGAGTGCATAGAGGCCTAGTAGAGTCCATAGCTGAGTGCGTGGACCCCTGCAGCTGAGTGCACAAGCAAGAGTCAAGTCTGTAACCAAATGAAGATAATAATAAAGAGAAGTTTTATCTTAATTCCATGTATTTGTTCTTGGGTTATTGTCTGTTGAAATGAATTAAAATTATACTATTTATTTACTGCACGCACTTGTATGAATTAATTATATTACTAAGTATGCTTTACACCTACAAATAAGATAAGTTAATCAACTAATCGTAGGATACTAGTACGACATTGGGTAATAACAGTGTTCGGCCCCCAAGTAGGGTTGCACGAAGGTAGCATCTCTGGCTACGAGGTATGGGTAAGTTCGCCTGATGACGTGCACGTAGGGTCAACTCATGGACCACCTGAACTCCTCAGACATCCCTAGGGTGTGGAAACCTAGTTCTAGCACCCTCCCATAGTACCTCGGGTGAGACCTCATTCCGCGCTCCATGAACCATTGTCGAAAGGGCCAGTAGTACCATGGTTTGTTTGGCTAAATCACCTCTGAACCTGGGTCACACCCATACAAGCCAACACTTACAAGAATGAAGGAAATAAGGGTCTAGAGTATAGCCCCTTGATTTCACCTCTGTGAAGGGACAAAGAAGCAATAGCGAAGGTTTCTCCGCGAAGTCCAATTCATTTAATAAGACAAGGATTCCCGTGAATACCACCTCTGCCCACACCACCTCCGACTTCACCACCATCGCCTCCAACTTCACCCGTAGCACCTCCACCTCCACCACGGTTCAGTATGGCAAATATAGTGAATTTGCCTTTGTTCAAAGGCTTGGGAAATGAGGACCTAGACCAATTCTGGTTCGTTGTGAGGGTTGTATGGGAAGACCAAGGTGTTACAGATGACCACATAAATAAGGCGACACTAGTTACTACTCTGCAAGATCACGCACTAACCTGGTATATTAAGTACTCTAACGATAACCCAAATGCTGGGGTAGCAGACATCCAAGCAGCACCAAATAATGAATTTAGCAGGCCTAAATCTGAAGCACAGTTGATTGTGGGATTCAAAGAGATCGTGATGCAACCAGGTGAGACGCCTTTGGAACAGGATCAGAGGCTAAAATGTATGATCCGCGAAGCAAACATGAATTTGATAGATGGATAGCATTGCGAGTGGTTTGTGGCTTCACTACTACCACACTTAAGGAGTGCGTTGTCGCAGTAGAAAATAACAACTCAGGCAGAGGCCTTGGAGATTGCCATGAGACTACATGAGACTCTGATGCAAGATCCTAATCTAGGGATCCAGCAAATCCATGCGTAGCTGAAGAATCTATGCCTTGAGATGCAAAGTCTGAAGCAGGACAAGACAGTTCGGCCAGAGGTACACGAGGAGGTATGGTGCTTGAAATGCAAGAGTCAAGGTCATGACAAAGACCATTTCCTGGTATTTACAAATTACCTTGCAGGAGGAGGACCGATGCCTTTAAGGCCAGAAGCTCAAGAAGGACCTAGCGTGGTGCCTGGTTTATGGTGCGCTATTTGTCAGGTAGCTAGAAAACATGCCATGGATAACTGTCACTTGCTACAGAAGTATGTGCAAGCACCGCAACAGTTATTCTGCAACTTTTGTAGGTCGGTAGGGCATGATGAGCGTACTTGCAGGAGCTATGAATTGATGATGGATAGGACTCTCGCCTACCGGGTTCAAGCCGAAATGTGGCCCCTTGACCAGAATGCAGGGATGGCACGGACAAGATTTTAGGGGCGCAAACAAGGCCAATGCAGAGGAGGACTTAGTAGAGGTCGAGGAAATTTCATTTGCTATAATTGCAGAGGACCAGGAAACTATGCCCACAATTGCAAAAATCCAATGCGTCTGTCGTGCAAGTATTGCACGCTATGTGATCATAAAATAGAAGATTGTCCTACACCGATAGCTAGGATACATGACAAAGGGACGCTACCGCCTCCCCCAACTCAGAACCTGAAGATGATGAGGTCTGAGCCACATGGGGAAGATCCGAATGTAAATATAGTGCTCTGGAGTGGAATCATGACGTGAGATGACAAGGGGAAACAGCCAAAATATAGTACACGGGTTCGCAAGGACCTGACGAAAGAGGTTGAGTTTGATTTGGAGCATGCTCAGGAATCCTTCATGGAAGCTAAGAAGAGCTTCGCTAAGGCCTCCACTTCAGGAAGCAAGGATAACCTTGAGCCGAATATGGACCCCGCTATGCTCACACCTTTCTTGGAAATCTATATGAAGTTACTGCACAATAGTAAGGCTGTAAAAGGGCTACAATAACTCATCAATAGATGTGCTGGAATCGTGCCAGGTGAGCCACATGTTGTACGAAAGATTGGCAAGCATAAAACAAGGATAGGACGGGAGATGAGACTGACCACAAAAATAGGAAAGTATGAAATGGATCAGGTCATTTTTGACCTGGTGTCAGATGCGAATGTCCTACCAAAGCAGACTTGGGAGAAAATGGGGGGGCCTGCGTTGCAATGTTCTCTGATTCAGCTAAGGATGGCCAATCAGCAGAAAATCATACTCATGGGGCAGTTACACGGGGTGACTGTGTGTTGTAGGGAAAAGTATCCGATTCGGATGACCCTATCCCACTCTAAGGGTGATAGTACCTCAGCAACAACTGTAAAGAAAACTACTTAAGGTTTACTTCTTTATGAAAGCAAGAGAGAATGAAGAAATGCACTAACCGTTGCCTTGCGCTTAATGTCGAATCCAAACTCTTCTCTTTGCTGCTTGCTCCCAGCTCCTTGCTCTTTTGCTGACCCAGCTACAATGAGATCCTGCAAAATAACAAAGAAGGAAACTACAAGAAGCATGCAATCATAACTGATTCAAGGATTAGCATAAATCAAATATACAATTATCACAATACATCATTGAAACAAGTGCATATAGAAGAACCTCAATAGCTTTTATTAATGGAAGAAGTAAAGTTCTGAGAAGGTTACAACCATTGAAGGCCCCAATCCAGCAACACCTCCCAGCAGAAAGAATTTCTCCTCTTCACCTCCTTCAAGCAATCACCCAATAGTTCTATAGTGAAACCAACAGCATATCATTACTTTGCACAAAATTCCAGCCTCCTGAGCTCATAGGAGAGAGCTCAATATATAGATGAATTGAGAAAGGATGAGTCAGCTTGCAACTGATGTGTAGCTGCCTTGTGTCCTCTCTCTCTTCAGTTGATCTTCAGTTCTTGAGTCCACTTGGAGAACCTTGCTTCCACTTGGAGAAACAGAGCCTCTGACTCATCACAAGGCGAAATCCCTGATCCAAGTGTCATTTTTGGAAGATTCCAGAGCAATGACTCAGTGTGCCACTTGTCCCATCTCGCTCAGCGCAGGTGGCCTTTGTTCTACCTGCTTTGCAACGCAGGTACACCATGGAGGAGTTGAGTTTCAGCGCAGAAGCCTAGTGGAGCACCTGCTTTGATTTCAGGATTGCTTGTTTTTGAGTGTTTTCAGGTGGAGAACTGATCTGAGAGCTGTTGGTTTGCTGACCTTGTTCCTCTAGGGGCAGGAACATCATGTTTAGGGACTTTGGATCCCTTGGATTATTGACAATTCATGCCTGATGCTGCAAGGCACAAAATTGTCTATAACAGATGCCCCCTAAAGTATGAGGTCGTTTATCGGGTGAAATGCTTTATTAGGAGGATCCGAAGTTCATTCAATCTGCTGAGAAGTGTCCTGTAATAAGATACAATACAATACATTATTTTTCATTCTTTTTCATGATCTAGCTGAGGCGGGCATTCCCATGCTCAGCTTTATAAATTCATTTTGGTACATAGTACAGACGATCGTCTGATGATAGACTGATAATTCTCTGCTAAAATTATCATCCTTTGAGAAGGATGATCATCTGCTGCAATGATGTACATATCAAATGTCTTTATATCCTGAATATATATCGCAGCCCGGATGGATGAAACTAGATCCGGGGTCTTCAATCTCTTCCGATCTTCACTCGGTGTACAAGTCGATCCATGTGAGAATTTCTTGAAGTCGAACATGGAAAGACATCGCTTGATTACCGGTCAATGATGTAAATTGTTAACAAGCGCGAGAGGAATCACCGATAAGGATGATGACCCTCAAGGTACAGCAGTACAATTCACATGGTGGGAATAAAGGACTTGGCGTCGACCACCATGCAAAATCTTCTGGTCGAAGGTCATTGATGTATACCTGTCGCCGGAAGTGAGAAACTTGCCATTGATGCATGCAAGCTTCAAAGTACTGAAGGGGTTGTTCCTAGATCAACTCCTTGGATAATGAGCTGATGTCGACAAGGAGCGATCCGTCAAAGGAGGGCCTTAATGAATCCCACATCAGTGACATGGAACGGAGCTAGTGATTGTGATGAGGTGAAAAACAAACTGTGATGTATGATTCAGGGTGGCGGTCATGAAATGGATGAAGGACAATGCATGGCAGTGGATGGGACACGGTTGACTCTTTGCAGAACAACATCTCTTGAACATATAACGACACTGATGTGATGGATCGGTAGCATTACCCCAAATGTGGATGGTGTGGCGAGGACCATGGTGATGAGACCGGTGAATGAAACAACCCAACCCGATGTGATACGGAGGACAAAGTGTCATGTTCAAGAGCGACTTGCTACCATTAAAGCTGTGAGGTTCTCCCAATTTTTCCCCAGTCATTGCTGACCAGTACCTCTTTATTTTTATCAAGCTTGAGGAGGATAACATATGCTTGTTCTATAACCTGCCCTTCGGGCAAGCCCATCGCTATGTTTTAACGAGCCTAGCGATAGGGAAACTCATTCTCGTCTAAAGACAAGTTTGTCGCTATTTAATGAATTTAACGAGTCTAACGACAAGGATAACTCGGTTCTTTTCATTTTTAGAGAGTCTGAAAAGGTACATAAAGTCAACTCCAGAATTCCTTTTTCGTCATCTAATCCCTTAAGTCCGAAAAAGTATAAAACAATACAGAAGGGATGAATTTTCGATTGCTTTAACGAGCCGAACAAAACAAGCGCTCGATCTTTTTGTGCAATAATCCCTCAGGTCCAAAAAGATTAAAATCTAGAGGAGGGATAGCTCTTCCGGTCGTTTAACGAGCTGGAAGGCCAAAACTCGGCAAACTTTTCATATTTTACGAGTCAGGAGAAAAGAGCTCAAAGAAGACTCGTCTTTTGAGGAACGAGTGATAAACAGGGATAGCAGCAGATTCCAGGTACAGGTTGGAATTTTCCAATCACGGCAGTGTCACAAGGATGGCTAAGTGAAATCACTCTTCGCAGCTGTTCCTCAAAATGGGTAAACAAACATATGGAGATGAACGATTGGCCAAATGAACGGATGGAGGTGAGACTGCAAGAACACGACCAAGGGCTTTAATATGGCTGTCAAAGGTTACATTTACCAAGGTTATTTACCGGTTCATTTTTTCTGGGTGAGCTTGAACTCTAGGGGAAGATTGCTCACAACTTATGTTTATTTTTTAACGAGCATGAACTATGTGCTAAAACTGCTCGGATCTTGCGTTTATTTTTTAACGAGCATGAACTGTGTGCTAAAACTGCTCGATTATATCAGTCATAATACAAGAAACGCCTCAGGTGAGATAGCTATTTTTTAAGGAGCTTTATCTCACGAAGCTATGCTCCTATTTGGCAAGTTTTAACTTTTGCCCCACATCCTTTCTTCATGCAAGCTGGAAACGGCTAATCCTACGAGTTTAACGAGTTAGACCTATGGGTTTAAAGGGAGGACCTAAAAATTTAAAAAATAAATAGTCGTCCCGTGCTTGCACTCCAAAAGGTTTGCATGCCCCCAGGTATAAAGTATTATTTCAAGGCTACCCCTCCTCTGTCCCACCTCTGTTTTTCTACTTGTCGTCTTGCTATATTCTTAACAATACTTGTCTTCTCGTTATTTTTCGGTGTCGACGGTACTTGTCTTCCCATCAGTTCACTTTTAGATTTTTGCAAGATCGCAACAGATAAAACATTGGCGTTACGGAGGGAGGCTTTCCTCTTACTTATTATCCGAAAAATGGTTCTGTTCGCTGCCGCAAACTAAACTCTCTTTTCGGCGATGTCTATCATTAGGTTGCTAAGGATGGTGACTACTTGTTGCAGCAATTTCATCTCTTTCTTTGGAGGCTGCCCCTACTTATCCTTCAAAACCTATGTTTTAATGGGTGAGGCTTGCCTTCAAAGATGGTGGCTACTTGCCGCCACAAATGGATCTCCTCCCTCAGGAGAGCCTACTTTTTAGACAAAGGGAGCGAGAAGCTGATTATCTCACTCACATAACTTTGACAAAAGAACTTTATCCTAGAACAACCCTCTCTTCCTTCTTTCGGACGGGGTACGGACTAGTCCCATTCTTCTTCGGAAATTAACTTTATACCCAAGGTTTCCTCTGCCCAAGGCAGGCCAGGGTGCATGCCCCCTGGGTCCCAGTTCTTTCTTCCGAATCACTCGCATTCATCGGGAAGTAGAACCGGGGGTGGAGGCATTCCTTGAGTGAATAAACCGTTAAGGGATGGTATTTGACTATTTGTGATGCGTGATCCTGGAAATGAAAGTTGGTCTACGAGCTTGACCATTCTTCCTTCGTGCGGAAAACACATAACTCTGAAGAGTGAGGACACTATCGCCTCCATGCAATATATATAGTCTCGTCCAAGGAGTAAGTTATACACCAAGGGTCCTTGGACGACCATGACGTTCATATGAACTGTCTTCCCCTTCAATGTAACGGGAACATTGGGGAGAATCCCTAACGGGCGACTGGTTCCTTTATCAAAACCTGATAGATTTCTCATCTCAGGTAAAAGCGCCGGGGAACCCAGTGCTTTCCAAGCAATAGAGGAAAGGATACTCACAGATGCCCCTTCATCAATGATAGTTCCAGCCATCACCATTCTGTAGATTTGGACGATGATTCTGAATGGGATACTGGCTGGTAACCGGGGTCTGCCTAGTTGATTCCAATCAAAGGACACAACCAGGTTGCTTGGTGGTGGGACCGAATACACGGCCGGATACGACCCTGACGACGTTCCTTCCTGCGATAAAGGAATGGGCGTGTTGCCCTGATGCTCATCAGAGTCTGTGTTGATGAAAAGAATCTGGATGGTGTCATCCTTGTTCTCTTCAGTGAGGGTGTCATTTGAAGATGAATCTTCAACGACGGTGTCATTTGAGGATGAAACCTCTGAAGGAAGAACCGGGTCAACTGTCGTTTCGACCTTTAGACTTTCGTCTGGTCTGGATTCAGTAGGTTCATTCTCAATGACCGACACTTCAGCTGACCACTTGATTGGGCCAGCCGGATTTTCAACTATCGAGGGACTTGGCACGAGTTTTTGGTATCCAGGAGGAAGTCGTAACAGTGAAACCGGACGATCTTCCAAAACTCTCTTCGCCTCATCTAAGAATGGACAATGGTGGATGGCGTGATCGCCTTCACACAGTCTGCAGGGTGATCTTGGTCTCCCTCTTTGTCCTTCACTCTCGCTAGTTGACGGAATGCAATCAACATGTCTACCAGAGGTTGATGCTACCAGATTGTGCAACATGGGGGACCAGTCCCTTAGTATCCGGGGAATACAAGGACAATCACGGTGGAAGTGGGTCCCTTTGCAAATGACACATGGCGATTTAGGCCCGGTCGGTGCAGTGTGTGGATTTTTGTCAGATGTCTTTTGCTTGCCCCCAGTCGCCTTCGCCATAGGCCCCTTCTGCTTCTTTTCTCTCTTCTTCTTTTCCTTCTTCTCCATGGGAGGCTGACTTTTGCCGGCTCTACCTTGCGAAGATGAAGGATCAGAGGAAGAATTGTAAGAAGTGGAAGGCTGGTGGGTAGCTCTAGACTGGTCTGATTGTTGATTCGACTGCTCAGGATTTGTGGTGGTCTGAACTGCATTAGTTGAAAAAAGCCATACAGGTAGGCCAATTGTCAATCCTGGAAGTGACAATGTGGCCATATGAGGCGCACCAACATCTCCCCAAGAGGAGAAGGGATTGGGACTTCCACCAAGGTGACTTCCTTGGTTGGTGGGCTCCATACTTTTCAATTGAAAGATCAACGTGGGAATAACAGGTGATTATGTTCCGATTAAAATAAATTTTATTAACGATGCTTTAGACACAACTTTGCTTTTTCATGTTTTAAGAGTCGAGAAAAAGCTAAAGATGACTCTAGTCTCCTTCGATTTTTTAACGAGCCCGAAGTGACAAATGCTCGGATGGACTTTTTCAGTTATAGAGTTTGAAAAAGGCCAAAAGAAACTACTCTGGAGTTCTAGGCAGAGGGTGTGCCAAAATTTTCGCGAAACCACAGAATACGTTTTACGGTACGGGTGGTCGATCTTCGTGAATGTTGTGTTCACTGCATCGCGATCAGTAGGGCGGCCGACACGACTTCCTATGGATAAAGGCTTTGTTCCTATAGGGGTCTCCCAATATATACACGACGGTACGTGGGAGCACAAGTCCGTATTAGTGCCACCGACTCTCAGGAGGAATCACCCACCTTCGTAGAGATCGACAGTCACTATGTTTAACGACGCCGGAACACATCTCTACCTAGACCTCTATGTGTTTGCGTTATGTTACAAAGCGTTGTTATGTAAATTGAATTTATTTTAATTTTGATCTTGTTTAGCAGTTTGCCTTTAAGGATCACCACGAGATGTATGTAACAAATTCCTGAATGCAGTCTAAGATGAGAAGCAAACTTTTCAATCTTTCAACTTTGAAAATCTTAACTACTGAGGAGAAGAAAGGCAAATCTTTTCACACAGATCATAGAGCACACACTAATGCAAAATTTCCTAAATCAGCATGCAAACAGTCAAATGCAAAATGCACAATGCATGTATTTTCTTTTCCCTTTCTTAATGTTGATGTATTACAAAAAGAAAGTTGTTATATAACTTTGATTTCGATTTCAAGCGAAAGTAAACAAGCTAGTCCAAAATCAAAAGACACCTTAAGATTTACTTGTTTAAACACTGGAAATGCATGAAATCAAACCATAATGACGAAAGTAAAAAGACTAATCAGCTATGGACAGCAAACAAGCTAACTCTTTAGACCAGCAAAATGCCTAACACAGGTTCAGATCTAAGAGGCCAAAGCAAGACTAGTTCACTTTCGTTATGGGAAATTGTAAATGATGTAAGAAATACAAAAGAACAAGTACAATTTCGTTATATAACAGAGGCGGAATGATGGAAAGTAAGGTTGGTTTCAGAACAGGTACAAGACTGGTAACTGGCTGCAAAATCTATAGTGAAAACAGGCAAGAAAAAGGGAGGAAACCCCAAATGCACAAGGCAAAATTGGGCCAACGCAGGTGTTGCACAGCCAGTCTGGCTCTCAGCGCAGGTAGCCCCTTCGGGACCTGCGTTGCAAAGCAGGTAGCCTGTGTACTACCTGCTTTGGAAAACGAAAGTTGCGTTTTCTCAGTTTCCGGGTCACAATTTTCTCAAAAATTCACAGTTTTTGCTCAAATCAGAAGCTATCAGTCAAGCACACACTAAGGAATGACAAGGAAGATGAAAAGCTATCACTAAGAGCTTACAAGGATCCTTGTAGATCAGCTCTTCAAATCATGAACATGCTCAGAAATGAGCTAGAGTAGCTGCCCTCTACTTCGCTTTTGATATAGTCAAAAGCTTTTCGATTTGGTACTCTTTTGTTCAGGAAATGAATAGCAAAATACTACAAACAATCAAACAGATACGATCCCCAGCGGAGTCGCCAGTTTGTTGTAGGGAAAAGTATCCGATTCGGATGACCCTATCCCACTCTAAGGGTGATAGTACCTCAGCAACAACTGTAAAGAAAACTACTTAAGGTTTACTTCTTTATGAAAGCAAGAGAGAATGAAGAAATGCACTAACCGTTGCCTTGCGCTTAATGTCGAATCCAAACTCTTCTCTTTGCTGCTTGCTCCCAGCTCCTTGCTCTTTTGCTGACCCAGCTACAATGAGATCCTACAAAATAACAAAGAAGGAAACTACAAGAAGCATGCAATCATAACTGATTCAAGGATTAGCATAAATCAAATATACAATTATCACAATACATCATTGAAACAAGTGCATATAGAAGAACCTCAATAGCTTTTATTAATGGAAGAAGTAAAGTTCTGAGAAGGTTACAACCATTGAAGGCCCCAATCCAGCAACACCTCCCAGCAGAAAGAATTTCTCCTCTTCACCTCCTTCAAGCAATCACCCAATAGTTCTATAGTGAAACCAACAGCATATCATTACTTTGCACAAAATTCTAGCCTCCTGAGCTCATAGGAGAGAGCTCAATATATAGATGAATTGAGAAAGGATGAGTCAGCTTGCAACTGATGTGTAGCTGCCTTGTGTCCTCTCTCTCTTCAGTTGATATTCAGTTCTTGAGTCGACTTGGAGAACCTTGCTTCCACTTGGAGAAACAGAGCCTCTGACTCATCACAAGGCGAAATCCCTGATCCAAGTGTCATTTTTGGAAGATTCCAGAGCAATGACTCAGTGTGCCACTTGTCCCATCTCGCTCAGCGCAGGTGGCCTTTGTTCTACCTGCTTTGCAACGCAGGTACACCATGGAGGAGTTGAGTTTCAGCGCAGAAGCCTAGTGGAGCACCTGCTTTGATTTCAGGATTGCTTGTTTTTGAGTGTTTTCAGGTGGAGAACTGATCTGAGAGCTGTTGGTTTGCTGACCTTGTTCCTCTAGGGGCAGGAACATCATGTTTAGGGACTTTGGATCCCTTGGATTATTGACAATTCATGCCTGATGCTGCAAGGCACAAAATTGTCTATAACACTGTGGATATTGAGGGAGCAAGCACACTGGCAGATTTTGAAGTAACAGAGATAGTGGATAATATAAATACCTGACCTGCGCTCCTGGGAATTGATTGAGTTACTGATATGAACGGGGTAATCCATCTGAAGAAGTGAAATATGATCTTTGAGAAGAAATCATTGCACGTAATAATACCCCTGGATCTTGCTGAAGGATCGCGCTATACATAACCTATCTGTGATTATGAGAGTGATGATTATCTAGACTACATCTATAAGATAATAGCACGAGACCAAGACTAGGTGAATCCCACTACGGATGGACAGATTATGTGGGATCGTGAGAGTTCTTGCACTTCAGACTCCGACAAAGAAATAGAACATTGGCAAAATCAGTTACATGAGGTAACTACGCTGAATTGCAACATGATGACCTGGTCGTTGCATTATGTGTCGTCAAAGGTAATTGGTCTAAATGAGGTAGATATCTTTTTGGATGCATTTGAAAGGGAGGTGCCAGAAAAGTGACAGTTCTAGGCCTTGGACTGGGCACTACACACTATGCTTGCAAGATGGTGGGGTACACATAAGGGAAGCTTTGATGATTGGCGCAAATGTAGGAGGATGTTGAGAGCATGATTTGGGAAGCCTAAGATGTGACTGACAGAAAAGTACGATGGACAAAATGATCCATGCACGCATCTGGCCAAAGGGATGCAAGCTTATGGAGAAAAGCCACAGCCTGAGTGGGTGCACCTGTTCTGTCATACCCTGGATGTTATCCCAATAAATTGGTATATAGAAACAGAGCTCCGCCATGGGACAAGTGAATGGGATATCATGTACAAAGAATTCATGAGGAAATTTAGTTTTGAGGATGGGTTTGACAGTATTGAGGATGTGCTACAAGAGGTGAAAGTTGCCATATTTAGGATACCACAGGATCCTTTAGACCTGAATCAGCCTGAATGGGCCACTCAACTGAGTCACGCGCTGGAATTTTATAATGTAACTGCTAAAGAGGAGGATGAGGATCTGCAGAAGATTAACATTCTAGAAATAGAAGGCCACCATGAGGTTCAAGGACCATAGAGAGAGAAAACTGATATAATCGTTCCAGTGAAAACTAAACAGGTGAACATTGGTACGGAGGCAGAACCCAAATTCGCGAAGATTGGAGATTACTGGGATGACGCGACGGTGGATAAGGTCGTTGAATTTCTCTGTGGATACCAGGACTTATTTCCTACCAAGTTTATGGATCTAAAAGGAATAATCAGAGATCTATGAGTGATGAAGATCACATTAAAGCCCGACGCGAAGCCAGTTAAGCAGAGGCCTTACCCCCTAAATCCAAAATACAAGGAGAAGGTTCACTTAGAGCTAGAAAAAATGCTAGTAGCAGGCATCATTGAGCCTGTGGAAGAGTCTGATTGGGTAAGACCAATGGTGGTGCAAGAGAAGAAGCAAAAAGATGAGATAAGGATTGTCAAGTGATAAAAAAGGTGTCTTTTTAACTCCTAATTACCTTCACATTAATTATCAAACCAGGGGCGACTTTTTATTTCAAGAGTGTACTCAGTCTGAGGCGGCTATTTACTCAAGAGTAATGTTTTGCAGTATAGTGCTTAAAACCCAAAAGTAAATGAAAGCTGGAAACAAAATCTAATTAGAACAGCAAGAAACTCAAATGCTCTATAATTAAATCATTCACTCAAACAACCATCAATTGAGGATACAGTAGCAATAACTCATTCCTCTAGAGATTGATGCAATTGAAAAGGCACTCAAAAGAAAGATCATCAAACTGGGAACTAGACAGCATATGTCAATGTTCACTATAGTCTCAGACCTTCTGCACACCAAAGCAAAGATAATGCGAATAACAAGAAATGGAACATCGTCTACTTCTATAAATAGGATTGAACAACAAAACTCTATCCTTGTTTAACTGATATAAATTAAATCAAGCATAAATAAGATCCACAATCTGAGAACTTAGGCAGTGATAGCCAATGTCCTTTACAGTTGTTGATCTCTCACACCATACTAAAGAAATAAATTGAAAATGATAAATCAATAATGCTACTAACAGAAATGGAATAAACACGCTCGTTGTAATAACATTTAAAAGGAAAAAACAAATCCTTGCGGAAAAAGAACAACAACTAAATCTATTGGAAAACTGAACAGCAAAGCTAATGAAATAGAAATACGCAGCAACTATAAATGTAATTGAATCAGCAACCTTAACCCAGCAACATGAACATTAATCGCAGTTATTGAAGCAACAACAATTGTAGTTATAATTGAATAGTAACATAATTGAACAACAATTGCAATTAAAAATGAACAGCAATTAATTGAACCACAGTCTTAATCAAACAACGTAGTATTATATTAGAATTAAGAGCAGGACAATTCAAGTTATGATTAATAATTTTGTCACTACGTAATCCAATTATGATTTCACAATTCTGCAAAATGTTCATAAATAAAAGATTGTTGAATAACACAATTTGAAGAAATGAGAAGGAAACCAAACCATCACACGACAGAAATCAGAAAGATAAAATACAGCAGCAGCATACTCCACCAAAGGCTAGGCCCTTAGCTGCAAGCGGATGCTGCTGGGCTACTTCAGATGAAAAGAATGAACAACTCCTCCCAAATCAGGTATTAATCATTAAATGGTAAAATCATTACAACAGTAGCAGCTTTGAGACTTACAGCCTGAAACAATCTTTTCTTCCTCCTATACTATCATGAATTCTTAATTCTAAATCTCTAATTCTAAATCCTCAATTCCATCATTTTTCCATCCCCAAATCATCCCCATCTCTGATCTCTGTTTTCATTTAAATAGAGAGAGATCAGAGAGAAGTTACAATAAAGATAAGTACAACATGGTTCTATTACAAAATTGGATTGTTTCCAACCAATTGATCAACAAGAAGATATATTTCCATCCATCTCTCAACAAGAGCAAGACGAATTTGGCTTTGCAGCTGAGATTTGGAGGAAGGCCGCAACAACAAATCTGAGAAAATCGTGCTCAAATAACCCTGCGTTTCTCTCAGTACAAGCCGAATTTCTGCAAGTCCTTCTTGGTAAAAGTTAATTGGGTCCGTTCTGGACAAAACCCATGTTTCGGATTTTCCATATTCTGCTTCATTTGCTAAGAATATCAACCGTAAAACTGTCACTTCTTATTCCAGCGCATTTCTGAGTTGGCACTTTTAATGATCAAATCTTCAATCTGGAAATTATCTTGAAGGCCAAAAATGGTGAATAATGTTATAACCAATTTATTAAACTTTCATTGATAAAATCATGCATAATCCTTAATTTATTAGAAATAAAGGAGAATAAATAATATTCATCCATAAGAGCATAAATCATTTATAAAATGGATTTAAATGATAAATTATAACAAATGATATAATAGAGAAGAGTAAAAATGGATGAAATAAGTGTTACAAAGTGGTCGTATTCATGGCCCAACAAGGATATGTGTGGATCTCAGAAAACTGAATGACGCTTGGGTGCATGATCCTTTCCCAACTCTGTTCACGGATGAAGTGTTGGACAATGTAGGTGGCCAGGAAGAATATTCCTTTACTGATGGGTTCTCTGGGTACCACCAAATCAAAATCATGCCGGAGGATAGGAGCAAGACAACCTTTGCGACTGAACGGGGTTCTTTTCAATACATTATAATGTCATTTGGATTGAATAACCAAACCACTCGATCCTGATGCTTACATCGTTGATTCACCCACCACATGCTGAACTTGTTAAGAACACGTGGGCTCTCGGGGGCTACCTTGGAATCGATAACCAGATCCATTGTCCATGAACAAATGGTCTAGCAAGGAGATTTTCTATGGATCCTTCTCTGGACCTCGAAGAGCATTTCATGCTCTGAGAGCTCCTCTTTTGAGGACCTCGAAGTGCCTGTAATATTTTCACGCATGGTTATTGCAACATTCAAGGAATTTATTCATAAGTTCCTGAAGGTATATTTTGATGACTGGACTGTATTTGGGCTGGTTAAGCACCATGTAGCAAGCTTGCGCCTGATGCTAGATACCTGTTGAAGATACCAGATCGCGCTCAACCTCAAGAAGTGTCTATTTTGTGTTCCTTTTGGGAACCTATTGGGGTATGTGGTTTACAGACAAGGACTGATGGTAGACCCCGTGAAGAGTGTGGTCATTCTGAACTTGGAAGCACTGAGGAGTGTGAAACAGCTGCATGCTACTCTAGGACATACGGGATATTACAGAAATTTTATCAAAGGCTATGCCCAGATCACCGCGCCAATGGAAATAGTTGAAGAAGGATGTCACGTTCTGCTGGAATGATGAATGTAAGAAAAGCTTGGATATATTGAAAGAAAATATGGTTACCGCACCAATCCTAGTCTTCCCGAACTAGAAGAAAGAGTTTCATGTACATGTTGATGCGTCATATATAGTGCTATGGGTAGTACTAACACAAGATGGAAGAGAAGGCTTGGACCACCCTATCGTGTTCATAAGCCGCAGACTATCCAAAGCCTATAAGAACAATTCTACCACTGAACGCAAGGGGCTAGCTATGGTGTATGCGCTCTAGTAGTACCGATACAGATCACTCCGTGCTCAAATACTTGGTCAACAATCCTATGTTGGGGGGCCGAATTTGTAGATGGCTCTTATTGTTCCAAAAGTATGATTTTGAATTTTTGTGAAGATTGGATGATTGAACGTGGAACCAGACCATCTGTCACGCATCGAAACAGTGGAGGAACCTACTAACTTGGAAGAAGGATTTCCTACCGCACAGCTATTTGCAGTGCATGTCGTGGATGGTCATTTCAAGGATATAATACACTTCCTAACAACAGGAACCACACTAGAAGGATACTCTATCCAGCAAAAGAAGGAATTAGTAGTGCGCATGATAGATTTCTCTATCATTGTTGGGCATCTATACAAGATGGGGACTGATGAGATATTGTGACGGTATTTACCTGATTTTTAACGAAGCAACATCCTCGTGGACGCTCATGGGGGCGCTGCGGGAGGACATTATGCAGGAAGAGAAACTGCGCAGAAGATTCTACGCGCCAGGTTGTGGTGGCCAACCCTTCATTAGGATTCAAAAACATATTGCAAGGCGTGTGATGTATGTCAAAGAACAGGCAGGCCATCATGGAGGGATGAATTTCCATTGAATCCACAAATGACATTGCAACCTTTTGAGAAGTGGGAAATAGATTTTGTAGGACCCATTTAGCCACAAGGGAAGACAGAGGCGAGGTACATTATTACTGTGACAGAGTATTTGACTCGTTTGGAAGAAGCGCAGCCAGTGAAGGATTGCATAGGCACGATGGCTGCGAAGTTCCTATTTGAGCATGTACTGACGCGATTTGGATGTCCAAGGATCTTGATGAGTGATCGTGGTACGCACTTCCTGAATGAGACGATCAGCACACTAACGGAGGAATTTCAGGTATATCACCAAAAGAGCACACCTTATCACCCACAGGCTAACAGGACAATGGAGGCGTTCAAAAAAGTGCTTGAAAACACACTTACCAAGGTTTTCAATGCTCAGCAAAGTGAATGGGACCTATGCATACCTGCAGTATTGTGGGCTTATTGAAAAACATGCAAAAAGCTAATGGGACAAACCCCTTTTAGGCTTGTCTATGATGTGGAAGCCATAATGCCTATGGAATACATCGTGCCTAGTATGCATATAGCAGTGCTCACATGTATGATAGACCGTGGATCCCTGGAAGAGAGGCTCGTGCAGTTGGATGAGCTTGAAGAAGAGAGATTTTTGGTTGGATTTCATCAACAGGTAAAAAAGCAGCGCAAAAAAGCATGGCATGACTGACATATTAAGCTGCGCACCTTCAAGGTGAATGACTTGCTACTGTTGTATGACAGTAAGTTTGATAAATTTCCAGGGAAATTCAAAATGCATTGGCCGGGGCCCTATGTTATTAAGGAGATTACTGACAATGGCACGGTCCAGTTGGTTAAGTTGAATGGAGATCCCTTCCCAGGAAAGGTGAATGGCAGTCGATTGAAACCATACACAGGTGGCCTGCCCATATGACTATGTGATAGAAGCACAATCTTAGCACTCCAGGCAACTGAAAGGAGGCGCGAGACTATAAGCTACACTTCCCGGGTTGGGGAGCTGCTCTATTTTAGGACTGTGCGAAGCAAGGAAGTGTCACAAGGTCTACGACAGTGCAAAGGCAACTACGCTACTCGTGGAAATAGCACGTAGGTCTGCCGGAAAGTGACAGTTAAAGTCATTTTTCATGATTAGATGGTCGGATTGTGGCTAAATGAAGTAGGCGGCAGGCATTTAAGGCAAAATTTATGGCTTAGATTCTTGAAAATCTGCTTCCAACCTAGCATTAATGGGCCAAATGTGGGGAAAAGGGTCGGAATTGAATTCAAAAGTCCCTATAAATCACAAGAGGTTGTCTAGCAAAAAACACTTGGCATTTTGAAAATTCAGTTGTTGCACTACCAGGTGTGTATGGACCATGCAAATTTTTAGGCTTTGAGAGAAATTTCAGCATTTGAGAGATTGTCGAAGGAGATGCAGGACCTCCTGAATAGAATGATTTCAACACCCAAGGAAGCAGCGCAGGAAATTGAGGTAGTAGAAGCTACCACAAAGAGTGCCCAAGTGGTAGTTGAAGTCCTAAAATCAAACACCAACACCAAAGAAGGATAAGTAGACTATGCTACCGGTGTGCATCTCACCAAGAAACCCATAAAGGACCAAGCTCACCTTGTAGGAAAAGGGGAAGGCCATTAATCTGGAGGCCGACGAGGAAGAATCTGAAGAAATCCTCTCGGATGAGGAGGATTTGGAAATGGAAGTTGAAACCCAAGGTGTGAACCCTAGTACAAGGTTACCCGAATATGTTCCTCCACGCAAGGGCAAAGCCAAGGTGCCAAAGGACATAGGTGAGATCAAGAGCTCCCTGCAAACTCCGTTGCTCCTGGATGACATTTTTTTTTTAGGGGACGTACTTAGGGCGGGTTCCTATACTAAGGTTCAAAGATTGGGACCTTGCAGATCACGAGAAATTCCCGCATTTAGCAACTGAGCAGATAATGTGCTGACGGATTGACATGACTACTGGAACAATCGAATTAGAGCCACGGACATGGCTCAAGGGTGTAGAGAAAGTCGAGTTGCTCAACCTGCTCTGGGTACGGCATAACCACCGCGCCCCAGTGACCATCTTCGTCATCAAGCAGCTACTCTGCTTGGTCCATGATGAGTGTTTGTGGCTGGAGGAGTCCATTCCCATCACAGACCACTTGATCGATTGGATCACATGTCTACCTTACTCAGGAGAGGATCCAACCAATATATCAGAAGGAAAAGGTGGTGATTTGGCCCTTGCAGAAGCTATGAAGAAGAAATTCAAATTGGAGAGGAAGAAGCTGTGGAGGAAGCCTGTCGACTGGTCTTGGAGTTGGACATTTAGGCAAAAGAACCGGTTGAGGCACACGTCCGTAAATTGGCCACAGGGGTGCGCGACGCTCGAACAGAGATGACCAAGATTCAGCTGGAGCTGAGCTTGCAGATCACAGAATTGCAGCTAAGGGCTCAGCTTTCAACTCCGTTAGAAGTCAAGGAACAACGTGCCACCACTGTTACAATAGCAATAATGGTGGTCGATAGTGTAGTAGCAGACTGCACACGAATTTTTGAACAATCATTCGAGGTCTTGATCACCCTGCAGGAGGACCCGAATGTAGAGCGCCTGGAGACAGAGGCGTGTGAGCTACAATAAATATATGATGAGGTCAAAGGGACCATGCAAATGATTTCCCTTACATAGAGGCTCACACAGATGCAGGAGGCAAAGGTGCTTAAGGAACAAGTGGATGTCGCTTGGCACAAAGAAGTGGTCCTAAAAGCACGCCTATAGCCATGGATAGATGAGGCATATACAATCACAGCTTCCATTGAAGGAAAGCTTGCGACACTATAGGAAACTTAGCAGAAAATTCAAGGTAGCAGTTCAGCGGTAGTCATTGAGTAGAGAGTGGAAGAAGTACAACAGGCAGCCACTCAGTGCGCTACCGAGGTTGCAGTCATCCAAAAAGAGCTGGGAGCTCTTCGCGCTAAGATCTTCGTGCCTGTAGAGTGACTCAAGGGCGAGTCACGATGTTTGTTTTGGGGGCCTGTTGGGCGCAGGATCCCCCAAGAGTCAGTTTGGGGCTAAAAGCCCATATTTTGGTCAAATTTTGTAATCCAAGTGTAAGGACTCCGCATTTTGTGGTCACAGAGCACATAGATGTTAAAGAGTCATAGGGTTGTCCACCCTTATTTTGGAAATGTAATGTAGGTTGTAAAAGATCTACCCATGGTCCATGGACCATGTGATTGTATAAAAAGAGCTAAGCTCTAAGTAGATATAAAAGAAAGGAAGAGGAAGAGATTCATAACTTAGAGCAAGAAGTCTAAGTCTTAGCATAGGTAGAGGCTTTGTAGCTGAGTGCACAGAGGCCTAGGGTAGAAGTCTGTAGCTAAGTGCACGAACCCCTGCAACTGAGTGCGTAGGGCGAGTCGAGTCTGTAATCGTCTGGAATTATCAATAAAGAGAAGTAATTTAGAATTTCTGTGTCTTTATTTCCTTTTTATGCATCTTGTTATGTTGAGTATGAATTTCAATTATAATACTTATATGATGCGTGAACGTATTTAATTGTGTTGGTTAAGTGAACACAAGTAAGAAAATTTGTTTACGCGGAGCTAACTAAGATCGGTTAATAACATAAGTAAGACACCTAGCTTAGTTTGGGGGATATCGTAGTTTGCTGCCCTGGCAGCGCGAAAGTCCCTGAGCCGTAGGTTAGGTCTGTGCGGAAACCAATTGTACCCTTTTACGAAGGTACTAAAGGGTGGAACAGAGGGCTAAGAAACCTACACGAAGGCGAGTATAGCCAGAATAAACTGACATCACAACCATCTCAAGGGTGCAGAAACTTGGCTCCAACATCCCCCCATACTGCTTCGAGTGAGACTTCAATCCGTGCTCCGCGGGCTGATGCCAAAAAGGCTAATAGTGTAGGGATATGTTTGGCTAATTAACATTGAACCTGGGTTAGGCCCCCTCAACCCAACACCATCAATTCAGAAGCAACAACTATAAATACATGCACAACAAAGGAATCAATCAGGAGCTATGTGGAAGAGAAACGAAGAACGATTACGAAGATGTGGTATTGCTCTTTTCTCACATGATGAGGATGAAAAAGGGTATATTGATAGTGGATGCTTGCATCACATGTCAGGAGATAGAAGCAAATTTTACTTCTTGAAGAAAATCAAAAGTGGTCATGTTGTTTTTGAAGGAAGTGAACGAGCAAGAGTATTGGGAAGCAGTAAGGCCAACCTTGGTGAAAATAGGACCAATGTTGAAGATGTATGGCTCACTAAGGGCCTGAAGCGTAATATTCTAAGTGTGATCTAAATGGTTGATGCAGGTAAGGAAGTGGTATTCAACTCCAAATGTTTCTTCATTAGGGAAGAAGAATCAAAGAGAGTAATTGCAAGAGTCAATACCCTAGACAATATGTATGTGTTGAAGGGTAGAGTGGAGAGTAAGAAGAGACCAAGACAATACTCTTCTTCGTCAAATGCAGAGTAGAGGAGATCATCACAAATTGTAGTCCATTTCTGCATGGTAGATACTTTAAATTGTGAAATAGATGTGAAGCCTTCATAGGCTCAAGGGGATTATATGGAATATTTTGTTTTTGCATACAGTTACTTTTGGATTGATGCTTATCTCTTTGATTATGATTTCTTGATGATTGATTGTAGCTACTGGTGATCTTTTGATTGAGGTATTATCAAGAGGAGATATGGCACATGTTCAGGGGGAGTACCTTTTATGCTTCCAATGTTTTGATGGCATGATGGCTCCATGGAGGATTTGGATATGCATCTCATGCTACGTGCTCATTTGTTGCAAATGTTTATGTTTGATCATTTATGTTGTCTATATGGTTTGACATGTAGTTGGAATGTGTTATGCATCATGGTTTGATGATTTTATGGTTGTGATGGTGCCACGGATATTAGTTAAATGAAGGTGCATTATGCTTATGAGTTTCATGTTGATGTTTCTGCTACATATGGCATATGATGTTTATAATTGTTGATGTGATATGTTGTTGATTTTTGATGATGTTGATATATGCCCTTAATCTGCGGAGCGCGAACTGAGGTCTCATCCGAAGTAGTATGGGAGGGTGCCAGAACCAGGTTTCCACACCCTGGGGATGTCTGACGAGCTCTGGTGGTCTGCAGTTTGACCCTGTGCGCACGTCACTACGTGCATCTATTATTCCCTCGCAACCTGTGATGTTGCCTTCACGTAGCCCTACTCGAGGCACGATCCATATTATTACCCAAGTTCCTTACTATTAACCTGTTATTATCTAATTACTTAACTTATCTGTGTAATTCTAGTGATAATTAACAGTATATCTAGCATTCATATAAGTGCGTGTGATGAAAAAAATAGTATAAATGTATAGAATGCAATATACTAGCAGATGCACAGAAATTGGAATCAAATTCTCTTTATTATTCTTCATTCAAGGTTACAAACTCGACACCGCCCTGCGCACTAAGTTGCAGGGGTCTGCGCACTCAGCTGCAGACTCTACTGGGCCTTTGTGCACTTAGTTATAGAGCCTCTTCCTACTACTACTACGACCCAATACACTTAGACTCTTAATCTATGCTCGAACCATTCGTATTCCTCTATCTCTAATTCGCTAGCTAGCTATCTTTACAACTTAGAGCATTGCTCTATTTATACAATCCCATGGTTCGCGGACCATGGGTAGGCCGACATGACATTACATTACATTACAAAACTTAGGGCAGACAGCCCTATGACTCAACATATACTTCGCGCTCTGCGCCCGCAATTCGCAGAGTTTTACAATACATTTGACCAAAACTTCGGCTTTGAGCCCCAAAACATGCTCTCGTGGGGATTCCATGCCCAAAAGGATCCCAACACAAACATCATGACTCATCCTCAAGTCACTCAGTTGGCGCGGAGTCCCTCCAACTGATCCCGCACTGCTCGGAGGTCTGCACCGCACTGTTCTGCGGTTTGCTAGACCTGCTGCACGCACTCTTCCGATGCTTCTTTCTGAGGATCAAATCCCTACCTTAGCATGTAGAGCCCCTACATCTGTGCAAGCTTGCCCTTGATATCTGCCGTAATGGTGAATGCCTCGTCAATCCATGGTTGGACACGCACTTTGAGAAGTTCCTCTTTCTATCTTGCGGCATCCACCTGCTCTTTCAGTGCCCTTGCTTGCTGCATCTTTGCAAACCGTTGAATGAGGACGTTTGTCTGCACAGTTCCTCAGACACTGTCGTACTGCTCCTGAAGTTCACGTGCCTCTGTTTCCAGGCACCGTATGTTGGGGTCCTCCTGTAAGGATGTGAGGATGCCAAAGGCTTGGTCCAATATACAGGTCAGTCCTACACCGCCCATCCAATTTCTTCCAACCATATTTGGATAGTATTAACGCGCTACTCTCTAACTTCTAGAGGAGTGGAAGGTTGCGCCTTCAGCTGCAGCTTGGCAATCTGCAGATTCAACTCGAGTTGCACTCGCACGGGTTTCAAACTACACTTGCCAAATAGTGGATCCACACTTCTGTTGGCAGGTCTGCGTCGACGGAAAACTCTAGGACATGCCGGCACACTTCATCCACTGTCTGTACTAACTGCTGGTTTTGTGAAACTAGTTTGTCATGCTGCAAGTTGAGTTGTTCGATGTTGATCTTTTGCTCACTCATCACCTAAATCGTGTGGCTCTCCCCATAGAGCTCTGCTATTATTCCATCCTGCAATTGGTACAGTGTGTCTCACGGAAGGGTAGCCAAATTAAGGCCAAGTCCCTTGATCTTGCCAACTGCAGCTTTATCGATCTTATTCTCTGCTACTAGCACCCCTTCCAGTAGCACTATGGTATTGGCCATCCTTGCTTGTAGCATCTACTCTGTTGCTGATGTGCCTGTTGCAACGTAGATCGTTATGGTTCCTTCCTGTGGGGGTCGCACCTGTAGTTCCTGCAGCTGCGCCCTTAGGGCCCCCAACACAGTCTACTGCTCCGACATGACTTCTTGGAGTGCTTCCTTGGTGACATCGCGAACTGTCTCGCTGATGTCGTAGAGGTCACCTTTCGTTAACGTGATCGGGTTGATGGCCAATTTGGAGGCCTTGACCTTTTTCCGTGGACCCAATCTCTCTATGACACGCGGCCTTTTGAGTTGGGTGGAAGTTGTGCCCGGGTCCTGCACCTTCTTCTGCAAGGTCTGTGTCCTCTGCCTCCTATCCTGTAGACAATTCTTTGCCCTCCTCTGCGTACATTGTTGTGGCCCTTGTTGTCTGCACTGCTGCTGCTGCTTCGACGGCCTTTCACTGCTCCGTGGCTGCCTGTGCGGTCTCATGGACTACCCTTACCTATGTTGCCACTTTTTCATTGCACCCCTTGTCAGTCAGCTACATGACGCATAGCTTGGCCTCATCCTTTCTTTTCTGTGTTGTTGTCCTATCCAACTTCGGCAAATCCAGGGTGCCACTCAGGAGGCCATGATTCTAACACTGTAAAAATTGCATCATCAATGGCGATGAAGGGGAGCTTGGTCCAATGAGGCATCAGATCCTTTCACGCCTTGATGTAAATATTGTGCATGTCCACCTTGAAGTCTGCAAAGCTCTGTAGACTATTGTGCACTGTGGGGGACAGGCACGGCCTACTATTAATCCACATCTGGATGCTCGTCTCCATGAGCACCTAGAAGATCTTTGTATCACAAATCCGCTTCACCTTCTTGGTATCCTGGAGTGACACGTACTTTGCGTCCTCTGGTAAGTCACGCTCAATGCTTGGGAACTTACTATCCTCTCGCAGTTCTCCCACTACTAGCAAAATGGACAAGAGAAACCATGCATAGTCGATCAATAATTCCTCGTAGAGGAAGTCAGCCCAGTTGAATTGGACCCCCTATGTGCATTGTTTAGCCAATGCAACTACCTACGCTAATACTTCATCACCATGGAATTTTCTCATTACCTTCGTGGCCAGGAGTTGGGTGGCTACACGCACCTTTTTATCCTTGATATTGTTAATGGCGTAACCCCTCTTTTTCTACTCGAGCTTATATTTTTTCTTCATCGCTTCCGTGAGAGCCAAATTGCTGCTTTTTCTTGCTATCGTCGTGGGGTCCTGTCCCTTACAGGGAAGCTGAGAAATTATGTGGATGAGATCCGTTGTGATGGGAATAGGCTCCTCCAACCATAATTACCCATCATGCACCATGCAAAGAAGCTGCCTGATGACGAAAATAGTGATGGGTGCGCAGTGAAAGTGTGGTATCCACAGCAGATGAAGCAATCTGGCCTTCTCCACACAGCACAGCCATTTTCGTGGCTGTAATGTCATCACCGGCCCCTCCGTAGTCTGTTTCATTAGGCTCTCAATCTCTAAGTGTGGGAACTTCTCACTGTCTGCGAGGTCCCAATCTTCAAATTTTAGGGTAGGTACACATCCTAGGAGTAGAACTTCAAAGGTAATTCCATCGGGGAGGAGCAAGCTCTGGATCGCACTCTTCATTGCATCTAGATCCTTTAGTACCTTAGCTTTCCCCTTTCGCGGAGGGAAATACTCAGGCAATTTTACTGCAGAGCGCATTGGTTGGATGTCCGCCTCCACTTCTTCTTCCTCTTCAACCTTAGCAATCAAAGCCTGTAAGTCCTCCTCCTTGTCATCTGACTCAATGGTGACAGCCTTTCCCTTTTCTTTCATTGAGAGCTTACCAAACCACGGATTCCTCGGAGACATGCAGACTGGTCCTGCTGCCTGCTTATCTTTTCTGGGTCTTGGTGTCTGAGGTGATTTGAAGATTTCTGGCGCAACCTCAGTACCTTCGGGAACATCGTGTACCATGGGGTTCTGTGCGGCCTCACCAGTGGTTCCTTCTGCAAAGCCCAAACCTCTCCTGGTAGCCACCATCTTGTTTGAATTATATGTGGTCATTCGTGAACTTAGGGGCTCGAATATCTCTCAGTGCTCAACACTCTGTGCTCTAATCAACTGCCCAAATCTCAAGTGAACAAGTTTTGTCTCATGACTAGCCCCTAGAGTTTTATAGTGCCTTTTGAATTCAAATTCGACCGTTCCCCCCAATTCCAGGCCATCAATGCTTTCTTGGCAGCAAATTTTCCCAAATCTTGCCCATAATTCGTGTCCCAAATGCCTGTCATCTGCTCCATTCGGCCTTAAATCGAACATCTCGTCATGAATAGTGACACCAACAATCACTTCCCAGCCTATCCGCGCGACAGCACTGTCCCTCGTGCGCCGTTGTGAACCCTGTGACATCCTGTTACTGCACGCACTTCCCAAAGCGTGCAGCCCCGTGGTAGAATATTTTATAGTCCCGCGCTTCCTTTCAACTGCCTGGAGTGCTAAGACTGTGTTTCCTATGACTAGTCAGGTGGTCGCACCACCTGTGTAGGCCTTCATTTCACCTTCCAATGTAGTCTGCGGAAGATCTTCATTTGTCCCTATGACAGTCGGCGTCGCACACTTTTCTTTACGTAGTGCATCTGCTTGGCTACTATGTTTAGTGATATTCTTCTAAATTGTTCGAATGATTGTACGCACCTTGCCTTGTTATCCTTGGTCTATTGATGCTCCCTTTATTTCGTTTTCCGGCCTCTTGACCACTGCATCCATTAAAATGCCTTTCTTCCTTAACCATACCCGGTCTGATTCAAGCTCGCGAAGTCTACAGTTTCCCTATCGAATTTCTTTCTGAAGCCTTATGTGTTTGGCCTCACGTAGCTGTGTGATTTCTTCATCCTGGGTTAGGTGTACTGTCACATCTGCGGGTGTGATTACGTGTGGATACCTCTTTGCATTCTCTTCAGAAATTATGGTCTCTACTCTGTTCCACACCATTGGAATCATTTCCGCAGTCAGGGTTTTGCACATGGTCCTATAGGCCCATTGAATCGCTGGTACGCGTAGGTCCCAAACAGTGCGTCTCACCTAGTGAATCCTATTCAGTACTTCGCACACCCTATTAAATGCATCTCTGTGGATAATGGATAGCACGCATCGCCTTTCCTGCTGCTACGTTTTGTTCTGATTCTCTAATCTGGGTGTGGTGTGCACTTGTGCAAGCTGTACAGCATATGTCTATACCCATCAGGAAAGGTGGGCATGCAAGTTATTTTGCCCCTGGTGACTGGCTCTCGTTCCGAGCTGGGGTTTTCTAAAGCGTAGGTGCATCATCCTTCTACATCCGTGCCATTCCTAAAAACTTCCTTGATGTGTACCCCACCATCGTGCGGGCGTTGCGTGCAGTGCCCACTTCAGAGGATCGAACCGCTGCTATTCTAGTACTATGCTTTCAAATTTGTTCAGGAATTAATCCATTGTTGTCAACCCATCATATGTAGGTAGATCCCTTGTCTCTGTTGTCACGCAATGTAGTGATCTAACCATCATGTTTCAATTAAGCATTGTTACTTCGTGCAGTTGATTCTACCATCGCTCTGTCTCTTCATCTGAATCTGAAGTGCAGGATCTTTTGCGCTCCCACAAAATCCTTCCTTCTGAAATTGGATTCACCCAATCCTCTTCTCTCGCGGTTATCTTGTAAATACAATGGGGATCGTCATCACTATCATCTTCGCGCATCGGTTCAGTGTATCGTGCTCCTTCGGTTGGATCTAGCAGTACTACTACGCGTAGTGACTTTTTTCAAAGATCATTTTGTGCTTCTTCAAATTTATGACTCCGTTCATATCGGTGACCCAGTCTATTCCTAGTAGCGCAGGATAGGGATTACTGTCATCAACAATCTCTATCACTTCAAAATCCACCTGCACGCTCACAGCTTCAATATCTATTATTACCCATTGCAATCTTCCCATGGGTAAGATCTATTGTTCGTTCGCCATTCGTAACTGAATAGGAGACCACTGTAGCGCGGGTCTGCCCATGCGTTCCCATGTTTGTTTTGGTAGTACATTTGTGTTCAATCCAAGATCCAAGATTACCTGATCCATTTCATACTCGCCGATTTGCGCAGTCAACCTCATTTCCTTTCCTGTGCGCAATGCATGCTTTCCAAGTTTCCGAACCACACGCAGTTCTCCTGAGCCCGCGCACCTAGTGATAAGTTCCTGTAGTCCTTTTACTGCCTTGCTGTCACGTAGAAGTTTCATGCATGTCTCCAGAAAGGTAGTGAGCATTGAAGGATCCATCCCTGGTTCTAGTTGATCCTTACTACCTGAAGTGGAGGCCTCCGTGAAGCTCTTCTTAACTTCCATGAATGTCTCCTTCGCATGTTCTAAATCAAATTCGGGTTCCTTTGTATGAGCCTTCCGAACCCACGCACTTTCTTCTGGCTGCTTCCCTTTATCATTTTCAGTGGTCATACCACTCCTGAGCATCATGTTTACATTCAGGTCTTCTTCGCGTGGCTCAGACCTCATCATCTGCAAATTCTGAGTCAGAGGGGGCTGAAGTACCCCTTTTTCGCACAGTCTTGCTATCAATGTAGGGCAGTCTTCTACCTCATGATCAAACTGAGTACAGTAAAAACATGGTGTCCATTTCAGGTTTGTACAATTGCGTTTATAGTGCCCTGGCCCCCCACAATTGTAGAAAATTAGTTGTCTACGACCCCTTCCTAGTCCCATTCCACCTCGACCTCGACCACGCCCCTGAAATCCAGCGTGCACTATTCCTGCATTTGGTTCAAGGACTCACCTTTCGATCTACACCCTGTAGGCAGGAGTCTGATCCATCATTAGTTTGTAGCTTCTGCAGGCGTGTTCATCATGGCCTACGGACCTGCAGAAATTACAAAACAATTGTTGGGACGTCTACGTATACTTCTGCAATAGATGACAATTATCCGTAGTGTGCTTTACTCCTATCTGACAGATCGCACACCATAATGCAGGCACCACACTTGGTCCTACCTATGCCTCAGGTCTTAACGGAATCGACCCTCCTCCTACCAAGTAATTCATGAACACTGGACAATGGTCCTTGTCATGTCCCTGGGCTTTGCATTTTATGCACCATACCTCCTCGTGCACCTCTGGCCGAGGTGTCCTATCCTGTTTCAAAGTCTGCATCTCCAGACACAGATTTTGCAGTTGCGCGTGGATTTTTTGGACTCCCAGACCAGGGTCATGTATAGGGGTCTCATGCAATCTCATTGCCATCTCCAAAGCTTCAGCCTGGGTGGAAAGTTTTTGTTGTGACAGGGTCGTCTTTAAGTGCAGTGTTAGTGATGCTACAAACCATGCACAGTGTTGTCCATCCGTCAACGTCATGTTGGCTTCGCGAATCATACGCTTCAATCTTTGGTCCAAATCCCAGGGGGTCTCATCTAGGAGCATCGCGATCTCCTTAAACCCAATGATTGACTGTGTTTCCAACATTGGCTTGCTAAATTCCTTGTTTAGTGCGGTCTGGATTTCTATGATTCCTGCGTTTGGATGGTCATTAGAATGCTTGATGTACCATGTTAATGCACAATCCTGTAATGTGCTTACCAGCGTAGCCTTTTTTATATTGTCATCCACAACTCCTTGTGCTTCCCATACCGCTCTTACCACGAACCAGAATGTCCGGATCTTCATTCCCCACTCCTCTTAATACCAGTAGTTTGATCACATAAGCCATATTGAACTGTGGTGGTGGCGGAAGTGGGATGGGATGAGATGGAGGTGAGGAGGGTGAGATGGGTGGCGGTGTAGGTGGAGGTGGTAAGAGCGGAATTCGTTGCCTTATCAGACTGACCGCGCTTCTCGGAGAGACTTTTGCAAGCTCTTCCTCTCTTTCCCGCGAGGGGGAAATTAAGGGACTGGTTTCCAATTCTTCACTACTTCCGCTTCTGTAGATCTTCCCACTTCGCATAGTCCCAAAAATTAATTTATTTGCATAACCCACTTTTCACACAATAGCATCTTAATCCAAGTGTTCAAAGATTTGATATACTTACCTCGCAACCCATTAAGGAAACATCACTCCACCTCACTGTAGCTGATGGTCATGTCTACCCCGAACTCAGTGATAAATCCTCCTATAATTCGGTAGAGCCAATGGTCCACAACTCGCGTGATCTTATCTCCTGAGATAAGGATATACGTGGATCTCAAAAAACTGAATGACACTTGTGTGCATGATCCTTTCCCAACTCCATTCACGGATGAAGTGTTGGACAATGTAGGTGCCCAGGAAGCATATTCCTTTACTGATGGGTTCTTTGGGTACCACCAAATCAAAATCATGCCAGAGGATAAGAGCAAGACAACCTTCGTGACTGAGTGGGGTTATTTTCAATACACTGTAATGTCGTTTGGATTGAAGAACTAAACCACTCGATCCTGATGCTTATATCATTGATTCACCCACCATATGCTAAACTTGTTAAGAACACGTGGGCTCCTAGGGGCCACCTTGGAATCGATAACCGAATCCATTGTCCATGAACAAATGGTCTAGCAAGGAGATTTTCTATGGATCCTTTGCTCTTCGAGCTTTTCTATGGATCCTTCTCTGGACCTTGAAGAGCATTTCAAGCTCTGAGAGCTCCTTCTCTTTTGAGGACCTTGAAGCGCCTGTAATATTTTCGTGCGTGGTTATTGTGGCATTCAAGGAATTTATTCATAAGTTCCTGAAGGTATATTTTGATGACTGGACTGTATTTGGGCTGGTTAAGCGCCATGTAGCAAGCTTGCGCCTGATGCTAGATACCTGTTGAAGATACTAGATCGCGCTCAACCTCAAGAAGTGTCTATTTTGTGTTCCTTTTGGGAACCTATTAGGGCATGTGGTTTACAAACAAGGACTGATGGTAGACCCCATGAAGAGCGTGGTCATTCTGAACTTGGAAGCACTGAGGAGTGTGAAACAGTTGCACGCTACTTTGGGACATACGGGATATTACAGAAATTTTATCAAAGGCTATGCCCAGATCACCGCGCCGATGGAAAAATTGTTGAAGAAGGATGTCACGTTCTGCTGGAACGATGACTGTAAGAAAAGCTTGTATATATTGAAAGAAAAGATGGTTACCGCGTCAATCCTAGTCTTCCCGAACTAGAAGAAAGAGTTTCATGTACATGTCGATGCGTCATGTATAGCGCTGGGGGTAGTACTAACACAAGATGGCGGAGAAGGCTTGGACCACCCTATCATGTTCACAAGCCGCAGACTATCCAAAGCCTAGAAGAAAAATTCTACCCCTAAACACAAGGGGCTAGCTATTGTGTATGCGCTCCAGAAGTACCGATACTACTTACTAGGAGGCCATTTTAAAATGTATACGGATCACTCCACACTGAAATAATTGATCAATAATCCTATGTTGGGGGGCCAAATCTGTAGATGGCTCTTATTGTTCCAAGAGTACAATTTTGAATTTGTTGTGAAGACTGGACGATTGAACGCGAGACTAGACCATCTGTCGCGCATCAAAACAGTGGAGGAACCTACTAACTTGGAAGAAGGATTGCCTGACGCACAGCTATTTGCAGTGCATGTCGTGGATGGTCATTTCAAGGATATAATACACTTCCTAACAACAGGAACCACACTAGAAGGATACTCTGTCCAGCAAAAGAAGGAATTAGTGGTGTGCATGACATATTTCTCTATCATTGTTTGGCATCTATACAAGATGGGGACTGATGAGATATTGTGACGGTATGTACTTGAGTTTGAACGAAGCAACATCCTCATGGATGCTCATGGGGGCGTTGCGGGAGGAAATTATGCAGGAATAGAAACTGCGTAGAAGATTCTATGCGTCGGGTTGTGGTGGCCAACCTTCATCAAGATTCAAAATCATATTGCAAGGTGTGTGATGTATGTCAAAGAACAGGCAATCCATCATGGAGGGATGAATTTCCATTGAATCCACAAATGACATTGCAACCTTTTGAGAAGTGGGAAATAGATCTTGTAGCACCCATTCAGCCACAAGGGAAGACAGGGTCAAGGTACATTATTACTGCGACAAAGTATTTAACTCGTTGGGAAGAAGCACAACTGGTGAAGGATTCCATAGGCACTACGGCCACGAAGTTCCTATTTGAGCATGTACTGACGCGATTTGGATTTCCAAGGATCTTGATGATTGATCGTGGTACGCACTTCCTGAATGAGATGATCAGCGCACTAACGGAGGAATTTCAGGTATATCACCAAAAGAGCACACCTTATCACCCACAGGCTAACAGGACAATGGAGGCATTCAAAAAAGTGCTTGAAAACGCACTGACCAAGGTTTGAAATCCTCAGCAAAGTGATTGGGACCTATGCATACCTACAGTAGTGTGGGCTTATTGAAAAACATGCAAAAAGCTGATGGGACAAACCCTTTTTAGGCTAGTCTATGGTGTGGAATCCATAATGCCTATGGAATACATCGTGCCTAGTATGCATATAGCAGTGCTCACAGGTATGACAGATCGTGGAGCCCTGGAAGAGAGGCTCGTGCAGTTGGATGAGCTTGAAGAAGAGAGATTTTTGGTTGGATTTCATCAACAGGTCCAAAAGCAGCGCGAAAAAGCGTGGCATGACCGACATATTAAGCTACGCACCTTTAAGGTGAATGACTTGGTGTTGTTGTATGACAGTAAGTTTGGTAAATTTCCAGGGAAATTCAAAATGCATTGGTTGAGGCCCTATGTTATTAAGGAGATTACCGACAATGGCACGGTCCAGTTGGTTAAGTTGAATGGAGATCCCTTCCCAGGAAAGGTGAATGGCAGTCGATTGAAGCCATACATAGGTGGACCGCCCATCTGACTATGCGACAGAATCACAGTCTTAGCGCTCCAGGCAGCTGAAAGGAGGCGCGGGACTATAAACTACACTTCTTGGGTTGGGGAGCTATGCTATTTTAGGACTGCGCAAAGCAAGGAAGTGTCACAGGATCTGCGACAGTGTGAAGGCAACTGCGCTACTCATGGAAATAGCACGTAGGTCCGCCAGAAAGTGACTGTTAAAGTCATTGTTCATGATTTGATGGTCGTATTGTGGCCAAATGGAGCAGGCGGCAGGCATAAGGCCAAATTTATGGCTTAGATTCTTGAAAATCTGCTGCCAATCTAGCATTAATGGGCTGAATGTGGGGAGAATGGTTGGAATTGAATTTGGAAGACCCTATAAATCACAGGAGGCTATCCAACAAAAAACACTTGGCATTTTGAAAATTCAGTTGTTGCACTATCAGGTGTGTATGGACCGTGCGAATTTTGAGGCTTTGAGAGCAAGTTCAGCATTTGAGAGATTGCCGAAGGAGATGTAGGACCTCCTGAATAGAATGATGTCGACACCAAAGGAAGCAGCGCAGGAAATTGAGGTAGTAGAAGCTACCCTAGAGAGTGCCCAAGTGGTAGTCAAAGTCCCAAAATCAAACACCAAGACCAAAGAAGGATAAGCAGACTATGCTACCGGTGTGCATCTCACCAAGAAACCCACAAAGGACCAAGCTCACCTTGTAGGAAAAGGGGAAGGCCATTAATCTGGAGGCCGATGAGGAAGAATCTGAAGAAATCCTCATGGATGAGGAGGATTTGGAAATGGAAGTTGAAACCTAGGGTGCAAATCCTATTACCAGGTTACCAGAATATGTTCCTCCACGCAAGGGAAAAGCTAAGGTGCCAAAGGACATAGATGAGAGCAATAGCTCCCTGCAAACTTTGTTGCTCTCGGATGACATTTTTTTTTAGGGGACACACTTAGGGCGGGTTCCTGTACTAAAGTTCAAAGATTGGGACCTCGAAAATCACGAAAAATTCCCGCATTTAGCAACTGAGCGGATAATGCGCCGACGGATTGACACGACTGCTGGAATGATCGAATTAGAGCCGCGGACATGGCTCAAGGGTGTAGAGAAAGCCGTGTTGCTCAACCTGCTCTGGGTACTGCATCACCACCGCGCCCCAGTGACCATCTTTGTCATCAAGCAGCTACTCTGCTTGGCAAATGATGGGTGTTTGTGGCTGGAAGAGTCCATTCCCATCACAGACCACTTGATCCATTGGATCACATGGTTGCCTTACTCAGGAGAGGATCCAACCAATATATCAGAATGAAAAGGTGGTGAGTTGGCCCCTGCAGAAGCTATGAAGAAGAAATTCAAATTGGAGAAGAAGAAGCTGTGGAGGAAGCCTGTCGAATGGTCTTGGAGTTGGACATTCAAGCAGAAGAACCGGTTGAGGCACACGTCCGTAAGTTGGCCACAAGGGTGCGCAACGCTCGGATAGAGATGACCAAGATTCAGCTGGAATTGAGCTTACATATCACAGTCAAGGAACAGCATGCCACCGTTGTTACAACAGCAATAACGACGGTCGACAGTGCAGTAGCAGACTGCACACAAATTTTTGAACAATCATTTGAGGTCCTGACCACCCTGTAGGAGGACCCGAATGTAGAGCACCTGGAGACAAAGGCGCGTGAGCTACAACAAAGATATGACGAGGTCAAAGGGCCCGCGCAGATGATTTCCCTTACAGAGAGGCTTGCATGGATGGAGGAGGCAAAGGCGCTTAAGGAACAAGTGGATGTCACTCAGCACAAAGAAGTGGGCCTAAAAGCATGCCTACAGCCATGGATAGACGAGGCATATACAATCACAACTTCCATTGAAGGAAAGATATCGACACTACAGGCAACTTAGCAAAAGATTTAGGGTAGCAGTTCAGCTGCAGTCATTGAACAGATAGTGGAAGAAGTCCAACAGGCAGCCACTCAGTGCGCTATCGAGGTTGCGGTCATCCAAACAAAGCTGGGAGGTCTTCGCGCTAAGATCTTCGCACCTGCAGAGTGACTCAAGGGCAAGTCACGATGTTTGTGTTGGGTGCCTATTGAGCGTAGGATCCCCCAAGAGTCATTTTGGTGCTAAAAGCCCATATTTTGGTCAAATTTTGTAATCCAAGTGTAAGGACTCTGCATTTTGTGGTCACAGAGAAAATAGATGTTAAAGAGTCATAGGGTTGTCTGCCCTTATTTTGGAAATTTAATGTTGGCTGTAAAAGATCTACCCATGGTCCACGAACCATGGGATTGTATAAAAAGAGCTAAGCTCTAAGTAGATATAAAAGCAAGGAAGAGGAAGAGAGTCATAGCTTATAGCAAGAAGTCTAAATCTTAGCATAGGTAGAGGCTCTGTAGCTGAGTGTGCAGAGACCTAGGGTAGAAGTCTACGGCTAAGTGCATGAACCCCTGTAGCTGAGTGCATAGGGTGTGTCGAGCCTATAATCGTCTGGAATTATCAATAAAGAGAAGTATTCTACAATTTCTACGTCTTTATTTCCTGTTTATGCATCTTGTTATGTTGAGTATGAATTTCAATTATAATACTTATATGATGCGTAAATGTATGTAAATGCGTTGGTTAAGTGAACGCAAGAAAGAACATTTGTTTACACGAAGCTAACTAAGATAGGTTTATAACATAAGTAAGACACCTAGCCTAGTTTGGGAGATATCGCAGTTTGTTGCCCTAGCAGCGCGAAAGTCCCTGAGCCACAGGTTAGGGCTGCATGGAAACTAATTGTACCCTTTTGCGAAGGTACTGAAGGGTGGCACAGAGGGCTAAGCAACCTGCACGAAGGCAAGTATAGCCAAAATAAACCAACATCACAACCATCTCAAGGGTGTAGAAACTTGGTTCCAGCATCCCCCCATACTGCTTCGGGTGAGACTTCAATCAGTGCTTCGCGGGCTGATGTCGAAAGGGCCAATAGTGTAGGGATTTGTTTGTCTAAATAATGTTGAACATGGGTCAGGCCCCCTCAACCCAACACCATCAATTCAAAAGCAGCAACTATAAATACATGCACAACAAAGGAATCAATCAGGAGCTATGTGGAAGAGAAAGGAAGAATGGTTAGGAAGATGTGGTATTTCTCTTTTCTCACGTGATGAGGATGAAAAATGGTATATTGATAATGGATGCTCACATCACATGTCAGGAGATAGGAGCAAATTTCACTTCTTGAAGAAAATCAAAAGTGGTCATGTTGTTTTTGAAGGAAGTGAACGAGCAAGAGTATTGGGAAGCAGTAAGGCCAACCTTGGCGAAAAGAGGACCAATGTTGAAGATGTATGGCTCATTGAGGGCCTAAAGCGTAATATTCTAAGTGTGATCTAAATGGTTGATGGAGGTAAGGAAGTGGTATTCAACTCCAAATGTTTCTTCATTAGGGAAGAAGAATCAAAGAGAGTAATTGCAAGAGGAGTCGATACCCTAGACAATGTGTATGTGTTGAAGGGTAAAGTGGAGAGTAAGAAGAGACCAAGACATTACTCTTCTTCGTAAAATACAAAGTAGAGGAGATCATCACATATTGCAGTCCATTTCTGCATGGTAGATACTTTAAATTGCGAAATAGATGTCAAGCCTTCATAGGCTCAAGGGGTTTATATGGAATATTTTGTTTTTGCATACAGTTATATTGGGTTGATGCTTATCTCTTTGATTATGATTTCTTGATGATTGATTGTAGCTACTGGTGATCTTTTGGTTGAGGTGTGATCAAGAGGAGATATCGCACATGTTCAGGGGGAGTACCTTTTATGCTTCCAATGTTTTGATGGCATGATGGCTCCATGGAGGATTTGGATATGCATCTCATGCTACGTGCTCATTTGTTGCAAATGTTTATGTTTGATCATTTATGTTGTTTATATGGTTTGACATGTAGTTGGCATGTGTTATGCATCATGGTTTGATGATTTTATGATTGTGATGGTGCCATGGATATTAGTTAAATGAAGGTGCATTATGCTTATGTGTTTCATGTTGATGTTGCTACTACATATGGCATATGATGTTTATAGTTGTTGATGTGATATGTTGTTGATTTCTGATGATGTTGATATATGCCCTTAATGGGACATTATGTATTGTTATGTGTTTTTGGCTTGTAGGGGCCTGACCCAGGTTCAGAGGTGATTTAGCCAAACAAATCCCGGTACTACTAGCCCTTTTGGCAACAGTCCGCGGAGCGCGAACTGAGGTCTCACCCAAATTAGTATGGGAGGGTGCTAGAACCAAGTTTCCACACCCTAGGGATGTCTGATGAGTTCTGGCGGTCCGCAATTTGACCCTGTGCGCACGTCACTGCGTGCATCTATTATTCCCTCACAACCTGTGATGCTACCTTCACACAGCCCTACTCGAGGCGCGATCCATATTATTACCCAAGTTCCTTACTATTAACATTTTATTATCCGATTACTTAACCTATCTGTGTAATTCTAGTGTTAATTAACATTATATCCAACATTCATATAAGTTTGTGTGATAAACAAAATAGTATAAATGTATAAAATGCAATATACAAGTAGATGCAAAGAAATTGGAATCAACTTCTCTTTATTATTCTTCGTTCAAGGTTACAAACTCAACACCGACCTGCGCACTCAACTGCAGGGGTCCGTGCACTCAACTTCAGACTCTACTGGGCCTCTGCACACTCAGTTGTAGAGCCTCTTCCTACTACTAGGACCCAATACACTTAGACTCTTACTCTATGCTGGAACCATTCGTATTCCTCTATCTCTAATTCACTAGCTAGCTATCTTTACAACTTAGAGCCTTGCTCTATTTATACAATCCCATGGTCCGCGGACCATGGGTAGGCCAACATGACATTACATTACATTACAAAACTTAGGGCGGATATCCCTATGACTCAACCTATACTTCGCGCTCCGCACCTGCAATTCGCAAAGTTTTACAATACATTTGACCAAAACTTCGGCTTTGAGCCCCAAAGCATGCTCTCGGGGGGATTCCATGCCCAACAGGCCCCCAACACAAAGTCATTCAGTTGGCACGAAGTCCCTCCAATTGGTCCCGCACTTCTCGTAGGTCCGCAACGCACTGTTCTGCGATTTTCTGGACCTACTCCACGCACTCTTCCGATGCTTCTTTGTGAGGATCAAATCCCTACCTTAGTGTGTATAGCCCCTGCATCTGTGCAAGCTTTCCCTCGATATCTGTCGTAATGGTGAAGGCCTCATCAATCCATGGTTGGACGCGCGCTTTGAGAATTGCCTCTTTCTATCTTGCGGCATCCACCTACTCTTTCAGTGCCCTTGCTTGCTGCATCTTTGCGAACCGATGAGTGAGGACATTAGTCTGCACAGTTCCTTGGACACTGTCGTACTACTCCTGAAGTTCATGTGCCTCTGTTTCTAGGCACTGTATGTTGGGGTCCTCCTGCAAGGATGTGAGGACGCCAAAGGCTTGGTCCAACATACCGGTACAGTCCTACATTGCCCGTCCAATTTCTTCCAACCCTGTTTGGATAGCACTAACGCACTGCTCTCTAAATTCTTGAGGAGTGGAAGGCTGCACCTTCACCCACAGCTCGACAATCTAGAGATTCAGCTCTAGTTGCACTTGCGTTGTTTCCTCGCACGCGTTTCAGACTCCACTTGCCAAACAGTGGATCTGCACTTTTGTTGGCAGGTCCGCGGCGATGGACAACTCTGTGACACGCTGGCACACTTCATCCATTGTCTGTACTAACTGCTGGTTTTGTGAAACCAGTTCGTCATGTTGCAGGTTCAGCCATTCAATGTTGATCTTTTGTTCACTCATCACCTGAATCATGCGGCCCTCCCTGGCACAGATCTCTATTGTTATTCCATCCTACAGTTGGTACAGTGTGTCTCGCGGAAGGGTAGCCAAATTAAGGTGAAGTCCCTTGATCCTACCAACTGCGGCTCTGTCAATCTCATTCTCTGCTGCTAGCAACCCTTCCGGTAGCACTATGGTATTGGTCATCCTTGTGCGTAGCATCTGCTCTACTGCCGATGTGCCTGTTGTGACATAGGTCACTATGGTTCCTTCCTGTGGGTCGCACCTATAGTTCCTGCAGCTCCACCCTTAGGGCCCCCAACACAGTCTACTGCTCTGAAATGACTTCTTGGAGTGCTTCCTTGGTGACATCATGAACCATCTCACTTATTTCGTATAGGTCACCTTCCGTTAATGTGATCGAGTCGATGGCCAATTTGGAGGCCTTGACCTTTTTCCGTGGACCCGATCTCTCTGTGACACGCAGCCTTTTGAGTTGGGTGGAAGTTGTGCCTGGGTCTGCACCTTCTTCTACAAGGTCTGTGTCCTCTGCCTCCTGTCCTGTAGACAATTCTTGGCCCTCCTCTTCCTACGTTGTTGTGGCCCCTGTTGTTTGTGCTGCTGCTGCTACTTCGATGGCCTTTCCCTGCTCCATGGCTGCCTATGCGGCCTCGCGGACTGCCCTTACCTCTACTACCACTTTTTCATTGTGCCCCTTCTCAGTCATCTACGTGATGCGTAACTTGGCCTCATCCTTTCTTTTCTGTGCTGCTGTCCTATCCAACTTCGCCAAATCCAGGGTGCACCACTCGGGAGGCCATGATTCTAACACTGTAAAAATTACATCATCAATGGCGATGAAGGGGAGCTTGGTCCACTGAGGCACCAAATCCTTTCACGCCTTGATGTAAATATTGTGCATGTCCACCTTGAAGTCTGTAAAGCTCTGCATATTGTTGTGCACTACGGAGGACAGGCGCGACCTCCTATTAATCCACATCTAGATGCTCGCCTCCATGAGTACCCAGAAGATCTTCGTATCACAAATCCACTTCGCGTTCTTGGTAGCCCAAAGAAATGTCTACTTTGCGTCCTCTGGTAAGTCACACTCAATGCTCGGGAACTGACTGTCCTCCAGCAGTTCTCCCACTACTAGCAAAATGGACAAGAGCAACCACACGTAGTTGATCAATAATTCCTCGTAGAGGAAGTCAGCCCAGTTGAATTGGACCCCCTCTGCACATTGTTTGGCCAATGCGACTACCTGCGCTGGTACTTCATCGCTGCAGAATTTTCTCATTACCTTCCTGGCCAGGATTTGGGTGGCTACACACACCCCTTATCCTTGATACTGCTAATGGCGTAACCCCTCTTTTTCTTCTCGAGCTTATATTTTTTCTTCATGGCTTCCATGAGAGCCAAATTGCCACTTTTTCCTGCTATCATCGTGGGGTCCTGTCCCTTACAGGGAAGCTGAGAAATTATGTGGATGAGATCCGTTGTGATGGGAATAGGCTCCTCCAGCCATAAGTACCCATCATGCACCATGCAAAGCAGTTTCCTAATGACGAAAATAGTGATGGGCACGTGGTGAAAGTGTGGTATCCATAGTAGATGAAGCAATCTAGCCTTCTCCACATAGCGTAGCCATTTTCGTGGTTGTAATGTGATCACCGACCCCTCCATAGTCTGTTTCATTAGGCTCTCCGTCTCTAAGTGTGGGAACTTCTCGCTGTCCGCGAGGTCCCAATCTTCAAATTTTAGGGTAGGTACACGTCCTAGGAGCGGACCTTCAAAGGTAATTCCATCAGGGAGGAGCAGGCTCTGGATCACACTCTTCATTGCATCCAAATCCTTTGGTACCTTAACTTTCCCCTTTCGCGAAGGGACATACTCAGGCAATTTTGCTACAGAGCACATTGGTTTGATGTCTGCCTCCACTTCTTCTTCCTCTTCAACCTCGAAAATCATAGCCTATAAGTCCTCCTCCTCGTCATCTGACTCAATGGTGACAACCTTGCCCTTTTCTTCCATTGAGAGGTTAACGAACCACGGATTCCTCAAGGACATGCGAATTAGTCCCGCTACCTGCTTATTTTTTTTGGGTCTCGGCGTCCGAGGTGATTTCAAGATTTCCGGCGCAACCTCAGTACCTTCGGGAACATCGTGTACCATGGGGTTCTATGCAGCCTCTTCAGTGGTTCCTTTTGCAAAGCCCAAACCTCTCCTGGTAGCCGCCATCTTGTTTGAACTATATGTGGTCATTCGCGAAGTTAGTGGATCGAATATCACTTGGTGCTCAACACTTTGTGCTCTAATCAACTGCCCAAATCTCAAGTGAAAAAGTGTTGTCTCGTGGCTAGCCCCTGGAGTTTTATAGCGCCTTTTGAATTCAAATTCGACCGTTCCCCCCAATTTCGGGCCATCAATGCTTTCTTGGCAGCATATCTTCCCAAATCTTGCCCATAATTCGTGTCCTAAAAGCCTGCCGCCTGCTCCATTTGGCCTTAAATCGAACATCTCGTCACAAACAGTGACACCAACGGTCACTTCCCAGCCTATCCACACAACAACACTGTCCATCGTGCATCGTTGTGAACCCTGTGGCATCCTGTTACTACATGCACTTCCCAAAGCACGCAGCCCTGTGGAAGAATATTTTATAGTCTCGTGCTTCCTTTCAACTGCCTGGAGTGCTAAGACTGTGTTTCCTATGGCTAGTTAGGTGGTCGCACCAGCTGTGCAGGCCATCGTTTCACCTTCCAGTGTAGTCTGCGAAAGATCTTCATTTGTCCTTGTGACAGTCGGCGTCGCATGCTTTCCTTTACGTAGTGCATCCCCTTGGCTACTGTGTTTGGTGATATGCAGACCTAGCCATGGCAGCAGACTAACTAATTCTTGGAAATAGTCTTCTAAATTGTTCAAATGACTGTATGCACCTTGCCTCTCTATCCTTTGTCTGTTGACGAGAAATGCTCCCTTTATTTTGTTTTCTAGCCTCTTGACCACTGCATCCATTAAAATTCCTTTCTTCCTTAACCATACCCGGTCTGATTCAAGCTCGTGAAGTCGATAGTTTCCCTATCGAATTGCTTTCTGAAGCCTTATGTGTTCGGCCTTGCGTAGCAATGTGATTTCTTCATCCTGGGCTGCGTGCACTATCACATCTACAGGTGCGATTACGTGTGGATACCTCTTTGCATTCTCTTCAGAAATTATGGTCTCTACTCTGTTCCACACCTTTGAAATCGTTTCCGCGATCAGGGTTTTGCACATGGTCCTATAGGCCCATCGAATCGCAGGTACGCGCAGGTCCCAAACAGTGCGTCTCGCCTAGTGAACCCTGTTCAGTACTTTGCACACCCTATTGAATGCATCTCTGTGGATAATTAGTAGCACATGTCACTTTTCCTGCTGCTGCGTTTTGTTCCGATTCTCTAATCTGGGAGTGGTGTGCGCTTGTGCGAGTTATACAACATATGTTCGTACCCATCGAGAAAGGTGGGCATGCAAGTTGTTTCACCCCTGGTGATTGGCTCTCATTCTGAGCTAGGGTTTTCTAAAGTGTAGGTGCATCATCCTTCTACATCCACGCCAATCCTCAAAACTTCCTTGATGCGTACCCTACCATCGTGCGGGCGTTGCGCGCAATGCCCACTTCAGAGCATCGAACCATTGTTGTTCTAGTACTACGCTTTCAAATTTGTTCAGGAATTCATCCACTGTTGTCAACCCATCATATGTAGGCAGATCCCTTGCCTCTGTTGTCACGCAGCACAGTGATCTAACCATCATGTTGCAATTAAGCGTTGTTACTTCGTGCAGCCAATTCTACCATCACTCTATCTCTTCGTCTGAATCTGAAGTGCAGGAGCTTTCGCTTTCCCACGAAATCCTTCCATATGCAGTCGGATTCACCCAATCCTATTCTCACACAGTTATCTTGTAAATAAATTCGAGATCATCATCACTATCATCATCACGCAGCAGTTCAGTGTATCACACTCCTTCTGCTGGATCTAGCGATATTACTACGCGTAGTGACTTTTTTCAAAGATCATTTTGTGCTTCTTCAGATTTATGACTCCCTTCATATCGGTGGCCTAGTCTATTCCTAGTAGCACGAGATAGGGATTACTGTCATCGACAATCTCTATCTCTTCAAAATCCTCCTACACGCTCGCACCTTCAATATCTATTGTTACCCCTTGCAATCTTCCCATGGGTAAGATCTTTTGTTCGTTTGCCATTTGTAACTGAATAGGAGACCATTGTAGCGCGGGTATGCCCATGCATTCCCATGTTTGTTTTAGCAGTACATTCACGTCCGATCTGAGATCCAAGATTACCTGATCCATTTCATACTCGTCGATTTGCGGAGTCAACCTCGTTTCCCTTCTTATGTGCAATGCATGCTTTCCAAGTTTTCAAACCACACGCAGTTCTCCTGACCCCGCGTACCTAGTGATAATTTCTTGTAGTCCTTTTACTGCCTTGTTGTCACGTAGTAGTTTCATGCATGTCTCCAGAAAGGTAGTGAGCATTGAAGGATCCATCTCTAGTTCTAGTTGATCCTTACTACCTAAAGTGGAGGCCTCCATGAGGCTCTTCTTAACTTCCGTGAATGTCTCCTTCGCGTCTTCTAAATCAAATTCGGGTTCCTTTGTAGGAGCCTTCCGAACCCACGCACTTTCTTCTGACTGCTTCCCTTTATCATTTTCAGTGGTCATACCACTCTTAAGCATCATGTTTACATTCGGGTCTTCTTCGCGCGGCTCAGACCTCATCATCTGCAAATTCTGAGTCAGAGAGGGCTGAAGTACCCCTTTTTCACGCAGTCTCGCTATCAATGTAGGGTAGTGTTTTGCCTCATGGTCAAATTGAGTACATTACAAACATGATGTCCTTGTCAGGTTTGTACAATCGCGGTTATAGTGCTCTGGCCCCCCACAATTGTAGAAAATTAGTTGTCTGCGACCCCTTCCTGGTCCCATTCCACCTTGACCTCGACCATGCCCCTGAAATCCAGCGTGCGCGATTCCTACATTTGGGTCGAGGACTCATGTTTCAGTCTACACCCTGTAGGCAGGAGTCCAATCCATCATTAGTTTGTAGCTTCTGCAGCTGCGTTTGTCGTGGTCTACCAACCTACAGAAATTACAAAACAATTATTGGGACGTCTACGTATACTTCTGCAATAGATGACAATTATTCGTAGTGTGCTTTCCTCCTATCTGACAGATCGCACACCATAATGTAGGCACCACGCTTGGTCCTGCCTATGCCTCAGGTCTTAATGGCATCGACCCTCCTCCTGCCAAGTAATTCGTGAACACTGGACAGTGGTCCTTATCATGCCCCTAGCCTTTTCATTTTATGCACCATACCTCCTCGCGCACCTCTAGCCGAGGTGTCCTATCCTGTTTCAAACTCTACATCTCCAGACACAGATTTTGCAGTTGCGCGTGGATTTGTTGGACTCCCAGACCAAGGTCTTGTATAGGGGTCTCATGCAATCTCATTGCCATCTCCAAAGCTTCGGCCTGGGTGGAAAGTTTTTGTTGTGACAGCGTCATCCTTAAGTGCGGTGTTAGTGATGCTACAAACCATGCACGGTGTTGTCCATCCGTCAACGTCATGTTGGCTTCACGAATCATACCCTTCAATCTTTGGTCCAAATCCCAGGGGGTCTCACCTAGGAGCATCACAATCTCCTTAAACCCGATGATTGATTGTGTTTCCAACTTTGGCCTGCTAAATTCCCTGTTCAGCACGGTCTGGATTTCTGTGATTCCTGCATTTGGATGGTCATTAGAATGCTTGATGTACCATGTTAATGCGCAATCCTGCAACACGCTTACCAGTGTAGCCTTTTTGATATTGTCATCCACGACTCCTTGTGCTTCCCATACCGCTCTTACCACAAACCAGAATTGGTCCGGATCTTCATTCCCTACTCCTCTGAATACCGGTAGTTTGATCACACTCGCCATACTGAACTGTGGTGGTGGCGAAAGTGGGGTGGGTGGAGATGGAGGTGAGGAGGGTGAGACAGGTGGCGGTGTAGGTGGAGGTGGTAAGCGCGGAATTCACTGCCTTATCAGACTGACCGCGCTTCTTGGAGAGACTTTTGCGAGCTCTTCCTCGCTTTCCCGCAAGGGGGAAATTAAGGGACTGGTTTCCATTTCTTCACTACTTCTGCTTCCGTAGATATTCCCACTTTGCATAGTCCCAAAAATTAATTTAATCACATAACCCACTTTTCACACAATAGCATCTTAATCCAAGTGTTCAAAGATTTGATATACTTACCTCGCAGTCCCTTAACGAAACACTGTTCCGCCTCACTGTAGCTGACGATCATGTCTACCACGAACTCAGTGATAAATCCTCCTATAATTCGGTCGAGCCAATGTTCCACAGCTCGTGCAATCTTATCTCCTAACGCTTCTAGTCTACGCACTAATTTCGGAGTCCACATGATTGGTTTGTCGAGCCTACACCTTCCCTGATTGTCTGCTAGCTTCGCGATCCACTCATACAGCTCAGAAGGAAAGGATGCAAAGAAAATTTCATGGATTTCCGTATACAAATAGCGCTCCAACCACTGTTATTTAGATACTCGTGGATTTTTGTGTACCTGTGCCGCGAACTCGTGAATCTTCTTATCCAACCACCCTTCAATTTCTTTCTTTGTTGGATTCCAGTGGCACGACATTAGACATCCCTTATGTAGATCCTGGTCCTGGCAAAGGAACCATTTGTTGGATTGTAGGGGCTTGACCCAGGTTCAGAGGTGATTTAGCCAAACAAATCCTAGTATTACTGGTCGTTTTGGCAATAGTCCGCGGAGCGTAGACTGAGGTCTCACCCGAAGTAGTATGGGAGGGTGCTAGAACCAGGTTTCCGCACCCTGGGGATGTGTGATGAGCTTTGGCGGTCTGCGGTTTGACCCTATGCACATGTTACTACGTGCATCTATTAGTCCCTCGCAACCTGTGATGTTGCCTTCGCGCAGCCCTACTCGGGGCGTGATCCATATTATTACCCAAGTTCCTTACTATTAACCTGTTATTATCCGATTACTTAACTTATATGTGTAATTCTAGTGATAATTAATAGTATATCTAGCATTCATATAAGTGTGCGCGATAAAAAAAACAGTATAAATGTATAGAATGCAATATACAAGCAGATGCATAGAAATTGGAATCAACTTCTCTTTATTATTCTTCATTCAAGGTTATAGACTCGACACCACCCTATGCACTCAGCTGCAAGGGTCCGCGCAGTCAGCTGCGGACTCTATTAGGCCTCTATGCACTCAACTGCAAAGCTTCTTCCTACTACTACGACCCAATACACTTAGACTCTTACTCTATGCTCGAACCATTTGTATTCCTCTATCTCTAATTCGCTAGCTAGCTATCTTTACAACTTAGAACCTCGCTCTATTTATACAATCCCATGGTCTACGGACCATGGGGTAGGCCGACATGACATTACATTACATTACAAAACTTAGGGCGGATAGGCCTATACTTCGCGCTCTGTGCCCGTAATTCGCAAATTTTTACAATACATTTGACCAAAACTTGGGCTTTGAACCCCAAAACATTCTCTAGGGGGGATTCCATGGCCAACATGTGTTGTTGATTACTGTTACTGAAATATTGGTTCATGGTTTTGTTTTGGAGAGGTTGATACATGTCTCTTATGTAATTTATATTGAAATTATCTTGTTGTCATAAAGAGGACATGCGGCTAACCATATGATCTATTTACCTACATTGTGACATTGTATTAGACATGCATAAAATTGAAACCCATGTTTGGCATATATTGCATAATGAGTCATGAGAGATAGTCAAGATTTGTATGGGTTATTAGTAGCGTTGTTGCAGCCATGTATTTCATGTATTATTCATGTATACTCTCGTACTTATCATGGAGAGGCTTTCTAAAGTCATGTATGCATTAAGAGAGAGTCATGAGAGTCATAGTTTAGCCATATATCAGATTATTGTTGTAATTGTACAGCCATGCATTATCATCTTTGTAGTCATGTAATTAGCCTATGAGGCCATGTACTTTGTTGCATATATGTTGGTCATAGTCATTGGTCCATGTGGAGTAGCCTTTTGCATAAGGCAAGGAGGCATTGACAGCTATGTACATCAGTTTACATTCAGTCATGGAGATGTTTGTATTCAGTTGAGTATGGTTGGTCATACTATTGTGACCTATCATCATGGATTTACTACTACCATGACTACTTCAAAGAGATGTTGCATTTCTACTGGTATATGAGTTCTCTGTTGCTAGATAATACAATGTGGAAAGGATGTATGGAGTTGTTTTAGAGTTGGTTAGATATTTGTTGTTGCTGCTATGGAGTTTATCAGTGTTTTTTATGCTAGTATATCATATTATGTTGATGTTGCTATGTGTTTGGTTATTTGATTTGTTGTTATTATTATGTCCTGGATTATGTTATTATTTATTCAGAGGGGAGAGCATGTGTTTCAGTTTTTATTGTTGCAGGTGGTTGGAGATATATGTTGTTTCACCTTTGTGTTGTTTTTTGGGCATAGCTTATGTCCAAGGAGAGTTTAGTGTACATATCTTCCATGGGGAGTGTTGTTTTTATTTCAGCCTTGCACTCCATTGTTCATCTCCTGCATATGATTGTGAGTGGAGTTTATTTTTTTGTTTATGGAGCCCCTTTCATGTAGAAGAGTAAATAGCATTCCTTATTGACATCTTTATCCCTTTTCCATTGTTTTCAAAGGGGGAGTGTTGTGGGGGAAAGTATCCAACTCGGAATGACCCTAACCCACTCTAAGGGTGACAGTTCCTTAGCAACAGCTGAAAGCAAAGCTATCTGAAGTTTCTTCTTTATGACGTGCAAGAGATAAAAGGGAGAGATCCACTTACCGATGTCTTGCGCAAATGGTCGATCCAATCTCCTTTGTTTGCCGCTTGCTCCCAACTCCAAGTCTTTTCACGGGCCCAACTACACGAGATCCTGCAAATAAGATAAGAAGAGGAAACTACAAGAAGCATGCATTCATAATCGATTCAAGGATTAGCATAAATCAAAGACGCAAGTAAGACAATTCACCATTGAAACACATGCGAATAGAAGAACCTCAAATGCTTTATTAATATATGGAAGTAAGGTTCAGGCGGTGATACAACCATGAGAGGTCCAATCCAACATCACCTTCCCGACGGAGAGAAATCTCTTCTTCACCTCCCTCAAGCAATCACCCAATACTCTCAACTGCAAACCAACAGCAATTCTTTGCACTAAATTCCGGCCTCCAGATCCCATGGGATGAGATCCTTATATAGAGTTTTGGAGTGAAGATAAGTCAGCTTGATGTGTGACTTGTTGTCCTCTTCAACTCCAGTTGTTCTTCAGTCCTTCACTCAGAGTTTATGCCTTCCACTTGGAGTTTTAGAACCTCTTAACTCATCATTAGGCGAATATTTTGATCCAAGTGTCAATTTAGAAGCTTCCTGGGCACTGGCACATTGAGAAAAGATTCCTCCACATGTCCAAGTACGCTCAGCGCAGGTAGCCTTTGTCCTACTTGCTCTGCAACGCAGGTAGCCTTTGTTGTACCTGCTATGCAGCGCAGATGCCTAGTGGAGCAGCTGCAATGATCCAAAACTCACCTGTTTTTGAGTGTTTTTAGTGGAGAACTGAACTGTAGTGCTGTGGTTTGCTGACCTTGTTCCTCTAGGGGTAGGAACAACATGTTTGGGGACTTTGGATCCCTCAGATTATTGACATTTCATGCTCTATGCTGTAAGGCACAAAAATGTCTATAACAGTTGCCCCCTAAAGTATGAGGTCGTTTATCGGGTGAAATGCTTTATTAGGAGGATCCGAAGTTCATTCAATTGCCGGGAGGTGACCTGTAACAAAATACAATACAATACATTATCTTTTCATACTTTCTTTTCATGATCTAGCTGATGCGGGCATTTCCCATGCTCAGCTTTATAAATACGTTTGTTGTACATAAACAGACAATCGTCTGATAATAGACTGATAATTCTCTGCTTTTAATTATCATCCTTTTAGTAGGATGACCATCTGCTGCACATGCCTATGTCTTTATCTCCTGAATATACATCGCAGCCCGGATGGATGAAACTAGATCCGGGGTCTTCAAACTTCCGATCTTCACACTAAGTACAAGTCGATCCATGTGAGAATTTCTTGAAGTCGAACATGGAAAGACATCGCTTGATTACCAGTCAATAATGTAAACCGTTAACAAGCGCGAGAGGAATCACCGATAATGATGATGACCCTCAAGGTACTGCAGCACAATTCACGTGGCGTGAATATAGGATCTGACGTCGAACACCACGCAAAGTCTTCCGGTCGAAGGTCATCAATGTATACCTATCGCCGGAAGTGAGAAACTTGCCATTGGGGCATGCAAGCTTCAAAGTACTGAGGGGGTGTTCCTAGATCAACTTCTCGGATAATGAGCTGATGTCGACAAGAAGTGATCCGTCAAAGGAGGGCCTTAATGAATCCCACATCAGTGACACGGAACGGAGCTAGTGATGATGGTGAAAACGATCTGTGAAATATGATTCAGGGTGGCGGTCATGGAAGGATGAAAGATGATGTATGGTAGTGGATGGGACCCGGTTGACACTTTCTGAATGACATCTCTTGAACATATAACGACACTAATGTGATGGATCGGTAGCATTACCCCATGTATGGATGGTATGGCGAGACCATGGCAAAGGGACCGGTGAATGATAATAACCCAACCCGATATTTACGGAGGCAAAAGTGTCATGTTCAAGAGCGACCTGCTACCATTAAGCTTTGAGGTTCTTACCAATTTTTCCCCAGTCATTTCTAACCAGTACCTCTTTATTTTTGTCAAGCTTGAGGAGGATAACATATGCTTGATCTATAACCTGCCCTTCGGGCAAGCCCATCGCTATGTTTTTAATGAGCTTAGCGATAGGGAAACTCGTTCTCGTCTAAAGACAAGTTTGTCGCTATCTAATATTTTTAACGAGCCCAGCGACAACGACAACTCGGTCCTTTTCATTTTTAGAGAGTCTGAAAAGGGTACATAAAGTGGACTCCAGGGGTCCTTTTTCGTCATCTAATCCCTTAAGTCCGAAAAAGTATAAAACAATACAGAAGGGATGAATGTTCGATATCTTTATCGAGCCGAACTAGACAAGCGCTCGATCTTTTTGTGCAATAATCCCTCAGGTCCAAAAAGATTAAAATCTAGAGGAGGGATAGCTCTTCCGGTCCTTTTAACGAGCTGGAAGGCCAAAACTCGGCAAACTTTTCATATTTTACGAGTCAGTGAAAAGAGCTCAAAGAAGACTCGTCTTTTGAGGAACGAGTGATAAACAGGGATAGCAGCAGATTCCAGGTATAGGTTGGAATTTTCCAATCACGGCAGTATTACAAGGATGGCTAGGTGAAATCACTCTTCGCAGTTGTTCCTCAAAATAGGTAAACAATCAAGTGGAGGTGAATGATCGGCCAAATGAAAGGTGGAGGTGACGGTGCACAAACACGACCAAGGCTTTTATGGCTGATGATTTTAAGGTCTCAAATGGTTATTTACCGGTTCATTTTTTCCAGTGAGCTTGAACTCTGGGGGAAGCTTGCTCACAAGCTTAACATTTATTTTTTAACGAGCATGAACTTCCGCATTAAAACTGCTCGGTTTTTGCGTTTATTTTTTAACGAGCATGAACTTTGCCAAAACTGCTCGTATCTTGTGTTTATTTTTTAACGAGCCTGAACCTTGCCAAAAACTGCTCGTTTGATAAGATCAAATTCATATTTTACCATGACTAGCTTTTTCTTTTTCATAGATAGTACTGTATCATCAATTGCTGCAACAAACTTTGTTAGAAACGGATAATATGAAGTAAAAATACTAATATTTCACTTTGAACTACGTAAAAAGCAATTAAAAGATGTTTTTACCTCTCATTTTACCATTTCATGTGCATTTGGTTTGTTGGAGCTTTGGAGGTGCCTCTTCCTCTTGATTTTTCACCAGCTGATTTCGGGAGATTCTGTGGACGATTTTCAGCGCTGTTTCCACCAGGTAGGAGCTAAACCCTAGCTCTATCTTTTCATGGTTTAATTTCTCAGTTTCATGCTTGTTTTCCTGCCCCCATGAGCCCCTGGGGTTTCTCTAGGGCGCTCTGCCATCAGCGCAGGTACCCTATATCGAAACCTGCATTGGGGCCTTCATTTCCAAAGGCAGTTTGCCTCCCAACGCAGGTGAGGCCCTTCCCTACCTGCGTTGGGCGCAGAAAACATCTTAGTTGCATATTTTTTCATGAGAATTTTGCCATTTTCTTCATTGAGTCAGGGATCTTACTCCTCCTCTTGTTTGTTTTGCAGAGTTTATTGGAGCAGAATGACTCTTACGTGGCGAGAACGAGAGCATGAAGAGGAGGACATGATTGCCCTCCATGATCCTGTTACTGTGAGCGCGTTGCGGAACTGTGGCTTGCTAAAATTCTTTCACATATCTAGCATGAGGGCACAGATACGTTTACTGCAGTACCTGCTTGATGCTTGGGATCCTGTTAACCAAGTGTTCCAGATTAGGGGCAAGTCCATCCCCTTGACCATAGTGGACATTTACTTCTTGGCCGGGTTGTCAAGGCGGGGTGCCCCCGTTTCCTTGTCTGGTTCGGCCCGAGGGAGCGATTCTGTGAAAGATTATATCCGTCAGTATTGCAGAGAGGGATCCCAGCCGAGAAGAGACGGCAAGATCTCTATCTGTGATATTACTGACAGGTCTCTCAGGTCTATTCTGTACACGATTTGTAGGATGGCCGGTAGTGCATCCCCTCATGTTGCCAACAGGTCATATGTGCAGCATGCCCTGGAGTGTCTTCAGCCGAAAGTTTTTAACTGGTGTGATGCAGTACTGGTTCAGATGAAAAACCAGTTGACCAAAGTAAAGGACAGGAGACTGAAGAATTTTGGCTTTGGTTCAGTTTTGACTGCCTTCGCTTTGGAGAAGATACCCCTGACGCAACCTCAGTACATTATCCTCGACTTGCCATCTCCTACTGAGCCGCGGTGGTGGGTTGACCACATGGCTAGACATGCAAGTCAATCTAAGATTACTTTCACCGATGCTTTCTTTAGGTGGTTCGAGCGGCAGGATATGGCCTTTTCCGAGTATCCATATGTTGGCATGGATTTCCGAGGTGATCCGGATTTGATACTACCGGATGGCGAGCAGTGGGGTGATCTTGGTAAAATCTTGACCTTATCACTGTTTACCGTTTTTATTTGTAATGTCCTTGTGCTTTATTCTATCAAGACTCTAATCAAACTCATGTGTGCATGCAGATGTGGGCCCTGTCCGTCCAGCAGTTCGTCCGAGAGCTCCGGCCGCTGCCCCCGCAGGGGAGGCTCCTGGGAGAGCTATTCTCCGTGACCTTGACTTGGCCGAGACTCTTACAGCTGTGGAGGAACATGTCGAGGGTCTTACCCTTGGGATTCCGGATGTACGGGTCGACGAGTTGCCTCTACGATTGCAGCGACATACTGTTGGTGTCCCCAGACGATGGCCTCGTCTTCTGCGCATGATTGCACAGGCCGCGGCATGTTATCATGACCATCACTAGGCTAGGGTGCCCCCCAGCCATTTTTGAGTTTTGGGGTCATATGACCGATTTTGTCTTGGTTACAGAACATTATATGTAAACCGTAAACAGTTATATATATTTTTGATTTTCGGGGTTTATTCCAGTTTTTATGTGATCCATGTATGAAACATCGATGATGCCTCTCTTTTTTATCAATTTTGCAAATGTCTATCTAACACATAGTTTGCTAATGAGTCGGTTAATGTGTTTAAGTTTCTGGAAATGTGTTGATATTGGATAAAATCAAACTGTCTTTCCAAGATTTTAACTCTTAGGAACTTGCGATAAATAGCTGGATTTCGGACAGAGTAGGTATCATAGAGCTATAGTACCACGAGCTGTGAGTCTAGCCTAACGACTAGCCAGCGTATGCCATGGGTGATGGCATCAGAGAGGAGCTCTATCAACGCGCTATACTCAGCGATATTATTTGTTGATTGACCAATACATACCCCCCTGAAACTCACTAGCTCGCCGCTTGGGTTAAAAATGGCCCATGCTGCAGAGGATAGGTTCCTTGAACTACGACTCGCTCCGTCAGCATATCCAACCCACGGTTCCAATGGATTTGACATCTGCAATAAGTGTAAAAAGCGGATTACTTAAACCGGAACAAACGCTTTAGCGAAAACAAAAATGTAACAAAAGCACACAGGTTACTATTAGGCATAGTAACGCTTAAGGTACAACCCGTTACGGGGTTGCGCCAGTGGAATTCCGTCATAATCCACCAACTCGTAGGCTCCTTTTGCTAATACACTTTTAACAATATAAGGGCCCATCCATAAGGACTTGAATTTCCCAGCTCCCAATTTATCGGATTCTTGGTCATAAAGCAAGACCAAATCACCTTCTGAGAAGACACGCGGTTTGACATTTTTGTCGAACTGCGCCTTGACTTGTTTCTTATGGGCTTCGTTAGCCAAAGCGGCATCACGACGGGTTTCATCCAACTGGATTAACTCCAAGAAACGAGCCTCTTCTTCCGAAGTTCCGGGGAGGAGATCAATTGCGAGTTTAAGGGACGAAATTTCACACTGGATCGGTAGGATCGCTTCCAGGCCATACACCAGTTGAAACGGTGTGAACCCAGTGGCATTCCTTACCGATGTTCGGTAGGCCCACAAAGCCGAGTATAGGATCAAATGCCATCTTCTTTTGTGAACCCCCACCATCCTTTGCAGCATGCGCTTCAGGACTTTGTTGATCGCTTCAACTTGTCCATTAGCTTGCGGATAGTACGGAGTAGAGCTGTCGTGAGACAATCCTAGTTTGGCAGTTAATTCAACCATCATGTGATTGCGAAAATTCGATCCATGATCTGTTACTATGGCTTGTGGCACGCCGAATCTGGCGACTACATGATTAAAAAAGAATAGGGCTGTTGTTTCACCAGTGTTATCCAATGTAGGCATCGCCTCGGCCCATTTGGTAAAATAGTCAACTGCGACTATAATATACCCATGCCCCCCGGTCGAGGTGGGGTTACATTGCATGAAATCGATGCCCCACTTGGCGAAAGGCCCCACAGCTATTGTTAGCTGTAAAGGAGCGGGGGGTCTTCTGGTTTTGCTATCAAAAATATGACATGCATGGCAACTTCTAACCGCAGTTATGCAATCTTTGAACATGGTTGGCCAGAAGTATCCTGCTCGTAAGATTCTTTGTGCTGTAGCATATCCAGATTGATGCCCCCCACAGGTGCCTGAATGACATTCATTCAGGGCTTTTTCGGCTTCCTCATGGGTTAGACACCTTCTCAGGACCGTATCGACACCACGACGGTAAAGTGTATTACCGACGATCATGTAGTCTTTTGCTTGGTATCGAATGCGTTTTTGTTCTGAGTGAGAGGTGTCTGGATGAAATTTTTGGGTTTGGAGATAAACTATTATATCCCCATACCACTCATCACTTGCTGATATCAGAAACAAACTTTTGTCCACGATCGATTCTTTGGACGTTTCATCGTTTGACGATGATGGGAAATCGCATAATAATTCTGCGAACACTAAAGCTTTCTTTGATTTGGATTTCACAAATTCCAGATCAAACTCTTGAAGGATAGCTATCCACTTTGAATATTTTCCCCCAAGCAACTGTCGCGACAGTATATAAGTCATGGGGTTGCAATCTGACAATACAGTGGTCTTCCTAAAGAGGACATAATGCCAAAATCTTTGTATCGCTTGAACAGCCGCTAATGCTAGCTTTTCAACATGAGAATATTTACTTTCTGTATCATTTAAGTTTTTACTTAAATAATATATAGGGTGTTCAATTCCATCGACTTCTTGAACTAAAACCATTGCTATGGTCGTATCTGCTGCAGCCAGATACAGGTTAAAATCCCTTAGATAGTCTGGGGCGTACATTAATGATGCTTTGACTAGCGCTTCTTTCAAATCATCAAAGGAAGCTTGTGCAACCTGGTCCCAGACGAAAGGTACATCCTTTTTCAGGAGACGGGTATAACCTTTAGCAAGTTCTGCGTAATTTGGAATGAACCTCCTCAGAAAGTTTGCTTTCCCTTAGAGTTTCTGAATCTGAAGCAAGTTCGAAGGTGGAGGCAAATTAATGATTGCCTGCACCTTGCAAGGGTCGAGACGAATCCCATCCTTGGAGACTATAAAGCCAAGTAAACGACCAGAACCGACGCAAAACACACATTTGTGTGGATTGAGTCTTAAATATTGCTCTTAAATGATGCGGATGATCAGTCCGCTTTTGCGAATGAGCCGGAAGATCGTCGAGATAAGGTTGAACGATGTTCTTGATGTCATGGAAAGCATAATTCATTGCTCTCTGAAATGTCGCCCCTGCGTTCTTTAAACCAAAGGGTAATTTTCGATAAGCGAATGTGCCCCACGGACAAATAAATGCAGTCTTTGACTGGTCCTGTGGGCGGATATTAATTTGATTATACCCGGAAAATCCGTCCATAAATGAAAAGATTTCACATCCGGCGCATTCATCAATTATCTGGTCGATGAAGGGTGTAGGGTAGTTGTCCTTTGGACAAGCTTGATTTACATCCCTATAATCGACGCACACTCGTATTGTTCCTTGTTTCTTCATAACAGGGACAATATTCGATACCCAATCGGTTAGAGGAACCGGGTAGATGAAACCAGCATGGAGGAGCTTTTCAACTTCCGCCTTGATGGCAGCGGCTTTCTTGGGGTGCACCTGCCGAAGCCGTTGTCTTACTGGTTTGACATCAGGATACATCTTAATTTCATGTTCAACTATACTCGAGTCGATGCCTGGCATTTCATCATATGACCAAGCAAAGACATCTCTAAATTCGCGGAAAAGAGCTTTATATATTTCTTGTTCTGAAGGGGAACAACCTTTGCCGACATAAATATTCTCTACAATGTCTGTTTTGGTCGAGATATTTATGGCTATAGTCTCTTCTATATTGGATAGGTTTCTCTCGGAATCCACCGTATTTACAGTATTTGTTAGGAATTCAAATACTGAAGGGTGATATAGGTCGCCTTGAGTATCTTCCTGAGGAAGGGAACGATGGTGGTTATCCTCCCATGGCGCCCCCTCAATCCACATTGATTGCAGGATTCCTTCGTCACTTGCATGCACTCGTGACCAAGGATCCAAGGGGGTTCCACATTCTCCTGACCTATCTACCCAAACGCTTGACGAGCATTGATTTGGGCTCGCCTCCCATGCCTGAAACATTGATTGCTACAATATTTCGATTGGGCTCGGGTGTAACACCATTGCCCGATCCATGATGACTTTGTCTTTTGCGACCTTCGTGGAAGATATCATGTTGCAGGTGGCCACCAATGGTACATTTCCTATGTACATATGATTTGGTAGCGAGAAAGTCCCCATCATCGTGGGGTCTTTCAACAGTCCTACTCCTATATATTGAATTGAATGGTCGCTTTCATGGATCATGGGAATGCTTCCCGTAACTTGTGAACCATTAAGGAGGAAGTTCTGTTGGTCGACGACCGTAATCCCTCCTTCAAACGGGAAAGTGATCTTCCTAAAATAAGTCGACACGACAGCTGCCATGGCATAAATCCATGGTCTTCCCAGTAGGATGTTGTAATCTAGATTTCCATCTATGACTTCAACATCAATCTCTACCGTTTTTCCACCTAGTTCAACTTTCAAGTTACTTAGGATACCGTAAGGGGTATATGTCCTACCGTCGAAAGCCTTTAGTGTTGTCGAAGATCTCGACAAGGTTGGTGACCCTAGCGTTTTCCAGCAGCTCATCGACATAATACATGTCGATGCTCCCTCGTCAATAATTGTTCTGTGAACAGTTTTGTTGAGGGCCTTCACTTGAATCAGGAAAGCTAGCTGAGCTGGTAAGTGAGGGTCATACCCTTTGTGATCAAAGGACACAAGATTGGAATCCTTAGGATCAACCCCCCCTATTGCCGATAACAATGCCTGCCTTTGGGATGGACAATTTTGTAGTACTTCTAGAGTCGACATAGCGGATGGTGATTGAGCCAAATCTTCCATTATGTTATAATGCTGCGCCGCTCTGGCACGAGGATTAAAATTCGACTTGTGTACCACACCCTTAGGTGGTTTTATTGTTAATTCCGGCATTATGGGAGGGACAACTTCTGACGAAGTTGTTGTCGAACTACTAGGTTGATCGTTACCTTTTTCATTTGACAGTTGCGGATTCCTGTAATCTTTGTTCCTTGTCGAAATCAAAGCATCATTTTGGTGCTTAGAGATCGACAACATCAGTACTTGCAACGGGGAAGCTTTTCCACTATCAACCATATTTTGACCTGGGTTGGGAAACGGGTCAGTCAACACAGCTGGGTTCTTTGGACTTTTAAAGAATCTCTTGAGCTCAGCCTTGTACGGACAATCTCGTGTCCAATGGTCCTCATCACATATAGAACATGGACCAGGTGACTTCTCTTTCTGTTTCCCTTTCCTAGGAGAGCTTGAAGAAGCCTTCTCAGGTGACGGATCATCCTGTTGCTTCTTCTTCCCTTTGTTTTGCTTCTTCTTGCTTCCTGGTTGATTGGTTTCTTTGCCTTTATCTACTGATATGGCATTTACTTCCAAAGCAAGAATCTCTTCATGGGCATTTCGATCTGAAGTCTTACGGGCTTTCTGAGGTGAAGCCTTTCTCGACTTCGCGCTTGCAGTGCCAATCACGCCATCTCCGGCATGAGAGTCAATATTCGATTTAGGAGGGGGAGGAATTGAAAATTCAGGTCTGGGGGCATCAGGTATTTTGTCATAGAGCGTGCCCGACTGAGTATATACCAAGTCTAAATACTGAGCACGAGCAATGACTTGCTCCTCCGTTACGACCCCCCCCTTGGCCACATCTTCCGTTATAGCCGGAAGTAATGACTTTATAAACCATTCAGCTAGTAGCTGATCAGGAACGTATGTTTTGACCATCCTACGTCGACGACGCCACTCATGTATATGGTCAGATATGTGAGTAGCTGTCGTCTGTTTGAAGTTGGTCAGTATCTCGGTTCCTGTTTCATACCTTATAGGTAATTGAAAGTGGGTTAAGAAAGTCATGGCTAAGGAGCTGAAATTGTCGAAAGAGGCTCTTGGAAATTCTATATACCATTTGGCCGCCGGACCTGTCAATGTCCTCTGGAAGAGGCGAAGTCTTATCGAATCATCGTTCAGGGTGTTCGATGAACACCACAGATGAAAGGTCATGACGTGATTCGACGGGTCTTCACCTGGATTTCCATTGAATTTAGGAATGTCCGATGGAAGTTTGTGAGGAATCATGGGCCACCAAGGGGCGTAGGCGATAGGATCGTTTGTCAACCGATGTAGATCGGGTAACTCCAGAGTTGCCACGAATGGCAGCTGTTGACTCAAGTTAGGTGAAGCGTACCCAGGATACGACGGAATCGCCTGAGCAGTTGGTCTTTGCATACCAGCATAATGTAATTGATGCTGATATGATTGATACGGTTGATGGACTGCTCCACCATAGAGTGGTTGGTTTTGACCGTATTGTAGGTACGGTTGTCCATTATTCGCAAAAATTTGCTGCTCGGTACCTTGGTACACTTGCTGGAACTGCGGTTGTTGATACTGCACCAACCATGGTTGTGATACCATTGGTTGTTGTGCGATGCTTACCACTGGGCCAAGATGAGGGGTAAGGGTACCCGTTTGTGTTTGTGACGCCTCGCTAGCCGGCGATTGTGGTTGGGTTGCAGGGTCAACGGGTTGTTGCATTACAACCTGAGAAAACTGAGGTTGACATGTAACAGGTATCGTTTGAACTTGCGACACAGTCACAATTGCTGGTGTCGTCGGGATGTTCGTCACAGGCATCTGTTGTTGCATAGAATACACAACTCTTGGTTGCTGGGGTAGCATAGGTATCCAACCACTTGCAGTTATTCCAGTATAACTTGGGTATGGTTGTGAACTCCCGTATGGGTACCCTCCAGGAGGGGGTAATGAAAAAGCATATTGCCCCCCATACGGTGGTGGTCCGGCACTGAAAGGATTTAATACACCTCGAGGACCGGATTGCCCCAACGGATTTCCAAAAGGATCAATCTGTTGAGTTCCAACATAGGAGTTACCGGGTATTATCCCGGGAGAACAAAAAAGAACAGACCACACTGTCGTCATGGCCCCCGAAGGGACCCCTCCCAGCTATTGAGAGTTTGGGACAGATGGTATGCCGACGAACATTGTCGGAGTGACTGCAGGGAGTTCTGCTGTCGCTGTGTCATATGGCACAGTCCTAGATGTCGACGGTTGTTCAGACATTTTTAGTCTATCCAGTAGATTGCCTAGTGATTCTTCAGGAACTTCTCTGGATGGTAGGCTAGCTTCTGATGCAGTAGGAAGTAGAGCGATCCCTGCTCCAAAATGTGTTGGAGTAGTTGCTTGCGGATCTTCTACAATCTCTTCTATTGCGATCAGACCGGGTGGAAGAGGAAGACCGTCAGGTCCGTAGAATATTTCTGGTGCCGAAGAAGGGGTTGTTTCGACAGCGATAGTTGTCTGAGGAGCAAGACTCTCTGAACCGATCACTGATGGACCTGATTCAGTAACACAAGTATTTGTTCTCAGACTAGGATCAGTGTTACTGTCCTTCTGGGGCTGTTGAACTTCTTCAATAGGGGCAGGGTTTCCAGAAAAGTTTGGAGTAACCGGAACCTCAGATGTCGTTGGAACACTTGTTCTAACTTTGACAGGTGATTTGGAACCAGTATAACGAGGTCGCTTTGCCCGGGTTGTTTTCGATTCTGGGGACAAAGACGTTTGTCTCGTATTCCTCCGCGAACGACGGTTCATCGATTGACTTTCTTCCACGATTGCGGATTACTTGATCAACCAACAATGCACAGGGTAAAATGTGTTTTCGAATTGAATTAATTTTAGACGCTTTTAAGACACAACTTGCTTTTTCATGTTTTAAGAGTCGAGAAAAAGCTAAAGATGACTCTAGTCCCCTTCGATGTATTAACGAGCTCGAAGTGACAAATGCTCGGATGGACTTTTTCAGTTATAGAGTTTGAAAAAGGCCAAAAGAAACTACTCTGGAGTTCTAGGCAAGGGTGTGCCAAACCTTTCGCGAAACCACAGAATACGTTTTACGGTACGAGTGGTCGGTCTTCGTGAATGCTGTGTTCACTGCATCGCGATCAGTAGGGCGGCCGACATGGCTTCCTATGGATAAAGGCTTTGTTCCTATAGGGGTCCCCCAATATACGCGACGGTACGCGGGGGCACAAGTCCATATTAGTGCTATCGTCCCTCAGGAGAAATCACCCACCTTCGTAGAGATCGACAGTCACTATGTTTAACGACGCCGGTTCACGTCTCTACCTAGACCTCTACTATGTTTCGTTATGTTTCAAAGCGTTGTTAGATAAATTTAGTTCTTTTTAGGTTGATCTTGCTTAGCAGTTTGCCTTTATGGATCACCACGTGATGTATGAGACAACTCCTAAATGCAGTCTAAGAATGATAAGCAAGCTTTTTCAATTCTTTCAACTTATGAAAACCTTAACTACTGAAGGAAAAGAAAGACATCATCTTTTCAAACAGATCATAGAGCACACACTGATGCACTTTTCCTAAATCGACATGCAAGCTGTCAAAATGCACATGCACAATGCAAGTATTTCTTTTCTTCTTTCTTAATGTTTGGTGTATGACAAAAAGAAAGCTGTTGTACGATTTCGAATTCAATTTCAAGCGAAAACAAACAAGTATTGTCCAATAATCAAAAGAACACCTTAAGATTCACTCGTTTCAAACACAAGAAATACTGAAATTCGAACCATATAACGAAAGCAAATGCTCAAGCAGCTATGAACAGCAATAAACTAACTCTTAGAATCACAACGACACTTTCTCACAGGTCTAGATCCAAGAGGTCACAGCAAGACTAGTTCGCTTTCGCTATGGGAAACAGTGAATGACAGCAAGAAATACAATAAGAACAATCACGGTTTCTTCATACAACTGAGGGGGAATGAAGGCAAAGAGAAGTGGTTTCAGCTGGGTATACAGGTTGACAACAGGCTGCAAAAACAGTACTGAAAACTGGGCAACAGACAGTGGAGAATCCCAGCTGCACAAGGCAAGACTGGATCAGCGCAGGTGCTGCACTGTCAATCTTAGATGCAGCGCAGGTAGCCCCTTCGGGACCTGCGTTGCAGTGCAGGTAGCCTTTGTTGCAGCTGCACTGAACGAGACAACTCTCGTCTCTCTCAGATTCCGGCTCACAGTTTGCTCAAAAATGAGCGGTTTTTGGCCAAATCAGTTGCTATCAGTCGAGTATACTCTAGAGGATGATTAAAGGAAGATGAACACTGTCACAAAGAGCTAAAAAGAGTCCTTGTGGATCAGCTCTTCAAATCATAAACATGCCCAGCACTGGGCTAGAGTAGCTGCCCTCTACTTTGCATTCGAAGAACTCGAATGCAGTTTTCGATTCGGTACTCTTTTGTTTAAGAAAAGAATAGCAAGAAACACAAGCTACCAACAAGACACGATCCCCAGCGGAGTCGCCAGTCTGTTGTAGGGGAAAGTATCCAACTCGGAATGACCCTAACCCACTCTAAGGGTGACAGTTCCTTAGCAACAGCTGAAAGCAAAGCTATCTGAAGTTTCTTCTTTATGACGTGCAAGAGATAAAAGGGAGGGATCCACTTACCGATGTCTTGCGCAAATGGTCGATCCAACCTCCTTTGTTTTCCGCTTGCTCCCAGCTCCAAGTCTTTTCACGGGCCCAACTACACGAGATCCTGCAAATAAGACAAGAAGAGAAAACTACAAGAAGCATGCATTCATAATCGATTCAAGGATTAGCATAAATCAAAGACGCAAGTAAGACAATTCACCATTGAAACACATGCGAATAGAAGAACCTCAAATGCTTTATTAATATATGGAAGTAAGGTTCAGGCGGTGATACAACCATGAGAGGTCCAATCCAGCATCACCTTCCCGACGGAGAGAAATCTCTTCTTCACCTCCCTCAAGCAATCACCCAATACTCTCAACTGCAAACCAACAGCAATTCTTTGCACTAAATTCCGGCCTCCAGATCCCATGGGATGAGATCCTTATATAGAGTTTTGGAGTGAAGATAAGTCAGCTTGATGTGTGACTTGTTGTCCTCTTCAACTCCAGTTGTTCTTCAGTCCTTCACTCAGAGTTTTTGCCTTCCACTTGGAGTTTTAGAACCTCTTAACTCATCATTAGGCGAATCTTCTGATCCAAGTGTCAATTTAGAAGCTTCCTGGGCACTGGCACATTGAGAAAAGATTCCTCCACATGTCCAAGTACGCTCAGCGCAGGTAGCTTTGTCCTACTTGCTCTGCAACGCAAGTAGCCTTTGTTGTACCTGCTATGCAACGCAGATGCCTAGTGGAGCAGCTGTAATGATCCAAAACTGACCTGTTTTTGAGTGTTTTTAGTGGAGAACTGAACTGTAGTGTTGTGGTTTGCTGACCTTGTTCCTCTAGGGGTAGGAACAACATGTTTGGGGACTTTGGATCCCTCAGATTATTGACATTTCATGCTCTATGCTGTAAGGCACAAAAATGTCTATAACAGGGAGAATGTGAGGATGATGATCAGATGATTGTTTCAATTGGGGGTTTGACATCAATACTAAAGGGGGAGATTGTTGCCATTGATGTGTGTTGCAGTGTTGCATATGTGGGGTTGATTTCCATTGATGTCAACTTGGTTGGTTGGGTTGCAGGTGCGTTGGCTATGCATATGTATGTGTGGTTGCAGATGGTTGAGGTGTTGGATGATTGAGGTGGTGATAGAGATATGGTAGATGGACCTTGTTTTCTTGATGGTGTGTTTCACTAAACTTGGAGACCTTCCGATGATGATGGTATTCATGATCATGTTGTTGCATACAAGTATTGTTTGCTGCTTCAAGAGTTGTAGTTGAGGAGCCTTGTTGTTTGGTCTCCATGTCCTGGATTAGGTCTACATGATGATGATGTTATACTTTGGGCTTGGAGAGGATCTACATGAATTTGTGGATGCTTGAGATGGTTGTGCAGGTGTTGGAGGATGTGTGACAGGTTCAGGCACTGCATACTGATGGCAGAGATGTTGAGGAATAGTTTGATGGATCAGATGCTTAGGTTGGTTGTTGGTTGGAATCCTAGTAAACCTAGTTTGACTTGTGATGATATTGGTGATGTTTCAGTGATTTGTATGAGTGTCGTAGAGGTTTCAGAGACTTCCAAAGGTCCTATAGAGGATGGTCAATCTTTGGAAGAAGTTGAGGCACTTTTGAGCTAAGGAAGCATGATTTTGAGTCTCCTTAGCCCCATTCGCATGCATGATGTGTCAAGGGAGCAGTTTTAGGCTCCAGTCACTTGTAGGAAAAGCTCAAGGGAGTGGTTATAGCTCCAGTCACTCAGAGGATATTGATAAGGGAGCGACTGAGGGATTTCCATAGTTTTTTTCCGCATTCCTCATGTTGCTCAGCCAATTTTGGTGTTGTGGCAATGTTATTGATCAGGAATTTTCAGCATATGGTCGGAAAAAGTTTGTGGGCCCTATAGAAGTTGATCAAGGTTGAAGATATAAAAGGGCTAGTGGAGTTAGTGATTGATTTGGTAAAGGAGCCTTCCTCAACCAAATATGAAGCATGTGAACAGATTTGTTGAGTCTTCCATAACTTGTTTCATTTATTGAGTTAATCATTTGAAAAAATCTTAAATAGATGAAGGCTTTGAATTCATTTGGTTGGTTGCTTCGAGACTAAGTGAGTATGCTAGTGTGAAAGAATTGTTAGGGAATAGAGTATGAAACAGTTGCTCACATATGTTATGCAGAGATATATCAGTGATTTGTGAGCAGAAATTGAAGATAGAGTTAGGAAGAAGATTTAGAATTTGTGTGTTGGTTGTGGCAGAATTTTGGTAGCTTTGTGATGTGTTTGTGAGCAGTGTTTTGGTGTGTGAAGTAGTGAATAAATCCCTTCTCCATTTCAAATTTATGATTCATATTTGATTTACATAATGTTAGAGCTCATATTAAGTGAATTGAGAATCTAGTCTTGAAATATATGAAACGTGATTCGCATGGAGGAAGTAAAGGCATGGAGGCTTTAGTAGAGACATTAATTTGGCTGATTCAGTAGTAGGAAGATTTTTCTCCATCCCAATGGAGTTGGATATTCCAATGGTGGTTGGGCGAGGATCGTTGGTCGTGGGAGCTTCCAATGAATGCTAGTCTGTAGATCCGCGAGAGAAACAAAGTTCTGAATTGATAGATGTCAGCATATTGTTGATAAATCCAAGTCTTCCGACTATGGGTGCAGCTAATCCATGTACAATTTGCTTAGCAGCATAGTAAAAATAATTGAGCAACGCAGCAGTAGCAGGGTGGTTTTCTCATGAAAGGTTTTCCTCTAGAAATACATGTGTTCTTATGTGTGCATGCTTGTGTTTCTCATGGTGATTTCTCATGATTGTTATGATTTCAGTTTATTGTTGCTTATATGTTTTGATGATTGAATGATGTGCATGTGCAAGGATAATTAAGTTTGGGAAAAAGTTTAAATTGGTGAAATTGATACAAATGCCATCACTACTGATTCACCCCCTCACCCCAGTAGTGAAAATATTTCGAACATCAAATTGAATCTTCAAAATTGCACATTTTGCATCATAACTACCTTTCATGGAAAACAATTGTAAACATCTTTATCACTTGTATTTTCAAAATCACTTGAAAGTTTCTTTTCGAGTTTCTACAAAATTCATGTCGCTAAAATTGGCTTGCTCAACCAACATATACTTTCAATCTCTTTCATCTATTGTGCATTCAAAACTTCATCATTCAAGTTTGTGAAAAGTTCATCTTTGTGTCTCTTGTATAAATAATTGAAAGGCTACTAATTTTACAAATGCATATTATGTTTGAGCATGTAGTTAGTTCTTCTTTAGAGTTCATTTAAGAAAGAAGTCACATGTCAAGACTCAGAAAACAAATATGTGACAGCTAGAAGAGATAGTAAAATCCTTAAGGACTCTACATCATATTAAGGTTGACTTTACCTACGAGACAAAAGCATTCTACCTGGAGTACTTTTTTCAAGTTGATAATAGAAAATTTCATGGTTTCAAATTTGAAGGAAAAATTACTTCTGGTGACATTAACCAATGGGGAGATGGATTACACTTTCTACATTTGTGGTTTAGTGTTAAAAATTTTCTAATAATTTCTCCATGAAGCATGAGGAGAGTTTCCCTTGATGCACCCAATGCCACTAAGATTCTAAATGTTGTTGCAATTACTTTTTAAAATTTTGGTAGTATATGACCAGAATTTGTGCTAGTCCATGATCCAACTCACAAGGCATATAATGTTAGGTCCCTATACTACAAGTGTAATCCATTATTGTTATTAGTACAACTTACTTATTATTTTTTGTGCCCATGTAGTCCCCATATTGTTATTATTGTGCCCCATAGAATCCCACTATTATTATTGTGCCCTTACATTATTATTGTTATGTTGACTCTGATTATATTATGACCCCTTAGACTCCTCTTTATAAAAAGGAGGTCTTGTCATTTGTATCATCCAAGAATTATTCATTTGTGTAATGTAAAGGAGTTTACCCCCTTGAAGAGGCTTATTTCTAAGGCGTTTATCTCTTTTTTCTATCTTTTGTGAACTGGTTTTGTAACATTTCGTATTAGAGTTTTGGATTTTAGGGTTTCGCTGCTCCAAATAGGTCATTGTGGAATTTTCGCTATAAATTTTATGCTACGATGTTTCAGAAGCTAAAATAAAAACCCATTTGAGCCGAGATCGTTTTGAACCTCGAGTCCTAATTTCAGATCTCTTATTGCTATATTTTAGGAGATATGATCTGAGGAATTTAGGGTTTCTGCAAGCTCTAGAATTCCATCTCAAACAGGTCATCATGGAATTTTCGCTATAATTGTCTTGCTACGAATTTTTAGACTCTGAAATCAAAACCCATTTGAGCCGCAATTGTGGTGAATCTCAATCCCAAATTTCAGATCTTGGTTCTCTATATTTTTGGCAATACAATCCAAGACATTTAGGGTTTCTGCAGGCTCCCAAATTACATCCTAAACAGGTGACCTTGGGAAAATCGTCATAACATTCTCTATGAGCATAAAATTGAAATTTTGTAAGAAGTTGCAGAGAGAGGATAGACTACAGTTTTCTGTTTATTAGTTTCAGGTCCTAAGGTTGGCACAGTGACACGTGGAACTTTGTACAAGTTCACTCTATTGAACCAGTCTATAATTAGGTAATCATGGGAGATTTGACATAAATATTCCTTTTAGAATCCAATCTTGATCAAACTTGCACGGTTAGAAAGAGGACTCAAAGAGCTACTGCAGGATGCAATTTCAGAACTTGGAGATCTGAAATTACATAGTTACAATCGTTTCAAGATCGAGCTCCTAAAATCAAGAAAAGGCGATATGAGGAAGTTTGATGGCAAGGATCTGGTAAATTGTATACTACAGATGGAGCAATATTTTGATCTACATGAGGTGAAACTGTTACAAAATGTATGTATTACATCTTCATATTTAGAACCGGATCAATTTTATGGTATAAAGAGCTTTGTTCTCATAAACCACTTGTTATGTGGTCAATTTTCACGGAGGAAATGATAGAACATTATGAGGATACAAAGAGCAACACCTTCTTTAGCCAATTGATAAATCTCAAACAAAACTGGTCAATGGTAGAGCCTATTGAGGACTTTCAAAAATTGAATATAAAAATGATATTCCAAAGAAGCAAAGGATTGATGTCTCCAGAGGTACTTTAAAAGATAACATTCAACATGAGTTTCGTCTTTGGGACCCTGATTCATTAGAGAAGGCATTCAGGTTGCTAAGAAAAGTGGAAAGCAAAATTATGGCAACAAGGAAGTCTACCCCTCACAAATATAAAGATGGAAGTGTTGTTTCTCCTAGCCTTCCACAACCTACAAGGTTGACACCACAACAATTGGAAGAAGAAAGAGCAAAAGGGCTTTGTTACAATTTTGATAACAAATACATTAAAGGTCATAAGTGTGCTCAGAAGAAATTATTTTACATTGATTGTGGAGAGGAGGAAGAAAAGGATCAAGAAACATCAAAAGAAGAGGATATACACCAGGAACCAACACTAGAGAAAGAAGAAATGAATCCGACCATATCTTGTAAAGCATTGGAAAGAATTACCACTCCTCAAACTCTCAATATAGAAGGACATATCAAGAAGAAAAATGTTCAAGAAGTGAATGATCACATCAAGCATCAAGAAATCAATGTGACCATATCTTGTAATGCATTCGCAGAAATTACCATTCCTCAAACTCTCAATATAGAAGGAATATCAAGAAGAAAAATGTTCAAAAAGTGAAAGATCACATCGAGCATCAAGAAATGAATCCGACCATATCTTGTAATGCATTGGAAGAAATTACCACTCCTCAAACTCTCAAGATAGAAGGACATATCAATAAGAAAAATATTCAATCAGTGAAAGTTCACATCGAGCATCAACAACAAGTTCTCCAACTTTTAAAGGATAACGCCACTTTGGTGCAGAATCGAATGAAACAATAGGCAGATCAACATCGTAGTGAAAGAATTTTTTATGTAGGCAATTGGGTATTTTTATGGCTACATCTCAAGCAAGCTAATTATGAGAAGGAAATGTTGGAAATACTACATGCACTTAAGAAATGGCAACCTTACCTAATGGGAAGACACTTCAAGGTAAAAATAGATCATGATAGTCTTAAATACTTCTTAGAACAAATATTATTTTTACAAGAACAGAAAAATTGGGTCACAAATATGTTGGGTTATGACTTTTAAATCATCTACAAAAAAGGGAAGCAAAATGTTGTTGCATATGCACTCTCAAGAAAGGATGAGGATGTGGAAGCGTTGTTTTGTGTTATTTATATTATCCAACCAGATTGGATAAATGAAGCAAGGGATGAATGGAATAAGGAGGAAGAAGTGTGGCCACTCATTCAAAAGTTATAGAAGATCCCAGTTCAAACAATATTGCTAGAATTTGACGAGGAAGGAAAAATCATATTGGAACATGGAGCAGCCACAGAAACAAGAACCCGATAGCTACGAAATCGATCAATTTAGAGTATCTCGTGAAGTGGAAAAACTTACCTACTGAAGATTCCACATGGGAGGACAAGAATTTTATACAGAAGCTTCAAGAACTACTCAAGCGTTGAGGACAACACTTTTTGAAGGAGAGGGGCATGTTAGGTCTCCATACTACAAGTGTAACCCCTTATTATTATTAGTACAACCGCCTTATTATATTGTTGTACCCATGTAGTCCCCATATTATTATTGTTGTGCCCGATAGAAGCCCACTATTGTTATTATTGTGCCCTTACATTATTATTGTTATGTCGGCTATGATTATATTATGACCCCTTAGACTCCTATATATAGAAAGGAGGTCTTGTTAGTTGTGTCATCCAAGAATTGTTCATTTGTGTAATGTAAAGGAGGTTTCCCCCTCGAAGGGGATTATTTCTAAGGAATTTATCTCTATTTTCTATCTTTTGTGAGCTAGTTTCATAACATATAAATCCATTCAGAACATGCATACAACACTCACTAGGAGGTTTGAAGTATATCTCATAGGGGGCTAGGGTCCAATAACTGATGCATTTGGAATGTCTTTATGAGCTCTTTATTTCAAAATTGGAATTTTCTTCATCTTATCGTTTTGCACCAAGTGTCTGAGTAAACTACACAATGAGATTGAGCTCTTTATGTCAAAATTGGCATTTGCTTCATCTGATTCTTTCGCACCAAGTGTTTGAGTACATTACACAACGAGATTGGGATATAGGACACATGTATTGGGACATGAACCTGAACACCATGAGGAGAATGAATATCAGAATACAGAGACTAGTGCAAGTGTGGAAAGTGGTTTATTTAACAATATATAATGGGATGATGATTTCCCTTGGTCTAAGTGGTACTCTATAGAGGATACAGTTAAAGGATTTGAGTTAATCACCATATGGTCGGATATCGTGGTTGAAAAATTTGTTGAGATGGTTGAATTTGAAAATTCCTTCATGCTTGAAGTCGATGAGTGGTTTATTATGCACATAAATATCATGGATGCGAATAACTCTATTCAAAATAGTCCAATTGTATTTTCATCAAGATTGTGTGCTCTGGTGGAAGTGTATTACATTTCATTTGAGGGAAAATTTGTGGAAGAATTAGTCACAGTTGAAAATCCACACATTCAAAATGTAACAACATCATCTATTGTTCCTCCACCTACTATTCTTGATCGAGTTCTTATATATATTTTACATGAAGGGCCTCCAAATCAAAATCTAGTTTTTTTGGTCATAGATATACATGGAATATTAAAGGTGCTTCTCTTGAATCGTTGTTCACACAATTTTGTTTACTTTCACTATGGTTTGGAAGTTGCAACATATGAACCATTTCTATAACTTGGGTAGGATACTAGAGTTATGAAGAGTTACATCACTTATCAGTAATGTTAAATGATGGAATCATTGACCTTAGGTTTTTTTAATGCATCAAAAGTTACAAATGTTTGTTATATGCATCAAAAGTTACAAATGTTTGTTATATGCATCAATAAGAAAACTACAAAACACCAAAAAAATAACATGGTAATTGCAATAAAGACAAAGAATTTGGCCAAAGAGAGGTTTAAAAGTAGGGAGAGAAAAAAACCATTGGAAAGGAGTGCAACAAAAAAGGATAATTATCAGGATATATTTCATATAGAATGACAATAGGAAATTGAAGCCCTCAATGATTCCCTTAATGGGAAAAATATACATGCTCAACTAGAAAAAGAAATTCTAGCCTCAAATATGGTATATTTTAAAGTAGCAAATTGATGAGTCTTTAGACAAAATTATGGAAGGCCATGAATGCATAGGATGGGAAAATAATGATATAAAAAAATGGTTGGCCTCCTAGGGGGAGACTATCAGAACATATGTTTGAAGTAGGAAACTCATGGCATCAAATTTGGAATGATGTTCACGCAGCACCAGCTTCAAAACAAAAGCCTCCTTTTGGTCCTAATCAAGAAGGAGAAAAGTGTCACTTCACAAAAGACTCGATCATTTCCATCACCTTGCAACAGTAATCTTCAATGAGCACCTTAAACATTTAACACAATGGAAATTCATTACTCAAGTGAATAACCTTAATAAGAAGTTCTTCATTTTAGGCAAAGGAAGAGAAAACAACATGCAGTATTATCTAGTTATTGCAGAGGCATATATGGATCACAATTTAACCATGATTTTCATCATTATTGCAATGATTTATACCACTCTTCCTCTTATTATACTTTTATCATCATATTATTCAAAATTGTCTTAATAGATAGTGGTATCTTCTATGTTATAAGTATCTTTTCATGTTGAGTGATACCAATGTGCATGGCCTGAATGAGAAGTATTCTCTTTTAAATCACCATTTTTTTAAATGTATTAAGCATCAGATATAGAACATGTTCAATCTATGATTACATCAAGCTTGTCTCTAGCTGCAAGAGGAAATTTCATAAGAGGAACATCATCTCATACATCAATTTGTTCAGATGACTTAACCAGGAGGCTTAAAATTAAAAATGGCTTACCTATTTTAGGAATGATATCTCTCATTCATAATTCAACATCAAATATCAGTACACCAGTATTATTTGGTCGATAGAGAGAATGGATTCCATCAATCTCTGAGGAACATTTATCAATTACGCTAATTTTCAGAATCCAGGTCAAGCATGAGTGTATTTCCTCGAATCTAGTAGTCATGACAAGTGATGGTACTACAGGAAAGAGCTATTCATTGGGAGTCGCAAGCAGCATGATGAAAATAAATGGCCAAGCCACCGAAATAGAAGTAGTGTTCATATATGACATATAGGACGTCACGCGGACCTTCATGGTGGTAAGATACAAAAAATAAATGCTCTAATGTTGTAGGAGAAATGTTGACTATTGTGTAGATGTTAGGATTGGAATCTTTTGTCCTTCCTAGGAGTGACAAGATTCCGCAAGTGTTAAGATTTTGGAAACTATTCCTATCTTTACGTATCTCCAATACCTAACCCTTAAACTCACACCCAACCAGTCCTTATGCATCCAAGCGCTCTTTGAAGGCTCCATTCCCTCTTCTTGAACAATCAAATAAATATGTTATGATGCATAGGCATAACAATGCAATCATATTAGGTTAGTTTTTTATTATGAAAGTGATAATGATTTTAATGTAGTAATAGGTAATAATTATCAGCATGCCTTTGTACATGGACTTAAACTTATTGGAAAATAAAATGTAGAGATGATGTATGGGCTTGGGTTAGTGAGATAGAAAAATATTTGAATCTCATAAGCCGTTCCCTTCAAGGTAATTTTCACAACAGAAGAAGATCAAAGAGCAACAAAATGTTGTAGAAACAAGAAAGAATCCTGATGTTTCTCCTAGATATACTTCTTTCAGTCAAAATAAATGGTCACATGTTCCTTCTTCACTTAATCTTGCAAAGAAATTGAGTTTTCCCCATCTCCTCCAAGAAAACTAGATTATTCATTGTTAGTCCCATATGCATATGTTAAATTTGTTACTCTAGATGGAAAAGAGGAGGAGGATGCGATGAAATTTATGGTGAATGTGATTTAGCCTCAGTTTGATCTTCATTCATAAGAATTAAATGATATATTCTTATATTTTACAGCGATTGGACGTGTCTTGGCCCACTCCTTATATTTTGTGGTCTTACAAATTCCTGGATGTGGGCCTGAAGTGACATGGAAATGTAGGGAAATTTCAATGATATTAGAGCATGTGAAAGCCCATATTTGTCCTACAAATTTTGACCTAGATGCAAGATTGCAATGGATTCATAAAATTCCATGAAGTTCTCCCAAGGTTAAGCATTCAATTGCATTGTTTGCATGTGTGTTTATACCATGTGGAATGTATTTCGAGTACATACATCACAAAGGAGTAATAATTGACTTAAAGGTCATGATGGATATTTAAAGCAACCTATTGTTTACTAGGTTTCCAAAGCCGCAAAAGAGAATCCTTTTATACCACGGTGATGAAGAATGAAAGGAAGTATTTCTATCGCCTTATATGGTTTCTATAGTAGCAACAGTCACACAAAATCTTGAAGCCATCAATGTTATATAAGAAAGAGACGAAAAGAGGCAATGTTCCTCAAAGATAGAAAAGGGTTTGAAAAGAAGCTAATTAACATATGAGACACAAACTACTTGGAATTATCTAATCAATTGCATGCCTATATTGTAAAGCATGCTACACCTCATGTCATTTGGTGAGTAAATTTCTACATAAAATGATTTGTCTTGTACAGTACATGTTAAAGTATCCAAGGAGAAAAACATTTTGGAATCTCTAGAGATAAAACATGATTTCCTCATTAATTATTGTTTCTTAATCATAAATAAGAATTTGATCAGGTATGGTACACACCTGTAAATTTCATTGAATCTCTTACACTAATCATACGCAAGCCTAGAAGAATTTTGGAGGAGCACTTGTTATAAGTTTTATGTCTTGTTATGAGGAAATAGTTCAATTTGGTGCCCTGATTGATGGGTTGTGTGCTTGCAGGATTGAAGTTTCTAGAATGGTTGTTGGCTATGTAAATTCACACACTACATCCTCACAGTCCATTGCCTCCTTTTATCATATTGTAATGTTGTGTCATATCCATGATAGTAATAAATGGTAAAAGTTATCCATGGGGAATTTAGAATATGATAATTCTTACGAGTCGAATGGGCCATGGCAGAATTTGAAAAGTCATGGGAATGTGGAAAGTCACATCCCCATCTATATAAATACACCCTTGTACCTCTTACAAAGGGATTTTAGCGCTTGAGCTCTGCTAGCATTTAGATAGTTGTTTGTGCTTAGGTAGCTGGAGCACTCTCACTCTTGGTAGCTTTTAGGATGAGAAGTGGTGAGGCTAGAAGTTCATGTTGGCAATTATATGAGCAACCCTCATTCCACTATTGGATTTTGATGGGGTTGAAGAACATGTACTTTGAAATACATTATATTAATGAGAATCTTTTCACTTTTTACATTGATTCCTATGCATTTGTATGGTATTTGTAATGGTTATCCAGTACTTTTATTGTGGGTGCATGTATGCTTACATATTGGGTATATGTTGACAAACTAATTCTAGCTAGCTTATGGCTTATATCTTCGCTTTGGATCCTTTCTCTCTTATTCCATGTTACACTAGTAACCTATTGTGAACTAATTTGCAATTAACTTCTAGTAGATTCTCATGTGTGTATGTCTTAGATGGTTTTAGCCTACTGATTCCTTCTTAAGACCTACTCCTTCTTGTTATTGTGTTATTATATTCTCGGATATTGTTCTGCATGTTATCAATCGTGGGTTGATTTTATCCCCATTTTCTAGCATTTCACCCTCTATCACATGCTAACCTCTCTTTATTTGAACAACCAAGAGAAAAAAACAAGCATGGTGGTAGTCGAGCCCACATTGTGGATGGGGCTCCTATCCCAAGCAGTGTGAGTTATAATTGGGACTTCAACCAAGGAGGCCCCCTTACTATTATTGGTACATTTCTCCTCGTAAACATAAAGGATAACGGGGATTTTATTCTCTAATGAACTCCTTAATAAGATTTTATCTATCCACAACCATCACGTCCCTTTTTTATGATGGGTAACTTTTAAGCGGTTGAAAATTTATATCTGTGATTCTTGAAGAAGTGAAATTGACTCTAATTAAGTTGGCCTCAAAATTTTCTGCAACCTTTTTTTAGTGACACGAATTTTGTGTTTTGTAACCTTATTTTTTCTATGTGGTTCACGTACCTCGAAGATCGGTGACCATTACATCCATGGGATATTTGTACTAAGGAGATCTACCCGAAAGGGTCACTTCTTGCCAGCTCAACCACAGAGCCTAGCCCTGAGAGTGTCAAGAGAATGGAACACATGATCTCTTAATAGCATAATTGCTTTAACAACAAAGGCTTGACAAAATGATCTAACTTTCAAGGTGTATGCTTTTTATAACCTTATGTTATTTTGATACATGATATTACTACTTAATTTGTGTCTTATCGTATATATTAAAGATTCTAATCATAATTCTTGATTCCTAAAACCTAGACATAAAGTTATAAAATATATATATATTCATGATTTTCAATAATTCATTTTCATGCAAACATATAAATTCATTTTCATGCACACATATAAGTTCAAAACAAATACTCCATTTATTATACCATTTTTTCTTACATATAAACAACTTCTAAGCATTTGTATAGATAAAATACTATGAGTTTCCAAATAAAATTGGCATACTTGTTATATGAATTCATTAACCAAAACATAAATTTATTGAAACAAAAGAAATATTAGTGTGTATGATAAAGTCAATCAATAAAGTAAAATCAGACAAATTTCAACATTTCTAATCCTCATTAATGCCTTTATCCATTAATACATCCCAAATTCCTCATAATCAAATCATTTCACCCCAAACAAATAGGCATACTCATCTATCCCATAAGAGTCATGAACTCGTTCCTTAATCCTTCTTATCTTAAAACTATAGATAAAATACTATGAGTTTCCAAATAAAATTGACATACTTGTTATATGAATTCATTAACCAAAACATAAATTTATTGAAACAAAAGAAATATTAGTGTGCATGATAAAGTCAATCAATAAAGTAAAATAGAAAAATTTCAACATTTCTAATCCTCATTAATGCCTTTATCCATTAATACATCCCAAATTCCCCATAATCAAATCATTTCACCCCAAACAAATAGGCATACTCGTCTATCTCATAAGAGTCATGAACTCGTTCCTTAATCCTTCTTATCTTAAAACTTCCCTATGTTATTATTAAGGTCCCAAATTCCCCATAATCAAATCATTTCACCCCAAACAAATAGGCATACTCGTCTATCTCATAAGAGTCATGAACTCGTTCCTTAATCCTTCTTATCTTAAAACTTCCCTATGTTATTATTAAGGTTATTAAGTCATCCTAGTAGTAGGTTAGGGCTGATGAATAAAGTTTCTATTTTATTTTGATGTTTTGAAATATATCTTATTTATTCCTTTGTTGTGATGGGAAATTTAATTTTTCTGCTTGTTCTTTCTTTAATTTCTTCTACTACTTTCAACCATGTGAAAAGCCCTTTTTTTTTGTCATGTTTTAATTTACAGAAATATTATTTTTTTAACGTAGTAATATATTTAATTAAATGTCAATCCGGGTTGTAGTTCCTATATGGCTTGTTATTTTAGCTATTTTAGTCGATCTATTTCATGCAACTAATTATTTTTTTTTCAGAGGAAAACGCATCATAGATTATATTGAGACAATATAAAAACCATCATAAGTTACAAAAGGGTGGCAAGAGAAGCCACGATCCAAAACATCTCGAGAAACAAGCATAAGTCAGATGTCCGAAAAAACACATTGTACAAAAAGACAAATACCTCATCATGCAACTAATTATTTTATTAATTACTCACTTTATTTTAGATAAAGGATATGATCAAATAGAGTAGATTTGTACATTTCTTTTAAATAAAATAGATGCGTATATTTCCTTTGAACAATTTTCTTTTTCCACCGGGAAAAATTATGGTTGTATACATTAGTCTATAAGGCCTAAGTTCAAGTATTGTGGTGTGTTATATTATGCTTTCCTCTTTCTCGCTACAGCAACGCAGTTACATGGAAAAATAATTATGGCTGGTATATAAGGCCTAAGTTCAAGTATTATGCTATTCTTCCCCTTCCATTGTGCCTCTTTGTCGCTGCAGCAAGGCAATTACATGCAACTCACTTATGATTGTGTTCTTATTACATCAATATTGACATGTCCATTCAAGATGTGAGTGGTATTTCTCGTCTTAATGTTGGCCACCAGTAACACAGAGAAAAGGTTACTAATTTAACTAGAATTGTAATTTCAAAATGAGAACTATAGTCCAAAATATTTTTTTATATTTTTTTAAAAATGAAAAAAAAAAAATCTAAAGAAAGAAAAGAGTTGATGTTGTATTGACGTTTCTTTTGTCGGGGTTAAAATTCTAAAAAAAAATAGCAACAGCATTGAAAACCAAAAATTTTGTGCAATAGTCCACGGGTTCTTGGATAGATGGTGATCAGGTGTTGTGTTAAGGCACTCCTTGATGTGAAGTAATTAATTTAATTCCTCACCCCGATCGGGGTGATATATTGGACATGATGAAGATATAGTCCCACCAAGGTTACAAAAAAAATAGTGTGCAATAAACGTGAAAAAAAATCCTAAAAATGAGATGTTGATGTTGCATGAACACCTTTTTCTTTCAGGTTAACATTCCAATATTTTTTAACAATAGCACTAAAAACTAAAAATTTTGTGCAATAAACATGAAAAACATGGATGCTACATCAATGCTTTCTTTTTTGGGTTAAAATTCCACATTTTCTAAAAATGGCATTAAATAAAATATATCATGGCTCCAAAAAACCTTAAAATTCCAATAGTTTTCGATGATATCATTAAATATTAAATATTACAACTCCTAAAAATTCCAACAATTTTCAACTATTGCATTAAAGTTAAATATCATGACTCTAAAAAAACCTTAAAATTTTGACTTTTTCAACCATGGCATTAAAGATAATATATCATGACTATGAAAAACCTTAAAATTTTGACATTTTTTAGTGTTGAAATTAAAACCAAATATCATGAATAAAAAAAACCCTTAAAAATGAGTACATAAATCAAAGAGTCATTAAACCAAGAGTATTTTTTTTAAATATTAAAAATATAGTTCTTTTAAAATCTTAGCCTAAAACAACTTGACACATTGCATCAAAAATTTAAAAAGCAATCATCAAATTGACACGCAGTGGGGTAGACTTGACCCATTGCAATTAAAACTTAAATATCAACCATGAAATTGACACATAGTGGGACTGAACTTGATTCAGTAACGAAAACTGTAAAACCAACTATCAAATTGACACATAAGAAGTCATGTTGTTAGTCAACCATTAGCATAACCTTTGTAGCCAAAAATAATAAAAATAAATAAATAGATAAATAAATAAAATTAAAAAAACAAAACAAAAATTAAAAGATTAACCAAAAAAAATAAAAAATCAAACAAGAATTAAAAGATTAAAAAAAAAATCAAAAAGGAAAAAAAACTCTTAAAAAATTTAAAACTACCTTAAGAAATAAGAAATCAAACATAAAAAAACAGTTACACAAAAAGAAAAAAAAAAAATAACGAGAACAATATAAAAATAAAAAATAAAATTTTAACCAATAAATAAAAAAAATATTAATTAAAAAAAAAAATTAAACATATTTTTTTATTAAATTAAAAAATAAATATATTTAAAAAACAAATATTAAATTGCAAAACAAATAAATAAATAATAACAATAATATTCATTGTTGGGGTGATCAAATAAAGATAAGTGTGGCCTCAGGGTTGCCACATTCTCACACGAGGCAACCATGATTAAACAAATTGTTGAATCCAACTTGTCGAAAGGCTACACGAGTCTCGAGAAAATGGTTGTATTTATTATGCAAATTATGCTGGGTGGAAGCATAAATTTTAGTCACGAAATGAATAGAGGAGTTTTGGGTGATAGCTCTTACTCGGTATGCCAAGAAGGCTCTGCCAATCAGCGGGATGGGAACTATGTAGTAGAGGTAGGCAAGTATAGGGCACCCTATGGTTGGTGGTGATTCTCCCTTTGGTGTGCTTTCCGTTTATTTTAATGTGTTGTGGAAAGTAAGGGCATGTTGGTCTCCCTTCCCCAAGTCCTGACCATCTCAAAGGCTAGATCTATGTATTCCAAAGGAGTTGGTATAGAAGAGCCTTGTCGGGGGAGGTGGAAACCTCGGGGTGCAAGCCCGGTGTGAATTGTTGCTTACATGGATGTTATGTCAGCGAGCAAGACCCTGAAGAGGTGATGGCCATCAGGGACAGCGAGAAGCAAGGGGGAACAGAGTGGAAGATCACAGTTATGAAGAGTATGGGGGTATGGCAATAGAACGCGAAATTGCCCTAGACCCTGCCAATTCTCCCAGCCATGTCGTTCAACATCCTTTTTTGGACATGATTGTTGATCAGCTGTGAGGAATCCATGCCAACTTGGATATCTTTTTGGAACATAGATATGAATACAAGAATGAGTTGGTGGCCTATATTAACGACATACAATATAGCCAAAATCAGATATTAGAACAATTGGCCAATGTGTGTTGAAGTCAACGTCGAACCAACAAGTGTTTGAATGAGATTGAAGCGAGACTAGATTTCCATGTCCATGAAGGGCTCGGTCAATATATAAATTTCCATGTCCATGAAGGACTCGGTCAATTGGGTACTTTGCCACCTTGAAATGCGATTCACTGGTTTCTTGCTAATTTTGTATTTATTTTGGTATGTATGGCTCTTTTTCCCTCACAAAGTAGGATATGAATGGAAAGATATTTTGCACTATGATCTAGCTCTCCTAGCTAACAAATCTGGTTGGAGGATGGGAGAGTCATTGACCGATACTATGTAAACTATGTCTTTCTAAGGATGGGAGATTCATTGACCAATACTATGTAAACTGCATCTTTCTGATAATATAATAGCAGTTTGTTGACCAACAAAAATTAATAATAATAAAATATATTTTAAAAATAAAAACATATATATATATATATTTCAACGGTCAAGGGGTTAGGGATCAACGCCCCACCTTGACACCAAAAGGCGAATGGAGTCACTGGGTCGTTAATTCCAGGAATCGACAAGTCACTCCACCTTCGTTAAAGGCCTAGAAGAGAGGCCTTTTTAATGTTGTTTTCTAATATTCTTTAAAAAAAAACCTTGTAATATTTTTTATTTATTTTTATACTTGCCAAAGGGATGATAAATTATTTTTCATTTTGGTAAAAAAACTTGACTTTCAATTAGTTTATCAAATATATTAAAATTTCGAAAAAAATAGTAATAATAATAATAATTAATTAATTAATTAAACAAACTAAATATTTTGAAAATTAAAAAGTAATTTTTAATTTTTTTAAATGTAAGTTGTTTTTTTTAATTGGTTGATAGACATTTTTATGTAGTTTTAAATTGAATTATGAGATATAAAAATATATATTAAAAAATAAAAATGTAAAATGTAAAAAAGATTTATATTGGCTAAGTGTCATAATTTTGCAAAACATAATGCCATGTGATAGCTCCCCGTCATTTTTAATGCAAAAAAATATCCGCATGTTTAGAAATTTCAGGTAGAAAAAAGCAATTGAATTTTTTTTTGTTTTTTCATTAGTCATGGGCCTTTTTGCTTGTTTTTTCTATTTCAATTTATTTCTCATTATAAATTTCCTAATTTTAAAGAAATTTCTAATTACATTTATTTTCACCATATTTTACTAATTTGAAAGAAATTTCAAAATATATTAAAACTCCCACATAGTAAAATGTTAATAACAATAAACTTTTTATATTTCTATAATTTTAATAAATTTAGATAGATAGACATTGTACTTTCATACCTGAATAATGGAGCAACTAATATGGATAACTTCTGTTATTATCAATAACTTTTCAATTACTTTTAATTTTTGTGAATTACTTTTAGTTGTTTAAAAAAAATTAATAAAATTTATTTTGTAACTTTTTTTTCAATTTTCTTTTGTTTTTTTAAATTATATTTTGTTTTTTCTTTTCTTTTCTCTTCTTTCTTCTACTTTTAATTGTTTATATATATATATATATATATATATATATATATATATATATATATATATCTATATCTATATCTATATCTATATCTATATCTATATATATAATGGTGTAAAATCGAGCTGAGTTGTTGCGCGCGCTACCTCCCTAGGTTTTCCTGTTGCACAGTCGCTTGGGTCTCCAGCGTTCGACCATGGCAGGGGGTCGATTCTCAACAGGTGTTTTCTGACTTAGTGAAATCACTACCACCACAGCGTCCTCGACCTGCTGTTTCAAAATTTGTAAAGAAGCTAGACGGTCTTCAAGAAGTTCTCTTGCCTCCAGCCCTACCTCGCATGGCTGCTTTGTCTCTGGTAGAAAAAGGACTCATTGGTCAGTTCACGGGTCTCTGGCCCTCACCAAAAACCGTCCAGAGATGGGTTGAGAGGAACTGGTCTGATAAGATACAAGGGAAAATATCCATTAGATTTTGCGAGAAAGGGTACTTCATATTTCACTTTGAATCCAAAGAAGATAAGGATCTAATTTTCAGAAACGAGCCCTATTTCATGGACTCCAGGGGCTTGTATCTCAACAAATGGACCCCTGACTTCGATCCTAAGCTTTATGTCCCTAGTGCTATTCCGGTTTGGGTCTGGCTCCCTCATCTCCCCCTTCACTGTTGGGGAGATGAATCGGTTTGTGCCATTGGGAATGCAGTTGGAAAATATGTTGATCGAAGCGAACCAAAAGACAACATGCAAGCCTGTGCCCGGATTTGTGTTGAAGTGGACCTCGGCAAAGGCCTTCCTGAAGCCATCAAGCTCAAAGTGGATGATTGGAGCCATATTCAGCAGCTGGATTACGAGCAGATCTCGTTCAAGTGCAGGGTATGTCATAAATACGACCACTTTTCCAATAGATGTACTAAGCTTATTAATGTAGAGAATGATCCTCAAGAGGAACAATGGGAAGTGGTTAAAAAAAAGAAATCGGCCTCCCTGGTTAAAGCTCCCCCTGAAGTAGGCCCTTCGGCCTCTGCAGCAGTTCATCCTCCCCCCTCCTCCCCTGCAACCTCTAAATCTCCTCCTCATTCCCCTCCTCCGCCCCCTTCATCTAATCCCTTCTCTATTCTTTCTCTCCCGGAAAGCCACCCTCAAGATCCTCTTGAAAGCCTCCCCCAGGGCTCCTCCAAATCCACCTTGCCCCTGATCATCTCCTCTCAGCCCCCTCTGGATCCTCCCATCAACAGAATAACCAGGAGTTCTTCCAAAGAACATGGAGGTTCTAGTGACCCATATAAGAAACCTAGTCCGGGTAGGAAATCCGCCAAGCAGCACCGGGATGAGAATGCACAAAAAGATATTGCAATGGGAACTCAGACACCCATAGAAACTTACATCCTGAGTCAACATGACAAAGAAACAGTTAACAAGGATCAAGAGGGGCGAGTACCTCCCCGAACACCACAATTTCAATGATGAAAATCATGTCTTGGAACAGCAGGGGATTTGGGCACCCCTCCAAGATAGCAGCCCTCAGAGATCTTATACATTGTGAGAAACCAGGAATTATTTTGTTACAAGAAACCAAGCAAGGTCAGTGGGAAATGAATGGTATTATAGAACAGCAGAGACAGTATAAAGGTAGCATCAGTGAAGCAAGAGGAGCTTCAGGTGGAATAGCCACAATCTGGAATCAAAGCATATGGAACTGCAATTCGGAAATCATCAATCAACACTAGATCAAAACAGTCTTGGAAAACAAAGAAGACAGGAAAATTATAATCATCTACAACATCTATGTGCCCAACCATTTTAGAGACAAGGATTGTTGTTGGCAAGATCTAAAAGCCAGCATTGATGAAGAAGAGAATTCTAACATTATTTTGGGAGGCGATTTCAATCTTATCCTCCATGCCAATGAAAAGAGAGGAGGTAGCTTTACTTCTAATCCCTACAGAATGCATTTGGAAAACATTATGCAGGAACACGAACTTATGGACATTGTACCAAAAAATCGAAGATACACATGGAATAACCGTCGGATTGGTGTGGGTAACATTATGGAGAGATTAGGTGATTTTATAGGTTGCGTGTGCGCGTTCTGATATGCAATCCGGCTAGGTCAGCGATCGCTGCCAAGTCTGCCTGCCGCCATGGCTGCACCAGGGGGTGCGGAGCCCTCTTCCACCCCGCCATTATCACCAGCAGAAGCCTTCCGAAGCCTCCTTTCGCAGAAGGGGAAAAAACGATCTCATCCAGAAGCCCCGAAGTTTATCAAAAAGCTGGATGAAGTCCCAGAAATCGCTTTGCCGGAAGATCAAACGATCAAAATCGCCCTTGCCTTGGCTGACAGAGGTTTAGTGGGGCAATTTATGGGTCGGTGGCCAACAACAAAATCGACTGATGAATGGGTTCAACGAAACTGGAGGCCCCTGCTACCCAACAATGTGATCAGCTATGCGGTTGGAAGGGATTTTTTCATCTTCGAATTCACTACCAAGGAAGATCGAGATCTGGTGTTCAGAAACGGCCCATATTTCATGGGAAACCAAGGTCTCTTTCTAAATAAATGGACCCCCGACTTCAACCCTTCAGTCGATGTCCCAAAGGAGGTCCCTGTTTGGGTTCGGCTTCCCAATCTGCCAATACACTGCTGGAGCTATCAATCCTTGCAAAAGATAGGAAACGGACTGGGCAGATTCATCGACAAAGCTGATAACAAAGGCCAATACACCTGCGCCACAACCTGCGTGGAAGTCGACTTGGAAGCTGGACTGCCGGAAGCCATCAAACTTACAGTTGGAGATTGGCACCACTTCCAGAAGCTGGACTACGAGCAACTGCCTTTTAAGTGCAGAATCTGCCATGAGCACGGTCACTTTCAACGAAACTGTCCCAAAGCACCATCAGGGGACAAAGTGGAAGAAGAAGGATGGAAGGAAATAAAAAAGGGTAAGTTAGTCTCAAAGCCAAACGAGCAGAAGCAGACAGGACCAAAGGGGAATCCCCAGTACAATGACAAAACCAAACCAGTCTCAAATGAAGGCCCATCATCAGGGGAAAAGGTGGATTCCTCAGAGAATCAGGAAGAAACTGTAGATCAGTCGAAGAAAGGGAAAGAAACCGAAGAAGAATCAAATGTCCCCCTAACAGAGACAGATCAAGGGGGAAAAGCAGGCAACGACGAGCACATTAGTCTGGCATCTGAATCAGGGGAAGAATCAGAAGAAAGAGACTTTGAATCAGACAGCTCACAAATTTCTCCTATCAAATCGACCAGGGGCCGGAAATCCAAGAAGAAACAGAGAGAGGAGAAAACTTATATGGAGGTTCTCCAAGGCTCCCAGAAAACTCTCAAAGGAATGATGAACACCAGATCCGGGCGCAAGCATAACAAGGCTTCAAAAGGAGCCACTCCCTCCCAACCCAGTAAATAATGAAATACGTCTCCTGGAATTGCAGAGGATTAGGTAGCAGGCTGAAAGAAGAGGCCCTGAAAGACATTGTGAGGTTGCACTTACCTGAAATCCTTCTCATCCAGGAGACAAAGCTGGAGGACACTCTCCTCCTCCAATCCAGCAAAACATTCTGGCGCAAAGGGCCTAGTAGAGCTGTCAGTGCTAGAGGCGCCTCTGGTGGGATTGCCTCCTTCTGGGACAGCTCCAAATATGATTTGATTCAAGAAGAAAGTTGCCAGCATTGGATATTCACTCAGCTCCTCCACAAAGACTCTGGCCAACAAGTAAGTATGTTTAACCTTTATGCTCCGGTCTCTCCAGTGGAGAAAAAAATCTGTTGGGACTCGCTCCAATCCTTTCTTTTATTGCACAATCTAGAAAACATCATTATTGTAGGGGATCTGAACGTTACTCTAGACGCTGAAGAGAAAAAAGGTGGTTCCCCTGTAAGGGATCCAGCTAGAGAATGGGTAGAAGATATAATGATTGGCTGGGATCTGGAGGACATCAAACCATCAGCTGGGAAATACACTTGGTCTAATAAAAGATTAGGTCCCAGCCATATAGCGGCTCGTTTGGACAGATTCCTCGTACAAGCCTCCTTTCTTACTAGTGGACTAATGGCCTCATCCAAAATTCTCCCTAACTGCATCTCCGATCATAAACCCATTAGTCTCGAGCTCTCCATGGATGGTTATCTTGGCCCCATTCCATTTAGATTTAGCCCTTTGTGGATTCAGCAAGAGGGTTTCAATGAGGTGGTATCTGAAGTCTGGAACCGGAAAATCCTGGGTTCCCCTTTCTTTGTGTGGGAAGAAAAGTTGTGGGCTCTTAAGAGAAGACTCAAGGAGTGGGCTAAAGCCTTGAAAACACCTGCTGCCAAGAGAAAAGAGTCTTTAGAAAATCTTGCTGCCCTCCAATCATCAATGGAGGATTCTGTTATTACCCAAAGTCTGCTCCAAAAAGAAGTTGAGCTGCAAAAAGACCTTCATAAAGCTAATAGGGACGAAGAGGAGTATTGGAGACAAAAATCCAGAAACTTATGGTTACAGGCTGGCGACAAAAATACTAGTTTCTTCCACAAGCAGGCCGAAGCTCGAAAGCAATTCAAAAATGTTTCAGAAATCCGTTCCCAAGATGCAGTGATTAAAGATTTTGAAGGCATCAAGAGAGCAGCCTTCTCCTTTTTCAAAGATCTCTATTCAGCGCCTGAAGACCCGCCTATAGATCCTCAAGCCTACCCGTATAATCTAATCCCACCCTGTGTGCAAGACTCTATCAATAATATGTTGACTGCTCCGATCAGCATGGATGAGCTCAAGAAAGCCTTGGATTGCATGGAACCGGATAAGGCGCCAGGGCCTGATGGGTTCACTGCTAGGTTCCTTCAGTCTAGCTGGTCAACTATCAATAAAGACCTCCTGAGAATGGTTAGGAAGTCCCAATATTGCGCAAAGATAGGAGGCAGTACCAATTCAGCCTTCCTTGCATTAATTCCGAAAGAGAAAGGAGCTTCAGATTTCAGTAGATTTCGCCCCATTTCGCTGTGTAATACTAGCTATAAACTGATTACCAAAATAATATCCATTCGTCTCAAGAATATTCTGCCAGACATCATACCGGAGAACCAAGGAGGCTTCATCAAAGGGAGGAAGATACTAGATAATATTGTGTTGGTTCAAGAGACAGTTCATTCAAGTGGCCAGAGAAAAGAGAAAGGAATGGTAATAAAACTCGATTTGGCTAATGCCTTTGACAGGGTGAGGCATGACTTCCTGTTTGCTGTTATGACGAAAATGGGCTTCTCAATAACCTTCATAAACTGGGTGAAAGCCTGCATTGCCTCTCCTTGGATTGCACTGTTGCTAAATGGCCGTTGTACTGAATTTTTTAAAGCATCCAGGGGATTAAGACAAGGTTGTCCACTGTCCCCTCTTCTCTATGCTATCCAAGCCTCAGTGCTCAGTTTCCAGCTTGACTTTTGTCAGCATATCCAAACTCTGCCAGGCCTCAGAATGGTGCACAATGTCAAAGACATAAACCATGGCCAATTTGCCGACAATACTCTGCTCCTAGGTGGAGCGAGCATTAATTCGGCCAGATCTTTTAAAAAGGAACTGGACATATATAAAGAAGCCTCCGGCAGCAAGATAAACTATTCAAAAAGCACAATTTTTGGCTGGAACTGCTCAGCCAAAGATCTGGCTGACATAGCTAGGCTCCTTGAGATGAAAGTCTGTCAGACCTGGGAATCATTCAAATATCTTGGGATCCCAATTTTCAGATCCACTCCTAAAGTTATCCACTGGATGCCCCTCTTAGACAAGCTCAAGCTCAGAATTCAAGCCTGGGGAGCCTCCTGGCTGAACATTGCTGGGAAAATAATTCTTATAAAATATGTCCTAATAAGCATGCCACTTTTTCAGCACTCCATTCTCCTTGCCCCCAAAACCTTTCTCAGTAAAATGGATGGTATGCTGAGGATATTCCTTTGGGAAGGGGGGAAAAATAATGAAAGAAGACTCCATCTAGTCAATTGGGATACCATTAAGAGACCAATCATGGAAGGAGATTTGCAAATGAGAGACTTGGCTGCGCAAAATCTCGCTCTAGGCTCTAAAATTCTGTGGAATATAGTGGCTGGGAAAATAAGCTGGAGCAAGAAAGTACTGTGGAAGAAATATTTTCAAGGTCAGCGTTTGAGATGTTTGGACCTTCCACCAAAAACCACCAAAGGTTCCCCAATCTTCAAGCTCTGTACCGCGGCTCTGGAGCACTTCAGTCCCAATCTCTACTGGATACCAGGTAATGGGAAAAAAATCAGAATTTGGGAAGATCAGATACTTGGAGACTAGCCGCTTCACCATATAGAAGGCCTGGCAAATATTAAATTATGGCTGCATTCCAACAATAAGGAAACCCTTTGGGACATATCCACCTGGACGGAGGATGCTGGTAGAAGGTGGGACAGCTGGAATCTAGGAGAGGTACCTCATCATCTGCAATCTGAAGCTTCATTACTATTAGACAAACTCCAAGGGAAATCCCCCAGGTCAGCAACAGCCAAGGACAAAAGAGGGTGGGGCTCCCATTCTGGTTCTTTCTCGTTTGCTGAAGGATACAAAAGCTTGATTGTTGTTCCTAATGTCCCTCCAGATCCAATGCAATGGAAATTCATTTGGGGCTTCCCTTCGCTCCCAAAAATAGACTTCTTCTGTTGGACGCTAGCTCACAAAAGTATTCTCATAGGAGATAACCTGAGAAAACGTGGAATGGAAGGGCCATCCAGATGCCCATTATGTATGTCAGAGGAAGAAACAGCTGATCATCTGTTGTTGTTGTGCCCCTTTGCCAAAGCAGTATGGAAGGGGGTTCTGCGATCAAGGGCGGACAAGGTTGAGCTGCCAAGAAATATGCCAAACCTGTTTCATGAGTGGGCCAAGCTATCATCGTTCTGCCTCAATAAAAAAAACCTGCTTAAGACTGCATGGATGTGGATCCCTAAATTCACCTGCTGGAAGATATGGCTGGAAAGGAATAACAGATTATTCAGAGGAGAAATCTGCACTTCAAACAATGTTATATCCAAAATTAAAGCTATTCTGGGAGAGACTTTAGAAGCTATGTCGGCCTTAAGGAATGAAGCGATTCTGGACAGTGAGGAGGAGCTTTGGCTGAAAGATATTGTTCCAAATAATCAAACCAAACCTATTTCTCCGGCCTCTTGCCATGCTATGTGGGAAATACGTCTGGAAGAACAGGAGTTTCTAAAGTGGCGATCGGCTCTAGATGACCACTGTCTATTCTTTGATGGGGCCTCTAAAAGCAACCCTGGAGCTGCGGGTGGGGGTGGAATTCTGATGAATCCCGATGGCACTACATTGCTCAGGTATCATTGGGGTCTGGGAGTCGAATCAAACAACAGAGCTGAGGTTCTAGCTTTGTGGCAGGGGCTGAATCTGGCGCTAAATCGGAACATTCAATCTCTGACGGTCTTCGGAGACTCTAGGATTATCATTCAAGCAATGAATTCACTCTCGAACCCTTTGCAGATCCATTCAGTCCTAATTCTCAAGAAAATTAGATCCATGCTGGCTAAGTTTCGAAAAATTTCCTTCTATCATATACTGAGGCAGCTGAATACACAAGCTGATTTGGAAGCCAATCTGGGCTCAGCAAGTAGCCAAAGAACCCTTTCAGTCAACTCTGAAGATTCTATCTGTATCATCCCCTAATATTCTTAACATCCTCTCTCTCGGGAAATCTGTTCACTTTGATGCATTGGGGATCTGCTCCTGAATGTGTAACATTGGCTCTGCATCAGGCTATAGCTGAGCTAGTTACCAGAGCTCCATGGGTAGGCAATGAAAAGATTGATGCTATGGAATCTCAGTCCCTAGCAGGCACTGTAAGCTCTGTCCCCAGCTGAAGTTTGCGACAGAGGATGAATACATGAAGTTAAGTAATCAAAAATCCGAGCAGGTCTATTCACAGGAAGGGTTCATCATGAAAAAAAAAAGATGGAATTATTGGGCAGCACCAGAGATGACCAACCCCAAACTGAAAGATGTATGTGCCTGTGTCGACTTGGATGTTGTGAGTTTGAATGAAAGGTTGTATCAGCATTTCCCTGTCATAGTAGTGGAGTCTGATGAATTTATTTTCGATTCCCTCCTACTGTCGAGTGGTTGTATTCTGTTATGTGGCGCAAATACAGTCAACAAATCTGTAGGAGGTAAAGTTCAGAATCTCTTTTGTAACTAAAATCATTGCTTTGGGTATGAAATCCAAGGACTGGCAGTAGCAGTAGCCCATTTTCGTAAATCCAAACAGCAGCGCAGAATTTTCTATGCCCGTTCCTTCTTCATTCCATCCAGAAAGCGGTTAGTAATTCATTTGCCTGTGAACTCAGTGGAAGGACGAGGAGCAAGCAAGGATCCTTACCGCTGGACAGAGCAGCAAATTGGACAGAGCAAACTCTTAAATGGTTGATTTTCCTGTCACTAAATGATGGCCCAGACAAATCCGGAAGTTCATAGAGCCTTCAAGCAAGGATTCTGCGAATTAACTTCTCCAAAGGGCGATCCAATGTCAAAGTATCTCCATGGACCTGATGTAACAAAGAGCAAACCCTCACTGCAAGAAAACTTGAGGGATAAGAAAAATTGGGGAAATTGATCTCTGTGTAATAAGTACGCGACAGCTGTTTTGCCGCCTATCAAAAAAATTTAACCGTTAAAGTCAAAAAAAAAACATTATGGAGAGATTAGATATAATTCTAATCAATGTTACGCTGCTTTCCACGTTTTTTGTTGGATACGCTAACATATTGACATGCCCAGCTTCAGATCATTATCCAATCACGCTCACGCTGGAAAATCATAGCAATCTTGGACCCATCCCTTTCAGGTATAGTTCCCTCTGGAACGACATACCAGCAGTTGCAGAAATCATCCTCAATTCTTGGAGTCAGCATGTTGAAGGGTCCCCGGGCTTCATCTGGGAATCCAAATTAAAAAAAAAAAAAACAAAACAGGCAATTAAAGAATGGGCCAAAACAAGCTATAAAGAACCAGAAAAGGAAAAAAAGGAGATTAAGAACAATCTTAATAGCACTCAAAGAGCAATAGAGGAGTATGGTCTCTCCCGAGAGAGCAAACAATAGGAAAGTTATCTTTATTTACAGTTATGCCGAGTAAAAAGAGAAGAGGAATTAAAATGGAGGCTAAAATCGAGGCAACTGTGGCTGCAGGGGGGAGACAAGAATTCAGCCTTTTTTCATAAGCAAATAATAGCCAGAAGGATAAGGAACAACATAAGCTCCATTCTAGATGCTGAAGGTAACAGACAAGTCACTCAGGACGTCATCCGAAGGATAGCAACAGAACATTTTCGAGACCTCCTTACTGAAACTAAAGAAGAGGAGGATTATACTGACTTATTACAACACCTTCCTACAGGGATAAGCAAGCAAATGAATGACAGTTTAACTAAGGAGATCGATGAGGAAGAAGTCAGAAGATCGATATGGATTCTCCAGCCTGACAAAGCCCCAGGTCCTGATGGCTTTCCCATATGTTTCTATCGAGCATTCTGGGGAATAATAAAAAAAGATTTGATAAAAATGCTTAAATGGATCCAGCGAAAGTGTAAAATAGGCGGGTACACCAACGCCACTCATCTGGCTCTTATACCCAAAGAAAATCGGCCCTCTTCATTTGCCAGATTACGTCCTATATCCCTTTGTAACTTTTCCTACAAAATCCTGTCCAAAGTCATTGCCTCTCGCCTTAAACCCTTTCTTCCATCTCTCATCTCTAAAAATCAAGGGGGTTCCTAGCCAATAGACATATAACTGACTCCATCCTCATAGTTCAAGAAGCCATTCATTCCAGTCAGTGCAGGAACGAGAAATGGTTTATCCTCAAACTTGACTTGGCCAACGCTTTTGATAGAGTGCGACACTCTTTTCTCTTGGCCATTTTGAAAAAGATAACAGGAATAAAATTTGGGAATGGAGTCAAGAATATAAATCACTCGCAATTTGCAGATGACACCTTACTAATTGGAGGGGCTTCCGTCACAATAGCCAGGCGCTTCAAAACTCTCTTGGACAAATTCATGAATTGTTCTGGTGGTCTGGTTAATCAGCAAAAAAGTTGTATTTATGTTTGGAATACAACAGCACAGGTTCTCCATAATATTGCTGCCACCTTTGGAGTCTCATGCAACTATGATTGGACTCATTTTTCATATTTGGGCATTCCTGTAAGTGTAGGGCCCTTGAGGGCAGAAGTCTAGGACACTATAGTTGATAAGATGAAAAGGAAAGTTCAACAGTGGGGCTCCATTTGGCTTAACCCAGCTGGCCGTCTCACTCTTCTTAAATCCGGTATATCTTCTTTGCCTCTATACCAATTCACTCTTCTTCAAGCTCTGGCCTCCTTTCACCACAAAATGGAAGGCATCCTTCGTCAATTCTTGTGGCAAGGAGGGAAGAATGACAAAAAGAAATTCAAATTGATCAGTTGGAAGCAAGTAATACAGCCCCAAGACCGTGGTGGTCTTGGTATCAAATCCCCCAAATTTCTTAACTTAGCTTTCGGAGGTGAAATTGTATGGAGACTCATAACCGGCATTCCTGCCTGGTGGAAAAAGGTCCTGGAAATTAAATACTTAAATTTTCCAAGGCAGTGGCTCCTTGATCAAGACATCCCCAACAGAGACTCTTCCAAAATCTGGCGCTTATGCAAAAAAGCAATTCCTATAGTTGCCCAAAACACTTCAAAAATACCCAAGGGAGGAGCAAGCATCAATATAGGAGCTGACAAAATCATGGGACAGCAACCAATAAATAAGCAAGCAGGAGTCAATTATATTCTCTCTTTTTTTGAAAGAGCTGGTATCCATCATTTGGATCAGATCTCTCAGTGGGACCCTTTATCCCTTCTTTGGTCTGGTTGGTCCTTCCCAGTTATACCCAATGAATACAAAGCTAGCCTGTCAGCCCTCCAACCCCATCTGCATAGTATAGCCCCTGTCAAAAAGAATGCTCTAGATGGGTTCAGATGGGATCCTTCTGGATCTTTTTATACCATTCAGGCTGCCCACCAATTCATCTGCAGCAACAACTATCCCATGCCAATCTGGAACCATTGGAAGGCTGTTTGGAAGTCTGAAGCCATTCCAAAAATTAAATTTTTTCTCTGGACTCTACTCAAAGGGAAAATTCTTACAGCCAAAAATTTGCAAAAGCATGGTATCAATGGTCCTTCCCGCTGTCCAAATTGTCTTGCTGCTGAGGAATCCATCCATCACCTCTTCATTGATTGCCCATTTGCTATCGAATGTTGGAAAAACTTGTCTCAGAATAGTCAAATCCCGTGGAGCAACCAAAATACCATAGGAGAAATTCTTCACAAGTGGAAAAAGAATTATCCCTGGCAGCGAAGGAAGAATAACACAGCGAAGAGAGTCTGGGATACCCTCCCTTACACCATGTTATGGAATATTTGGTTGGCTCGTAACCGAAAAAAATTTAAGGACAAGGCTTCGACTATCAGAAGTCTTTGCAACAAGGCAAAGGGCCTCACCCTGGAAACCATTTCAGCCAAGAATCAAATGAATATAGACATTTCTGAGCTCAATGTTGAAGAGCGAAGCTTCAAAGGACACTTGTTGGACAAAAACAACAGCAGACAGATAAGCAGCATTGCTAGCAACAGACAAAACACTGTCCCTCATAATTGGAAAATTAGACTAAAGGAAGGTGAGTTTGTAGCTTGGATCCAAAATTGCAACAGGTATTGTCTTTTTTTTATGGGGCTTCAAAGTCGAATCCTGGGGCTGTAGGAGCTGTAGGAGTAATCTTTAATGCAAATGGGGACATTGTTCTTTCATATGAATGGGGTCTCGGCCATATTTTCAACAATAGGGCAAAAGCCCTGGCCATTTTCCAGGGACTTATTCAGCTAAGAAAGCTTGGTATAGATGCAGCCTTCATTTTTGGAGATTCGACAGTGGTTATCAGTTTAATGGCTCAGAAGAGAGATCCCCTCAATGCTTTCCTTCAGCAGATCTTAAGTCGTTGCCACATTCTATCTCATCTTATGAAAGATCTGCACTTCCATCATATTCTCCGCATGTTAAACAAAAATGCTGATATACAAGCCAACAAGGCATGTGCCAGACCACTGGGTTGTCTAGTTTGCAATGGCGTGGAGACTTATCATCATTTGCCATGACAGTGAACATCTTTTTTCTCAATCAGCTCTGCAACAAATCTGTAATCCCTGACATGATGGAAAGGTTAAAGATCCATAAAACTCTCATGGTGACTAAGATACACATAGGGATCTAGCGCACTCAAAAAATCTACTTTCACGAGATATCTGCCAGGCGATCGCTCTTTCTTCTTCCCTCAGGCCATCCCTCCCCTGTTTCCCCGTTTCGCCTTCAAGATCTCCCCTATCCCCTCGCGATTTCTTCTTCTTACCCTGCGACTGCCATCCTGAGCTCCTTCTCTGCCTTAAATACCCCTTCCTCTTTCTATTCCCACATTCTCCTTTTTTCCCTCTCTGTTTCTTTGATTTGCTGGTTCGCTCGGCATCTGCGGACCTGGTTCTGTCTTTCGACTCAGAACTCCCTCCTTCCTCTGGAATCCTCTCCCTCAGAGATCCTCCCTCTTAGATGCATAACCCATTTGCGTCTTCAAGTGCAGCGTTTCAAGATCGATCATCGGGCCACTCATTTTTTCAGGGCTTGTCCTCATCTATTACAATGGCGTGGATCAGCCAGGCATATCAGGCTCGTCTTCACCTATAATAGCCAGGCATATCAGCCATCTCAATATTGATTGATAATGTTCTGCAAATGTTGTTTTTTAGCGTTTCAATTTGTTAGGATATATTTCAGTTTAGCTTTTACTTCAAAGCCTAAGTGGCAGGAACATGGAGGATTTTGTTGTTGTAACTCCTACTTTCCTAGCCCCTCACGGCATCTAATTATGTACCACAGGGGAGCAGTCTCCACCTCCTTTTTTTCTTTTCGAAACATAATATAGCAACCGATGATGTTACAAAATATATATATATATATATATATATATATATATAATAAAATTTATTCTGTAATTTGTTTTTTTTTTTTTTTCTTTTGTTTTTTAAAATTATATTTTGTTTTTCTTTTCTTTTCTCTTCTTTCTTCTAATTTTTTTGGTATTTTGTTCTTTTTCAATTTGTTTAATTTATTATTTTTTTTATATTTTTAATAATATTTTTTTTTAGAATTTTGTTTAACTTTTTTTATTTTAAAATAAATAAATATATATCTATATATATATATATATATATATATATATATATATATATATATATATATATTATTTTATTTTTAACTCTTTTTTTTTTAACTTTTTTTAAACATTTTTTTAAACTTAAAATTTTATGTGAATCATTATTTTTGTTTAAAGAAAAAAACCCCATCAAATGTTATCATCTTTGGACATAAAATTTGTCAATTTTTAACCTTTTTTTGTTTAACTTTTTCCATAAAAAGAATATTTATTTAACATGTTATTTTTTTTTAATTATATCTATATGCAAAATGTTTATTTTTTAGCCAGTGTTTAAACTTACTATTTTTTTAATGCCGGTTATTTTATGTGTATTGAAGTATTAATTAACGATATATAAATATATAAAAAATCCTAACTTTAAAATTTTTATTTTTTATTTTTTTTTAACTTTGCAAAAGAATTAAATTTTTCATTATAAAAAAACATTACAAATAAAAACAAAAAATACAAATTTGAAAAACCGTTAAAAATGAACATCTCAGAAGAAGAAGAAGAAGACAACTTGAAAAATGATTAAATAATCAACAATTAAAAAAAAAAAAAAATTAAAGTGTCAAAAATATGCCCAAAAAAAAACTATTATGTTACTTATCAAAATCAGCATGAAAATCACAAACATTTTTTAAAAATTATCCATACTTAATATATAAGAAAAATTAAAGTGTGAAAAATAAGTCTCTTTAAAAAAGGGTTAATACTGCATCTAACACTTTTCAAAATTGACATGGAAATCATAAACATTTAAAATAACATATCCATATTTAATCTATAAGAAAATTTAAAATAACAAAAATATACTCAAAACAAATTGATGTTATATCAATCTTTTTAAAATCAGCATGAAGATTGTGATTTTTTTGCAACATCAAAAAACAAAAACCCAATATGATTGTCATTAAATTGATAGCTCTTTTTGACAATATTTTTATAAATACCATTGTTAAATCAATTTAAAAAATCATAAATCGATATTAAGAAAGAAAATAAGAAATGAGAATAAATAAAAACCATCCCAAATAAAATTTTCTCAATGCCCGAAAATTCACTGTCAAACTATTATTTATTGTCATTTCCAAAAATTCAACGAATTTATTATAGTCGATATACTCCCATGTATAGGTTATTGGCTCATCTTCAATATTGAGTTTTTAATGCAACTATTACTTCAATTTCTGTGAGGAAAATGAAATGGTGCATGGATTCTTTTTCAGTCAAATAAAGTAACTAAATTAAACATGATACAAAGCCTGGAAATATCTTTCTTTAGAGACTTTGAAGGTTTATAGTGAGGGTTCTATATCAAAACTTGCATGATAGAGTGAAATGCTAAAATCAAATGATCATTCTCATATTGGTGATGTAAAGATACGCAACATTTTCCACCTATGTTAAGAGTTAACCCTCATTCTTGAGTTGAGTTGAATGCCTTTTGATGAGAAATGATAAATATAGAATAAGATTTGTCATCAAGCATAGTTCATCTATATATATGGCTTCATGTTGAGGATCAAAATGTTGTTGTATTTTTTCTTCACAAAGAAGATTTATCAAAGTATTATATTGGTAAGCATGGGGAGTTATCTTAGGTTTATTATTTCAATCAAAAACTCCATGTCTCTTATATTTTTCTCCTCTAACAAATTCCATATATAATTATACTAAAAGTATAAGCCTGAAGTGGTAGTATGGCTTCCTATAATAAAATAAAAGAAAGAAATATTAATTGGGAAAACATAATTTAAATTGGTATATGACCAAGAAATAGTAGTACTACTTATTTTCAAAGTAAAATATTATTAAAGAAATCTTGAAATTCAACATGGGTCGAGTAGAAAAAAGAGAAGAATATACCAGCTAAAGAAACTAGAAGAGGATTAGAAGCTACAAAACCATCATCATTTAAAACAAAATAAAAATAACAAAAATCATAGTAGGAGAGACACGTAAGCAAGAAGATATTTACTAATTGAGACATACCCTAATATATGAAAACTAAAAACATCTAGGATTGGCCCTTAGTATAGTTAAAAGCATTCAACATAATGGAGTGGTACAACAAAAGGTACCTTCAGGTTATGCCTTCAAGAAGTTAATTAATGGTAAAGTATAAATTGGTATAATCCCTTAGCCCATATTAGAAATCCAAAAGGAAAAAATAATACTTAGTATGTTAGGTGAAAAGAGATTGTTAATTGTTGAATGAGAGGGAAATTAATTAATTTCCAAAACCCTTACTTACCCCTTTTAATAAAAGGAGGATAAACATATGATAGTATCATCATATATCCAATCGTATTCTATTGGAATGGAGAAGAGGAAGAAAGTAGACAAAGAAATGAAGAGTTGTTATGAAAAAACATTTAAACATTTTCCCTTAAAAAAAAGGAGCAAAGACAATAGAAAAGAGGAAGACATGATAGGAAGTAAGAGAGTCTAAATACAAAGCATCCTAGCTAAGAAAAAGGTATCAAGAAAAGTATAGTACCCTAAGTTTTTATCCCTATAATAGCAATCTATGTGTACATGTTGAATAGATTAAGAGTGAGTGATGTGATATGTAAATATTATACATTGAATTATAATTCAATAAGAATATAGCATAGGTTGTATATGAAGAAGGATGAAAGAATAGGGATTATGATTCCATAAGAGATGAAATAAAGGGTGATTATGGGGCTTACGATGGGAAAATAAAAATAATATTCTTTTATCGTGAGACTAAGTCCTTATATCTTGAATTCATCAAACCTTTTCTTTTTAAGTTTTTGACCTTGGAATTAGTGGGAAAGAGACATACAAGGGATTCTTATGGAAGCATGTGGATTCTCCCATTCATGAAAAATATAATCTATGAATTTTGGTTATGCAAATGGAATTTTCATTTATTCCTCCATACAAGTTTTGTCTCTAAATCTAAGCTACCATGGTATGGTTGTGAGTAAATGATGGAAAGTTGTGGCCATGAAACTATGTGGAAATTATGATTTTGTCCAAGGGAAATTGTGGTTATGGAGTAAAATGAATTATATCTAAGAATACCTTAATTCCCTAGTAGTGAAATTTCTTTGCCAATTTATGTTGAAACCTTAAAAGGATGTGGTATAGCCCAAGGGACTATGTTGAAGAGAAGAAGATCCAATTCATCAAGTTGCACAAGTTGATGGGGAAAGAGAGCTAGTGGACTAGGATGGCTATAACAATGCTATATATATATATACATATATATATATATATATATATATATATATAGACATTACCCACCATCTTGGAGTATTATTTCTCTTCTATATTTATCGTTTAGATTCATTATATTTTCCATGATCTTAAATTTCCTTCAATCCCCAACACAAAGAAACTAAGTGCAAGGGAGATCCTATGGTTGGTTGGAAAATCCTTCATCTACAACTACTTGATGCATAATTCCAAAAAAGATAAGTGTTATAATGTAGTCAATGTATGACTACATTGAGTTGATGTTTTCAAGTTATGAATTGAATGTCATTCTATGTGAATGTATAAGTATACATCTATATATACATTTGATTTATTATGTTAGCATGAGCATAGATTTCCATGCTTGTATGTGTTAATCAATTTGTAATAGGATAATAAGGAATTATAATATCAAATATATAAATATTATGGATTTCAATCTAATTATATCCAGTGTAAGTACACAAGATTCATATCAAACATGACATCAAAGAGAATTAGGTGTAGTATGGATGATGGGTATAATACAAAATGTTTTCAAAGAATAATTTTAAGTTAAAAGGAGGAATCTATAGTGCCCCATTGCCTCAATTGTGTTATAGGGGTGGTTGGGTATGTTGCAGAATGGTCCCAAAGAAATAAATTGATGGAAACTAGTATTTTAAGAAGTACCTTGTAGCCTCAATGGTGGACATAGGTTACTAGCTATGTTACACTACATGACCTATACATTATCGTAATCTTCTAGAGAATTTTGTAGCCTAGAGAAAAGGAAGGAAACAAAAATTAAATTTATCTAGGAAAAAAAACAAAGTAATTGGAGAAGTATGCATGCATAGATGTTATCAAATTAAGAAATAGAAAAGTGGTGGGAAAGAACATTATTAAATTATTTTAAAAGTTACACTATCAGAAACCATCTAGCCCTTGCACAAGTGACATATTGGTTCTTACATAAACCCACAAGAAATTCATAGAGTCAGTACTACAAGAGATAAAGAAATTCCTTTAGAAATATAATTGATGAACAATCATAAGGATCAAGGGATGCTATTGAAATAAATAAATTATAGAAGAATTAATCTATGTTAATGGTTTTAAGAGACATTGATAATTACTATGAAGACCAATCCATTCACGAAAGAACTACCCTAGATGATGTTTAATGAATATTGTACAGTAATTAACATAATAAATTCCTTTTTTGTACTATATTGTTGCATAAGTTCCTCATTGAGAAAGAAGATGCACCCTATAATTAAATAAATACCATTGTTGGAAACACATTCTACTACATATAAAATTAAAGAAAAACAAAAGTGGGACAAATCTCTAAACAAATTGAAAGCCATTTTATGAAAATTTAGATGATTATGAGAACCCCATATTTATAGGAGTAAGATTTGATATTCGTGATGGGTGATATGGCTATCATCCATGAGATGACTCAAGAATTAGAGATGTGATAAAAAGAGATAATAAATGAAGAAATCCAAAAGAAAAATGAGATTGTTAAAGAGATGGGATGAAAGCATAAAAGCACAAGGGACAAACAAAAAAAGAGAATACACCCTTGATAAGAATAGTTAGAAAAGAAAAGAAATAATACAAATGAATATGAAAACGCATCTCAACTTGTAGAGAAAATGAAGACAAAAGAGAATAAAGGAAACATAAGAAATGAGAGAATTGGCCATAGAAGAAAACAAACAATGTGAAATAAGTAAGCCAAGCATAAGATTGATGTGATGAATGACCACTAACCCTACCTTGGTTCAGTCATGGAGACCAACTAGATGAGGAAGTAGAAACACCCTTAAAGTCATAGAAATGCCAAGGCATGTGGAAAAGTCATGGAAATACTCCATATTAATAATCCTATGGAGGTAATAAATATTAATCAGTTAAAGGATGAAAAGAATCTATTGCATATTCAAGAAGCAAAAGAACTACTACATGAAAGCCTCCAAAGAAGAATTCACTTAGAACTTGGAATCACATCAATTTGGAGTTGACTATGTGGAAGTGGACCTATCTAAGACAAGTTATTGATATATTTCATTCATAATGAAGGGAAAATTATGAAAATATCACCAGAAAAAGGAGACATTCAAGTTCTCATATCAGTAGAGAGTCTCGTGGATTCCCCCGACTAGACTCAACACATAAAAAAAAATCAAATCAATTTAATTTGATCGAGTAGAACGAATAGATAAAATTTAGAAATAAATTGAGCCAATAATACTAGAATACATTACTAGTTATTGGGATTAACGCAATTGATTTACACTTTGGACACCAAAAGTCCAAATACATAGTCGACTAGACATATAAACCAGACTAGAAGCTAAATTAACATAAACATTTAAAGATCATGAAAGAACTTAAAGAACAGAAAATAAACGATGGCACACCATAAAGAATTACACAATGCATAGAGATTTTACTTTGGAAAATATTAACCAAGAAAACTAACCAACCTTTGAGCTTCATCACTCTTATATTCTCAACTTAATATTATAGCCATTTATAATGAACATCGACCTTGGTCCACACCTAAGGCCAATGCATTATTACATCACTCAATCTCTATCAATTGTGAATAACGTAACATACATCAATTCTCATTAGCCTTACATCGTGATCTATTATAGGCATAAAAAACCATAATTCAAATCATCTCAAATCAATACAGGTAGTTAAAGATTATTGGCTAATATCGAAATTCATAACCATTCTCTAACCAATTTTGATTGGATTCCATTCCCTTTTGACCACTAATTTAAGTTGACTATGTATGTATGTCTGGCTACGATCCCTTTGACTTCTCTAGTCAATTGTTAACTTATGTTGGATACTTTACTACTTGTTTAATTCAACTAAGGTAATTTCTCTTAACTTAATCATTCACCTATCAACTAAACCATTGAATTGTTTTTTCCCATCAACATGGTCACTTCGACCATTCTGATAACTTGTTATTTCTAGTTGGTTGTTCCCAACTAGACTTGTTCAAGTTCATTTTTAGTCATTTTCTTGACCATACCATCAACTAACTAAACTCAATCGATTGAGATTACCTGCAAAGAGGACAACACCTCAACATTCTCCCACTAATCATCTTTTTTTCATGAACTATTAATATCGTTATTTTGGTGAATCAGGGCTCCCAGTCCTAAATCTTCTCTACACCAAGAAAATTTACCGACACTCACCAACATTGTTAGAAAGTCTACAACATTATTCCCCATGTCTACTTTTACCAGCAACACCTTATTTCTTTCCACACTATCTCGAATGAATTAGTATTTTACATCAATGTGTTTTTTTCCTTGAATGATAAGTTGGGTAATTTTCTAGGAAGATTACACTATGACTATCACAACCTATCCTTATTTCTTGGTGAGCAAACCCAATATCTCAACACAATTTCCACAACCAAAGTGATTCCTTTCTTGCATGAGTGGTTTCCATGTATACAACCTCCATCATTGGCAGTTTCATAACTAAATATTGCCTACTCATCCATATAATAGCTCCAATGAACAACTTAAAGAAATATCTTCTAGCCAACATTCTTTTATATAAATTGCTAGCCGAGTTGGCATCGAAAAATCATTAAAGATTTGTTTCACTCTAATCCTAAATCCCTTCATTGTAGAAAATCAAATGATCACTTGTGCTATTCAAATATATTAATACTCTTTTGACAGTAAATTGTGCTCTTTTCCAAGTGTTGTCATGTATCCACTCAATACTCCCACTCCATAAGCAATATCTTGTTAAGTGTAAACCATTGCATACATCAAAATACCTACATGACTTGCATATAGAATGGGCCATGTACTCACTTTAATCCTATGTCTTTGGACACAATTTAGCAGTTAGTCTTGCCCTAATGGGACTTGATACCTTCACTAGTTTACAATCCTACATGTTGAAATTCTTTAGAATTGTTTTAATGTATTTCCTCTTACTTATTCATAGTTTCCCAACAACATAGTATCTCTTGATCAATTCCAAGAATGGAATTTATAGCCTCAAGATCCTTCATGTTAAATTGGGAGGATAGTTGCATCTTGAACTCCCTGATTACACCCAGTTTATTTCTAATCAACAACAAGTCATTAGCATAAAACAATACATATATGAAACACTTACTATCCAACTTGAGATATACATAGTAATCAACTTGGATTCTCATGAATACCAATCCCTGGATGTGTGTCAAACTTTAGTACCATATCCTAGGTAACTTCTTGAAACCATAAAGAGACTTCCTTAGCTTATGGGCCAGCTTCTCCTTTCCCTTTACTACAAATCCTTCGGGTTGTTTCATATAGATTTCTTCTTCCAAATCACCATGTAGAAATGTTATCTTGAAATCTATTTTATCTATCTCCATATCAAATGTGGCAACCATATACATCAGTACTTTATTGGAAGTTATTTTAACAATAGGGAAAACTATCTTTCCAAGTCAACTCTCTTGACTTAGGAATAACATTTTATCACAAGTACAGCCTTGTACTTCTTGAATTGACCTATTTCGTTCAAATTTTTCATGAACACCCACATACAACCAAAAAACTTCCTTCTGTCAGGTAATTTGACCAAATCATGTGTCTCCTTGTGCAAAGAATCCATTTCTTTCTTCATGGATTTCGACCAAAAATTACCCTTTTTCAAGTTGATTGCTTCCCTAACTGAATTGGGTTCATCATCAGTGGTAGATAACACAAAAGTAAACCAAAAATTAGGTTGGGTAGACCTTTCAGGTTCTTTCCTTACTCAACTAGACCTCCACAAACTAGATTCTATTTTTCACCCCTTCATCTAACTTAATCGACTCATCTAAGTCATTTTATTCTAAATTCAAGTCGAACACCATCTTATATATTTTCTAGAGTCGCTTTAGTATTGGAAGTACATCTAACTTCCTTGAAGATCACAACTCAAATATAAACTTTCTTCCTTGTCATTGGATCCCACAGCTTATATCCTTTCATTCCATCCTTGTAGCCAATTAAAATACACATAACTACTTTGGTATCCATATTTTTTGTCTTCTCCTTTGGGATATGGACAAAATACTCATAACCAAAGACTCTAAGATGTGTAAGTGATGGATTTTTACCAAAGAATACTCCATGTGGGATTTTTTTAACAAATGTTGATGATGGAGACTTATTCACTAGTTAACACATAGTGTTTACTATCTCTGCCCAAACTCTTATGATAATCCCACATTATTGAGCATGCTCCTTTCTTTGTCCATCAACATCCTATTCATTCTTTCTGTAACTCCATTCTGAAAAGGTGTGTATGGAGTAGTCATTTGGCATCTATCCCATCTTATTTGAAGCACTCTTCAAACTCTTTACCATAGAATTCACCTCCATTGTCAGTTCTTATCATATTTATCTTCCTATCCATCTGGTTTTCCATATGAGATCTAAATTCTTGAAATTTATCAAAAAAAATTGACTTCTTCTTCAAGAAATATAATCATGTCATCCTAAGGAAATCATTAATGAAGGTTATATAATATATAAAGCCACATAGTGATTGCATTGGTACTACCTCAAATGCATTAATATGAATTAGGTCAAGAATTAATTTTTCCTTGTAACACTAGATGGGAATCTAACATGATTCTATTTCCCATAAACACAATGTTCACATAAATCAACTTCTAGATAGTTACTAGGTAAACCTTCGATCGTACCTTTTCTTTTCATAGCTCTAATTCCTTTCTCTACAATGTGCCCCATTCTTTAATGCCATGGCATGGTTTCATCAACTAGATAAGAGGTTGAATCATTGGTTTTAGGAATGAATACACTACTACATCCACTCAAGTTGTTATGGCTCGATAGCTTGTACAAGATCCCAATATAAACATCTCTGATCAATACCACCGTTCCATGAAATATCTTTCATAAATACTTCTTGCATACATTATGCACACCTGCATCACCCATTAAATTAATAGATATTTGGTTTCTAGCCACAGCTGGAATATATATTATTTCTGGAAATGTTCTACTCTAACCATCCTTTAGCATCAGTTAGACATGAGCTCAACTGACTATCCTGGTTACTGATTCATCCCCCAGGTAGACATCCCTTCCATCATATTCTTCATATTCACATAACCACTCCCTATGGGGTATCATATAATACAATGCTCCTATTCAATCAATCATGCCTCCTGACCTGATTTTTGTTGGATAAAGTTGTAATTGATGTCAAATAAATGGAATCTTGGGTGCATTGTTGAAGAAGATGAAACCTTTGCTTTGTTGGCAAAACCTTTTCTTGTTAAAGAAACCTAAGACGAAACCCTTGGTGTTGATTTTAAACCCTAGGTGCTAACGAGAAAACCCTAGCATCATTGAAGATGACACCCTTGCCCTAAACCCTAGTTCTTTCATGAACAAAAGTTTGCTAGAAAACATAGCATGAAACCTAGAAATATTAACCCTAAACCTATGAACTAGCATGATTCAATCTAGGATACCCTATATGCCCATGTGAAGATTCCCTAGAACATATGATGATGCTAAAATATCCATGAAATCCTAGCTCTATCTAAATGATGGATTGCTCTAGGTTGTCAATAACCTAGTCTAATGATGAATGATAAAGAAAACCCTAAACAACTTAATATCTATGTTTTCCTTGTATTATTCTTAATATATACCCTAATCCTAATATCCTAAGACCATTCCATGTTAAGGAAACCTAATCTAGAAAACCATACCTAATTCCAATAAGTTGTCACAAATCCTAAAAACTGTCATAAAAAGAAAATTTTCCTTTGAATTTAGAAACATAATCTTGAAGTGAGTCTTATGCAAGCTCATAGAGGACTTCCACCTCTTTCCAATGAGTGTTCATACACCTCCTAACTCCTTTTCATTGCAAAGATTTTAATTTTTTAATTCTATGTTAAACATTTTAAAAGATAGCTAGTCGATTTGAGTAGGCTCACTAGCACATGTCAACTCCATAACCAAAGGACGTGTCTCTTAAAGGAGTAGATTCAGAATCATTTGAAGCCTTTTTCTCTTGTGTCTTTTGAGAAATTTTGAAGTGTTTTGATCAATCCAATTGAGCATTTATTAAGGAGCCTTAAATCAGAATTTAATTCATACTTTAAGTCGACTTGAAGAAGAATTGGAATAGAATTATTGAAGCTTGAAGATAAAACTCTTGAAAGAAAACTTAGAGGAACTATTGAACATATTTTATAGGAGAGTGTGAGGTCAGATTTAGAGCAGCCCTCCTCTTGTGCTATTTGAAACAAAATTGAAGATCTGGAAGAATTGTTGAAGACTAGTGTAATTTGATCTTGGAGATATTATGCTTTGTTGAAGCTCTCATGAAGTAATCTTGGAGAAAATTGTTTAAGGAATAAGAAGAGTCTTGGAGACACCTTATGTGGTTGATAAAGTTGTCATTAATGAGCTAAAGTGCTTTGGAGATTAATTGAAGGCATTGTTGAAGGTTAACTTAAAGATATTGTCGAGGATTGTTGTAAAAAACATTGGAAGCCTTGAAGAACTATTGAAACTACATTGAAGAATTGAAGCAGGGGGTTGGAGCCCTAGAGGATTGGAGTCCTCAACAAGACTAGGTTGGAGCCTAAACTAGCTGAGAGGGTTGGAGCCCTAGAGGATTGGAGTCCTCAAGAAGACCAATTCGGTGCTTGGAAAAGTACAATTTGATGCTTGGTAGTTTGAAGATTGGAGTCTTCATCTAGGGTTGGAGTCCTGACACAATATTGCACTTGATTTGTTGTAAGGAGGATTGGAGTCCTCGTCAATCTTACTAATAAATTATTTATTTTTTGTTATGGTTTATAAGTGATTTTAACTCGCATTAAAAATAACAATTGTAAAAGACATATTGATTCACCCCCTCCTCAGTATTTCCAAAAAATGGTATCAGAGTCAGTACCTTCACTCATAGCGTAATAGCTGGAAGGTAGATTCTTAGAACACAAATAGAAAGGATAAGGAAGAAAGCCTCCAATCCTTCTAAATATGTCTCTTCTTCAACCTTGAAAAAAGAAGAAAATCAAGTTGGGAAAGCTTCGTTGTTCAATGGGACAAACTATGAGTCATGGAGACAAAAAATGAAATTATTTTTTATGGATCAAGGCCCTGAAATCTAGGAGTCGGTGGTTACCAGAAGAATAGTGGAAGAGGATTCCAAGGAATATAATGCAAGATAAATTAAGGAAATTTTGAGTATTTTACCAGATCTTGTTGAAATCAAGATGAATAAATACTGTTCAGCAAAAAATCTTTGGGAAAATATTCAAGATCTTCATTCAAAGATATTTTTGATCGTGACCTCAAAAATAGAAGATGATGGTAAATAAAACGAAGTTAATCAAGAGATAAATGAGGTAGATAAAGACACCAAGAGAAAGGAAGACCTAGAAGATGAAGAAAATGAATAAGATCTCAAGGAAAAACTTGAAATTGCTCTAGGATAGATAAGCAAATTGAATAAGGAAAATGAGGAACTCAAGAAGTAGGTAAAAGATGTTGATCATGACCCTGACAAAACAAAGAAGGAAGTTTTTCTTTTAAAGCATGAATTACAATAAAAGGATGAGGATCTCGCTGAGCTTAAGGAGGAATTGCATCAGTTTGAGAAAAGGCATAATGAAGAATTCATCTCCATGACAAGTGAATTGGAAGAATAAAAATATGGGAAGATAATATGCCAAATCATCATGGACAAAGACTTGAGGACCTGAGAAATTTTTAAGAAGAAATCGTTCAATATAAGAAAGAAGTATCCTCCCTTAAAGCTCAACTAGAAGAAGCGAAGAAATAAGCACAAGGATCTGCAAATGTAATGGAAAGTTTAGTCTTCCTGGAAGGAAAAATTGATGAAGCAAAAAAGGAAATAAATGTCATGACATGCAGACTAGAAGAAAAATATGAAGGGATCTTCAAATTGAAATCAGATGTCATCTCTCTTAAGGACCAAACATGTGAAGCAATAAGGATGAGGGAGCGGAGAACCAACTAGCAAAGAAAGATGAAAGAAGAGATTGTTTCTCTAAGGAAGTTGATCATCTCAACAAGATTCTAAAGATTTATCAAACCCTGGATGATATCCCAAGTTTCCAAAGGTATCCTCTTGATTAATCTGGTCTTGTTTATATAGGTGAATATTCTAGCAAAAATTATGCAAACCCTAATGCATCAAAAGACAATAACATGGAGAAGCTTCAAAGTTAAGCTAATACCCCTAGCTCCAGCATAAGTAAGGAAAAGAGTCAAAATGACATCGGAAAGACCTATGATCCAAGAAGACATTTTGATGTTGTGGGTAGATATAAATATTATCAAGGAACTTCAAGGTAGAACATTTTTAGAGATGCACAATGGCAATCCTTAGTTTCCAAGTATCATACTATTTTTTTGGTCGTTGTTACTCTTGTACAAATTTTTGACATATGGAAAAGGATTTCAAGGCATATAACAAATACATCTATGAGGACTCCAATAAATCCTCAGAAGTAAAGGTGCAAGGAAATACCTCAATGTATAAACCAATCGAGATTATGCTCCTCCATTCATGTACAAAACTGAAAGTTTCAAATGCCATGATTTTGTACATTTATCTAGAGATTTCAAATTAAAGTGGGTCCCTAAACAATCTAAAGTATCATCAATCAAGCATGGAAGGAGAGTCACAAAGGTTTGGAGAAGAAATTAGGTTGTACCAAAAGAAAATGTTGAATGTACATTAAATGTTGAAGGAGTAAATATATGTTGTTGATCAATTTAAGGGCATCATAAGAATATCATGCATACTGTTAAGGGGAGTTTATGACATTGTCAACATGATGACAAATAAAGTAGCATATTGTCAGTGGGGAAAGACTAATGATAGAAAGAGGAGCATGGTGATAGAGGGAGCAACATGAGAAACATAATTTCCAAAGAAAGTAGAATAATGACATGGGAAGTACTTGCTGGAAACATTTTTCATGAAAAGCACCCATTTTTCCATTGATGTAAAATGGGGAGAGAATAAAGAAACATGAAGAGTATTTCCATCAATGACAAAGGGGGATATTGTTGGATAAAGTTTTCATTTATGTCAATTTGATGGAAACTTCGGTGCATTATTGAAGAAGACAAACCCCTGCGCTTGTTGGTAAACCCTTTGATTGTTAAAGAACCCTAAGATGAAACCCTTAAGGGTTTTTTATTTCAAAACCTAGGTGCCAAAGAGAAAACCCTAACATCATTGAAGATGACACCCTTGCCCTAAACCCTAGTTCTTTCATGAACAAAATTTGGCTAGAAAACCCTAACATAAAACCCTAGAAATATTGACCCTAAACCTATGACCTAACATGATTCAATAGAGGATACCCTATATTCCCATGTGAAGATGCCTTAGAACATATGATTATGCTAAAATATCCATGAAATCCTAGCTCTATTTAAATGATGGATTGCTCTAAGTTGTTAATAGCCTAGTCTAACGATGAATAATAAAGAAATCCCTAAACAAATTAATATTTATGTTTTCCTTGTCTTGTTCTTAAGATATACCCTAATCCTAATATCCTAAGACCATGCCATGTGAAGGAACCCTAATCTAGAAGACCATACCTAATTCCAATAAGTTGTCACAAATCCTAGGAACTGTCATAAAAGAAAAAAATCTTTGACATTAAACACATAATATTGAAGTGAGTCTTATACTAGATCGTAGAGGAATTTCACCTCTTTCCAATGAGTATTCATATACCTCTGAACTCCTTGTCATTACAGAGATTTTAATTTTTTAAATCTGAGTATGGTAAAAAATTTAAAAGACTCCTAGCCGACTTGAGTAGGCTAAGTAGCACATGTCGGCTCCATAACCAAAGGATGTGTCTCCTGAAAATATGGCAAAACCACTATAAATAAAACCTAAAACTTGTCCATTTCAATATAGATTTTCAAAATTCGGTCAAGCACAAAGTTAAAAGTATGGGCTTGAGGAAGAGTTATGAAGTGGTTTTTGTTGGGTTTTTTTACTTTTTTGGGGAGAAAATTTGAGATTGAATGTGCAATAGATTCCAGGCCTGTGGCAACAAGTTTTTGGACTTATGACACAATTGTAGAAATATCAGTAGCCTAGGATTTGTGACAGCTATGGACAAAATAAAATTTGTACCTACAACATTTATTTGACAGAATTGCAATTCGGACTTGCAATTCACCTGTAACAAACCTACAATTTGGATCTGCAATATTCTTGTAATAGACATGTAATTTTCTTTCTCATCAGCACTGAAATCCAGTGATTTGTGAAGTCTAATACTGGCTTACAGTTTATCACTTTGAAGACATATTTTTGGTCCAAGTTTCAAGTATATTTTAAAGACAATTGAGAGCACATTTTAGAAGGATATTAAAGCATTGATTGCAGACCCCTTTGAGCTAGTTTTAAGGCATTTCTTAACATATCTAGGTGACTTTTGAGCATGATTCCTAGAGAAAATTTGGAGCAGATATGTACCAAACTTTGAATCTTAATTTGATCATTTTGAAACAACGCTTTTGGAGCAGTTCTTGTTGACTAGTTAATGGATTTTTTAAAGCAGATTTTAACCTTCCTTGAGAGTAGACTTTGGCTTCACTTTGGAGAAATTTTTGAGGGAAAATCTTGACAACTCCTTTAAGGAGAGTTTGTTCCTTTTGAAGTAATACATAGGAGTTGTTTGGAAGAGTGGTTAGAGCATATTCAAAATCATTTGAAGCCTCTTTCTCTTTTCTTTTGAGCAATTTTGAAGTGTTTTGATCATTCCAATTGGGCATGTATTAATGAGCATTAAATCAGACTTTAAGTCATACTTTAAGTGGACTTAAAGAAGCATTGGGACAAAATTGTTGAAGCTTGAAGAGCCAACTCATGAAAGAAGACTTAGAGGAACTATTGAACATATTGTATGGAGGAGTTTGAGGTCAAATTTAGAGCAGCCCTCCTCTTGTGCTCTTTGAAACAAAATTGAAGATATGGAAGAATTTTTGAAGACTAGTAGAAGTTGATCTTGGAGACATGATGCTTTGTTGAAGTTTTCATGAAGTAATCTTGGAGAAAATTGTTTAGGGAAGATGAAGAGTCTTGGAGACACATTTTGTGGTTGATAAAGTTTCCATTGATGAGCTAAAGTTCTTTGGATATTAATTGAAGGCATTTTTGAAGGCGAAATTAAAGATATTTCCAGGGCTTGTTGCAGAAAACATTGGAAGCCTTCAAGAACTATTAAACCTACATTGAAGAACTGAAGTAGAGGGTTGGATCCCTAGAGGATTGGAGTCCTCAAGAAGACCAAGTTAGAGCTTGAACCAACTGAGAGGGTTGGAGCCCTAGAGGATTGGATTCCTCAAGACCAAGTTGGTGCTTGGAAAAGTACAAGTTGGTTCCTGGTAGATTGAAGATTGGAGTCTTCATATAGGGTTGGATCCCTGGAGCAATATTGTATTTGATTTGTTGTAAAGAGGATTGGAGTCCTTTTCAAGCTTATTAATAAAATTATTTATTCTTATTGTTCATTTTGTGTTCTAGTTTATAAGTGATCTTAAATGGCATAAAAAATAACAATTGTAAAAGAAATATTAATTCACCCCCCTCTTATTATTTCCAACACTTTTGTTCTTGTCAAAGCTAAATACACATATCCTCCATCCAAAGTATTTTTGCCTCAATTCGACTGCTCATCAAATCCATTTTTGTGTTCAGTAATCTTTGACTTGTAGTTTGTTTTGCAATGCCCCATTTTACCACATTTCTACCATATTCTTGTTGACTTAGTTGCATACTTAGATATTCCTTTTGATCTATATCTCCCTTTGGCTTATTTTCCTTTACCTTTGTCTATCAATTGACCTCTCACTCATAATGCAAGTGGTAAACTCTTCCATGTTCCTTCACCTCATCTCATTTGATAGAAAATATGCCACCACATCATCAAGAGTCGATGTGCTTGAATTTCTTCCAATAGCCACAACTAGAATATCCCATGAGTTTGGAAAAGAAAACAATAAAATAATACAATTTTCTTCTTGTTGGCTTATTCCATTGGTACATTCAACAATATTGAATCTACAAGACAAAGTCAAATCATACTCCTCATTTTTATTTCAAGTTCCTCCCAATACACCATCAACATTCCAATTGGAGGTGGTATGGGATGAATAGTGATCCATTGTTCTTGAATTATGGGGGGTTCCTCCATTTTAAGGCTAGAAAGCTCAAAATTATTTCCATTAAACTTCTCAATCTCAATTCTTGTACTACTTTTCATCCTTCTTTAACTAAATTTATGTCGTAAGTCTCCAACTTGAATAGACTTATCTTCGATATAATCAAGAATTACATTCTTGAACAAATATAAGTTCAATATTATCAACCTTTGACAGTGGAGATGTCCCTTTATATCAAAAATGGGCTTTGATACCATATGTTGGGCTTAAGGCACCTATTTTACACTTCATACACTAAAATTCGAAATACAAATTCAATTAGACATATAAACCAGACTAGAAGCTCAATTAACATAAGCCTTTAAATATCATAAGATAATTTAAAGCACATAAAATAACCATCGGCAGACCATAAATAATTACTCACGACACAAATATTTTATCGAGGAAATACTTAACATAGAAAACCAGTCAACATTTGAGATTTTTCATTCTTATATTTTCAACCAAATATTGCAGCCATTTACAATGAACGATATGTAGAAATTCCTTGTAGATTCAAACTGCTAATTGCAATATGCTAAAACAATAGACTTGAATCTACTCTACTCATCAACAGAAACAATTAATCAATCGAGAAATCACAAAGCATACAAGAGAAAGAATTCAAACAACAAATTACAGAATGATTTCCTGAGGAAAGTCACAGCTAAAAACCTCTACTATCTGTATATTGCATTAGTTCGAAAATATGATAAAATTACAATGCTTTGCTCAAGCCCAAGCAACCTCTGCATTATCTATATTTGTCTCACAGCTTCCTAGGCTAACTCTAGCCAACACTTACACAATTTCCTAGCCTTCCAAGATCCTACTTCCTTGCATTGTTCAATGAAGAATTAGGGCCCTATTTAATGGGAATTTTCCTCCATTGAATTGCATGGTTCCTTTAGGCTCTTCCTTTGACTGCATGCACCATCTGTATAATTCAGATAATCATACAAATGGCAGTACATTGTCCTTGAACTCCAATCTCAACTAGGTAACTCTCAGATCTGACATGCATGAGTTAATTATGAGTGAATCTTAAGTTTAATGGTTGATAACTTCAAGCAGCACCACACTGTACTACAGGGATCACCACACTATATTTCAAGAAGCACCACACTTGACTACAGGAAACACCACATTGTACTTTAGGTAGCACCACACTCGACTGCAGGCAGCACCCCTCTCGACTGCAGGCAGCACCACATTACTAGACCTCCCACTAGTTCCTCCATCAGTTGGAACTAGTTTAACTAACTTTAACTCAGTTAAACTGAATTAATTAATTACAACTCAAAATAAACTCAACCAGAGCTCCTAATTGTAGGAAACACTCTACATGACTCTAGTTAGACCCTCAACTCAAATTAATTTAACCAAGTCAAATTAACCTAGTTAACTAATACAGGTTGTCATGAGATGTGGAATTACAATTTTATTCCTAATTTAATTCAAGGACAAAATTAAATTAGGATTTTCTTGATGCTATTTTCAACATTTCTTTTTGAAATTTTCAACACTCCCTCTCAACAAGAAAGGGATTCACATCTATCCCAATCTAGTACCTTTGGAATGCTTTGCATGTAACTCTTGTCACTGTTGTTGTTTCTACTGCAACATCTACAACCAAAAAGCATCCAAAAAATGAATCAACTGTGTCCGCAATTGTCCACTAGGAAAAATTTTGTTGTTGTTGACTCTGCTACTAAGCCTCATGTTATGCACTCCTCAGTATCTGACTGAATTTGATCCTCCTGCTACTAAATATTGTGGACCCTTGTAGCAAGGTAATGATCCATGCGACAAAAAACACCTCAATGGACCCTGCCCAAATTTCTACACTCTTGGGACTATTGCTTCACATTGCCTGAACCCTCACCTAGAGGTATGGCTACATGTTCTCCCTCTTCCCACTTTACTCAAAATTTCCCCCTACTGGAGGTGTCTGCTTGAGTGGATGTCTCCACTCAGCCTCTTCTCTACTTCTCCAATTTTGGTTGCCCCACAACTTGTTGAGGCTACTTCTGAGGTTTGCATGTTGAGAGGTAATTCATGCTTCCTCTCAACCACCAAGTCTCTAACCTTTGCCCTTCTCATCAAGGCTTTGCATGCATCTTGTACCTCAAGTGCATACAAGTTCTTGACTCGCACACCGATCTGTTTCACCTGTCCCATGGCAATGTATCTAAGGAAAACTTTTCCTTTGCTAAATATCACAACGTAGCCATGGTCTTCAAATACCGCGATAGAAACAAGATTCTTCTTTAGTCTTGGAACATACAATACATATGTGATTCTGAGAGGGGAGCTAGACTCGCTCTGAAAAGTAACCGTATCGATATTTTTCACGCTTTACCTCCCATCATCTCCAAACTCTATGTTTTGCTTGAGGTCTTTCTACTCCAAGTCACTGAAGATATCTCTATTCCTCGTCATATGGAATGAGGCACCTCTATCGAGATACCACATTCTTCCCATTATAGTGCTTTCCATGCATGGAATGAGAGTAAAATCAAGTTCGAAGTGTGAAGCTAGAGCTTCACCTATTTCTGCTACTATAGGATCCTTCTTGCTTGATTTCTTATGTGGACATTTGGTGGTAGAGTGCCTGAACTTGTGATAGTGAAAACACTTGATGTTGGAAAAGTCTTTCTTCTTTCCCTCCTCGCCTTAGGACTACTTTCTCTTGGATTTCTTTTCTTTCATTAAAGGAAATTTTAGCCTAAAAGTGCCCATGAAATTTTCACGTAATTTCCATGTCATAATATGTAAGCCAATCAAAATCCTTTAACTTTAAAAAGATGTATATGTAAATATTTTCAAGGGAAAAGAAAAAAACTACTTTTTTTAATTTTATTTTTGGCTTATCTCCTTATAGATTTACTTAAATTTCAAGTGTAGACACTCGTTGGATACAGAATTAAATTTTGCATCCAGTGAGTGTCCATTATGCATATTTTTTAGAAGACCCACATTGATAAAAATTGAAAATACATTAAAAAAACATGTTGAACACGTTTTTTCAATGTATCTTCAATTTTTATCAATGTGGATCTTCTTAAAAGTATGCATAATGGGCACTCATTAGATGTGAAATTTAATTATGCATCCAACGAGTGTCTACACTTGAAATTTGAGTAAACATATAAGGAAATAAGAAAAAATACAATTAAAAAAGTAGTTTTCTTATTTTCCCTCCAAAATTCATAACTCTTATTTTATTATTTTTCCTTAGGAGGCCACTTTTAGGCTAAAATTTCCTCTAATGGCTAACTAATGCAAAGTCTTCTTCCACTTATTTGGATGAGGTCCCATCTCTGGTGTTCCACTGAATCTCTTCTTGCACCAAGTCGAACCACAAACTCTCCCACTCTGGTAGCTTCTCCCTCCCATTTACCAAGTCTTGTTATTTATTCCAACTCTTGGGAAGGCCCAAAACTATTAATCTCACCAGGTCGTCGTCAGCAACTGTCATACCAACACTTCCAAGCTCATTCCGACATTGGGTGAACTTGGTCAAGTATTTTATTATTGTATCGCCCTTCTCCATCTTGATTTTTCTGTGCTTGTCCTTTAGTGCCAGCTTCCTTTGGTCACGGTTGTTTTGAAATAAGTTTTTCAAGGCCTTCCACATCGCATATGGAGTCTCCTTTTCATGGATGTTAGAGACAATATGATCTCTAACTCCTTCTAGGATAATCATTCTCACCATTGCTACACATTTTCTCCACTTTGCTAGATCTTCAACGTCAGATGTTGGAGGCTTAGGAATATATTTGTCTATGAATTCCTTAAGCTAGTTGTCTTCCAAAATTTCCTCCATATTGTCCTTCCAAACAATATAGTTTGAACTACCCTCAAGGGCATATTTGAGTCTCAATCCGTAGAACAAAATCATGTTGGCTTTGAAGTATGATACTGCAAATTCGATTTCACCTGCAATAGACAAACTCGAATTATCCTCTTCTATAGTGATTTATGCTCCGATACCATGTAGAATTTCCTTATAGATTCAAATTGCTAATTGTAATATGCTAAAACACTAGACTTGAATATACTCTACTCATCAATAGAAAAAATTAATCTATCAAGAAATCATGAGGAATACAAGAGAAAGAATTCAATCAAAACATTACACAATGATTTCCTAGGGAAAGCCACAACTAAAATCCCCTGCTATCTGTATATTGTAATAGTTAGAAAATATGAGAAGATTGCAATGTTTTGCTCAAACCCGAGTAACCTCTTCATTATCTCTATCTATCTCACAACTTCCTAGGCTGACTCTGGAAAACACTTAGCCAATTTCCTAGTCTTCCAAGCTCCTACTCCGTTGCATTGTTCAATGAGGATTTAGGCCCCTAGGTTGACTCTGGAAAACACTTAGCCAATTTCCTAGTCTTCCAAGCTCCTATTTTGTTGCATTGTTCAATGAGGATTTAGGCCCCTATTTAATGGGAATTTTCCTCCACTGGATTGTGCAATTCCTTTAGGCTCTTCTTCTTACTGCATGCACCATATGTATAATTTGGATAATCATACAACTTATAGTACATTGTCTCTAAACTCTAATCTCAACTGGGTAACTCTCATATCTGACATGCATGAGTTTATTATGAGTGAATCTTCAGTTTACTAGTTGATCACTTCAAGCAGCACCACACTGCACTTCATGTAGCACCACACTGCACTTCATGTAGCACCACACTCGACTACATGCAGCACCACACTGTACTTCGAGCAGCACCACACTCGAGTGCAAGAAGCACCACACTACTAGACCTCCCACTTGTTCCTCCATCAGTTGGAACTAGTTTAACTGACTTTAACTTAGTTACACTGAATTAATTAATTACAACTCAATAAACTCAACCAGAGCTCCTAATTGTAGGAGACACTCTACATGACTCTAGTTAGACCCTCAACTTAAATTAACTGAACCAAAAATTCAAATAACTTAGTTAAATAATACAAGCTGTCATGAGATGTGGAATTACAATTTTATTCCTAATTTAATCCAAGGATAAAATTAAATTAGGATTTTATTGATGTTATTTTCAACATTTTTTTTTTGCAATTTTCAACATGATAGCCTTCATCCACACCTCATACCAATTCATTCCTACATCATCTAATATTTATCAATTGTGACTCATTAGCCTTATATCTTACTCTATTATATACATAGAAAACCTTAATTTGAAGCATATGCAATCAGTACAAGTGGCGAAAGATCACTGGCTAAGATCTTGGGAATCTCAATGTTCATAGCCATTTTCCAACCAATTCTAAATTTAGTTGATTCCCTTTTGACCACCATTCAACCACCAATCTAAGTCGACTATGCATGTATTCCCAACTATGATCCCTTCGGTTGCTCTAGTCGATTATTGATTTCCCTCAACTGTTTAACTTCATGTTGAATTCAACTAAGGTAGCTGCTCTTAACTTGACCATAGACCTATTGACCTGACTGTCAACTTATCTTTCCCATCGAATTGACTTCGACCATCCCATCAACTTGCCATTCCTTGTTGATTATTCCTAACCAAGCTTGTTAAGGTTCATTTGTAGTTGTCTTGCCCAACCAAATTATTGACTAACTGAACTCTAATCAACTAAGATTACTGCAAAGAGTACAACACTTCAATATTAATGATTGTTATATAAAATCATAGGCCTTTATAGTACCATCAAGATATTTTGAATATAGAATTTTGATTTCATTTATACTTGTTAGTGGAAGTCATAATTATCTAGTTGGGACCATCCAACCACCAACTCTATTAATCCTACTAGTAATAAACCAAACAACATTTGCAATGACAAATCATGTTCCCCTATCTATCTATGAGAAATATGAGGATCATACAATTGTTGGTTTATTTGTAAGAGGATACAGAGTGCTAGAAATGTGATTGATGAGACAATGCTAATCAAATAGTTTGTCGATGCCTTGATACATAGCTCCCTTAAGTAGTTCTTTAATTTCACATATAATAGAGTAATAATAATAGATGACATTCATAACTCCTCTTATTCTTTAAAACTCAAGATTCAATACATTTGGCATATCATAAGCTAAAAATAAATCAAACAACTCCATGACTCAGTGGGAGACTACAACAAAAGATTCAAGGACTTACCTAGTCAAATCCCATATGTTATAAATAAAGACTTACTAGTTTAATATTTTTTTATTGGATTACTGCATAAAATTATTGTACCTTTGAGGATGCACAAAATAAAAAATATGTGATGCTTTAAATAAATCCCAAAAATTAAAGCTATTGAGGAGTGGACTACACCAATCAATGATAGAATATTGGAGGAAAAACTAGAAACATTATAGAAAGTAACGTAGGAACATGGCCATGTAATGCAAAAGAATGGAACTGTGGTGCACAAATCGCATATCGCAAGGAGATACAATGGAATATTTTGTATTTAATTTATTATTTGGGGAGGATTGTTTATTTAAATATTCAATAAACAATGTTGTCAAGATAAGGAAACTAGACTAAATGGATTTGTGAGATTTTTTAAATTCTAATCAATCATGAAACAAGGAATTTCCATCGTAGAAAGAATAATAGAAACAAGTAGTGTGTAATTTGTGAATTGAATAACCACTCCAGTGTAGTGTGTTACCATTATATAAAAAATAAATAGAATTATTAGATGGTCTACCATATAGAGGTCACATACGAACATTAAAAGGCAAAAAAATAGAGATATAGATGTGAAAGAAGTGGTTTAGGAGGTCAACAAAGAGGAATAGGAAATCAAGGTGGTGGTATAGATGGGTCATTTAGAAGATACTACTTCCTATGATACAAGGAAGATAAACTAAGCTACAATTCTCCATGAAAAGAAAGAATGCATTTGAATTGATGCAACCACAATCATGCAGGAGATCATTCCCTTTAGGATTTTCCAATCATTATTGACTTCTTTCCACACACTATGTGAAGATGTCTCACTTTCTCAAGAAAAAGACATGTTTCATATGAAACATGTTAGATAGAAATCGAGGAAATATGTGCAAATGACATGGATAACATACTACCTCCGCCATTTTCACTATAACCCAAGCTTGCTCAAAGGACCAAGAATAGCTTATGTATTTTAAGACTTATTTTTAACAAGTTAGCTAAGTATATGATAAGCAAGCATGAATGTGTGTGTAACAAAAATAAGTATATTTTTCATCAAAAAGTTGTTTCAATGACATTGGTCAACAAAATAATACAAAAATAAGTATTTTTTTCAAAAATAGATCCTAAAACATGTCCAAAACCTTGAGCCTACTAACTAAAGAAACATAACAATCCTTCCCAAAGGATTTTGAAAAGATACTATTGGTATGAATTCTATGAAAACAACCCAAGATTAAGCAAAATTTGTATAACATTAAACACTAGCATTGGACAAAAGCATGATGGTTGTAACCTTTCTCTTGGTTCTCTATTTTAGCCTAAGAGGTCTAGTTGACACGCAACATTTCCACATCTTCTTGATGTTGTTGTATAGTTGAATTTTCCTTGACCTCCTCAATCACATACCCAAATACAATCGATTGTTTAAAGTAGTTGAAATAGGACTTTTGATCAAATTCACAACCATTTGTTGAAAAGAAACATACCCATCTTGAAGGGATTATATTTGTTTCTTTTAACTATCCAAGGTTTCTAAGATGAACACACATTCATTGTTTCTAGTTTTTTCCTAAGAATACATCCTATCAGTAATAAAAAAAATGGAATACCTCTTATCTTTGATCAAATACTTTTTTCTCCTCTAAATTCTTTGAATATCAATTGTTTCACACAATGGGAATCTCCTAGAATACCCATGGTCCATTTTGAAGGTACTACATAACACTTGTAAAATTCCCTTACCACGACCCACCATTAATAGATTATACCATAACCATTAACTAGATCGTGATCGAACATTCCCTAAAACAATTAACAACATAATAAGATGATTTTGATTTTAGAGATGGTTACACTAACCTCTTGACTTTCAACACATGGAGAGAGGTGATAAGAAGCCTTAGAAGAAATAGTGGTTGAGCTATGATTCCAGATCAACTATACTAGACCAAGAAAACCAACAACAAGACCACTATGCAACTAAACAATGCCTCTAAATGATCCAAACTTACATAGGAACGCAACAGAATACATACACAAACATAAAAAACTGAGATGAAGCAGAAATAAAACTTCACTTCATTAATATCAAAGAACTGAAATATGCTTACATACAAAATGGAAATAAACTACCTCGGGCGATGGTAGCTTATCTCTGAGAAGAGATCTAGCGACTACATGCCTCTAAATTGTGTTACAATGAGGCTCAATGGCATTTTTATTATTGAACAACAAGAGAAAAACCTAAACAACCAAAACCCTAACCACAGGAGATGGAACACCAAGATTTTGTGGGCCCCGTTGGGGTTAGTTGGGCAGCCAACTTCCTCGGGTCATTACTTGGTCATATGATCTTCGTTTGGCGCATACGATACCTTTTTGTAAATATCTCTCCGGCTACTACATGATTTTTCGCATGCCCATACCTATAGCTCTGGGCCTGCTGCAGACCTCAAAAAGATGTTGTTTAGGGAGTCAAAACAGCTCTGAAAGTTCAGGACCCGAAAAACTGCTAAAAATAGTAAATGTTGCTATAATCAAGGAAATGGATGAAACTGACTGGAGGTATAGGTAGAATAGGATATTTTCCACCAATGTCCACCTGGATTAGTCCTCCCCCCTTAGGAAGAAATGGTCCCTGTTACGTGCATAGACTCTATGAGGTGAAGAAATTTCTGTTGAACTTGGTCCCTGGTGAACCACTTGGCCTGGTGAAGGATTTGGCATTCTTTGACAACTCGATATAGTTGGATCCTCTACTGACGAGTGTTCTTGATCTATGTTTTCATGATCCTATCAGTTGTGGCATGTTCAATACAGCTGGGGTTGAGCTTTGTTGGTGTCAGCTGCTCAGCAACATCGGATGTGTCCAACAGTGGGGGGAAGTATGGTCGCAGTCGGTCCACATTGAATAATGGGTGCGGGCCAAGGAACGATGGAATGTTGAGCTCAAATGCATTGTCCCCTACAACCTTGGTGATGGTTTATGGTCCGTATCGGAGCAGGAAAAGTTTGTGATGGGGCCCAGTGAGGCACTCCTTCTGTAGATGTAACCAAACTTTGTCACCCACCTAGAACTTGTGTGGCACCTGTTGATGATCATGACGTTGTTTGTACTTAGAATTAGCTCTTTCCAATATGTCATGGACCTGCTGCTAGATGTGTTGAATGCACTCAATCAAATTATTAGCCCTATCAACTTCAGCCTGGACATGAGCTGAATCTGCTTGAGTAGTTGCAAATGGTATGGCCACATCAATGGGACATAGTGGCTGGAATCATAATCCCACCTGAAAGGGGATGTGGTCAATTGAGTTATGGAGAGCGTTGTTCTAACTTCGTTGGACATAAGGAAGGCTTTCATCCCATGTGTGTGGATGCTTTGAGTTATACATGCACAAAATGTGCACAATCATCTTTTTCACAACCTCTGTTTGGCCTTTAGTTTGGGGGTCAAAGTTTGTAGACTTATTAAGATTGGTATCCAGCATCAACTAGAGGCTTGACCAAAATGTACTCTAGAACTTGTTGTCCCGATCTGAGATAATGGACTGTGGGATCCCAAAGTGTACCCATACTCATTCAAAGAAGAGCTTAGCAGTGACTTCTTCTGTGATGCTTTTCTTGTAGGCCACCAGAATGGCCATCTTAGAGAATTTGTCGATGACCACAAAAACACATTTGTTGCCATGCTTAGTAGAAGGAAGGCCCGACATGTAATCCATGGAGATGGATTCCCAAGGCTGACTAAGAATAGGTAGAGGAGTATATACGCCTTGCTTCTTGATGGTCAGTTTGGCAATGATGTAGGCAATGCAGGATCTGATGTACCTCCCAAAATCTTGTCAAAGGTTCGGCCAATGTCCAACGACCCGACTATAGTGTGCCTCCTAAATCATCTTGGCACTCTTGCTTGAAGGAACACAATGGTGTCCCAAGTGGCATAAAAGTTCACCATGAAGGTGAAAATCAAGAACTTTCTTGCCTTTCAGGAGTATCTAGTATATGTTGCTTAATTCTTGATCGCTCTTATAAAGATGCGGCCACCTCGAAGTCTCATGCCCACAAGATTCTAGCACAGTGTTTAGCACCATGACCGGCGGTTGGCTAAGGCAATCTGCAACATTATTGGTGTTTCCCTTCTTGTACTTAATGTGCAAATGGAAATGTTGCAAGTACGTGGACCATTTCTGATGGCGATCGTTCTACAACTTTCCTTCTGTCTGTATGAACTGCAAGGGTTGGTCGTTATGTGGATGATTGTTTCCTTCACCATAATGTAATGCTTACATTGCCAGCATGCCTGCAAAATGGAATGCATCTCTTTGTCATAGGGGGATACTTTTGGACTGTGTCTGAAAGTGTCTGAATGTGATACACCATTAGATGCCCTTGCTTTAAAGTACGAATTGCACCAATAGCATAGTCAAAGGCATTTGTCTCAATCTCAAATGGTTGTTGAAGGTCTGGTAATGTGAGCATTGGTGCAGAGTAGAAGTGATGCTTCAACTTGGAAAACGCCTTCTTTTCAAATTCATACCAAAGAACGTTTCTTTCACTCCACCCTTGGTGACTTGACTCAAAGGCCAAGTGATATGAGAGAACCCCAACACAATCTTGCCGTAGAAATTGGCAAGACCTAGAAATATGTGGAGCTCTGCTAGAGTGGTTAGGGCTGGCCAATCCCGAATAACTTGTATCCTGGTTGGGTCCACATGTACCTTAGATATTGAACCTGGGTCATACCAAAAGTGAATTTCGCCAAATTTTCACATAATTTGCATTGTCGCAGGGTTTGGAGGACCTCTTGAATATGGTGGAGGTGCTCTTCCCAACTCTGGTTGATGATCAGGATGTCATCCAAATACACTACCATGAATGAGTTGATGAAGGGCTGCAAGATGTCGTCCATCAGCCTCATGAAGGTTGCAGGAGCATTCGTTAACCCGAAGGCATGACTAGGCATTTGAGAAAGCCCTCCTTGGATTTGAAGGCAGTCTTCCACACATTAGAGGGTTTGATTGGTACCTAGTGATAACCGGACTTCAAGTCAATCTTGTTGAAATATTTAGCCCCTTGAGTTGGTCCATAAGGTCATCAATCCATGGGATTGGATACCTATTCCAGACATTGATCTTATTCAGCACTTGATAGTTAATACAGAGTCTCAAGGTCTCATCCTTCTTTTGTACCAACACGATTGGGCTCTCACAAGGTGATGAACTTAGCATGATGTGTCATTTCTGCAAAAACTCCTGAATCTACCTCTTGATTTCATCGTTCTCCATAACAGAGCATTGATAGATTGGCCCATTGGGTACCACTGTACCTGAGGTCAGATTGATGAAGTTCTTGACCTAACAGTGTACGGGTACCCCCGTGGGTGAGGTGACTATGTCCATGTACTCCTCCACGACCTTGTCCATTTGTTGCTACCATGCAAAGGAGCCATGTTTGGAGGCTGTGGATGTGGCCACAATCTTCTTCTTTCCCTGAGGGTGAATCATAAGGAAGATAAATTTCCTGATCTGGGAAATGATCTTACTACATTTCTTCGCAGAGATCAAAGAGATGGCAGTAAACAGTGCTACCTATGATATCCTGTATAACTTATTTCCGAAAGAAATAATAACAGTGTGAGGCTTAAACTCATACATAGCATGATGCTTCCACAATTACGGTTGGCCTAATAATACATCACACACTTCAAGAGGAGCAACATCACACAGTACCTCATCTATGAATTGCTTGATGTTGTAGGGAAGGCAACATTGTTGGGTGACGGGGAGATCTCGTCTTTGGTGAAGCCCCCTGATGGTGTCTGACTACAAGTGTGGTGTTGCCAAAAGGCCCAATTGCTTCATGACCTCTATTGAAATGAGGTTCTTTTGGCTTACGTTGTCGACAATAAACTGCAGCAGAGAACCCTTCACCCACATTTGTGAGTGTAAGAGTCACTCCCCCTCCTCTAGATCTTCGAGCTCAGCCTTTTGGATCTTGATTTTGGAAACAGTGGCACTGGGCTTCACATCACTTCTCTTTGTCATTTCCCTTATTAGGTTCTGACTCAGAGTCAAAACATGATTCTGATTCGGAAGCTTTCAGCTTGGGAACCAACGATTGCTTGGCTCAGCACTCACTTGTGTTATGAGTGGGGCTCTTATGGAACTCACACCATTTCTCTGTATCCTTTGTCTTTGTGGTGTTTTTATTTGCTTGTAGCTTTGACGGGTTATCTTGGGTTGCCCCGCCTTGGCTTTGTCCTTTGTTCTGCAGTTTGGTGTGTGTCTTTCCCTTGCTTCACATTCGCAAATCCCAAGTCTCACTTCTTCTATTTAAATTTCTGCTCGATTTTGATAGCGTATCGATAGGCGGCTCCAAGTGAGGAGATGTCCAGAAACTCCATCTTGTCCAAGATGTACTTGTGTAGACAGTCGCGGTACTTGAGTACCAAATACCGCTCAGAATCCTTGATACCCAACTTCGTGCAAAGGGTATAAAAAATATTTGTGAATTCCAACACATCTTGCTCCCTTACCTGTCACAGCATGGTCCGCTTTATGTATTTATCTTCTTAACTCCCGACAGGGTAATATTGTTCCTTGATGACGTCTCGAAAAGAATTCCAAGTGGATGCGGGTTAAAACAATGAGGGTTCACTCTTATCCTTCTATTCACATAAGGTTTCCCATCAGTCCTTGACATCAAGAGCAACTTTGAGGAGTGCAAAAGTAATTTTTTCCCGATTAGAAAAGTCATGAACTGAAAAATATCCTTCCAACATATTTAACCATCTATCCACGGCATCTGCATCTATCTGGCCTTCAAATAACAATGTAAACTTTGAAACGGGAACTGATATGATTACCCGTTTTTTTGAGGTAGTAAAAAAATCACCCGGTTTTGAAAAACGTTGATTCAAAATACACTCTTTTTTTTTTCGGAGCATATTTTTGACACTTTAAATTTTCTTATGTATCAAATATAAATATTTGTTTTTAAATGTTAGTGATTTTCATGTTGATTTTGAAAGGTGTTCATGTAGCATCAACTCTTTTTTTTAGAGGGTTTATTTTTTACACTTTATATTTTCTAATGTATTAACTGTGGATTTTTTTTTTAATGTTACATTTTTTGACACTTTAAATTTTTTTATGTCAAATTGTTTTTTAAATGTTGATTACTTAAAAATATATATATATATATAAACCAAAAAAAAAACTTGTAAAAAATAAAAAAAATAAAATTGAAAAAATAAATAAACAAATAAATTATTATAAAAACTATAAAAATAAATAAATAAAAATACAACAATTAAAAAAACAAAACAAAACAAACAAACAAACAAACCTGAAAATTAAACCAAAAAAAACAATTTTAAATAATTTAAAAACAAAAATAAAAACAAACAAATTAAATTTAAAAAAACATATATATATATATATATATATATATATATATATATATAAACTTAATTAATTAAAAAATATAGAACATTAATATTAAAATCTTAAAAAAAAATTATTAAAAAAAAATTGGAGGGCAGAGTTGAAATCCGATTCTGGGAATCGGATTTCAGCCCCGCCCAGGGTCACGCCCCCGGGCCCTGCGTAGAGCTGAAGTCCGATTGGGACTTCAGCGCAGCCCTTAAATTTTTTTTTGTTAATAATTTTTTTGTTAATATTTTTTTTTAAATTTAATATTAATGTTCTAAAAAATTTAATTAATTAGGTTTTTTTTTATTTTTTATGTTTTTTTTTTTTAATTTTTAAATATAATTTTAATAGTTTTTTAATTTTTGTTAGTTTGTTTTTATTTTTGTTTTTAAATTATTTAAAATTGTTTTATTTTTTTTTTAGTCTTTTTGTCTAATTTTCTTGTTTTTTTTAAATCAGGCTTGTTTTTAATTTTTAATTTTTTTAGTTTTTTCTTAATAGGTTTTTAAAATTGATGTATTTTTGTTTATTTATTTTTATGGTTTTTATAAAAATAATAAAAATTCAATTTTGTATCATTTACAAAAGAGAGGGAAAAAAAAATAAATAAATAAATAATACATTTTTTATGTTTTTTTTTAACATGTTTTTGTTATTATTTATTTTCTTATATTTTTTTTGGTATAAAATAATTTTGTTTTTCTTTTTTAACATTTTTATGATTGATTTTTTTTTTGTCTTTTTAGGTTAACTTTTTTTTTTTGTCTTTTTTATATATTTGGTTTTTTGGTCATTTTTTTAATTTTCTCTTTTTTTAAATATATATTTTTATTTACTTTTTGTTATTTCTTTTTAACTCTTTCGTTTTTTCATTGTTTTTATTTTTAAATTTATGTTTTCATTATTCTTTTGAAATTTTAATGTTTTTCGGAGTCATAATAAAATCTTTTACGCAAATTTTTCAAAATGTTGAAAATTTATCATGAAGAAAAAGAAAAGAAAAGAAAAAAGAAGAAGATACGTTATTTCAACATCAACACTTTTTGTTTTCAGGGCATTTTTTGCACAATTTTTGCACAAAAAATTGGTTTTCACTACCATTTTTAAAACATGTTGAAAATTTACCCTAAGAAAAAAAAAATGTTATTCCACCATCAACGCTTTTCATTTTCGAGTTTATTTTTCATGTTTTTGGAAGAATTTTTGGCTAGAGTTCTCGTTTTGAGTTTATAGCTCCCGTATCAAAATTTACATTATTAAATATGGGAATTTCAAAGTTGAATTGTACCTTAAAGAGAGTGGCACCTCTAGAGTGGCTGTTGGATAAAGATGTGTCATGTGTGGATAGCCCTAAAAGATCTAAGTGAAGTTATCCATCAGTGTGTTCCTGTGTCGCTCGAGGGCTTCCACAGGCAATATTTTGAAAGGATCTCCTACTCCCTCGTCCTTCTTTTCTTCCACCATGGGAGGTCGTCGGGGTTGCGAGGCTAGTCTTGCAAAGGTTCAACCAGTTCGAGCTCTAACTCCTTATACTCTGACCTCATTGCGAACATGCAAAGAAAAACAGAGGAAGAGCAGACCATGCAGATACCACTGATTCAGACTTATACAGGAATGCAACAGAATACAGATACAAACATAAACACCGAGATGCAGTAGAAATAAAACTTCACTTCATTAATATCAAAGAACTGAAATATGCTTACATACAAAATGGAAATAAACTAGCTCGAACAATGGTAGCTTATCTCTGAGAAGAGATGTGGTGGCTACATGCCTTTGAACTGTGTTGTAATGAGGCTCAAGGGCCTTTCTATTATTGAACAATAAGGGAAAACCATAAGCAACCAAAACCCTAACCCCAGGAAAATGAATGCCAAGAGTTTTTGGGCCCCATTAGGGTTAGTTGGGCAGCCAACTTCCCAAGGTCATAACTTGGTCATATGATCTCCGTTTGGCATGTAAGACACCTCATTGAAAAGATCTCTCTGAGTACAATAGGATTTGCCACAAGCCCTTGCCTATGGCTATGGGCTTGTTTCAAACCTCAAAAAACGTTGTTTAGGGGGTCAAAACAACTCCAAAAGTTCAGGACCTGAGAAACTGTTAAAAATAGTAAATGCTACTATAATCAAGGAAATGGATTAAACTCACTAGAGATCTAGGTGAAATAGGCGAGTGGATACCAATATCCACCTAGATCACTAAATGAGCCAAAATCCCACAGGAATGAACTAAAATTCACCTCAAGACTAGAAGAGAAGTTCTAAATTGAATTAGGATGGAGCAAAGCAAGAATCCTCAAAGACTAAACCAAATCCAAGTGCAATTGTTGAACTTACCGCACCACATTAAATGTCAAGTGTGTGAGGGTACCACAGAAGTTATGCTCCTTGAATGCAATGTTCCAAGATTAAATCACCCATGCCATTTTATGTGCCATTTGTCTTTTATGTAAAACAAATACATAACTATGATTTGAAACTCAAGGGATGGATGAAGTTGACACCAAACTCTTAGTTCTTAAGGCTCTATAATCCAAATGAGAGCCCCATGTTGGCCAATTGATTTGTGTTTGTTGATTTCTCTTGGGATGTGATAATATTCAGTATTTTCAAATCTACGAACTTCCTTCATATTCACTAAAAAATTCTTGTGAGTTTACCATCACTTGAGGAGAAAGTTCTCTGCATCAATTTGGTTGCTTATGCTAAACTCCATATAACAATTAGACTACTAATATAACTTGCATTTGGTAGCGTTAGCCCCTAGAAAAGAACCAATGCATCTACTTAGGTTTTTTTTTTTTCTTTTTTTTTTTTTTTTTTTTTTTTTTTTTTGTGGAAAAAGTCGTAATTTCCATTAATAAAGATGAAAATTACATTTTGCATATGCATAAACATTACTTTGATATGGCATTGCCTGTCCAACCAAAAATGAAGAAACTGTGCATTCCTCCTCGCGGGGAGTTCATAAAAAGCAAAACAACTATAATTTAACTGTCTGTCCTCTTCACAAAGGGGTAAGATAACCGTTAACTAATTACAAAAATCTCAAAAATGATTATCAACAAAAACTATGTAAGAATTGTTCCATTCCAGTGCTGCTGTCATAGTGCTTCAGGGTCTACAAAAGGCCTGTGATAGTGCTGGTACACGACCCCATCCAGATCTTCGCAAATCATCCAAGAGTTGTCGTCCCTGATCGCTGCTTCTTTGGATAGGAAGTCAACAGAGGTGTTCCGCTCCCTATAAATGTGATGACAAATGAATGAGTCAAAAAACAGGACAAGTCTATGTATCTCATCCAGTATATGCCTCAATGTGTAAGCAGAACATGTATGTTTTTTGTTGATCCAATTTATAACCAATTTTGAGTCACCATATAGTTGCAGGTTTGTGCATTGTTTTTGTAAAGCAAAAAGGATGATGTTTTTTGCAGAAACAAGCTCGGCATAATTATTGGTTCCCCTACCTAAACCCATTTGTATTTTGAATGAATGGGTTTCGAATAAATGAAGGATCGCTCCCCCGCCACAGCCCGTCTCCTGAGTTGAACCATCGAAATAAGCCCAAGGGATGGATTTGTTGATAACCTCTGTCTCAACAATCCTTGTCTGGTTTGTATGGGACTCTTCGGGGATCATGTGATAGTTTGCTATGATTCTGTTATGTATGGAGGGCCAGTGGGGAAACTTCTGCGTGAAAATAATCTCGTTCCTTGCTATCCATAGCTCCCAGCAGATTAACAGAGGTAGGTTCCTTTCCTTCCCAGATGTGTCCCTCCACCAAGTGTTCCATGCCTCCTTGACTATTGTCCCATGCCATCTGGTCCGAATGGAGAGTGATGTCAGGATGCCATTCCAAAGATCTTGAGCCAATGGGCACCCTAGGAAGAGGTGTTTTGTGTCCTCATTGTTGCTTCTGCATAGGTGGCACCAGAACGGTCCTGCAAAGGATCGCTTCATGATATTTGCCCCTGTAGGAACCTTGTTTTTTAGAATGGACCACAGGAGCAGTTTTGATCGGGGGGCAGCTTTGAGTTTCCAAAGAAGGTTCCATCTTATCTCGGATTCTGGTGGCTTGAAGGGTTCCATTAGAACCAAGTATCCGAACTTGGGTGCATAGTAACCGTGTTTTGCAAGAGCCCAGATGAGCTCATCTTCCCCCTCCATGATCCTGATGTGTGCCTCCGTTAGCGTTGTAATGAAGCAACTCCAAACTTGTTGCCACTGAGGGGGAATGTTTAGGGTTGCTCCCAATTTCCAGGCCTGTTGTGCTAAAGTGGAACGCTCATTGTCTGCAATATGACTGAGATATAGGATCCCCTGATCTGCAAGATGGATTCTCAGCTCCTCGGGGAGCTTGTGAACATTTCCACAACCCACCCATGGGTCCACACCCAGGCGCACTTGAGAGCCCGTTCTAATTCTCCAGGTTAATCCATTCCTTATCAGATCCTTTGCTTTGATGACTGCTTTCCAGATATTGGAAATGTTCCCATTGGTTCGATGGTCTTGACGTATCCAATCCAGGGGGTTTGAGGGGGTTATGTATTTTGAAGTGACAACCTTCGTCCAAAGGTTGTCACTGTTAAGGAGCTGCTAGCCCATTTTTGCCGCTAGCACTTTTGAGAAAAAGTCCAGTCTTTTTATCCCCCAACCCCCCAGCGTTTAGGCAGCGCCAAAGTCTCCCATCTTGTCCAGGCAAAGATTCGGCCTATCTGGTTCCCTTTCCACAAAAATCTGCAGCATATTTTCTGAAGCCGGTCCAGGATGCCTCTGGGAATCCAGGCTAGGGTCATCCAATAAATAGGGGTTGCTTCTAAAACCGCTTTGATCAGGATTAGTCTGCCGGCTTTGGACAGATATTTGTGGTACCAAATATTCAGCCGCTTTTTCACCTTTTTGATGAGCCAGATCCAGTTTGTAATTTTGTAACCAAATGGCTTCAGACGATACCCCAGATACCTCAAGCCTTCTTCAAACGGGAGGGTGACAAAGGGAAACCTCCTGAGTGCGAACAGAAACTCGTTTTGTGAACATCCAAGCACAGACAATGTAGATTTTGAGTCATTTAAGACCATTCCAGTGGCTTTTTGAAAAATGCCCATGACTTGGAAGAGAGATGTGAGGTCTCCCAAACTACCATCGAGAAAGATGAGGACATCATCCACAAAAAACAAGTGAGTCAAGAACAGGGAATCAGAAGCTTTGATACCCTTAAGGCACCCATGTCTATGCTCTTCATGAATAAATCTGCTGAGGCCTTCCATGACTAGGAGAAACAGGAGCGGAGACAGGGGGCATCCTTGTCTAAGGCCCCTTTCTACATGAAAGAGAGGGGAGGCCGAGCCATTTATTAGCACACAGTAGGGAACATCGGTTATGCAGCTCATGATCCATTTGATAAAGGAAAAGGGGAATCCGATGTGAGTGAGGAGCAGGCGGAGGTAGAGCCAATTGACCCTATCAAAAGCTTTAGAGAGGTCAATCTTTAGGATCATGCCTTTCAATTTCTGGTGCTGGACAATATGGAGGAGTTCCTGAGCAGTTCCTATGGCCTCATGAATTTGTCGATTATGCAGGAAGGCAAATTGTTCTTGAGAGATGTGGAGGGATAGGATCGGCTTCAAGCGATTAGCAATGATTTTGGCTATAATTTTGTAAATGCAGTTGCAGAGGGATATGGGTTTGAAGCCATCAAAGGAGGAGGGCTTGTCCGATTTAGGGATGAGGGCAATGAAAGTAGCTTTTAGGCTGCAAGGGATCCTCCCTCTCTTTCTGCTGTCCTCGATGATTTGAAGGAGGTCCGCCCCCAACACCTCAAAGAAAGTCACATAGAATTCTACGGTCCATCCATCCAGCCCCAGGCTCTTTTCTTTCTTTAACATTTTTAAAGTATCTTCCAGCTCTCTCATAGATACTTCTCCCTCTAAATCCAGTTCCATCTCCTGCTCAACAAACCTCAGGAAAAGCTGCACCATTTTCATCACTTCTGCCAGGGAGGCATAGGGGGGTGACTTAAAGATATTTTGAAAGTGCGAGCATGCTAAGGCGGCCAACTCTCTGAAGGATTGTACAAACCTCCCCTCTGAATCCTTAAGCTCCCAGATGGTGTTTATGGCCTTTCTGCCATTCGCATGCTTATGGAAGAATTTAGTGTTGTCGTCCCCCTCCTTTAACCAGATAGCCCTGCTACGAAGCCTCCAGTTCGCTTCTCTATTTTTCAGTATTTGTGTTCTCTTTTGAAGCGAGGCAGAATATGTATCTCTTTGTTCCTGGGTCCTCAGGACACCACCAGTGTCCTCCTCAAATAAAAGAATAGTCTTCTCTGCCTCCTGGAGGGTTAGTTCATCCTTCTCCTTTTTCTTCTGAGCCCAAGACTTGGATAAGTTCTTCAGCTCCTTCATATTGTTGAGGAAATTCTGAGTTATGTCCCTCAATGTCCCAGGAGGGTGAGCCTTCCAGAAATCCTTCACAAGCTTGATATAATCCAGATCTTGCAGCCAGGTAGAATTGAACTTGTAAGGGGCCTTTGGCTTACTAATGACATCCTGCATTTCTAGGTATATAGGTCGGTGGTCCGACAGCCCGCCCGAGCTTACCCATTGTCTAATGCAGAGTCCTCCATTGATCAGGCCTTCTTTAGTGAGGAAGCGATCAAGTCTTCTAGCCAGACTTGCTTCCCCCACTCTGTTATTCCTCCAAGTAGGCTGCTTTTTTGCTGAAGGGACATCAATGAAGTTGTGGGATTCCAGGAGGTTCTCAAAGAGACCCGACATAGGGTCCACCTGTGCATGATTTCCCCAGGATTCTGAATATCCCAGAGAGAAATTGAGGTCTCCCCCAATGATGATATTATCTTGAAGGAGGGACGAGTTGAGGAGAGGTCTCCAGAAAGCCATCCTATCCTGGCATGGCCCATACACATTGAGAATCCTGTACTCTGATTCAAGGGTTGGGGAATATATGTCTGCCCCCAGAAAGCCCCGGCCGCCCCCTACACTCAGAGTTTTAATTGTTCTGTTGCAAATGCCAAGGGATAAACCCCCTGATCTACCCGAGGCATCAAGAGAGTAAAAAGACCAACCAGGGAGCCATGAGGAAAGAAGGGAGGATACAACAGAAGCAGAGCCAAGGGTTTCTTGGAGGAAAATGATGTCGACCTGCTCAGAGGCAAAAAGGCACTTGAGGGCTAGTTTTTTGTCAGGGCTAGCCACCCCACGACAATTAAAAGAGAGGAGCTTCATGGAGGGGGGAGGAGAGGGGCATGCTCTGCTCTAAGAGCCCAGTTCAAAGTCTTCTGTTTACTAGAAGCAACATCCTCCCCAACCTGATGCATAGCTTTGGAGAGGTGGGAGGGTCAACCTCTAGATTTGGGAGGGGGGGGAGGACAAGACCTCAAAGCCTATAGTATCTAAGCCTTGTGAGCGCATCCGGGAGCGGAGGGGGTAACGAGGTTAAGGGTTATCAGGGTCAGGGAAAGGGCAAAGGGATGCCTCTGAGAGAGAAGGCTGAGGAAAGGAGAAAATGGGAGGGGGGGGGCAATGGCGCAATGCTGGATCATAGGGTTCAGGTGTGAGGGCCAGGGGGGGAACCACAGGGGCGCGTAAGGGGTAATCCGAGGGATCAAATGAAACAGACTGCCTAGTAGACGGCATAACAAAAGCAACATTGGAAGAAAAATCAGAGGAGAGGGGGAGAGAAGACATACCCGTGGTGTGAGCGTCCCCTATGGCCACCCGTGCTCTGGTTAGAGGCGGAGAGGGAGGCCGGAGAGGAGCCTTTCCACGCTTCTTCCTTTGGTCCTTCTCGTGAATCTTATCCACCTCGGTCTGCTCCGAAGGACTCGGATTTTCTTTTTCAGTGGCCAGATGAGGTTCCTCCCGTGGAGAACGAGCTTCCTCAATTATTCCCATTGGTTGTTGCCCACGCTTATTGACCAGAGGGCAGTCCTTGTACACGTGCCCCACTTTGTGGCAGCGGTGGCATCTATAAGGAATGCCCTCATAATCCAGAGGCTGCTTCCGAGTAAAGGACCTCCATTGAATCGTTATGAATTCTTGCAGTCCTCCTCGAGTATCCATGTGAACCAGAATCCTGGCGAAGGCCATCTTTCTCGTGGATAGGTATGACTTGTTTGATTCCATATAAGAGCCAATGGAATTCCCAATTCGCCTGAATATGTCCTCCGACCAAAAATGTAAAGGGAGGCCGGGTAATCTTACCCAGATCGGCCCGACTCCGAGTTGCTCCGTGTCCGGATCGAAAAGAGGGGACCATCGTTTCAGCAGGACCGGGGCGTGTTCGAAATGCCAATACGACGAGAGAACCCAGTTCGTGAGGTCAGGCCTAGAGAATCTGAGAGCAAACCAACCCTTTATGAACGTTTGCACAGTGGGCAGATCCGCCAGCTAATTCCCCTAGATCTCCAAAACCCATGATTTCAGACGGGCCGTTGTGTAGCTATGACCACTTACTCTGCCAACCAGGACTCTATCAGCAAAATCCATAGTCTCTCCCAGCCGTATGTCTTCCTCCAATCTGAGGAATGTGTCCACTTCCTTTGTTCTAAAACACCATGTCTTCTTGGTGGTCCTGTCCTCAGCTGCAGGATTCCCACGACCTTCTGAAGCGTGCTCTTGGACGGGGGGATTCACCTCGAGGGGTGGGGAGGGGGGGGGGGGGGGGGGGGAGAAGAAACTACGGGGAGACTTTCCGCAAGGGGGGGATGCCAGTGAAACTGCCAGAGGGGAGGGGGGAAGAGCACGGTGGGTGCAGCGGAGTCGAGGATGTCGGGGGGGCACGGGGGGAGGGAGGGTTTACGGAAAAACCGGGATGAGAAAACTAACCAGGGGCTGGGGATGGAGGGTTAGGGTTTAGGCAACCCGTAGCAAAACCTAGGGACGCCGGGGACGGCGGGGGAGATGTGAGCGACGGCCAGGTAGGAGGGTCATCCAGCAAGATAATCTGGTGGTCCGATGGTCCAGAGAGCGTGGGGAGTCCTGTGATGGTCTCATGTAGGTCCTCGCCAAAAGAGATGGACCCCAACTTAGCTGGTCTCGAGGTCACCCAGATAGCGTCTTCCGCTATTTCTTCCTCTGAATAATCAACCATTTCTAGATCCATCGTTGTCCGGGTGAGGTAAACGCCAGCTGCCTTGGTAACTACCAGAGGAAGGAACGGCCCGTCGACAGTGTTCAATGAGGGAGGCCAGAGGTTAGCCAGCAGTATCGAAGAGCGGGAAAACGCGAACAAGTAAATGAAACAGAGTAAAAATCCCAAAACTGCCCATGGTAAAAGGTAAAAAGACTGCACGTGCAATGATGGGGACGTGTATGCTCCTAGTACAAACAGTTGCGTCCTTCTGTTGCGTCCACGCATCTGCTAGCCATGATCGCCTGCTAAACGATCCTGCGCCTCCATCCTTCTGAACCGCGTTTCTCTTGGAAGGTCTTTTGATTCTCCACTCTACTTAGTTATTTGACACTCTACCCAAATCCTATTCAAATGTATTTTCTTGATTTCTCTTTAACTAATAAATATAGCTTACCTTTATAATGAATATAGCTTACATTTATAAATAAAAGACCCTGATTTTAAATTAAGGCACATCCACCATATACATTTACAATATTTCCCACCCTTTACATGAGAATAACAAACCTAAAGTTTACAGTGCCTAAATCATAACTTAACAACCACATAATTTTAACTAAATTTTAAAAACCACATAATTCTAACTAAATTTTAAAATCAACCTTTAATATATATAACTTTGATATCAATCTTTCGGATTAATCACATCGCTAAAATTAATCCAAAAGACTGATATCAACATTACTCACATCGCTAAGATTAATCCAAAAAACTGATATCAACATTACGGATCACCAAAATCTTAAATCTAACATATAACTTATTTTTAAAATTTCAACATTTTTAAAACTATAACTTAAAAATCAATAATACAACATGAACTTCAAAAATATATTAAATATAAAAATTAATAATAATGATTTAAAACAACCCAAATAAAACCCAACTGCCCACCATTCAACTAACTACCCACTATTCCTTCACCCTTTTGATATATACATATATATAACAGCCTTAACCTCATCCCGCTCCTCCGCTTTTCCCGCCCCTATTATAATCCCTCCGTAAGTTGCGGGGAGGCTTTTTCTAATATTTATTTATATTTTGTTTTTTATTTGAAGTTTTGGTTTTTGTGTTTTAAATTTACTTTTTATTTGTTTTATATGTTTTTTTTTTGTTTTTTTAATATTTATTTTATGATGTTTTATTTGTTTTATATTTCTTAAAATGTTTATATGATTTTTATTTGTTATACATTTCTTAAATGTGTTTTTCTTAAGTTGGTTTCTACGAGTTTTTTAAATTATATATTTTTGTTTTTTTGGAATATATAAAAGAAAGGAGAAAATTAAAATAAGGTATTTTTTTTTTTAAAATTAATATTTATTTTATAATGTTTTATTGGTTCTATATTTCTTAAAATGTTTATATATTTTTTTTATTTGTTCTATATTTTTTAAATGTGTTTTTCTTAAATGGGTTTCTACTAGTTTTTTAAATTATATATTTTTGTTTTTTTGGAATATATAAAAGAAAAGGGAAAATTAAAATAAGTATTTTTTATATTATTATTAATTATTTTAAGATATATAAATTTTTAGTATTTTTAATGATTTATATTTTATTTATATCAGTGAAAATTATTCCAAAATTTTTGTAATTTTAAGTTAAAAATGATAGTATATTTGTTTAATTTAGATGATTTAATATTTTGATTTTAGTAGAATAAGTGGTTAATTTCATGCTTTTAAAGAAATTGTAATTTTTAACCTTTGAAAAAAAAATATTAATTGTAGCATTTTTTCTTATTTAATGGTTGGTTTTAACTTTTAATTGTACAAGTCTCAGTTTTTAAGCATATTTTCCAATAAGTAATTTCAACTCGTTCCAAAAAAAAAAGTTGTCATATGTAGTGCCACTCTTTTATTTAGAAGTTCATTACAAGGTTTTCATTGCCATAGTGCTAACTGGTAAAGCTATGTTTGAAATAGGTAATTTTAGTGTTACCACTTTCAATTTGTGAATTCATTTGAAGGTTTTGGTTGGTATTGTACCAATATTTAAAGTTACAATTTCAAACAATTTGTAAGCCAAAAAAAATGAGTGTTACCAAGAGAATCACTTTTCGATTTAGGGGATGATTTTAATATTTTTATTAACAACATAATGGATCATGGTTTTGCACCAATTTTTGGAATGGGGTAAAAACAACCATTAAATGTGACCTCTCAAAAAATTAAAGGGTTGAGAATTCTCATCAAATTAGTAACTATGTTACATATGGTGTGGATTTGATGTGGTTTTTGTTGTGGTCAAAAGATTTTCCAAAACACATTTAAACTTGTAGGAATACTAATAATGCAAGCTATTATGTGGAGTTATTCCTAAAGAAGATTGTGTAGATTCATGAGGACATACACTCTTTTTGAGTAATTTTTTGTAAATGTGAAGCAAGATGGGAATGAGATTACAATGTGTTTCATAATATTGTCTTTGGGTAAATGGTTAGATGCGGATATTAAATCAAAGATTGAGAAATCCACTAACATGATAGGTTAGAAGCAAACTAAAGTAGTGGCATCAAGAAAATCTTTATTAACATTTCAATGAATAGGTCAACATAATTTACTAAATTTTCATATAGTGGAAGTGAGGAATCTGAAAGATGTCAGAAAAAACCAGATTGATTTCCTAGTTGAGATGAAGAGGAGTAGCAACACAAAGGATTTTAAAAGAAAAAAAGGAGCATATATAACCATGGGTTCAAGAAAATTCATAGGAAAACACTATGAGAAATAAGGAGATCACAAATGCCCATTGAATGATTCAAAACATTTGAATTTGAAGACCAAGTGATGGTAGAAACGAGGAAAGAGTGCTATCATGTAGGCATGCACAAAAAATCGAATCTAAGATATGGTGATGCAAAATTCAATGAAATTTTTGCATAAAAGTATATTAAGTTTTTCTTTATTTTGGTTTGCTAACCTACAAGGGGATTTGAATCGATGATCTTTTCGCAAGGAGTGCTTTAATAGTACACCCATTCACCATCAATTCAAAGCCCATGGGCCAAAGTCTATTTTCTATGTTGTTGAGTTGTGTTCGTACAAGGTCGAAGAGATCATCAAAAATAAAGATAAAGATAATTATATGAAATAGATGCCAAGAAAGAATATAAAAGAAATATAATCCAAATGAAGAGAATGAAATGGATTTTCCAAGGCAAAGTACTTGAATTTTAATCCTTTGTACTAGAAGTTGTATAAGAAAGTGCAATTTGAAAAATGTAGGATTACAAGCAAGATTCAATGAATTGAAAATATAATCCAAGTGAAAAACAATGAATGGATTTTCAAGGCAAAGTACTCGAAGTAACATAAAAAAGGGCAATTTGAGAGACATGGAGTTAATGTGATGATGTACCAAGATTCTTTTCCATGGGAAGTTGATTTAGGACCATCTAAAAAGGTTTCTAAGTATAAGCACATAAAGTGCATGCCAAGAAGTGAAATGATATTATAAAGGAAGTGGAGAGTTAAGTTAGGGAGGATTGGTAAGATTGTGATAAAGTATGTCAATGTAGATATAAGTAGGAGTAGCAAATAATTTGCAGATTACAATAAAGAAAAATGTTCTCCAGACATGTTGGAGGTAGATTTAAAAGTGAGGTAGACAAGAGATGAAAATTGGAGCAAATAAGAAAATTCTTGGGAGCATAGGATGCAATGCATGCATGCATGTTGATATACAAAAAAATTCTTGGAGACCATAAAGCATGGAAGAACACAAAAAAATAGATGGAAAGATCAAAGCACATGAGACAAGCACAAGTAAGAACTAAGCATAGAAAGAAAGTGGAATATATATGATCAAAACTGTGTTGCCAATAAGGAACATGAAGTGGCATTTAGATAGCCAACTAGATTGTAAAATGTTAAAAAAAAAATTATAGTCAGCATTAGGATGGGAGCCAAATTAGTAGAGCCAAGGATAGCGATCAATCAAGAGAACGGTGGAGTGCTAAAGAGTAGGATAGCTTCCAAGTGATTGTAATGTTCTAATTGTGTATTATATTTTCCAATGTTAATAAAAGGTACAGTTTTTCCTTGAGATTGTGTATTTGATTATGAATGTGTGACTCTTAGTTATACTATGTGACCATGTAACTTTCAAGACACTCCAAAGAAAAGCAGGTGGATTTTAGCACCCCACACCCAAACTCTATCAATGGCGGAAAAGAAAAAATCTAAATAACTCTACAACATACTAATTTAGTTAAACAATATTTGAACATACCTAACATCAATGTAAAACAACTGACCAATCCCTAGTAACCTTGGAAATATTGTGAATATTGTTATTCCCTTATTAACAATCATGTAAAATAAATAATTGTAGAATGTCAATCCTTAATAAATTGATCTATTAAAAATAGATACTTGCACCACCACATCCAAGGTGATAATGTTATAACTCACATTCCTATGGAAAGAAAGTTTAATCCTTTGTTTACAATAATTGGCATTATTGTTTACAATATTTTTTATTTTACAAATTGTAACACAACTAAAAAATGTTTCAAAGAATTTGCTGTATTTCTTCTCATATCACAGAGTACTTGTGAGACTTGATTTGCAGCTGCATATCACATATTACTTGTGCAACTTGATTTGCAGCAGCATAAAAACCTCGGTATGTAATAAAACTTACATCAACGAAGCCCTTTTTGCCCTTCCTCAGTCAGTCAACTCAATCAGTATTATTATCCCACTAAATTCACTGTTTTCCAAAACTACCATTACGAGTTTATTTGCATAATTTTCTCCGCTTTGAATAGAGTTGAAGAATTTCATAATTAGTCAAAATATGCTGCACAATAAATTAGAGTATAAAATTCCTCTATGAAGAACCATACTATTTTACTTTATTTGCATAAGCTTTTTCTCGGTCAAATATGCTGCACCATAGATTAGTGTATAAAAATCTTTCATGTCCATTGAAGTGCTGAGGCAACAAATAATTATAAAGTAACAATAATCTCATCGTTAAATTGGCTGGACCAAAAACGACTGGGAGTAAGTGCTAGTTGTCAATTGACCGGCCAAAAAAGAAATCATCACTCCAACGACACATTTCCACTACAAAATTTAAATATGTTCGCATCAGAAGCATTTCCTGGAAGCAATATTCAATTTGTCGAGTAATGATTCCCAATCTTGAAAACTACTAGTGAAACCACAGGGTGGGGTATTAAGAAATGCCAAATTAACAATGATCATAGAAATCAAAACTGTATATATACGGAGCCAGTCAACCTAAGAAGGCAGCCAATGGTAGCTATGCTTGGAAGAGATTGCCCATGATAGATCATGAGTTGAATGAGATGGATGTTAAATCAATTTTTGTATGTTCACAGAACTAGTACTTTGAAAGCTATCAACAGTAATAGCCACAAACAGGTCATGTAGGTTACATTATCTTATCTTCGAAATATGCCAAATTCGTGCAACTAATCCAGAAGTTATATTCGGTACCTAACTCAAGCAATATCTGGAGAAATTTTGAAGCTAGACAAAGTTGGATATTTTGAAACTCAACGGGTATTGAAGAATCCAAACTTCTGAGAAAATACTTCTGGTTAATCACATTTTAATTAACCATTTTAATTTTTGTGGTTAATCACATTTTAATTTTTGTTGTCAACGTGTTTCGAATCACTAAGTATGGTTCATCATTAAAATTTAGGTGAAAGTACTGATCCAACACAACCATTTACTGGAAGTATTCTCTCATAACATTATGAATCTGAAGTATTCTCTCTTAAACATTATGAATCACAGAAGTTTGCATTCTGAAATCCATTCTTCACAGAAGTTTGCATTCTGAAATCCATTCTTCGTTTATTTTTCAAATTAACTAGTGATAGGTTTAATTAATTCAACATTGACGGAGGCAAGAATCCCCAGATAATATCAGATTATATATATTAAGCCCATTAACCAGGAATTTCCAGGGGAATGCCAATGATATAGTCAGCATTGCTCAGGTAGCAGTCAATTGCTTCTGCTCATAATAAGGATATTTTAGTCACTGCAAATATATCTTTCTTCAAATGTGAAACTGAACCCCTCATTTCCCAACGTACTTGAACACGTCAATTTTGAAAGCCAATTATGTGGGAATCAATATCATTGGGTTTTGCTGAATTGAACTAATAATTGACTTAATTTCGTTTAACGCTGATTAAGATGGTAGATCAACAGCCATCTGACTTTACCAACGAAAATAACATAAGTTCTAAAGACATTTTCCAAATTACCATAAACTTCTATTCAAAGGGCTTGTCCAAAAGTCCAGTACTGAAAGAATGTATTCATAGAGTAGATTTATCAACATATTATGCGTAGTTTTATATTAACTGCCCCCTATGTTTTTGTTCTGAGGCATTTGGTTGATCTCTTCAGCTATCATCAGAATGCTCATGAACACCGATATGTCAAATAAGATAAACGAACAAATAAATACAAAATAAATTGGTAAATATTTTTATTTATTCATTTGCTTCCTTTTGTTTACACATCTCTACATTTTTCATCGAGCTGCAGAATCATTCTCTATCTTTCTGATAATCATTCCCTGATGATGGCTGAAGATATCAACCGAATCACGTTAGAACGAAAAAAATACGATGCAGTCGACACAAAAACCATGCACAATAGAGCAAAATCATGTTAAAATTCGAATATGTAAAGAATGTCTGCATAGGCAAATCGGCACATCCTACGAAGGAATGAGAGAATGCATTGAATGAACCACCTATCACAAAGCACCCAATACCAAAAACATCTTGTTCTGAGAAAGGTTTATTTCAAAATGCTAATGGGTATGGAATGTCTGCGTAAGCAAGATGAGAACATCATACAGAATGTACACAATGTGCAAGACAGACTTTCCGCAAGCCATCTTGGGTCTTTCGTGGGTAAATTCTTGGGTCAATTTAATCTAATATTTGGTAAGAATTTGTTGGATTTGCATATTTCAGCAAGTGTCCCTGGTTTTAACAAGGCACTAAATCTAATTATACATTCAAAACTACAATTTAAATAATGAAAAATTATAATTTCACCAAGAATGGATGGTATCATCAGAGATTCTAATGAAACAAAAACATAAAACAGTTAGATGACCCAATAACATAAAACAGTTAGATGACCCAATTTCAAAATGGATATGTATTTGCCTGCATCAGGTACTAGAGTGTATTCAAGTGCAAGAAAGGCCTTCAGCAAATCTTTGCATGCTTTCTCCATATGCAAAGGGCGCCTATAATGGCAAATGGCACAAGGGACACCGCTAAATCAGCAAACAAAACTAATACAATCCACTGCTTTTCACAGATGTACGGCATTTGCATTTGTATCACCCAAGTTATTTCATTTCATCTACTTCATTGGTCAATAGGGTAGAGCTCAAAATTTCTCCTCGAAACAATAAATTATTTGAGGAGCTGCTTTTACTTCACTTTCATTATCCCTCCCAGTTTTTCACGGTTATACGAAACATCACCAGGTGGTGATCCGCATTCTCCTTCCTAAATGAAAGGAATGATTACTGTCCTTAAGTATGTCTAAGATGTGGCTCTAAACTTATAAATTAAGTGGGTTATAGTATCAACAATAGAATTTCTCGCTATCCTTCTGTGAATATGTGGGTTGACTTCAAATCATATAAAAGCAAGGTTGATGGAGAAAACACAAAATTTCTGAATTTAGAATAACTGCACCATTGAGACCAGTTTGAAGAAAATGAAGTTGTCCAAGAAACAGCTCCCAGATCCGAAAAAAAAATGCCAATTTTTCAAGAAACGTAACATAGCAAAACCATTGATAATTTGAATAAAAGTCGCAATCTTCACTTTTATATTTAGAGCACTAGAGTTGTTTTCAGCCATTAAGGATCTACCATATGGTTTTGGTTTAACCAAAGCATGATGTGGAACTCTGGGTTTGCCAGAAGTTTTTGGGCATGAACTGCTGCTGAGTTTGGTGTTCTCTTTGTCCCTCCATTGAAAAGAGGTCCTTTTTCAGGATAAATGGAACATCCCAGAGACGTGAAGGATTTAATAAATGGAATATCCATTCCATTGGGGAGATTGGAGGTCTTAATATTAAGTGAAAACGTGGACTCTATTGGGGTCAAATGCTTGCCCCTTCTTGCCTTTTTATTGGTGGGATACTTTTGTAACGGCAATTTGGCTTCATAACGTATAATTCTCGAGGTATTTTTTTAAGTTGTGAAATATCTAATGCATTTTCAACAAGCCAGTCCGGTTCAACTGTTCAACTCGTATGGATGGTTAAATTCAACTATGCCAATCTTCCCTTCATTGCTTTTAACTATTGAATCATCTTTACCATTCTTTTTTGGCTGGAAGATGAGAAAAGCTGGCATCATAAGCCTTCATAAAGAATGTATCCCACTGCTACTCTGTTTGCCTCAACGAAATTTGCAGTCTGGGTGCTACTTAATAGGAGCTTACAATCAACATGGCTTCTCAAAACACCAGTACTTCTGAAAATTCTGATGATAAAGATATAGCATATCTCGGACAAGCAAAGAAATTGCAAGGCAAGCCAATCAATAGATAGTTTGCAGATTTGAAAGAAAGCATTCAGAGTTGTTATTATTTAAAATAGAAAATTCTGGCTACATAAGGGGTTTCAGGGACATTGCATAAAACAGAGACTTCGATTTTTAGGTAATGGAGGCTTTGCAACACTTGCTCTGCATATATAATTGAAGAGAAACTAGGAAGAACCGAGAGGGGTGAAAAACAAGGAAGAATGAGACGAGAGGCTTTTTCTCAATCCCTTCTTTTCCTAAGCCCTTGATTTAATCCAGGGTTACAGAGTTGTCATGCACCCCCGGCAATGGTAGAGGTCAATCATCCCACCGTTGCCTGCTGCCTACAAGAAATAATTGGTCTACCCAGCTAAAAATTGTTTGCCAAGGGATGCATGACATGTGCTAGAACTAAAATTACTGAAGCAAAGAGGGAGGAGAAAAATTACAGACATATTCACATGATCATGATATAACCTTTATTTACAGTCACAATGTGTATGTATGTACACAAAGCATAATTTGATTTCCATCCTAGATGCAGCAAATGTTCTATGTATACTGAATAATCAATTGGCACTATACAAGGGATTGCCAGATTCTTAGAGACTAGCAACAGCACCAGGCTGAGACGGTGAGGAGGGGCCAATTTTGCCATGCCAAAGAGAGGAAACCCGAGGATTCATCTAGAGAATACGCTTCACAATAATTATAGAGAAGAATTCGAGCTTGGCTCCTTGCATAATGACTTAAATTGGTAAATTTGAATCCCGCTGATTCCATCAGAATACGCCACTGATCCCTTCCTTCCAGTCTGATTTTTCTTTCGGCTCCCTCAAAAGCTACAATTCCCATTATTTTCTCTGCGAAGAAGAGCTTCTCCACGTTCAGCCGCTCTGCACTATCCCTTGCCATGTTGGGCTCCATAGATTCAAAAAATGCAGAGAAATATTCTAAAGCATTCCGAAATCGAACTTGGAACTGGCAAGCATTTAAGTGAGCTTCATATTCCCCAAGTGTTACGACTTTGGGGGATAGGGCATGAGCTAATTTGAGTATTTTCACTAGGGGTTCAAGGGAATCTCCTAAAAGATTATATAACTGTAACATAAAATTTACTGCAATGCATTCATCTTGCTCAATTTTCAGGGTAGACAATTCCACCTAACTCATATGTTTTGACACTGGACAGAACTCAAACTCTAGGTCAAGCAATTTAGCAAACTCTGTGAGCCTCTTGCCGGTGGCCAGCAAAGAGGAAGTAGGGTTTTGGCCTAGTGTTGGGGCAGGGATACCTGTGATCTTTATTTTGTGGGGTTTGCCGCCTGGCCTCGTTGCGAATGCATGCAATAAAGCTGCCCACTGTACACCCTGCACAATGCCGAAGTCGACTATGTGAATTTTCTCTGCCTTGTCCATCGCCTCCAGGATCGCCTGATTGCCAGTCAACTGAGCAAATTTTGAATATGGGCATGCATCATTCAAGGCCTTGTAGGCCAGGGTTAAATCCTCAAAATATTTAGAGCATTCATCACTAGATTGAAACTGGGGTTTCTGCTCAATGCCTTTGGAGAGACGTTTGGCCAGAGCATCAGCAAAATGAGACGCTATTCTCTGCGTGGTATCCCCGTGGTGCGATGCGATGCTCTGCAAATAGGCAACGGATTGGCCTGCTCTTTCTGGCTCCGTGTCGACAATCTTTGCACAATCCAGCAGCGAATGCAATAAATCAGACCGTTGCCCTTGCATATGCCGATCCAGGGCATCGATTTCGGGCTTAGGGGGATCCTCTTCTCGTTTTCCCTTCAGAGGATCCTGCTGTTGCTGCCCCTGTTGCCGTTTCTGAGGCGGAGTGGAGGGCTCTCGTATCAACTGCTGCTTAGGCGGGCACACGCTCTGGTGCACATTGGGCATCCTATGATGCAGGGTTTGGAACTCATGACCTCCTCCCGCTGCTCCACCATACTGCTCTTGTAAGGCCGCCTTGCCCTTTAGCGAGTTCGTCGACAGAAGCTCGGACGAAGCTGCAGACAGCAGGTCGGCCGAGGGCGACGAGCATAGCAGCTGCTCCGTGGTCGTGTCGGGCGTCCACGATGTAGGGGAAGAGCGCTTGAAGGCCTCGCCCAAGATCCCAAATTCGCTCTGCCATGCAGCAGCGTCCTCAGAAGAATGACGACGGTACCCGCTCCCGCCGTTCGGAAGCTCGGAGCTCTCAGTCGACTCGCAGGGGTTGCTGCTGTCGAAGCACGAAGCTATGGCTGCGTTACCATTGCCGGCAATGGACTCTGGCTGCAAGTCGCTCATTAAGCAGTCCATCCACTCGGTGCAAACATCCGGGCTAACAAAATCATTTCTGTTGCTCACTGGAGACTCGAACCCGAATGTATGCAGCTCTGGCGATCTGAACACCGAGGACCTCAGAGCAGCACTGCTGCCATCACCAACGCCGGGCTCCTTAATGGGAGGCCTCTCTTTCTTTACCAGTGCCTCATGGTGATACAGAGCATTGTCCTTGAAGGCTGGTGCCGGCGGCTCGACTCCCCCCAACAAAGGCATCTGCTTGGCGCCGATGCCATCGTGCAAATGCTGGGTAAAGTCCTGAAACTGTTCCATGGGAGAAAACAGCATGGAGGCTCTGGAAAGGTCCAGAACAGAGTTAGGCTCACTGAGATAAGAATTGGTGGTAGTTGAGCAGAGGTCACCCACAACATCCGTGCAGATCCCAGGGGGGAAACTCATCAGGCCATCATGCTGCCAGGCAGTAGGAGCAGACAACCATGGACTCATATTCATATTCATATTGACACCACCCATGCTCATACTCATATTTCCTCCATTAAAATAGCCACCGGGATTCGGATAAATCTGCTGCTGCTGTTGCTGTTGCTGCTGCACAAGCTGCTGTGCTATTGCCATTAAATTACCATTCTCAGTACACATGTATGCCATTTTTCCCCAAACAGAACCCAACCCAACCCAGCACCACTGGTCGACTGCAAGCAGAAATTCAGTCTCACTAAAGCAGCAAAATCTCAGAGAACTGGAACTAAGAACAGAGAACCTCCATTACTAGAAACACAAGAGAGCAGCGTTATATGGGGGATTGGAGGGGATTGAGCTCTAGTTCGAGTGATTCAACAGAATGAATACTCGGGGGACCTCTACTGCGCTTATTGCAGAGAAAGATAGTAGAGACCGTCCACGACCTGAGCTCTACTGCCCCCGGAAGCATTTCAAGTAGAAAAAGACGAGCCGGACGCCCCCTACAAAAGAAAAAGTTGTGGAGGGCCCAAGGATGATCATGATGCAGAAGAAACGAATGAACGAATGAGAAATATAGGGAGATTTTTTTAATGAAAAAGAAAACAAAAAATATCCACACAATCACTGTGCCCACTAATGAACAAAACCCTAACCCCAACGGGCCCGCGGCCCCGTCCCCCCTCCTCACCCTCTGTCCTTTACGATAAACCCCCATACATACATCCATACATCCATGATGGATGCATGTGTGAATGATGGCCCATGGATCGGTCAAGTCCCCCGCGGCGAAGTTGATGATGGCGACGATGACGTGGCACCAGGACGGGAGGACCCCACGCAAACACCCGGCATCCACTATTTAAAAAAGCAGAAGGGTCGGCGTTCGCCGCCATCCACGTGGGTAGCGGGGCCCACGTCCTCGTAAGGCGCGCCGCTGTAGCCCACGCCGTTCGATGCGCCACGCGACGAGAGAATTGCGGCCTTAAAACAAGTGGGGCACTAATTACGAGGCGGGCCCCGCATGACGAAGCCGGCGTCAGGGTTAGACTCCCATCTGGGCCGTCCGTGGTCCTCATCCGACGAACTTTATCGCCCCGCCCGTCCCGGCCGTTGGGCCGGGGCCGCAACGGACGGCTGGGAAGGGGAGCCGTGGGGCCCATCGCTTTTACGCCACGGTCAAAAAGTCGTCGTAAAAACAACACAATGAGAGCCCCCCACCGTAATTTGCATTCCCGTCCGCTCTTTATGGACGACCGGCCGTCCCGGACAAACGGGGCGCCGGGCCCTCGGAATAGCGCTAAAGCGACTAAAATAGCAATATAATAACAGTAAAGCTAAGGTAGCGAGGACTCTCAAACAGAATAAGCAAAAGCCACAAAGTAAGTTAGCGCCCCATTATTCCAATTTCCTTAGTTTTTTAATTCCCCTCTTTCGGCAGCCTCTAGTTTCTAGATTCCAGGTTCCGATCCCCAAGCAAAATCCTTTTTTGACTTTGGACTTTAGAAATCCTAATGTTTATAGATAAATATTTATCCACCTTACCCCCTCTAGGGCACACACACATCAACCTATGCCCCCCCATAAAATTAAGATTATCCTTTTGCTCTGAATTGACATGCATTTCCTTCTCCCTCTTTTCTCAGTCAAAAGTAGTTTTTTTTCCATTCAATTGCCCCCTCCCATTCCCCTGCAGACATGATTGACAGCTCTCCCAAGACATGCCATGCTTGAAACAGTGAGCAAATGTTCCCAGTTCCAATCCTTATTTTCTTGCTCAATATTCAAGGCCTTCCACCCCAAGTAAAGTGACCTCTCAATCCCTTTGCGGCATTCAAATTTTATCCCATCACGTCTCCCCTTAACTCCCTACCCCACCACACCCCTTTTATTTACAACTCTATTATTATGCAAGTTACTGGAATGATGACAAAACCAATGATAGTGAGTACCTTCCTTACGACCATAGTTTTGGTCTTCTATTCCGGAATCCATCTCCATAGGTTTCAATAATTACACACAAACAAAATTACTACATATTTATCACTCTCATCAAAATGAGAAGAGATTAAGAAAAAACAATTAAATAAACCTAACCATATATATCTCACAAAAGGAAAAACAATTAAATAAACAAAAGCATATATATCTCATAAGGTTATGGTCTTAGTCGTTAAATTTACTTATTCAAAATCAATTAAATAAACATAAGTATATATATCTAATAAGATTATGGTATTCTTGTCTTAGTCGTTAGATCGTATTTTCAAAATCTTACCTAGATTACAGTACATCTTTGTTAATATTGAATATACTCTATGTGAAAATTTATATTCAATTTGAAATTTACGGAAGTGTCTTTAGGATTAATATTTTTTTATAACATTCAATTTTAATTTTATTATTTTATTATTTATTTTAATTAATTATTATAATTATTTTAGTTTATGAGATTTTGGATTGACAATGAGTGGGTGCACTATTAAGACATAAACACTCCTTGTGATAGGTTACTAGTTCAAATTCCTTGTGGATGGTCCCACCTACCTAGCCTATAAAAGAACATTTATAGCATAACTACTTCATTTAGTCACAGTTTAAATCTTCTACATTTTGATTCTTTTTTGGACATATTTTGACATCAATTGAAACAATAAAAATCATGATTTTGCCAAAAAGTGTATTGTTGAATACCCACAAATCATGCTGGAACAAATTTCCCTTTATAAAGCATTTTATTGTGATATGGAGCAAAATTTTAATTAAGTAGATTTTACCAGGCACGCAATAAGTTCTCTATCATTCTCTTCTTATAAGTATATCATATTTTAGAGCTTGGGCCTAGAGTATGCCCTAAAACTGCTTTTGCTTAGCTAAGAGCTCATCTTCCTCCCACGTAAGGAAATAGATTAACGACCCAAGACCCAAAGGCGTCCGGCAAGAGTGAAAATTTGCCCCCTTATGGACCACCAACAGGTAGTTCCAAGTGGTGTGGTTTTCCTTGAATAACAGTGATGAGTCAACCTGCATTCGCGGATAGCAGCCAGTGATGGTTGTCCCCACTACTAGTTTGACAACTAAGTTATGATAAGTTTTCCACTATTTATATATATAATTTTTTATTTTTTATTTTTTATAGTTTTCTCTTTATTGTGTCAAGAGGCACTTTTTACTATTCAATATCCATCTTTTTACTATTCAATATGAGGGATATGTATAATTCCGTTTATATATATAATTTTTTATTTTTTATTTTTTATAGTTTTCTCTTTATTGTGTCAAGAGGCACTTTTTACTATTCAATATCCATCTTTTTACTATTCAATATGAGGGATATGTATAATTCTGTATGTGCTAAACATGTAGTTAGCATATGGCATTTAAAAATATATTAATAAAAGAAAGAAAATTTTCAATATGACCATAAATAAAATATTTCAATATCAAATTTATATACAATAATTATAATAATAATATATTTTAAAGGTTCTTAGCAGAGACCAAATCGGTGTATGAGACCCCCTTGTTTATGGGACAAGGGGCTCACCTCCATGCAACGATTTGAATGTTAAAGTCTACAGAAGTGTACATACTCTACCACCATTTAGATTTGAACTTGTGAGTTCTTACAAGAAAGCACATGTTCTCAACCATTATATATATATATATATAATGAAAGAAAAAAAAAGCTCAAAATATGAGAGACATGTGCAATTTCTTCATGCCTAACATGAAGTTTACACATAATTTTTACATACACATATTAAGAAGTAGTGCAGATCTATCTTAACTTCAGATGTATTATGTATGGAGAGGGATCAAGTCTCATGAGGTGAAAACTTTTTTTTTAAATGAAAAATCTCAAGGAAAGGGTTACATAAATATATTTTAACTTTGGATTTATCATGCCAAGAGGCTGACCAAATCACTAGAGATGCAAACTTTTCTTTAATTTTTTTCAATATCAAAAAACTTATCATCTCTATAAATTCAATTTCCGTAGTTCAATTTGTCAAAATAATGGAGAATTCCATAATCTTCTATTATTAGAATTTATTATGTTTTCTTAGGATTTTGTTAGGATTGATTGTCATAATTAGTACTTGTTAGTTTCTAGATCCTATATTCTAGAATTATGTTCAACTATATTGTAATTATACATATTACCTGATTGCTAACTTGGTGAATGTAAGAGCAAGTGTGAGTAATCTCCATTGTGAGCGTTGTCTCACTTGAGAGTTGCAACTCATCTTCCAATAATTTGACTTCCATAATTTCTATCTTGGTATAAGAGTGAGGGTGTGGAGTTCAACGTTGAGTAGAGACTACTTTATTGGATATAGCAGAATCGTGATGCGGTTGTTGTTGGACGCAAGGGAATCGTGGTGTGGCATTGTTGTGGAGTTGAACGTTGTACAAGATTGTTGTGTGTTGGTGCATTGAAAGCTATGTGTTGATGTTGTTACTATTGTTGTCTAGCTTTGTTGCGTGGAGTGAAACCCTGTAGCATAGAGCATGTGATCTGTAATCAAAGAACTCGTGGAGCAAGGATTCATGGAGTTGTGAGAGAACTCAGTCCAATGTGGAGTTGTGTGCATATGAGAGTTGCTTAGTGGAGTTACTACAAAATAGTGTGAACGATTTGTTGTAAGGCTTCAAGATTCAAAGTTCTCGATATTGAATCTGATGAAGTATTATTTATATTGTTATTGTTGTGCATACACATTTGTGGATTAGTTGCATTGGAGCCAATTGCCAAGTTTTTCGAGAGTGTTTGAACCAACAATGTCCAACGTCAACAAGGAGTTGTAGTTTCTTGGTTGATTAAGCACAGGCACCAATGTGTGTGTTGCAAACAAGTTGTGTTGAAATTTTGTGCTAAGAAAAGAGAGTTGGCCTATGAAAGCCTATAGATTTGTCTGGAGTTGAGGCATGGTGGATGTTGTGTAGACCTGATGTAGTGGTGTGCTTTTCCTTGTGATAGTGTAAATATCTAGCTACACTAAGGAATTAGGATAGGTTCAGCTACCTTGAGACCAAGCCTGATGCACATATTATTCAATCATCTTGTTTGTGCATGCTAAAATATTAGCCTCTAGAATAAATCAAAGTTGAGCCTAAAAACTAAATATGCCTAGTATGCTACCACACATGATCAAATTTGGAATCTTCAATTTTTGAGATACTATATAAGTTTGGTGTGGAACCTACTATGAAATTGAGATGTTGCAGAATTTCCTACTACCGAATTGTGATAGTAGCTACTACAGAATCTACTGCTACGAAATTGTGTGAATTGGTTTAATAGTACGCTATTTGCTTGAATATTTTTTTAAGTTGTTTATGCATACTGTGAAATAGGCAATCAGTTTTTCCTACTTGTGAATGATTATAAGCTTAAAAATTGTTGATTGTTTTTAAGTTAGAGAAACATTTGTTTCAAAATGGCTAATCCTCTAGCATAATCATATCTAAACAAAGCTAACAAGTTGGATGGTGCTAATTATGTGAATTGGAAGTTTCAAGTGCAACATTGATGGAAGGATACAATGTCTAGTTAATAGCAAGTGGTGATGAAGTGAAACCAAAGGTCGTTGTAGGAGCTACAACTGCATCAATTCAAGATTGGGAAAGGTGAGACACTAAGGAAAAAGTATTTTTCAGAATGTCTGTAAAAGACAACATTACACCCCATATCATAGGTTGTAAGACATTTAAAAATATGTGGACAACACTCAAAGATTTATATGAGTTGAAGAATACAAATCAACTATTTTCCCTAAAGAGTAAGCTCCTTTCTGTTCAAATGGAAGAAAATGAAAGCATCAGTAATTTTATTTCAAGAATTAAAGACATTAAATATAAACTTGGAGATATAGGTGAAATGGTATCTAGCACTGACCTAGTCACTATAACCTTAAATGGAATGTTATATGAGTACTAGATGTTCATCGCAGGTCTTGCAGCAAGAGAGAAAGCTCCCACCTTTGATGAGTTGGCATGTATACTCATGCAGCAGGAAGAAAGGAAAAAGAACCTTAGACCTGAAAGTTATGATCTGGCACTTGTGGTGAAAGGGAAACAACCTTCCAAAGGAAAGCTATGGGAAGGAAGTAAAGGAGGAAAGCCACCATTTGCAAAGTCACAACAAGGTATGACACTTGCAAAGGTTGATGTTAGAGTTAAATGTCATTATTTTGGCAACTTTGGACATTATTCTAGAGATTGCATGAAAAGGAAGTATCACGAGTCCAAACATAAAGACAGAAGGCACATTGATCATTTTGTTGATAGAGGAGAAGCAATGAATGGTGACACATGTTATCACTCAGCAAGTTTTCGTAGTTGTAACAAAAAACTCCCTAAGGTAACCTTTTCAAACCAAGCTTGTAGATTGAAGGCTAGCCCCTTCAATCCAGAGAGGGCTCTCTCTAACAACCTAATCACTAAGCTTAGCAACTAGTTGTGTCTTCAAATAATGGCTAGATCTTTAGTAGGGTTTTTGGATTTTGAGTGTGGTGGTTGGGATGAAGCAATTAATCCATTGGGAAATGGGGTCAACAAATCAAGTTTCAGATGTAGCTACCAAGATCTTGACTGTATGAATCAAGAGGGATAGAGGCAAGATAGATGACAAACTGTAGACATATCAAACATCATTTGAATGGTAGTAGAAGGAGAAAACAATCCACTATAGCAAGGCATGAAACATGAATCCTACAAGCTTTAGGAGAAATAGTGCAGATGTCTAAATCATATGAACCAAAGCATTAAACTAATGAATTATGTCACATAATCTCATTTAAACACCAAAATATAACAAATAAATGATATCACATATAAAGGAAACTATCACAGAAGAAAATTGATTGATCATACCATCACAGGAATATTTGTATCATGAACATAATATCATAGTCATCTTGGCACTTGAAAAGATGAATAATTTGATCACACACAACAAAAGAATACTTTGTTTTAAAGTCCAACCTTTTTTCCGTCTTTTCGATGAATTATATAGGAAAAATACACAAAATTTAATATCCACAAAGTTTGGTAGAAAAACTATAAAATATTTACAATATCTGATAGTTTAATTTGCAAAACATAATTAAAAACTTATTCTACTAGCTATTTTAATCTCTATTTGACATGTAAACATTGGTCAAAGCTTTGAAACTGTTGTACACGTCCTTTGTTATTCTTTTGGGAATGGACAAGTCATAGCTATAATGTAGGATCTGGAACTGTTCACAGCTTTGTAGGCTTGATATCTTGAATTATAACTCACAATCCTCTCTTGTAGCAAAACTGATACATAAACCTGTGAAATTTGTTGAAACTATGTAACTGTATCAACCCTGGTTAAAAATCCATGTAAAAATATATAAGGCCACGGTTGATGGGACATGTATTCCAAGCTGAATGGTGGGAGAAACATTCTAATGGGTGTTGATTCGGTTTATTATGGCTAAAGAAATTGGCAAAGGCAATGGCTAAGGCTTTGGAAAGGCAAAATGACATTCTTGGCACATTTATTTATGAAAATAATGGAAATTTGAGGAGAAAAAGGAAGGTGAAAGGTCACAGGTTGCATGTGAGGAGGAAAATAATGGAAAATGAAGAAAATAGAGGCCTCATTATAAAAAGGCTTATGAGGATTAGTTGGCAAGCTCTTGGCTCAGGCTTGGTCAATGTAACGTTTTGTAAGTTCAGTTTTGGAGCTCTCTCATTACTCTCTCTCTCTCTCATACTCTTGGAGACTTAGAGTTTTCTTGGAGCACTCTTGGAGTGTGTGGCATACTTGTATTATTAGAGCAAGAAGGCAAAGGAAGAGCAGGAAAGCGTAAGAGTACATAGGGATCAACAACTACAGCGGGATTTGCTTGAAGGTATCGAGTTGCATGTATGTTTTCCTCACTAGTTTCGACATGAATGGCACATGCATGTGGTTTCTTGGTTATGATATGTAATTGGCATGGAGGATTACCTGGATTGATAGTGGATTGCCTAGCCTTGCCATTTCTTGGATAGCCATTGTGATTGTAGGTTTACTTTCATTGTTTGTTTTTGGTTGGTTCTCATGTTTCCTTAGCTTGGGTTGAGTTATTAGTTCCTGGAAGCCCTGGTTGGAAAAACACTCTGAAAGCCTTGTAACAACTTTGGTTGAGTTACTGGTCCCATAGCCTTGGTTGGAAAAACGCTCTGGAAGCCCTTGCTAGGTTGAGTTACTAGTCCTGGAAGCCCTGGTTAGACAAGTGCTTTGGAAGTCCTGTATAAGTTATGGGTTGAGTTACTAGTCCTGGAAGCCTTGGTTGGAACAAACACTCTAGAAGCCTTGGAAGGCTAGGATGGATACCAATATGATGATGGTTTTGTGATGGCCGACTGTGAGGTGGAATCATTGTTCAATGGGTTGAGGTGGATGGCCTCTAGAAGCTCCATAATCATGCTTGGAATATGGCACGAGGGTGAATGACTAAAGAGAGATTTGGCTTAGCCATTTTATGGTCGGGTGGAATGTGGAAGTCCCATCCCACGTTTGGATTTTGCATCATTAATGAAAGATTATTTCTCCTTGTATTTCTGTGAGCATTTTGAGGGATTATATGTGGTGAGTATTTTTGTTGCTATTATGTTGGTTATGTATGTGTTTTATGACAACATCCATGTATGGATTTTATCATCTTTTTACTTGTAATTGAATGATCAATGTATCTATGACCTAATGGATGGAATGGCAGCTGATGTGTTGAGGCATCAACGGTTCTTAGTGATTCTCAGCTAAGTATGAGACCCTTATGCTCAGAACTGTTCTTTACACTTGTAGATTACATATTCGTGATATGTTTGACGAAATTCCTGTCATGGCTAGTAGGGTTCCAGTCAAGGTCTTAAACAAGTATTTTCTTTAGTACTATCATTTCCATGTTATTTTACTAATCTGAAGAGATGGTTCAATTTTGGGCAGTGACCTGGGCTCTGGGCCTGAAAAAGTGGCTCAAATCCCAGGGACGTTGGCATAGCACTAACTAAATGAGTCTCTGGATGCTGGAAAGCAAGCCTGTGAGAGCGACTCTGGGTTTTTGGATGATGTCATGCTTATAGCATGAGAGCGACTGAGGCTTAGGTTGTCCAAAAGCTCAGTGGGATCCAAGGGCAAGTTGTCTAAAGTGTTGGATTGGTTCTTGAGGGTCCTAAAGCTAATCTTGAATGTTTGTATGGTGTGTTTCTGTCGTTTCCACTTCCTTAACATGACTTAGGAGGCTGAATCATATCATAGTGGCCTATCGTTGCATGTTTACCCTAGTTGGCAAGTTGCTTGGGTAGATGTGGGAGGAGGGTGTTACAGAGTGGTATCAGAGCATGGTTCACCCCTCGAACAACATTTATGATGATTGCATGCGTGTTCCTTATGTCTGTAGTTCATGTGCTTGTTGCATTTTCATGGTGTTGATCATGGTTGTAGTGATGTCGCCATGTGAAGGTTGATGATGTTGTTGTTAGGATGCATCGTCATGAGTGTATGGTTGTATATGCATTTGTTATGCACGTCAGTGTTGACATGTTATTAAGTGCACGTGATGTGGTTTTTGTTGTCATGCATGAGGTCATGGTTTGTGTAGTTGCTATGGTCATTTATTGATGACTGGACTCTAGCTAGAATGATGTGAATATGGTTTGGTACTCATGTGTTATATGTCTATGTGCAGTTGTCATGCATGTATTGGTTATAGTTATGCATGAATAGTAGGTCAAACATGCCTTTTGAAGTCATGGTATGTAATTTAAGTCATCAAGGTGATATTGGTATGTTATGATGCTAATGTTCTGGCTGAGATAGAGCAGGAGATGCAAATCATCATAATGAGGTTGCAGCATTGGCCTTTGGGGTAAGAGCATATCGTCATATAGGTATTATATGTTTGGCATGCAGGTATATAAGTCAAAGATTATTATATGCATTAGGTTTACATACATTAGGTTTATGTACATGTATTTTGATGTTATGGTTACATTCATGATAGATATTAGTTGATTAGTGTAGTCATATGCACATGTGTCGGATAGTCATGAATGATAGTAACCTGTGGTTGTATGCATTGTTATTATTGTTTTATGTTAGATAACTTGATGATTAGGTTGTATGTTGTTAATGAGCATGATATATAACTTATTGTTGTTATATGCTAGTAACTTGGTGATTAGAGTTATTACATTGAGATCTTGATTTTATATGTATCATACTAAGTTGGATTGGTCTATGCAAATAGTTAGGGTTATGACATTTAGGTATGAGTTAATATGTTGTGATATTGTGTAATACTAATCTAGACTGACTGTGCAGATGTGATTATTATGTATGAATGATAATTGTTTATGAGTTTTAGTGACTATTATGGATATCATGATCTTATTTATGTTTGAGTTGACATGTTGTGAAGTTATATCATGCTAAGTAGATTTATTGTGCAGATAATATAGCCTCCCCTGAGATACATTAAGGTATGAGTTTGCTTATGTCATATATTTGGTGCTTTATTGTTTGATCATGTCACCTATTTGGTGTTCGAGTGTTTGGTGTCTATTATGTCGCCTAGTTGATTTATCTAACATGGTATGTTTATAGTTTGTTTGAATGTTTGATGAATTACATAATATGAGTATGTGTTCCAATGATCTTGTTTTAAGATGATTGTACTAATACATATGTGTTGAGACAGTTGATATGTACTTGAAGTGTATTAAGTGATAGTTGTAGTATTATGTCTAATGACTATGAGTTGACTATGGATTATGACATGATTGTTAGTCTTGGTAAAGGTTGATTTCAAATTGATACATATGATTGTCTTGATATTTGGAACATGTGGTTGACATGTGTGAGCAGTTGCAGGAAACATGCTTGGTATTAGCGTGACAAGGTAATAGTTGATGTGTTTACATAACTAACAGTTGGGTGATGTGACAACGCATAGTAAGAATCTATTGCAACAAAAGCAAAAAGGTAAAAAGAAGGAATTGGGCAAGAATTCCTTTAGCTATGTTTGGAAACCCTAATTCCAAATGAATGAGTGTTTGCATACAGGAATTCTTCTTAACCTTGATTTTGTCTGACATTATGTGGATATGTGCTAGATTCATGAACATGTATTTGACAGGTATATTAGCTAGTCTCTAGTTACAGGTGGATATGTCAAGGGAATTGGAGTCCCTTAAGAGAAGGCATGAATGTGTTTAGCTACAAGGAAATATGATCGGCACAACAAGATAAGGTATCTGGTGTACGGCTATATTTATTTATGCACTAATAGTTATGTGTTTATGGTGGTATGATGCAGGGGATTTCATGGCAAAGAATTGCCATGAAATTTTGAAGAAGGCTCTCATTGAGATTTCCTTTGGAACCATGGGGATTGAGTCATGGTGTCTATGGTTAGTCTTGTGCTTTTGGTCTTTTGTGATTGTTGCGCTTGATTTGAAATTTTGCATGTGTTTGGTGCATAACTATGCCACTTTATTGCAATGTTGTGTTGTTATTGGTTTTCATGGTTTTCTTCTTGGTTGTTTCTTGGTATTGCCTTTTATGTTTTGAGTCTTGGGAATTGTTTGGGAAAGAGGAAATTTAATGGATCTCTAGGAGAGATGTGTGGTACCTGAAAGGGATTGTAAGATTCAGATGAAGCTTTATGCATGAGTAAGCACAACGGAAGGTAAGACTATGACAGTCGGTTGGACTGGCTCGGTCCATTGTGGTAAATGGATGGTGCAGTACAGACATGAGAAAGGTAAGCAGAAAAGGTAAAGTGAATGAATCTGAGGTTTAATATGCCTTGGCTATGTTGGGAATTGTTATTCTCATTGTTATGCATGTTGTGCATGAAAAAAGGAAGTTCTCTTAACCTTATGATATTTGGTAATTATGTTGTAATCATGAGTGTGATGATATTTATATATGTATGTATGTATGTATGTCAATGTCTGATAGGGTCGTTAGGAATCATTCTTGTGGAGGAATGATTGCTTACGTAGGTGATTGACGTGAAGAGGTTTTGGGTCTTAAGAAGAATCAATTGGGAGGAGTAGCTTGACATATTTATGAGGTCAGTATCCTGTGGTTATGAGTTGATATTATGTGATTATATTATGTCTATGTTATGGACAGGCTATACCGAGGGATACATTAACGAAATGAAAGCAGTGTGGTCTGTGACATGCTGGGACAAGCATGGATAAGACACTGGAAGCAAGGTTGCTTGGTAGAGATAGTGTGGTTTTGGATGTGTGGTACTATTGTTGTGCATATGTTGTATATGTTGTACATGTTGCATATGTGTTGTTGTGTGCATGCGGTGTTGTGCATATATAGTGTGTGTACATGTTGTTTATGCAATGTTATGTACATGATGGTACAAATAGTGTTGTGTGAATATTACATAACTGGGTATAGATGGTGCTATGTACAGGTTGTATATGCAGTGTTGTGTATAGATGATGCTATGTACGTGTTGGATATGCAGTGTTATGTACCTATGGTGTTGTGTGCATGTTGTACAGGTGGTGCTAGGTACATATGGTGTTGTGTGCATGATTGTACAAGTGGTGTTGTGTGCATGTAGTGTTGTGTACATGTTGTACAAGTGGTGTTGTGTGCAGGTAGTGTTGTGTACATGTCGTGCATGTGGCGTTGTGTACATGTAGTGTCATGTACATGTCATGCATGTGGTACTGTGTACATGTGGTATTGTGTACACATTGTATAGGTGGTGCAATGTACATGTGGCATTATGTACACATTGTGTAGGTAATGTCGTGTGCATGTGATGTTATGCACACATTGTGCAAGTGGTGCGGTGTACAGGTGGTACTGTGTACATGTTGTACATATGGTACTGGTGTACGTGTGGTATTATGTGCATGTCGTACATGATGTGTTGTGGGCATGCGGTACTATGTATGTGCATTGTGTAGTCGTGGTATTGTGACATGTGTATTTCTTGTGTTGTACTTTGTGTAGTACATGTATTTTGTTGTGTTGTATGCCAGGTGTAGGTACATGTATTGTGTGGCATTGTACATCGGGTATAGATGTATGAGTTGTGTTGTGTATTAGGTGTATGTGTATGCATTTTAAGGCATTGCACATTGTGTACAGATGTATGTCTCGTTATGTACATTGTGTATGTATACATGTTGTGTTGTGTCGTACACCAGACGTAGGGGTATGTATTATGTTGTGTTGTACACCGGGTGTAGATGCATGCATTGCATGATGTGGTATGTCGTGTGTGGTTATATGTGTGGGATGTACACTATGTGTGTGTGTACACGATTGAGGAAACAACATTGGGTGTTTGTCAGGTGTGACAACTGATCTGGAGTGTGTATGGAATAAGGACAAAGGTAGAAGATAAGAATTGCTTAAAGGATAAGTATCAATATTTTATTCAGTTTTACTATGCATGTGATTTATGATTATGGTCTATGATGATTGCATGTGATCTACAATTCTGGTTTATGATGTTACATGTGATTTATGATGTTGATCTATGATGGTTGTGTTATGAGCTAACCTGATGTGATATGTTTATACATGGTGATTTGATCAAAGATGCTAGTTTGACTTGTTATGACAGGAAGTAAACATGATTTCAAGTGTACCTTATTGACGAGCCACCAATGAGGTATGATTTGAAGTTATTTCAATTTATTTTGAATCTAATGGAAATTATGTGCTTGGAATAGGAATGCATGAACATGCCCAGTTGAGTGGCCGAAATCGACTGCAAGAATTAGTAGTAGCAGTGAAATAAATTGGAACATGCAATAGTATGTTGGTAGAGCACTTCAGGAGCAGGTCCATTGTGGGACACTGGTACCCAATAGTGTCCATTGATTTCCATGAGCATGCTATGAATGTTATGATGGTTTTAAGGTAGGGATATGCCTTCATTTCTGTATCTTCATATGCGAGGAAGCCTTGCCAAGGGATGAATCGCCTAAGATGGGGGTGCCAGTGGAACTTGGAATGTGAGTGATTGCACGGAAAGGGTTGACCGTATTTCCTGAGGCACTATGTAGCAGAGAAGGGAAGGGCGAGGGATATATTTGTTTCAGTCATTAACATTACCAGATGGACTCAGATGCACATTGGGAGTGCGCCCTGAAACAATGAGTCGGTAACTGTTCACTGAGAGGAAAAGTGGCGCAGGATTATAGCATTGGACATTGGATGCATATTTGATTTTGTAGTGGATTATAGACTTCCTAGGAAGGAGGTGAATCCTAGTATTACTTTGAGGGTGGAGGTGTGAGCCTTTGGACTCCCTTATTGCGGATGCAGGCATCATATCCTTTTATTTGTTGGTTGAGCAAATGTGCTTATGTGTATGTGTGTATTATTGTAAATATAGTATCAAGCTTGATTTATAAATATCCATAGACAGTATGGTTATTTGTTGGTTGAAGAAAATGTGCATAAGTATACGTGGTTATTATTGTAAATACAGTAATGAGTTGTGTTATAAAGCTCTAATAAATGGTATGTTTGTCATGTTTTAGCAGTGGTCATTGTAAATAGTGCAACGAGCTATGTTATAAATCTCCATGGGTAGTATTTTTTTCAGTCATCTTGTTGGTTATAGGTGTCATTAAACACTGAGGATGGTGTTCCCCCAAGGGGGAGGGTTCTATAACAACTCTGGTTAAAAATCCATGTAAAAATACATAAGGCAACAGTTGATGGGAAATGTATTCCAAGTTGAATGGTGGGAGAAACATCCTAATAGGTGTTGATTTGGTTTATTATGGATAAGGAAATTGGCAAAGGCAATGACTAAGGATTTGGAAAGGCACAATGGCATTTTTGGCACATTTATTTATGAAAATAATGGAAATTAGGAGAAAAAGGAAGGTGAAAAGTCACAGGGTGCATGTGAGAAGGAAAATGAAGGAAAATAATGGAAAATGAAGAAAATATAGGCCTCATTCATAAAAAGGCTTATGAGGATTAGTTGGAAAGCTCTTGGCTCAGGATTAGTCAATGTAACTTTTTGTCAGTTTAGTTTTGGAGCTCTCTCATTACTCTCTCTCTCTCTCATACTCTTGGAGACTTAGGGTTTTCTTGGAGCACTCTTGGAGGGTGTGGCATACTTGGATTCTTGGAGAAAGAAGGCAAAGCAAGAGTAGAAAAGTGTAAGAGGACATAGAGATCAACGACTACAATGAGATTTTTTTGTAGGTACCTAGTTGCATGTATGTTTTCCTCATTAGTTTCGACATGCATGGCACATGCATGTTGTTTCTTGGTTATAATATGTCATTGGCATGGAGGATTACCTAGATTGACACTGGATTGCCTAGCCTTTCCATTTCCTGGATAACCATGGTGATTATGGGTTTAATTTCATTGTTTGTTTTCTGTTGGTTCTCATGTTTCCTTAGCTTGGGTTGAGTTATTAGTTCTCGGAAGCCCTGGTTAGAAAAACGCTCTGGAAGCCCTATAATAGCTTGGCTTGAGTTACTAGTGTCGTAGCCTTGGTTGGAAAAACACTCTGGAAGCCCTTGGTGGATGAGTTACTAGTCGTGGAAGCCCTGGTTGGACAAACACATTGGAAGCCTTGTATAAGATGTGGGTTGACTTACTAGTCCTGGAAGCCTTGGTTGGAACAAACACTCGAGAAGCCTTGGAAGGCTAGGATGGAGACCAATATGATGATGGTTTTGTGATGCTTGAATGTGAGGTGGAATCATTGTTTGATGGCTTGAGGTGGATGGCCTCTAGAAGCCCTAGATGAGTTTTCATTGATGTGTTCTATGAGATCCCACATTCATGCTTGGAATATGGCATGGGGGTGAATGGATGAAAATAGATTTGGCGCAACCATTCTATGGTTGGGTGGAAAGTGGAAGTCCCATCCCAGGTTTGGATTTTGCATCATTAATGAAAGATTATTTCTCCTTGTATTTCTATGAGCATTTTGAGGGATTATATGTGGTCTATATGGTTGTACTTTCATGGGTATTTTTGTTGCTATTATGTTGGTTATGTATGTGTTTTATGACAACATCCATGTATGGATTTTATCATGTTTTTACTTGTAATTGAATGATGAATGTATCTATGACCTAATGGATGGAATGGAAGTTGATGTGTTGAGGCATCAATGGTTCTTAGTGATTCTCATCTAAGTATGAGACCCCTATGCTCAGAATTGTTCTTTACACTTGTAGATTACATATTCGTGATATGTTTGACGAAATTCCTGTCATGGCTAGTAGGGGTCCAGTGAAGGTCTTAAACAAGTATTTTCTTTAATACTATCATTTCCATGTTATTTTACTGATCTGAAGAGATGGTTCAATTTTGGGCAGTGACCTGGGCTTTGGGCCTGAAAAAGTGGCTCAAATCTCGGGGATGCTGGCATAACATTGACTAAATGAGTCTCTGCATGTTGGTAGGAAATCCTGTGAGAGCGACTTTGAGATGATGGACGTTGTCATGCCTATAGCATGAGAGTGACTGAGGCTTAAGCTATCCAAAAGCTCAATGGGACCCAAGCGCAAGTTGTCTAAAGTGTTGGATTGGTTCCCGAGGGTCATAAAGCTGATGTTGAATGTTTGCATGGTGTGTTTTCATCAGTTCCACTTCCTTAACGTGAATTAGGAGTTGAATCATATCATAGTGGCCTCTCGTCACATGTTTATTCCAGTTGGACAGTTGCTTGGGTAGATGTGGGAGGAGGGTGTTACAGCAACTGTACTGTGTAACAATTTACACTCTTCGAGGTCTTTGTCTCTTATGTTGACTCATATTTTTTGCTATTCTTTATGCACAAAACTTTATGACATATTATCATAATATACTAAAGATGAACTAACTGTCAAAAAGATAAACTGGAGCCTGCCAAAATGTTGAAGTCAAACTAGGGTTTTTCTTTAAGCAAAATTAGGGTTTCATTCTCATCATTGCCAACGAGGTAAGATGATCATTATTTTATGGCTTCTGTGGCCTCAGTAAGGAGGTTTAACTTATCTTGACTTCTTTTCATCCTTGTATTACTTTTATGTATGTTTCTGCTAGCTTCTAGAGTTCCTTTCACTTTTCTGTCTGCATACTCTTTTTTACCCTGTCCTGTAACCTTTTTCTTTCCCTTTGAAGACTCTACAATTTCCTCTTCATCAATTATCACTGGTTCCTTTAGCTTAGGATTAAGATTTTCTTTAAAATTCAGTCTTAATTTATTTGTAGGATGAGTATGGGGTTTCCTATAGTAAACCCTAGGCTCTGTTTCAGTGTCTTCATCCCCTATCTCCATACTTTGTTTCTCTTTCTCACCTTTTTCTACTTTATGCTTTGCTCCTCTTCTTCTAGCATTTGATTTTGTTGTCTTCTTGTTATATTCTCATATAATCTAACGTCTAGTTGATTTACAAGGTTTTCAATATGTTCTTCAACAGGTATATGACTAGGCTCTCCCTCAGTTTTTGGAACTAGGGTTTTAGTTCTGGTTGCAACCCTAACTTTTCTTTGTCTTCTGGGTGTAGGATTCACTAAATTTCTCCTTCTCAACTGATCTATTTTCTTATTCAATTCATGTATGTACAATATCTTGATGAAGTCGTGATGACATATATCATGAGGTAATAGCTTTTCCATGGTTCTGGCCTTACTCGCCATTTTAAACAAACTTTGATGCAAGAAATAAGGCAGACTCATCTTCCCAAATCTAGGTAAATGACATAGAAATATCATATGGTAAAGATGGATTTTGGAATACTTGCCTTCACATGTGAAGAATAGTTGCAAAATCCTTAGGGGAGTAGACCCTTCGGGCTTCAACATCTTTTGAGGGATTCCCACACTCCAATTAGGGTTTTGATATTCTTCCTTCAAGAAGAAATTGAGGTTCATATTATGCATCATTTGTTTCTTGAAAAACCATGGCTTATGCTATTGAATCTTCAGTAACTGCAAACTCCATGCCTCTTATTCGAGCTCCGTTTCCATCGAAGGAGTGAATAAATTCATAACACCAACTCAAATTGTAACCATCAAACCGCTGGAAAATAGGCTCCCATCCTGCATCTCTAAACAGAGGTGAAACTTCATCACACACTTTGAACCATAATCCATCTAGTTCAAACCTTCTTACATGACCTGATTTTCCCATCACTTGACTGATAAAAATTTCAAACTTTCCCATGCGTTGTAAAAACTGTTAACCAATTCACTGTTTGTTGCTCGCAGGTCACCTAGGTTTGATGAAAATAACTGATTTGCATAGAATTAGGGTTTTAACACTTTTCCTCTCCAAACCTCATTTCACCTTTTGAAACTGCCTCAAACCATCACATCAAGTCATATCATATATATAATTATATCATAGAGCTTTGAAGTATTGAAAATGACCCAAATGAGAGTTATAAACTTTTATTTTTTCAAAATTATACAGGCACTATGAAAATATTTCATAGCGCCATTTGTTTTTTTGACATCCAATTGGTGCAAGACTTGGGAAAAAACTTTGGTATGGAAAAAATCACTTTCTAAACATGTTTCTTAATCCTTATGCCACCTTTTTACACCAAAATTTTACCTAACCCAATACTTAAGGCCAATCTATTTGAAAAAGTCTTAACTGATTCTCAACACACTTTAACCCCTTTTTTGAAAGTACAAACTAAGTGTTAACAACACCAGAAATCTTAGTGTTTATTTCAAAGGCTACATTGTCTGCTAAAATAGATGATTCAAATTCATGGTTTGTTGATTATGTCTTGTAATAAGCACTAGTTTGAAAACTTTCATGAAACTAATAATGGTGTAAATATATATCTTTGGGATGATCTTTCACACAAAATTAAATGGTATGGTGATGTATCTTTGGCATTACCAAATACTTGTGCTAAACAGATGATCATTCACACAAATTTAAAGGGTATGGTGATGTATCTTTGACATTACCAAATTGGTTGTGCTAAATAGATTCACAATGTGATGTATGTGCTTGGTAGTATGAAGAATCTAATTGTAACAACTCCTCCTCGACATTTACCTGCTTTTACAAGCCCTCCAGGTAAATGTGAAACAAAGTGCCACTATGACATGGCCCGAACTCCTAGCTCCAGTTAAGGAAGTGGGGTCTACAACCGAGACTTACTAACCACAATCTAACATCCTACAGGGACTACAGATCATATAAGAGTTGAAGAAACACCCCAGGTGGTCAATCCTTGAGTTGGAACTTTGTTTTAGTGACTTAGACTCCTAACCACACCCTTGACACTGCCTTCATGCAATTGAAGGCCTCCAACCACACTCACAAACCTTGCTCCATGCGATTGTGACTTAAATTGCTCAGGTCAATGCTTGCAATCCTAATATCTGAGCCACAAATCCATACCAACCTCCAGACCCCTTCCCAGAACTACATGAGACTTCTCATAATGATAAATGACATAAGGACAATGACAAAAATACAAAAATTGAAAAAGAACTTGACCTAACCAGACCTAACCATGACAGTCATTTCGTCAAACATATAATGAACATGTAATCTACAAGTCATGAATGCATATATGATCATAGGAGTCTAAAAATTATCTAAGAATCACCAAGAAGGTTTAATGCCTTCTCATAATAGCTGCAATAACACTTATTACCCATGCATTAATTAACCATCAAATACTTATCAAATCCTGAACAAAGCCATAGCTAGAGCACATTACAGATCCATGCTTATAACCAACATATAACCAAATTATTAACCATGACATAATAACCATAAAATCATCATAATAACAAGTACAAGTGCTCATAGAATACAATAGGAAAATAACTCTTATTAACTGATGCAAAATCTAAACAAGTCAGGGACTTCGACGTATCACTCGATAATAGATTGAGTTGAACCAAAATTTTCTTTCAGCCAATCACCCCCGTGCCATATTCCAAGAATGAATGTGGGATCTCAAGACATAAAAAACCAGATCTTCCTGGAGATTAAATGACTTCCACCCTCAGGCTACCGTGATCTCACCAAAACCGATCAAGAGATCATGAAACCCAAACAAGCTTGGATGCCTCAAAGTTTCTTCACCATTACCTTAAGGAATTTTTTGTTCTCCACCCACCTGTCGAGGACTTTCCGAAGGTTAAACCACCTCCACCCCCAACCCTTGGGAATTTTCCTTAGACCATCTCACCCAGTTCCAAAACCTTCCAGCAATCCAAAGCTCAACCATAAAAGAATCCCATCACACCATGGCTATCTAGGAAATGGAAAGGCAAGGCCGAAACCACTGTCAAATCTGACAAAACCCATTCCAATGACAACAGATGAACCAAATAAACCAATGCATGTACCATGCATTCACACATCAACTAGGAAATCGCACAAGTAACTTATTACGTGCAAAATCTTCTTGCTGAAGTTGGTGATCCAAACTTCTCCTTACTTTCCTTATTTGTCCTTGCTTGTCCTTTTACTTCCTTTTCTTTTCTTTTCTTTCCTTAGATTCCTTGCTTTCTCCTCTTAGTGCTCTTTTCTCTCTCTGCAATACTAATTCCAAAGAAAAACTGACAAAATGCTCCAAACTAATCCGCTGATGCCTTTTTAATATTGATGCCTCTAATTTCTTCATTTTCCTTCAATTTCCCTCTCATGCAAAGTTGTGACCCTTCATCTCCATTTTCTCTTATTTTCCTTCATTTTAATAAATAAAATCCCACATAATTCCTCTTTTCCTTTGCCAATGCCTTTGCCAATTTCCTTAGCCATAAATAAACTGAAAGTGACACCCACTAGGATGTTTTTGCCCAACATTCAACTTGGAATACGTGTCCTATGACCTTGGTATTATTTTGCCTTTATTACATGAAATTTTAACCCAAGGTTGTTACATTAATCTTAGTTTCTACTATAACAAATCAGGGTTTGAAGGTAGAATTTGTAAATTCACATTGTGTCACGAAAGGTCTGCAATATCACTTCAAGGTTATTGCAAGAGGAGTTAGAGTTGGAGCTTTATACAAGCTTGATGTGACAAGCACTAGTAGAATTTGGCAAATAAATGACTACATGACTAAAACACTTAGTCATGACAACTAAAAATTACTATTCTACTATTTTTTTGCAGCACGACTATAAATGGATGAAATAATGACTAATTTGATCGCCATGTAAAAAAGACAATGAAATAGTTTGTCACACAAATAAAGATGACCTAACATTTGGTAATTTAAACATTAATATATATATATATATATATATATATATATATATATTTTATATACCTTATGGTTTCTATTAAGGTCTCATTATTAATGAGAGATTTTTCGGCGTAAATCACATGATATTTCATTTGTCGACGCGTTTCGAACCAACCAGTGTGGTTCATCATCAGGACAAGTTGAAGAATTAGATCAAGCATTGCATGTTAAATAGTCCTAGCAGAACCTCCAACGGCTATAATTCTTGACCAGGCAACGACTATATTGACTAACGGCTAAATATGACTGGGGGACAGCTAGACGGACCAGGGTCATATGAATTTTCTAAGGGGTTTTAATATATATATATATATATATATATATATATATATATATAATATAATTAATTTTAAATGATTATTAAGTTGATAGTTAGTTATAAAAAGTATTAACTATTTACTAAAAATGTATAATATAAATATTAGAATAAGTCAAGTGTTAGAAAAAATAAGATTTTAAATATTCAGATTTAATTAATTGTTTCTCTAATTGTCACATTAACCTAGAGGTATTAACTAATTTAATTGTTTATATGAATTTACCTAAAGGTCTTTACTATATATATATATATATCTATAATTTTTTTTATTTTTTTTTGTTTAATATATATCATACATATATATATAAATTTCTTAAGATAATAGTTAGTTATAAACAAAAATATATTGATAGACTAAGTCAAGTGTTGGAAAGAAAATAGTATAATTAATCGTTTATCTTAATTGTTAAATTAACATCTGATTAAAGTTAAAAAAAAAAGAGGGGCCAAAGGATATGGGAAAACAAGAACAAGCCAAAAAACGAGGGAGGGGAGGAAAGGAAGAAAACGACTAGGAAGAGAGTGTTGGGACCCAGCAACTACTAATCTTCTAGCCATCTTCTCTATTGAGATTGCTCGGCCTTTTTTCAATCTCAAGGGCTTCCCTAAATTTCCGATGATGGAATTGTGAAACTCTAGCAATCACACTAGCCTCCTCAATACACACATGATGCTTGGTTCTTTTCACATGTTCAGCTAAAGCAGAAGACTTGGTTCTCCTATGTTTAAGGTTAGCTGCATGCTCACTAATCCTTTGATTAATGGAGTGACCAGTCTCACCAATATAGGGGGTCCCACAGGAACAAGGGATAATATATACCCCTTTCATATCCTTAGGGTCAATAGGATCCTTCACTGATCTGAGGGACTTACGAATGGTGTTAAGGGGCCTAAAGGTCGCGGGGACATTATGCTTTTTAAGAATCCTTGCAATCTTATCAGTGGTCCCCTAAACATATGGAAGATGGACACCTGGAATCCGCTCCTTTGGTTCTCTTTTAGTTAGTGAATTCTTGGCAGCTTTGAGGAAAGCTTTCTGACCCAAGAATCTACTATAACCATTCTCAACAAAGACATCAAGGAGATGGGATTTCTCCCTCTCGAAGCTCTTTTCATCAGAGATCCTTAGGGCACGAGTAGCAAGGGTGTCGAGAACACCCATCTTCTGAGTCGGGAAATGGTAATCTATATTCAAAAAACAAGAAGGGGACTATAACATATAAGCTAGAGTGAAATCTATAACATCTATCTGGCTTGATCCATGGTATATTCCTAAGGGTTGAAATTATATATATTAAACCAGAATCAATCTATAGGGTATGGTTCCTCAATTATGAAACTTTACTATCAAATATGAAGTCCATTCACTCATGGATGTTTTTTTCCACGGGTAGTGAAACCTGGTGTCTTCATAGTTAAGCTAGTGAAACCCAATACCTTCATAGTTACCATAATTTAATATAATATTGTAATGCAAAAATGTTATATATATATATATATATATATATATATATATATATATATATGAAATGTTTTTTTCCAAGGTTATATATTGTAAATGTTTTATTTACATTTATCATATAATATTATCATACGAAAATATGATAATATCATAGGCAATATGATATTAAAATGGGTAAATATATTATTTCCAGGGATATTACAATGATCCATGTATTACATTTTAAATATTTGGCATATATTGTTGGGTTAGTATTGCATGCAGGGTTGGCATATTGGGAAATTATTTCTTAGGAATTGGAGTCAGGAGTACATAGTGTAGAATTCGCCTCAGAAAAGATAATTCAATGGGGGTGTAGGGAATACCAATGGTTTTGGGGGCATAATTCATAATGGGGAGTACACCAGCTAGGACAAAGAGCTTGTTAATTCACTAGTTATGACACAATTCAGGGGAGTGGGGTTCTTTCACTGGTTTTTAGTAGATGATTTGAGCGAGTGGGGATTGGGGTTGTTTTATTATGGGAGATAATTTGGGGGAGTGGGGAAGGCATTATTTATGCAATGCACCTCTACAAACAGAAAGAGGGTTTGTCAATTGGGGTTTTATGTCATGAATTGGAGTCGAAGCCGACCAAAGAGGGGTTGTATGTTAATTTGATGGCATGAATTCAAGGCGGAGCCAACAAGAGAGTGTTTGTATGTCAATTTGATGGCATGACACATTTTGGAACCTTTGTTATTTAAAATTATAACGTTACAATACCAATTATTGAAATAGTTCTATAGATAATCATAAAATGACATATAATGCATCTAGGAATTAAAACTTTGGTTAGGTTGTGTTTTAGTAGGAAAGCCAAGTGGTAAATCAATTTCTACGGAGGAGTGTTTTTTTTTATGATTTTCTACATATGCACAAATTTGATTTTCAAGCATGTCTAATATGAATTTCTTAGAGTCTATACATTTTAATTTTTTTTGTAATGCCATGAATTGACTCAATTAAACTGAGCTTTGTTTTACTCAATTACACCGCTTTTGGTTTATTGGTCACAATTTACCTATGTATAAGCTTTTGTAATAACAATTTATCTTTAACTAAACCTACTTAATTTACTTATGGAAGGTGTTATTTACTATCATTTACACTACCTAGAGTTGTAGGATACTTTAAGTTAGGTTCATTAAGATCATAATTAAAAAGTGCATTGATCAATTTCACCCTTACTTGTAAGTTGCTAGTTAAAATAGGCACTCTACCTAGCTTGAGCCATTTTTTAAAGGAAGTAGGTTTGACTTGTTAGTTTTTTATTGCTTGCTCAAAGTATTACATTGTTCCTAAACATTTTAGAATCCATTCCCATTATGTTTTGATGTGTTCCAAGATTACAACTTGATAATTATGACATAAACATCATGTGAAGAGTTTGTTGGTATGTTCATATTGTATGCTGGGATTTTTTTTGTTAATGAAATGAACATCATAGTTTGGCTTCTTTCACCAAGCCCTAGATCTAAATGATTTGTTCCTCTTTTTCCAAAATCATCAACAACCACCACCATTTTAGTGGTATCATTGCTCATGAGTAGGGATATATACTACTAGTACAATCTTTCTTCAAAACCAATGAGATCAAACATTGGAAATCACCTTCCAAATCTGATCATGTCTTCCATTTGATGCTTGATCATCAATATCCTTTACTATAGAGCTAGAAATGAACACTTAAGCCATGAACATTCCTCCAAGAAAGACTATAATTGACAATGTATTGGAATTTGTTGTCAAAACATGCCTTGAAACCTTGTTTTATGATAAAATTCAATCTTGAAAATAGGGGAGATAAAAGTTGAAAAATGCCCTGTCATTTTATGTGTCAACACATTGTATACAAAATTTGTACTCCACTTAAACCAAGTAGTCTTGATTAGGTATTTGTACATTAGCACGTGTTAAGTGAAACTGAGTGTGCCAAACTGCATCCTTGGCACAAACATAAAAGGTGATAATAGAGTGTTGAAAAGTGATGTAGAGAGACAACGAACATACAATATGTTGTCCAGAAAACTCATTTTTTTTTAAATGTAATTAGAATTGTTATAATTCATAGAATAAAAGGGTTGTAGAAAAAACCATATAAGCATATAGTTGAATTGCTTCAAGTCTATTGTCCATGCTACTCCATATCTGGTTTTTTGATTAGTGAGCTGCAATATAAGTTTAGAAAACATGATGGGATGTTTTTGGATGTTCCGATGTGGACACTGAGTAAGCTGAGTTATTGAAGCAAAATTTCGGGATTTTTTTGCTATGAATTTTCATAGATTGAAGCAATTTTTGGGGATTTTTTGTTATTGTTTATCATACTTACGACATTTTTGAAACTTCAAGGGCCATTTTTTGTCATCCAAAATCTGACAATTTGTTCTAAGAATTTGATAGTTAGATTTTGGCTTATATTTTGGCAACTCTACAATGCAACACCATGACCCCTTCTACAAATAAGATCTACAATGCAACACCATTATTTGTAGCTTGTCTCTAAGCCTCTATTCTATGTCCTTTGAGCTATGCTCCCTTTGTACCACTTGATGCATTAGCCTAACATTTTCTCTCTTAACCTTTTGTAGTCATTCCTCCACTCGCCTTAGCTCTTTGGATTCGTGTTTTCCATTTTTCTTGAGCTCTTCAGTTGTTAACAAGGATTTGGTTTGATATGCCCAAATAGGTAGTTTTTTTCTTGTGGGGGGGGGGGGGGGGGGGGGGGTTTGAATAGTAATGGTGTGGTGTGATTCTTGGTGTTATTTCTATTTTTTTCTTAAAATAGGAAACTAAATTAATACTGGAATGTAGAACATTAAAGGTGGATCAACACTCAAAGGTTTACTACAGATGAATACCATACATATGATGAGAGAGTAGTCGATGAGAAGGTCATGGAAAAATATCCATGTCCATGTAATGATTGCCTTGGTGCAAGGGTGAAAAAAAAGAAATGTGATTTATCGACATATGATGGGATATAATCGTAGTGGTATAAGCCCTTGGGATTACAATTATTATGAAGATATGATAAATTATAGCATCAGAGATGAAGAGGCAACAAACATAGATGAAGTGGTACCAAACATAGATGAAGAGGCAACATTTTTAAACAAAGGGTTTTAAGTTGATAGAATGTTGAATGAGGGTCTAAACGATGATTGACCCAAGTTGATGGAGGATGCTTTAAAGCCTGTTTATGTCAATTGTAAGTTATGTCGTTCGGCAACAATTGTTCAAATTCTTAACTTGCAAGTGGTGTTTGGTTGGAAAAATGAGAGGGTATATCAGTTATCGACATTATTAAGTTCATTGTTGCCACCTGACTCCACATTGCCAACTGTTGACACGGCGAATGTTCGCTATGCCAACAAGGGGAACTAACCCGATTGCAAACCCCAATTAGATCTGCTTTCGTTTGGAATGGCTAGTTCCGACGGGTTTTAAAGGACCCTGTAAACTGTTATAGGTGTTGAAAGATTGCTCCCCGGAGGAAGACTTCCATTAAATCAACAAAAGAAACAACTAACCTATATGTATCAAATCCTATCTACACTAATTTTAACTACTTATGCTAATACTAACTATTCTAATCTATCCTGCAGGAGCATAACAAAAAGAGATTAAACATCATATATAGATTCCAAGTCCAAATGAATCAATTACTAGTTCATAGATGGACAAGGTTATATTAAATCTTTATTGCAATCTAATTACTTATACAGGAATACACATACCTTTCCATACAAATAACACTTGCAATTGATGCTTAACAAGGTTTCGAATCAACAACCTTTCATGAATTAACCATGGTAACAAATCATATTTGAATGACCAAGACTAGTCACAAAGTGTCTGTTATCAATATGCACAAAAACAAAACATATTTATATTTATGCCAGCGACAACAGTCTGATTCTAAACACATGAAAGAAAGGAAAATAGATCTGAAAAAAAGGCTCTTTCTCGACCAAACAGTCTTCTTTATTCATAATAAATCAAAAGCTGTTCTCTAAAAAAAGGTCCTATTCTCATCTTCGGAGGTAATACTTATGCAAAAGGCACTGACCCTCGGTCTTCCCCTAACTTTTCACCTACCCCCCTCTTTTCAATATACAAATCAAAATATATAGACGTAGAACAGTCGGTGTAATCGCTGACACGTCGAGGTTACATTTGCTGGAGCGTTCTACTTCCTGGGGGGTGATGAACGAATGTCGATGGAAAGGAGAATGACTGCGTGTCATCTCTTCATGATGAAACCCGAGACAACTTCACTTTCGAAATACACAGGCAACGCGTGGAAACCTGATCGAAAACACCTAAGGCCAGATCTTTAACTAGAAAACACCCGCATGTATGAACTCTTCAGATCCGCTCATGCGTATTTTAATCCTCACCTGCAGAGATAATTAGCATTAGCTTTATGATCATGAAACATATGATAAAAACGCCTAAGAAAAAATCTTGCCCTCATTAAAACATTATAAAATGATAAGGCGTATTGAAATCAAAAGGAGCGAGTGTGAAAGAATCGGCCCCTAGTTTAGCCAAGGTTGTGATGCGATCGAGTCGCAATTGCACACCGCAGTGGGAAATCACATGCAACATCACCCCTATCGGATTTTCCTTTGAAAAACCCGGACCACAACATTTTATCGGAATACATGGGAAAACACGGGAAAACCCGAGGCTAGATTTCAAATCCTATACACCTGGATCTATAGTTATCGTCAGGTTCGCCATATGGTATCGCATCTTATGTATAAGCCCTGGGCTCCACCGATTTCAACTTGCGATGGGCTCCAGACCTGAAAGTATATATGTTGCGCTTAATAATATCGGCGGGTCTGCCATATCACGGAATGCCTTGTGTATGGGCCTCGGGTTCTACTGATTGCGATTTGCGATTGGGGAGCGGACCCAAAAAATATATGTGCTATGATTAATAATCCAGGTGGGTACGGGGTATCACGGAACGTTGAAGCCTGGGCCAATGCGCGGGTTGAAAGTGCCAATTATGATATATGATGCGACCGAAGACTTGATTGCATCAAAATTATTCATGAGAGATAGGCCTTTGCCCTTGATCAATGCAACATGTGATATGGTATGTAATGAGCCGACCAGCGATTGTGATAAGTGATAAAAGCATGAAAAATGTGTGAAGACCGAGGCAAGGCGGAAAACGTAAGGTTTATATTCATGTGGAGTGTTTCTATTTCTAAAGCATTGCTATAGAAATAAGGATGCGGTAGAAGGTTTATGAGGATTGAATACATCCCGATGAAAGATATGAATGAAAGGCTAGACCGGGTTACAAATGAATCCTGCTGCAGAGGTTTATTAGGGGACCTTAACCACTCAGCTTAGAAGACATAATTCCATGTAACAATCCAGTTAGAAACGAAATGTCAAGCATCATAGGGGGCCCATTCAAATTTGCCACTAGAGCAGGTTTTAATAGGGTGGTGGTTGTGGCCACAACAAATGGCGAACCGCTGGGCGAACCAGTTATCTATGTTACCAAATAAACCTTGGATCAATAGAACATTAGGCTGTTAAGATAAAATTGAAATGCAAACTGCATAGACGGACAAGCATGGGTTCCACTTTAGCATTAATCGCTTCAGGCGGGATAAAGACAAATAACTTCTACTTACTATTAGGGCTTTGACAGGCATTCTCCAATGGTAGTATTATGGGATTTATTGACCTTCCTTTACTTGTTTTCTACTTTCAAAATCCTTTCGGGCCTATCACCGGTCTGTTAATACCTGTTTAGGTGTGTGCCTCAGCTCTTTATCTCTCATCAAACTTGATGTAGATATGTGTATCTGCACTTTATGTAAGATTTTTTTTTTTAGTGCTATACCTTCTTATGATCGAATGGGGCGTAGTCATGGATCATGCCATATTTTTAAACCGCTTAAGCAAGGTTAGGCTTGTTGTGTCAACTGGTACTCTAAGCCCAGCAACAGCCCCTACTCCAACCGGCTTCCCAAACAACCTGTCCTTCTAGATTGGTACAAGGACTCGATATTTCATTTTCTTTTAAATAAGTCCTTCCAGTTTTAGGCACAAGGACTTGAGCACAATTGGATTTGCCACAATATATACGACAACGAGCTTAGCCCATGAAAGGAGGTTTACTTGTAGATGAAATATATTGGAAATTTTAGTGTGGATGGGACCAATGGAGAATAACTGCAAACCTTACAAGCAATTATAGGTTAGGTCTGAGTGGGATTTTAAAAATGCAGTGTTCCGCCATGCCAGTCTAGCTGTGGTTACACATTTTTTCGTTTTGTAAAGATGCCCCTACATGCTCCAGGTATCCAGGTTATCAATAGATCCTACCTAGTCCCCAACAAATGCCAATGAGTGGCTCATATTTGAATTTCACTATTGATTTTCCAGTTCTCGTGGGTTCATTGAAAGTTTGATTGATTTGCCAGGTAACGATGAATTTAGGATTGGCAGACTCATCAGCAAGTTACTGAGGGAGGCAAAAAGCTGAAGGTGGGGAATGAGGGAAATCTGAAGAGAGTTATAAAGGTGAAAACGAGATTGAAGGACCGAAATTAATTGGCTGAAAAGGACTGGAATTCGAAACAGAAGGAAAATAAAATTTGCAAAAAACAAGAAAGGAGAGGACGGAAATGTAACTAAGCTAACAACAAAATAAAATGAATCATAACCTACTCAGGAGGTAACCACCATGTGGTGGCTAGTGGAAGTATCTCTTAAGATGTTGGCCATTAATAGGGAGTTTTTGAGTTTCTCCCTGTAAAGTTTTCAATCTGTAAGTTCCCTGACTAAGTTTTTCTTCAACTTGGAACGAGCCCAACCATAAGTGTTGGAATTTCATGTGCTTACCTTTTGGCTCACTTAGCTTGTCCCATTTCAAGACTAGCTCTCCTACTTGGTAATATTTATCTCCCACCAGATGACGGTCAAACCATCTCTTTACAATCATTTGGTGATTTCTAAATTTATTTCTGGCTTTATCTCTCAATTCCTCCAACCTCACCAGTTGGTTGTTCCTTTTTTGAAGTAAGGCTGAAGGGGTCCCTCTCGAAGCTTGGGAGAGCTGTAAAGAGGGAAGGGTAACGTTGGGAGGCAGGATGGCTTCCTTTCCATAGACGAGGAAGTATGGGGAGTTTCCCAATGCTACTTTTGGGGTGACCCTGTCAGCCCAAAGGGTGTTTGTTAGAGCGTTGTGCCAATTCCTATGGTTGTTGGCGACAGATTTACGGATTATGCAGATGGGGTTTTTGTTTGAGGACTCTGCAACTCCATTTCCATGGGGGTAATAGTTTGATGCATACCTTATGTGAATTGATTTACTAATAGGAAATTCAGTTAATTTCAGTGATGAAAAGTAAGAAGCATTATCGAATATGAGAGCATCAGGGATGCCAAACCTGTTGATAATAAATTTCTCAATAAATGATATTACCTCGTCTTCGTTTACCTTCTAGAGTGGGATGGCTTTGGTCCATCTGGTGAAGTAGTCGGTCGCTGTGAGTATATACTTATGCTGTTGTGAAGAGTTCGGAGTGATATCACCTATGACATCTAGGCCCCATTGCTAGAACGGGCGATAGATCATAACGGGCCTGAGGGGAACAACTGGCTTTCTTTCTCGTCCTGCGGCAGTTTGACATACCTTGCATTTCCGAGCGTAGGCATGCGAGTCTCTGAACACTGTGGGCCAATAATATCCAACTCTTAATATTTTGTGAGCAGTGGTCTCTCCTCCATAGTGACCACTTGTTGGGTTGTTGTGCATTTCTTTCAAGACATGATCGACATCATCCTTTTCCAAGCACCTCAGCCAAACTCCATCATAATTTTTCCTGTATAATGTGTCATTGGCCAAGTGATACTGATTAGATTTTAATCTGAGTGCTCTCCTTCGTGATGCATCCATGTGCTCAGGACACGATCCTTGTGTTAGATAAAAGCGTATGTCATAACACCATGACTCAGGATCCAAAAGGAATTTTGACGTTTCACGCTCACACATTAGCATCTCATTAATCCATAGGGGCTTCTCCCTGAATTCTACTTGTGCATTTTGTATGCTCTGCGCTTTTGGTTCTTCAGACACCCCTTCTTTATCCACCAAGGCTTCTACCGCGAGCTCACACAATCCTTGCCCTCGAACTATCTTCGCCGGCTTAATCTCGAGGTCATATTCCTGAAGGGCGGTTATCCAATTCCCTCTTCGCTCACCCATTTCTTTCTACACGAAGAGGGCTCTTACAACAGGGTGGGGAACGATTACTTTAGTCTTGGCCTTTAATAAATAAGGGTGGAAATGTTTTACGGCTTTAAAAACCACAAAGCCTTGTTTCTCCATGTCTGGGTAGTTCAGTTCTGCTCCCTGAAGATTAGAGCTCATATAAGAGATAGGGACTTCATTGCCATCATCATTTTTTTGGGTGAGGATTGTGGCATATGAAACATCAGAAGCGAAAGTGTACAATAAGAATTCCTTGTCGAAATTGGGGCTGACCAACGCAGGAGCTTCTGCAATGGCCTCCTTAATTCATTGAAATGATTTCTTAGCTTCATCGCTCCACCTATACACAACATCTTTCTTCATCATTAGCTGCATGGGACGCACTATTTCTGTGAAACCTAAAATGAATTTCCTAATGAAATTAATTTTCCCGAAGAAAGATTGCATTGCCTTTTTATTTGCAGGGGTTTGTATTCTCATGATGGTCTCTATTCTTTCAAGATCAATAACAATCCCTTCTTTAGAGAGGATGTGACCCAGTAGTTTCCCTTCTGTAACTGCGAAAACGCTCTTCTTGGGATTCAACGATATTCCATACCTTCGACATCTTTCGAAAATTTGTTTCAGGTGATAGATATGATCCCTTTTGTGATACGAATACATAGTAATGTCATCCATGTACACTACTACTGATCTGTTAATCAATCCTCGAAAAGCTATGTCCATAGCTCTCTGGAATGTGGCGCCCGCATTAATAAGTCCAAAAGGAATTTTACGATATGCGTAAGTGCCCCATTTAGTGTTGAAGGTTGTCTTGAGCTGATCTCCATTCACCACCAACACTTGATTATATCCCGAAAAACCATCCAATAGGGACAACATTTCAGACCCAGAAATGCACTGAAGAATGTGTTCCATAGAAGGGACAGGATAGTTATCTTTCTATGATGCTTTGTTCAAGTTTATGAAATCGATACATAACCCGATGTCTCCATTTTTATTTCTCACTAGCACGAGATTGGCTACCCAGCAGGTGTGCCTGATAGGAAAAATGATTTTGGCGTCCAACATTTTGTTTAATTCTTTCTTCACCAACGGTTCCAGGCTTGGATGTATCTTGCGAAGCTTTTGTTGGTATGGCCTAACATCCTTCTCCAATGGAATCACATGCTGCATAACGTTGGTATCAAAGGTTTTTAAGTCACCATATGTCCATGCAAAGACATCCTTGTACTCTTTAAACAACTTAACAAACACAACCCTTTCTTGTGGAGAGCATCCTAAGCCCAAATTAACAATTTTTGGGTCTTCTTTGGTTCCAAGGTTAACTGATTCATACTTCATGGATGAGCTATGAATTTTGCAGTTAGTCGGCTTCTTGAATTTATCATGCAGGTCATAAAAGTGCTCCATCTTGACAACTAACTTGGGAATTATGTTGGACTGATCTTTTCCCTCATCTTCATTCTCATTAAAAACCCTATCATGCTCTTTTTCATCAATGAGTGCATTTTTGAATGTCTTCTCGCAGCGCAGGAACTCAAGGATTTGCTTGTCACCTTCAAATACCTGCCAATTTGAGATGTTATTAGGCACAGATGGTCTGCAAATCAATTCTTGTTTAATCTAAGATCAGGCAAAAGTTTTGCAGGCATACTAGCCATCAGATTAGCATCTTGGTTTTGCCCTCGAGGTATGTATGTGATATTAAAAGAATCAAAATTTTCAATTAAGCTCCATACCTCATGTTGGTATCTTACCAGGTGTGGCGAGTTGCAGTGTATCCTTTTCCTTACCTAGTCCACAATTATCTGTGAGTCACAAAAAACTTTCAGATTTTTTACCTTCATATCAATGGCTTTTTTCAGACCTTGCAGCAAACCTTCGTATTCTGCCGTGTTGTTGGTGCACGCAAACTCCAACTGGCTGGCCATCAGATGTTGGTTCCCTTGCGGGTTAATGAGAATGCTCCCAGCACCTGCACCTTCAAGGTAGTTAAAGCCATCAAAACAGAGTGTCCAAAATATAGAATCTAATGTTACATCAATTGAACTTCTTTCTATGAATTAGTCCTATCATCTACTATAATACAAGATAATTCATCAGTTAGATTGTAGGGGAGAGCTTCCAACTGTGTGTCTGTCACAATTTCTTCAACTGTCTCTGCATGGAATTCACCGAAACAGGTTTTGATGGCACAAACGTCGAAACTATAGTTCCCAAGGATAGAGTTGGTAAACATTACAGGTTCATTGGGGCCATTTAGTTCCATCACCACCTACTTCATGTATCTTTCTCGATCAACCCTCAACATATCACCTTTTCCCTTCTGAGGTAGCAAGAGATGGGACCAATTAGTTGAGAAATATCCATTCAGTTTTGCTGACCAGTCCCTACTAAGCAGCATTCCATAAGCCTCGGGTATGTCAACTACCACTATGTCAATGACTTATGTGTACTGTGGTTTGCGATCCATCCGAACCAACACATATTTCAATTCCCCAATTACTTTCACATTCATTCTGTCCAATTGCATAATTTGAATTCCAGTTTTCTCGAGTATCGCGTGAAGTATTTTAGTAACAACGTAAGGCATAACAGTGGACGAGGCACCATAATCTACCAAGAAATTGTGTACGTTCATGTTGAAGATCTAAAATGTGACAGTGGCTTCCATAGCTGATGGTGTTTGGGCTGTACTGGGGGTACTAGTAGGCCTGGACGCTGACTTCTTGGTTTGGCTACTCGGAATGGTGGGAGATTTACAATTCCATTCATTCATAGCTTTCAAGAGCAGATCTCTTTGCTGCGTTAATTTTAGCAAGTCGAAGTATGTGATATTAGCTCGAGTTTTCTTAAGATCATCCACAATGTTGTAATCAATGTTATAAATAGTGTAGGGCAGAGTAAACATACTGGTTTTGCCATTCTTAGGTGGGAGTTTACCATTTTGAGTCACCTTCTAGTCGGAGATGCATTATCTTTCTTTGGATAGTTTGCAACTGGAGTACTCTTGGAATCACCACTAAGTCTACCCTTCTCAATAGGAACTTTGGGAGTGGATGCCTTCAAAGGGCGAACATCTTTCTTTGTCTGGTCTATAGGCTTCATCACGCCCGCAAGTGGCCCTTTACTTCGTGTGTGGATTTCATTAGTGTGGATTTCTGCCATACTAACTCCTTCGTCATCATCGTTCTCATTTGTATAGAAATCCCATAGTACATTGATTTGAGATTCTTCATCCAAGGGCTCTTCTACTTGGTATTCTTCCTCATTTTCTTGTTCTAGCTCCAACTCCACTATAGCTTCTTCGTTGTTAAGGAGTGATCTGATAAGAGCCAGCTCTTCAATATTTAAATTCCCTTCATTGGGTGGAGTAGGTAGTGCAAGTTGACCATGACCACCTTCTGTCTTCTTACGATAGAAAGTTTTGCAAGATTTTCCGTTGTTATAATCTCCTCCATTCCCACTTGTACTCTCTCCAGAATTCCTTTTCATATCGATGACTATGTTTGTAAATTTCTTAATGATCCGATGCAAACCTTCCACATCTGTGGTATTCCTTTCTTTGACCTCATCCAATTTGTTATCACTCCCATTATTCTTCTTGGATGACTGAGAGGCTTTCTTTTCTTCAGTTGTATGATGACATGCTGTGAGATTGATCATTTCATTCTCGACTTTTATTGCTTCATCGATAGCACCCTGTAAGGTTTGTGCGTTACTCCTTTTGACCCACATCGTAGTAGGGATAGGGAGAGAAGTGATGTAGAATTCCATGAGCATCTCCTTAGTAGGTCTAGCATTAGCCGGGATTCTGTTGAACAAGGTGTTGAATCAGATGTTGAAATCCTTGACCTTTTCCTTGGCTTCCATTTTCAAATGGGATAGTTCTAAAACTAAGGCTGCAGGTGTTTTGTCATCGCCAAACATGTCTGAAAAGGCCCCTTGAAAGGCAACCCATGAGGTGATCGATCCTATTCTCAAGCTAAAGTACCATGTGGAGGTCGCTCCAATCAGGGTAAAAGGGAATAAGCAACATACTACATCTTCATAAGCTACCCCCAACATGCACACAGCCAGGAAGAAAGAGTGAATATGTTTATCAGCAGTGTCTCCCCGCTCAGGGTCGAATTTAGGTAGTACTCTTAATGCATTCTTGGGTAAGGGATGCTACTGCCCAGGTACGCTACGACACGTAAGCGAGCCAGGGAGGGAGTGCTCCTGGAGGAGGTGTGGGTTGGTTCCCACCCGGTAGAAGCTGATTCCCACCTGGAAGAGGAACGTTAGCCATATTATGGATAGGGAGGTTCTGGTTGAAGGTTTCTTCGAGGTGTTCTTTATTAGGATTTCCCAAATCAGGCCAGGGATTATCTTCAGAGAGTGGATCCTCAGGAATTTCTTCCCAATGAGTTTTGGTACTTTGCAAGGATTCTAGCACAATATCTTCAAGGGAAGGGGCTGCAGATGTCTCTTCGTTTATGGGACAGATCCTTGGCTTTCTTTTAGTTGTCGGGGGTAAAGAGTGAAATATGGGGAGTTGAGAGAGGGAATGAGCATAAGCCCGAGTAAGTACTCTGACTGGTTGTTCCTGAGTGACAGGATACTCCCACAGTATCTCTTCTTTGGGTGACCCAAACACGGGACTTAGAGGGATCTCTGTTTCTTCGAAATGAGGCTTTTCCAAATGGGAGGAAGGATCTTTTCGACCTTTACGTTCCATGCATTAATCTTTTCGAATGCATGCATGACATTTATAGATGAAATCATAAAAAGCAGTGGATGGTGGTTCAAGCCCTCCTTCTAGCGCCAATTTGTTGACGCGACGAATGTTCGCTATGCCAACAAGGGGAACTAAACCGATTGCAAACCCCAATTAGATCTGCTTTCGTTTGGAATGGCTAGTTCCGACGGGTTTTAAAGGACCCCGTAAACTATTATAGGTGTTGAAAGATTGCTCCCCGGAGGAAGACTTCCATTAAATCAACAAAAGAAACAACTAACCTATATGTATCAAATCCTATCTACACTAATTTTAACTACTTATGCTAATCCTAACTATTCTAATCTATCCTGCAGGAGCATAACAAAAAGAGATTAAACATCATATATAGATTCCAAGTCCAAATGAATCAATTACTGGTTCACAGATGAACAAGGTTGTATTAAATCTTTATTGCAATCTAATTACTTATACAAGAATACACATTCCTTTCCATACAAATAACACTTGCAACTGATGTTTAACAAGGTTTCGAATCAACAACCTTTCATGAATTAACCATGGTAACAAATCATATTTGAATGACCAAGACTAGTCACGAACTGTCTGTTATCAATATGCACAAAAACAAAACATATTTATATTTATGCCAGCGACAACAGTCTGATTCTAAACACATGAAAGAAAGGAAAATAGATTTGAAAAAAAGGCTCTTTCTCGACCAAACAGTCTTCTTTATTCACAATAAATCAAAAGCTGTTCTCTCAAAAAAGGTCCTATTCTCATCTTCGGAGGTAATACTTATGTAGAAGGCATTGACCCTCAGTCTTCCCCTAACTTTTCACCTCCCCCTCTCTTTTCAATACACAAATCAAAATATACAAACGTAGAACAGTCGATGTAATTGTTGACACGTCGAGGTTAGATTTGTTGGAGCGTTCTACTTCCTGGGGGGGATGAACAGATGCCGATGGAAAGGAGAATGACGACGTGTCATCTCTTCATGATGAAACCTGGGACAACTTCACTTTCGGAATACACAAGCAACGCATGGAAACTCGACCGAAAACGCCTAAAGCTGGATCTTTAACTAGAAAACACCTGCATATATGAACTCTTCAGATCCGCTCATGCGTCTTTTAATCCTCACCTGCAAAGATAATTAACATTAGCTTTATGATCATGAAACATATGATAAAAATGCCTAAGAAAAATCTTGCCCTCATTAAAACTTTATAAAATGATAAGGCGTATTGAAATCAAAAGGAGTGAGTGTGAAAGAATCAACCCCTGGTTCAGCTAAGGTTGTGATGCGATCGAGTCGCAATCGCACATCGCAGCGGCAATCACATGAAACATCACCCCTATCGGATTTTCCTTTGAAAAACCCAGACCACAACATTTTATCAGAATACACGGGAAAACACAGGAAAACCCGCGGCTAGAGTTCAAATCCTATACACCCGGATCTATAGTTATCATCGGGTCCACCATATGGTATTACATCTTATGTATAAGCCCTGGGCTCCGCCGATTACGACTTGCGATGGGCTCCGGACCCGAAAGTATATATGTTGCGCTTAATAATATCGGCGGGTCCACCATATAGCAGAACGCCTTGTGTATGGGACTCAGGTTCCACCGATTGCGATTTGCGATTGGGAAGCAGACCCAAAAAATATATGTGCTATGATTAATAATCCCGGTGGGTTCGAGGTATCGTGGAACGTTGAAGCTTGGGCTGATGCACGGGTTGAAAGTGCCGATTGTGATATCCAATGTGACCGGAGACTTGATCGCATCGAAATTATTCATGAGAGATAGGCCTTTGCCCTTGATCAATGCAACATGCGATATGGCATGTAATGAGCCGACCAATGATTGCAATAAGTGATAAAAGCATGCAAAATGTGTGAAGACCAAGGCAAGGCGGAAAAGGTAAGGTTTACGTGCATGTGGAGTGTTTCTATTTCTAAAGCATTGCTATAGAAATAAGGATGTGGTAGAAGGTTTATGAGGATTGAATATGTCTCGATGAAAGATATGAGTTAAAGGCTAGATCGGGTTACAAATGAATCCTGCGGCAGAGGTTTATTAGGGGCCTTGACCATTCAACCTAGAAGACATAATTCCATGTAACACTCTAGTTAGAAACGAAAGGTCAAACGTCACAGGGGGCCCATTCAAATTTTCCCCTAGAGCAAGTTTTAATAGGGTGGTGGTTGTGGCCGCAACACCAACAAAATGAAGTTAATGTAAAAATAAAATCATTAAGCTAGGTTTAGGGTATGAAACATTTACACATGTGAATGGTTGTGTATTATTTCGCAATAATCTTGCAAGTGAGAGTGAATGTTTGAAATGTCATGAAGCAAGTTCTAGACCAGGGTTTCAATTGTGGTTCCTAGAAAGTTTCTTCACCATATTGTTGAACTTATGCAATGACATGCCCAAAATAAGAGCACCGATGGAAAACAACAAAATGTTCCTGATTATAAGACATGAATGGAATTTGATAATAGATGACATGATTTTGCTCAAGATCATTCTAATATAAGGTTGGATTTGGCTCTAGATTGGGTGAACCCATTCTCAAATCAAAGTACTAAATGGTCAACTGGGCCAATGTTTTTAATAAATTATAAAATGCCTCCATGGTTAGAAACTAAACCATTTTTCTTAATGCTATCATTGATTATACCAAGAAAGAAAAGTGTTACTTTAGATATAAGCAATGCTTATTTAGAGTCATTATATGAGGATCTAATGGAATTGTGGAAAGGAATTGAAGCAATTCAATCTTTAAGGGCTGGTCATTCAATTAGATTCACTTTAAGAGATTCATTCTTGTTTATGATTCATTATCTTCATGCATATGGCGCATTGACTGCTCTTACTGTTCACGGATACCATGGATGTCTTGCTTGCAACTTTAAGGATTTTGTGAGGCACTCAAGAAGTTTGTGTAAGTGTATTTATTGTGGACATCGTGCTTACCTTAAAATGGATCATCCGTATTGTCTAAAAAAATGTTTCAATGGTAAAAAAGAGATTCGTGAAGCACCATTGCTAATAATGAGTGATCACATTATTGAGAATGGACGAAAAAGAATGCCATTTATTTAAAATGATGGGATTTTCAGTAATAGAGATGATCCATGTAATGAAAATGGCGTAAAATGGTTGTGTCTATTCTATAAGTTTCCATACTTTAAGGATATATCCATTAGGCATACTATTGACTTTATGCATATTGAGAAAAATATAGCCTATATTATAAAAACTATTTTTTGCACTTCTGGAACTATTTCATCACCTGAATACTTTCAACAACTAAATATTTGTTGAAATTTTGGGTTGAAAAATATGATGATGAAAAATATAGAAAACCTAGTGCTCCTTATGTCAAGACAAAGGAACAACATGCACAATTCTTACAGTTGATGTCTCAAACTCACTTTCCCACCAGATATGTAACTAGTAGTGTTAGATGCCAAACTGAAATTAATAGCTTAAGAGGCCTCATGAATACCAATGCATATCATATCAAAATCGAGAATATTTTACCTATTTTGGTAAATATATCAAGTTCAAAGGGGCCAAGATTGAAAATTATAAGGCTGAGCCTAATACTAAAGAGAATGAGTTTACATGTATCAGAGCCATTGAACTTTTATAGTTTGAGGGTGCAGGTTGTTGAAGTTCTTTGTCTATTGGAATGGTAATTTCCACCAACAATATTTAACATTTCTATGCATCTTTTGATAAATCTAGAATATGAACTAGAGAATTGTGGCCTAGTAAGAACGAGATGGATGTATCCTATAGAATGATATATGAAGGTTTTGAAAAAAATTGTTCATACCAGGGAAAACCAGAAGGCAACATTTTTTAGGGATATCAATGCAAGAGGCCATGGGATTTTGCACAGAATATATGAAGGATTTTAAAAATGTCAATCGATGTATATGGGATGATGACGAAGATGAGAGAGTTGCAGGTGAAGTATTAGAAGGAAATGGATGTCGCTTCAAGCTATCATATCAAGAAAGAAGTGTGATACATGACTATGTTCTTCAAAACAAATCTTTGTTTGATGAGTAGCATGGGTAAAAATAATAATTACATAATAGTTTATTTACTCAATTTCATTTACACATTTATATTATTAATATTACTATTTGTACATTAATATTCTATGTAGAAAATATGAAGAAGAGAATCAAACATGGATGCAATATCGACCTCAAAAGCACATACGTCATGATTTGATTGGAGGTGATTCTTTTCCAAAATTTGAAGAATGGATTGCTAATGCAGTCAATGATGCAAAAGAAGAAGGTCAAGATATAACAACGGATGAAAGTGAGCTTTCACAATCTCCACATTTATGGGCTACACATTTTAGTGGAATGTGGGCCTATGGTAGTAATTTAAGAGTGGAAGAAAAAGACAAAGGAAAGAAAAATTATGATTGCGTTGTTAGTGTTAAATTTATTCACGAAACCGAGATGAACTTTTATGTTGGATTCATCCAAGAAATTATTCAAGTGGATTTTGGTGAAAATAGTCCTATATTATTAAAATGTAAGTGGATCTGACCATCTGCAATACAACTTGATGAGTATGGATTTGTATACGCAAATACATTACAATTTTTATCAAAGATGGATGAGTTGTATGTTCCCCCTCTTTAAATTAACCAATCATTTCTAATTGATGATGTAATAATCCCAGGATGGTCATATGTCATTCAAGCAAAGTCTTGTTCGAAACAAAAATTCATGGAAGTTGTCGATATAATGCTTGATGGGAAATATGCTAATTTACAAGAAACATTTGAAGAAGTGGTTGAAGACAATGATGGAGTGTTTGAAGAATATATTTTCATTACCAATGAAGAGATTAGGAGAGAGAATGTATTGCATGTCACAAATGAGGATGAGGATGAAAAACAAGAAAATGAAAACATGAGTGATCAAGATTCTAATCTTGGTTGTAATGCAAATGATTATGATGATGTTTTGTCACTGTTGATTTGAAGTGCATTTCACTTACTGTTAAGGGCTAATCATAAACCCATTTGATCATCCTACTATATGTTTGGATTTTGGAGCGATTACTGAATTAAATTATGAGCATTGTCATAGTTTGAACTCTACTTATTTGAGTACAAAATCTAAGTTTGTATGTCACTTATTTACCATTTATTTATGGTTGATTTACTGTAATAAAGATCTTGAGTATAGGTGTGCTTATTCACTGTTGTTTTACTCATAAATTTCTGAATCTAATCATCATTATTCTACTAATAGATTGTATACAAAACCTAAGTTGTTCACTACTGATTTTAAGTGCATTTCACTTATTGTTAAGGGCTAATCATAAATCCATTTGATAATCTTACTACATGTTTGGATTTTGGAGCAATTACTGAATTAAATTATGAGCATTGTCATCGTTTAGCCATTGCTGATTTGAGTACAAAATCTGATTTTGTATTTCACTTGTTTATTGTTGATTTAATATAATAAAGATATTGAGTATAGGTTTGATTATTCAATGTTGTTTTACTCATAAATTTTTGATATAATCATCATCATTTCATCGGTACATTGTATACAAAACCTGAGTTGTTCACTACTCATGATTTGAAGTGCATCTCACTTACTGTCAAAGGCTAATAATAAATCCGTTTGGTCATCTTACTACATGTTTTGATATTGGTGCAATTTCTTAATTAAATTTTGTGTTTTGTCACCGTTTAACCACTATTGATTTGAGTACAAAATCTGAGTTTGTATTGTTGAAGTTGTAACTAGAGTCGGTCTTCATAATGTAAATTTTATCATTGATATATATTCATTATATTTATATTTATATTTATATTCATTATATTTTTTCAAAGCATGTTCTTCATGCTTAAAAAAGAGTAAACAAGAATTTATCTTGAGTAAAAAAAATGTGTTTGAGTCATATCCCACTTGGACATTTGTAAGAAAATGAAATTTGAATTTTTATGTTGAATCATAAGTCCACAAATTGACCAAGTCAACCCTCTTTGAACAAGTTAGCCTAGGCCTCCAAAATACACCTACTTGACCTCCTAGACAACTATATATAAGAGGGAATTTTGACCTACTTGGGACATTCATTCAAGCACACAATAAGAACATATTTGAACCTAGCGAAGAAGAAGAGAAATCCGAGTCAAAGGAGAGAGAAAAGACAGTCAAAAGACAAGAAGAATATTCTAAGTTAACCAAAATTTTACCCAGGGAAAACTCACATGTGTGATTGTAATTTCTATGGATAAGGCCAATGTTTTTCAATTATAGGCCGAAATTTAGCCCTAGTTGCAGATCTGAAATTTATGAGATTTTCCCAGTTTTGGACAAGTTTAACTAGCAATGACTTTGACTTTGGAGGTGACTTGGAGGAGGGTTTTGGACTTAGTATCTTTGTGGTAGATTTCAGTATCAGTTTTGGTCTTCGATATCTCATTTTGATATGATTCTATGAGAGAAGGATTGTTGGGTTTTCCCCCTTGTGGGGTTTTTCCCTGGCTTGGAGCCTAAATTTTGGTGTCTCTTGTTTCTTTGTGATCTTTATATTTTGTACATTTGTATAACTGATTGATGAAGAAGACATAATACATAATAAGAAGGCGACTAACATTCATAAGCAACTATCAAGAAGAGGAACAAGCACCAATCTCTATTACACTTGGTTTCTCCACATGGTTTCAAAGCTAAGGTGAAGGAAGGAAGATCACTATTTGTTGGAATATTTGAAGAGATCACTCAAGAGATAAGCAAGGAATCTTGGATGCCACCCTCTTGAAGACCTCTTGAAGACATCTGCATCAATAGTTCTCATTCATCCTTGAAGATATTATTGTAACAATTATCTCTCTCACTCACAAGTAAGTACTTTTCTATTATCCATGTCTAATTCTCCCAATAAAATGACATCTATTAGAAAGGAAGGGAATAAACTTGATGGAGCATCAATTTCAAGGCTTGGAAAAAGAGGATCAATTTAGTCCTTAAAGAAAATGAAGTCATGCAATTTGTTGAATGTAAAGTTCCAGTACCAAACAAGAACAAAGCTCAAGAAATGACCAAATATAATAAGGGAGAAATTAGAGTTCAAAGGATTCTCTTTGAATATGTCAAAGACCATCTCATTTCTTTTGTTTCATATTTGTCCACATCCAAGGAATTTTATGATACACTAGTAAATTTATACTCGATCAACCCAACCAGACAGAAGATATCTCTAAGGAATCATCTCCACAGAATAAGAATGTTAAAAGAAGAGGACATAGCCTCACATTCATGCAGAAAATATAAAAAATCAAGGATCAACTTCAAGGACTTGGAGTAACCATATTTGAATATGAATTTATCACCTTTGTAATCAATGCTCTACCTCTAGCTTGGGATGTTTTTGCAGGAGGTATCTATGCAAGAAACGAAACTTTGACCTTTGAAGAAATACAGGCTCTATGTGTTATAAGAAACAAGGTTGAAGGCCAAAGTTGACATTGAACCGAATAATGAAAAATCTAAAGGTTTTGCAGCCAAATCAAAGAATAAGTTTGGAAAATTTTGACCTCAACACAAAAACAACGGCAAAAAGTATTATAAAAACAAGGATATGCCCAAAGTTCAATGCTTTGATTGCCATGAATATGGAAACATCAAGAGGAATTGTCCCAAGAACTCTAAAAACAATAATAGCAATAAGAGGAAGGATATAAATGAAGCATTAACAACTGAAGATGAAGAAGCTCCAAAGAAACCCAAAGTCGAGGACAACAAGGATCTTTACTACTAGCATTAATGAAGATTATAGCAGGTGTACATAGCTCTACAATTTATCTTTGTACCAGGTTTGCAGTCAAGTTTTCTATTTCTTAGATGGCAGATGGAATAGTATTTGTTATTGCCAATATAGTTATGGGGATAACATAGAAATCTATTTGGATTCATAAATTAAGTCTTTTCATGGAAATCAAAATTAAGAGGGAGCTCATAGTCCTTTATAATGAAGAATCGGCTCACATAAGCAAAAAGAGGAGTCTCCTTGATAGTTGTCTACATAGAATTCATCACAGAACTCTAGAATAAGAATAGAGTTACATTTGTAGATAATATATAGATAGATTCATGTCTACAAGTTTTCATTATGAATATTTAGAGTAAGCTAACATTTCTCTCCAAAGAGTAAGGAAGCTAACAAAATGACAATCAAGAAACCAACATAATAGTCAAGATGTATTTCAATGGTAGTCAACATCCAAATTGCAACATGATAAATATTCTTCCAACTAGATAGAATATTCATTTAAAATTCCATTTCAAACTTATGCATCAAGGGATGAACTAGCGTCTCTACAATCGCTAGAGAAAGATATTTTAGGAAGCAAGTTTTTCTTATAGCAGATCATGGAAAAACATATTCTACCACAGAATCAGGCAATTTGAAGTACACATCAAAGAAGTAAACATTTAACACTAAATGGAAGCATGGAAGCAAGTCTTGAAAAGTTCCTCTCAATAAAAGGAATATGTTCATTTACCTCAGATTATTCTCGATTCTTGAAAGATGAAGGATTCTCTTGAAGAAAACCTCGTACTTTGGATGATTCAAAAATAACTATTGAGTTAGATATTCGAAGGAAGTTGAAATGGATACACTACTACTCATATTTTGGCAGAAAAACTAAGAAGAACTTGTGACCAAGATTTTTTAGATGGTAAGTTGGCAGATTATACATCTATGACAAATACTATTTAGAAAGAAAGTTCTGATATTATACAGATAGTTGATTGGGAGGCTATGAAAATCAAGGACACCTCGATTAGGTTTAACAGTGTTGATGATAAGTTGGGATGTTATTTACAGTTGATTCCACTTCAGAAAAAATTCCATGGTATTATAAAGAAAGTAGATATGGAAGCTTGTACAATCAACTATGAAGCGGTTTGGCTCCTCAAAATGTTCGATGGTATTTCTAATGACATTTTGGATTTGATATTTTATATTAGTCAAATATGCTTAAATATTCTTAAAGATCCAAGAAGGTTGAAGCACATTATGATTCGTGAATTGATGGAGCCATAAAGCTATAAGATATCTCCACTGACGGATAAGTAGTCGATGTATTAATGAAGTTCCTTTTCATGGAAAATGATGAGTATTTTTAGACGAGCTTGGGCTTGTGGATATATCCTCCCTAGTTGAGAGGGAGTGAGGATATCCTCCCTAGTAGAGAGGGAGTGAGGATGGACACCGTGTTCTCCATGTGTCATGTACTATGGTCAGGACTAACTGTCGTAAGTCTAGTGCATGAACACGGGTAGGGAGAATGGTGGATTGGATAAGCATCAAGGATGTACATTCTTGAGTCATGTATTGTGGTTGATTAGGATTAACATCCTAAGTCGAATACATGGACTTAGTAAAGAATGGTCCAATGGATGAACTTTACCTTGGGATTATGAAACGGTCATGTGAGGACATACCTGCGGAACTGATCTAGTAGAGAGATAGAGCGTACTTTTCAAGGATTTGGTAGTTTGACAATGTTGGTTTTGATAATGTAATCATCATTGATGCTTATTAATCCAGATCCTTTCTTATATGAATATTTCGACTTGAGAATATCATGTTGAGTCATTATGAATAACTTCCTAGTTAAGAGGGAGTGTTGAAGTTGTAGCTAGAGCCGGTCTTCGTAATGTAAATTTTATCATTGATATATTCATTATATTTATATTTATATTTATTATATTTTGTCAAAGAATGTTCTTCATGCTTATAGAGTCAAAAAGAGTAAAAATAATTTATCTTGAGTAAAAAAAAGTGTATTTGAGTCATGTCCCATTTGGACATTTGTAAGAAAATGAAATTTGAATTTTTATGTTAAATCGTAAGTCCACAAGTTGACCAAATTGTCTCTCCTTGGACAAGTCAGCCTCAGCCTCCAAAAGACACTTATTCGACCTCTTGGAAAACTATATATAAGAGGGAAATTTGACCTACTTGGGTCATTCATTCAAGCACACAATAAGAAAAAATTTGAACATAACGAAGAAGAAGAGAAATCCGAGTCAAAGGAGAAAGAAAAGATGAAGTCAAAAGACAAGGAGAATATTCTAAGTTGATCAAAATTTGAGCTAGGTAAAAATCACACATGTGAATATAATTTCTGTGGAGAAGGCCAATTTTTCCTGAGGCAGTTTCAGGCCAAAATTCAACCCTAGTTACGTATCCGAAGTTTCTAAGATTTGACCAGTTTGGGACAAGTTTGACCAACGTTGACTTTGAATTTAGAGGTGACCTGGAGGATGGTTTTGGACTTGGTCTCTTGCTGGCAGATTGATCTTGGGCTTGGTCTTAGATATCTCATTTTGATCTGATTCTATAAGAGAAGGATTGTTGGGTTTTCCTGCTTGTGGGGTTTTTCCCTGGCTTAGAGCCTCAATTTTGGTGTCTCTTGTTTCTTTGTGATCTTTATGTTTTGTATGTGTATAATTGCTTGATGAAGAAGATGTAATAAGTAATAAGAAGGAAGCTAACATTCACAAGTAATGAACAAGAAGAGGAATCAAGAACTAATCTCTATTACACTTGGTTTCTCAACATGTATTACACTTATTTACTGGTGATTTCAAGATATATAAGAAACACTTCAAGGGCTGATTTTAAGTGACATTTTTTCTTTCACATGCCCACTTAATTTTTGAGCACATGCACTAATAAAATCTGACATTCAAACTCATATTCCACTGTTCTACTGATTCAAGTTGTTGATTTATACATTATTGTTTATTTGGACTTTAGGAAATGAGGAAAAAGACTTTAAGGCACAAATTAGATGATATTGATCATAATGTTGAAACATTGATAAATATGAGCGCTTTCATAGAGAACATGTGACCAAGAATAATGAATATTTATCGTCTTTTGGTTTAACAAACAAGCAAGTTGTAAATCCACTAAGTAGTATATTATTTTTTTAATAATGTTTAATGAAATTTTATAGGCAAGAGATTTATGTATATATAGTATATATATAGTATCTATCTATCTATCTATATATATATATAGATATATAGATATATATAGTATATATATATATATATATATATATATATATATATATATATATATATATATATATATATATATATATATATATATATATATATATATATATATATATATATATATATATATATATATCTATATATATATATAAATACTATATATAAGAAAAAGAGTGCAAAGAACATGCAAAGACAAAACAAAAGGAAAGTAAAGATACAGTATCAACAACTCGTAGAAGGCAACACATTTGTGATTCAACAAATGCAGTTGGTGAAAATAATAGTTGTGATTATGTGCAGCCTGATATAGCACATGGTGATGTGTTTAATGAAATTTTATAGGAAAGATATATATATATATATATATATATATATATATATATATATATATATATATATATATATATATCTATATCTATCTCTCTCTCTCTCTCTCTCTCTCTCTCTATATATATATATATATATATAAGAAAAAGAGTGCAAAGAACATGCAAAGACAAAACAAAAGGAAAGTGAAGATACAGTATCAACAACTCGTAGAAGGCAACACATTTGTGATTCAACAAATGCAATTGGTAAAAATAATAATTGTGATTATGTGTAGCCTGATATAGCACATGGTAATTGCAAACTCATATAGCACATGGTGATTTGCAACCTGATATAGCACATGGTGATGTGCAACCTGATGATCTCTTACCATAAAATCTAAGAAATATTGTTGAAAAACATGATCAAAGCAAAGGAACAGAAAGTTTGCAGATGATTTATTCAAAAATAAAAGATGTGTTTGAAGTGAAATATGCAGAGAATGATATTGATCTACATACTTCCACTTCTGATGTCGCCAAGAAGCATGCAGTTTAGGTTAATGAAAGCTATGAAGAGAGACTGCTTGCATCTAGTGTGCCTCAAAGTACACCTATTGCATCTACAACTTTTGATGGAACTTAGCGGATCAACTAGAAATATTAGTAGTGGTTTAGAAAATGTGTCTACTTTTGTCAAAAGACAAAGATTGGGTCAATATTTGTACATATCTATAGAAAGGAATGAAAAAGAAATAAAATTAGAAGGTAAGAAGCCATTCTTGATTGATGTATCGAGAGATGGTGAGTCCATTAGGAAAAATGTTGCAAGGTGGGCCTCTGAGTTGGGTGTAAGATGTAAGGCACAATTGGATATTTGAAAATCAAATTTTATAGAGCAAGATCTGCTAAGTGTCAAAAATTCTTTTGAGACTACTAGTGGAAAAATATCTAAAAAAAGTTACAAAAAAAAGATGAGACTTTTGATCAAAATAATTTTAGATACAATTGCAGAAAAACAATCAAGGAGGGAAAAGAGAGGTTAGACTCCACTCTATCTCCCAAATAGTGGGAGGCATTGAAAGAAAGTATGAGTTCCAAAGAATATTTTACAAAGAAGAATAAAGGCAAGAGAGTAAGAGATAATGTGAGGGATTCATATACATTTTGTAGAGGTGGGTCGCAAGCCAAAATGGGAAAATTGATGTATGTGTATGGCTTTTTGGTTCGATTTACGTTGTGTTATTTATTTTGATTCTTTATTGAACTAACTATATGTTGAAATTGACATTGTATTTAGGTGGAAAATAGTAATAGAGAAATAGGTGCAGAAAATATTGTCAATTATAATATGATAGCACTAGATCTTAATAAATATAATAGTAGGATGAAGTGGAAATCTAGTTCGTCATCAGAGATTTAGCAACCATTTGTTAGAATCCTAGTAAGAGCCTCTCTAAATCATGTCAACTCAAATGAAGGGTACCAACATTTAATAAGTTGCATATATGGTCTCAATGAGATAATTTTGCAGTTGGTTGTCTTTGTTAAGCTTATAATTTCTGCATGGAATGAGCATAATTCCACATATTTAGATGCGGTAAGAGGATCTATGATATCATTTCTTATTGTTTGGAAATTATGTATACAAATGCCTCTTAATATGTAGATTGAAAGGCTGAGCATAGGACAATCTAACCTAGTTTCTTTATTGTTGGATTGATCTAGACAACATAAATAACCATATAATAACACATTTACTTGAGCTAATGTGGATTGAAAGAAATATAACTTGAAATTAATAGTGACAATTACCATTATCCACACATTAAGCAATAGAAAAATCCAAACAAACACTTACAAGCCTTATTGGAAAACCCTTGGAATTGTGCATGGTAGTCAGCTTTATATGTTGAAATTCTAAGTAGATAATAGAATTTACTTTCATGGTAATTACTTGTGATTGAAATTCATGTTTTTCTTAGCTTTAATTTATTATTTATGTCATCAAGCAATTACAAATTAGAAAAATATAAAGAACATAATGCACAAGAGATAGAAGACACTAGAAATTAGGTTCTAAGCCAGGGAAAACCCCCATATATAAGGGGGAAAACCCAACCTATCCTTCTCTTATAGAATCAGATCAAAATGAGATATTTGAGACCAAGACTACCACCAAAAATCCAAGCCAAACCCTCCTCCAAGTCAACTCCAAAGTCAAAATTCAACATTGGTCAATGTGATCAGCTTCCTAAAATTTCAGCCCTTGAAATTTCAGGCCTTCCTGAAATCTCGCTCTTGAAATTTTGGGCTTGCAATTGGATCAAAACTTTAATATTTCTTCATAGTAATTCTCCTACTTGTGCGAGCTCTTTCTTCCATTCCTTTTTGTCCTTATCTCATTAGTTAGGTGCAGAATATTTGTATGATGATACTGAATCAAGGACCTCGAAAATGATCAAACTATCCTCTATATATATTTGTCCAAGAGGTCAAATAGGTGGCTCTTGGAGCCTAGGCCGACTTGTTCCCAAGGAGGGTCAATTTGACAGTTTTGGTGGTCTTTGACTCAATAATTTTTTTTTTCTTTTCCTTACAAAAGTCCAAATGGGACTGACTCAAGTACAATTTCCTTAACTCAAAATAATTTATCTTTTTTACTCTTTTGACTCTTATAAGCATGAAGAACATGCTTTGACCAAAAATAAATAATAATAATAAATATGTCAATGATAAAAATTTCATTTTATTACATTATGAAGACTAACACTAATTACATTTTCAACACTCCCTCTTAACTAGGGAGGTATTCATAATGACACAACAAGATACTCTCAAGTTGAAATATTATCATAAGAAAGGATTTCAGATTGATAAGAATCATCATAACCAACATTCTAAAAAATAGGAAGGCCTTGACTAACAAGATCTATCTCTCCACTAGATTAGAGCACAATGTTGGGAGGCTTAAATTTGGACACTGCCGCCTCTATAGGAACATACCTCATCTGGATGTTCATAAGGAATGTCCTCACAAGACTATTCTTATCATGGATACACATCCTCAAATAATATTGGTCCTCGGGACTATTATTATCTTGGATACAAATCCTTAAGGAATATTGGTCCCAAATGCTTATTCAATCCACCAATCTCCCTACCAATGCCTTCACTAGGCTTATGAATGATAGTACTGACCATAGTGCATGACACATGGAGAATATTGTGTCCATCCTCACTCCCCCTCAACGAGGGAGGAGATCCCAATTCCCTCTCAATAGGGGGAAATAACCACAAGTCCAAGCTTGTCAAACATACTCATCAATGCGTCAACTACTTGTTCTTCCGTGGAGATTTGTTGTAGCTTCTTGGCTCCTATCTGCATCACATTATAAGAGCTTCAACCTTCCTGGTTCTTTGATACCTTTGAATCCAACATGTCATCAAGTAGTTCATAACATACCTTATGGAGCCAAACTTTTTCATAGTTGATTGCACAAGCCTTCACATCTTATTTCTTCATAACATATTTTTTCTTTCACACACTTCCAAGAGATTATATCAGCTTCCGATCATCAATAGTATCTCTATAAACATCAATAATGCCAATCAATGTGTTCCCGGATCGAACCAATCAACTTTTGATACAATGACATCATAACTCTTCAACTTCTTGCTAAAGAATATTGCCCTAGATCACTCATCTTCTCTTTTGATCATAAGCTTCTTTGGGTTTTCTATCAAACTTCAATTAATATTATATCCATCCAAGATCTTACATATCCCTCTTTCCAGTTGAGGCAAGTGAAATTCTTGCTTTCATTCTACCCTCTAACTACTTTCTCCTTCTTCAATGATGTCTATTGGGATTCAAAGAAGTCTTCATGCTTTGTTGAGTTCTTCCAATGCTTCCATCTATTAGTCAAGCTTAGATACATCTTGTCTTGACCTACAACTTTTACTAGAAGACTATGAGAGAACAAATGACAAAGTAAAAAGATAATAACAATAGTAGTAGAGTACTTATCTTTTGAGGAAGGTCAACTCTCTCTTAACTTAGACCTGTTCACCAACCTTATTCTTATGATGTCATTCTTGTTATCATTAAGGGTTAAATCATTTTCTTCCAGCAGAAATGATTAGATAGGCATTTTGTTCCAAGTGTTTTTCTTAGTCCAATATTTGCTATGGTTTACAAACCCTAGATGCCAAATTTTTCAGGACTAGTCAACTTACAAATTGCAGGTTCTACATATATACAAACTCTAGAGATGTCATTAACAAGCTCTCTATATAGAATCCGTTTCAATTCTTGATTTAAATATCCTATTCTTTATATACAAGGAAATACTTCAGATGCTAATATATCAAAACACATACCTTTTTCTATGATACATTATTATCTTTCAAGATATCACTATCTTGGCATCAATACTATTAACATAGATCAATGATTGCAAAAGAACATAGTTTATACATACCTCTTTTAACTTTACCTTTGCAGAGATCTAATCTTTGAATTTTATTCAGTTGATATCTTCTTCCAATATAGATACTTCAGAATTTTAGCTACTGAACCACAAAGATATCTTTGGGCTACTTACAATGTACTTTGTTTTGGTTCATAGAATTTGCACATTTTTTGTTTATAAAGGAAGGTTAGTCTCTGTATATTCTTTAGACCTTTTTATATATACCTTTTAGGATTCAATGTCAAATAGGATGACTTCACGGATCATTCTTCTATTATGTAGAAGGAAGGAGTCTGTGGCTGCTTCACATACTTGTACCACAAATATGGGTTTCATATATTTTCATATTTCTTGTCATGATCCTTGCATGTACTATATGATGCTTCTATAGAGGTATTGCTTCAAATTTCGTTTTCTTAGTCTTCATTGTCATAGGCTTGAGGATTAATACTTGAGAAGTATAAATCTTCAATTGATCTAGTTCATCAAGAAAAACTCGCATATCAAAGTTCCATAGAGAGTTTCGTATATCACAGTGCCACAGAAGGTTCAAATTGTCTTCACAAAAAGTTTGTCACATGTTTAGATTCTTATTTTTCTCTTCGTTATTCTTGGTAGTATAGCTACTTCATGTTCTATTTTTATAGAGATACGCTTCTTCTAGCTTCAGATTCCACAAATTTTAATTCCTTCCATAGATGAAATACCTCAGTCTTTCGGTCCTATTGCATAGAGTTGATCACATAATTCTACACAAAGGTATATGAGGCTTGGTCCTTTGGAAAGATAAGTCACAGGTAAGCCTTGCTTCTTCATTCATATAATTATATGCCTCAAAGGATCCATAGAGTTATGAGATGATTCATATGGTTTTAGTTCCTTTCATAGATATGGTTCCCTTTAACTACATATCACAATGCATATGATTAGCCTTAGATCTTGTCCTCTATAACATTTTTTTTCCTTTAGGGCTGGCATACAATGCCACAAAATGTTTTGGTTATTATCGTAATATATTGTCATAGTTAGGTTTAGGTCATTGTTTTGTAAACACTTCCTTGTTCTTGGTATAGGCTGTATAGAAGAAATATTATTTTGAAATAGGTGCCTCTAAAATTTGCCACATAGAGAACAAGATTAACTTCTTCAAACTAATTAACGTTTAGAAAATCTGGATACCTTGAATAACTCATATCTTGGTGAATGTCTTGGATTTTCAGAGGTATAATGCCACAAGTTCACAAATTTCGAACCTTTGTTCATATTTTCAATTAACCTGCTCCTTTGCTTGATAGATATGCCCAAAAATTGCTTTAGTATACTAGTCTTGCTTATGAATGTCAGTCATGTCATAGAGATATAGACCACTTCACAGAGATGTCGGTGCTAAATTCATTACAGAGAAAGATACTATAGGATATGCCTTAGACACTTCCTCACGTGCCTCAAAGATGTATTAGACCTTCGAAGATTAGCTTCAGAACCGTGTATATATCACCAGTATTCCTTCTCTATTTTGGCCTTTATCCTTTGTTAGATTCTTCATAGATTTCAGATGGAGGAGACTACTTGAATGTGGTTTCCAGAAGTATGCTTAGCCACATTAAAATTGAATGTCACAAGAAGATGCTTCCATAGTAAGCTTGGTAAGTTTTAATGTTGTTCATTTGTGTGGCTTGGGATGTACTCCAAGCCCTAGGGTTTAGGGTTTGGAGGGAAAATCACCACAAGGGAAACTTGTGGGCTTGGAACCCAAGTATGGGGTTTTGCACCCATCGTGATTTGGGAAAAAAAATCGTGATGGAGATATGACATGTGATGGATAAGGATGATAGTGCTTGGCAATGATTCTAACGCATTGAAAATGATTTGAATTCGAGTTGTCGTTAGAGAGAAATGAATTTTTGAAGTTGACAAGGTAATTGTTGGTTATCAAGTCATGCATGCTTGGTGTAAAACAGCTCCAATAGACGTGTCTCTTCAAGATTCGTTGGAGCCCTTGTATGTGTATAAATACAAGGTGTATTGGAATCATTTTCATCATCCTAGAGTGGGAAATATACCTCTAAAACAGAAGGAGCCTTAGCCGCAGTAAGGGAGCCAAGGACAACGTAAGGGTTTATGTTTGCTGTGGTGACAACATGGAGGTCTAAGGGCTATCTAGGAGGCAATAAAGGGTTGTTCCAAGTGTGTGTTAAGAGTTGTTTTCTGGGAAAATAAGGCTGCATGTTTGGAGGACAAAACAATGTTATTTTGAGGGAAATTGGTGAAGGTTTGGAGGGAGGTTGAAGGCTACAACAATTGTTGTGCTAGGTCATAGGCCATAGCCAATAGCTAGGCCATCCTTTGGTGCTATGTTTGGGTGAAGCAAAGCACAAAGAGGCAGTGTAAGAGTGGAGGGCCTCTCCATTGGAAGACCAAAATTTTTAGAGGGTTGTTTTGCTGAGTTGCGTGGAGGAGTAGGGTTGTAGGTGATTCCCTAACCAGTGGTACAACTGTGCAGCGTGGTGAAACAATAGTATTTTGTGAAGTGTATTGGGTCAAGATGTGAATGGATTGGATCAGTTTGTTAAGCAGCCTATTGATGCCATGTGTATGATCTTCCAAGGTGTTGAATTGTCATACTAGGAGTAGATTCAGTAGTGATTGGATTGGGTGCCATAGGTCTGATTGGAGGGAAGCATGTTGGCTACCCAAAGTAGCCTTATACGATCTATCTTGAAGGGTGAAGAACATTTGAAGGTTGGGTGAAGATAGGTTCCGAAGTGCAACACTTTGATGGACAAAAGTTGTTTTTGGCCTAGCAGATAGGATCTCGGGTATTGGTCAACCTAGAGAGCAGATTGGATTAGCCCATGTACACTCTACAGATGGACGTACAACAATGTTAGGTGGCATCCCTCCTAAAGTCTCGATGTGTAGTGGCCTTGATGGAATAAGGCACTACCAGTGAGCAGTACAGAAGCAAAGGACTGGCAGGACAAGACACAACAAGAAGCTGCAGTGAAGTTTTTCATTCTATCTTGTATACCATAGACTGTTGTATTATTTAGATTTGGTTTAATATAATGAAGATTGGTGATTGTACATTATTGTACAATTTTGTTTAAAACTGTGTATATTGTGCATATGTGATTTATTTGTTTATATTTGCACTGTGCAAAGTAGTTTATGGTTGAGATTCTTGGTTTGGAAGCGTTAGTGATTTTAAGGCTCTAACCTAGACCCAAGGTCATGGAAATTCAACGTGGTATTAGAGCATGTTTGAGCTACTTTGAAATTAAGTAAATCAGTGTTGTGCACAACGAAGTACAACGTGAGAGGGAGTTGGTCACATTGTAAGTGAAGGGCTCACTACAATGTCAAAGTTACAGGGAGGCATCCGGTATGAGGACAGGTTGGAGGGGTTGTCCAACTATAGTCCTTGGAAGGAAAGGATCAAGTTTGTATTACAGGTCAAAAGGCTGTAGGAGTTTTCCGAGAAAGAGATCAAGAAGCCAATCAACCCTAAGGAGATAGAAGTATATGAAGATTAGGATGCGAGGACAAGATTGATCATCCTAGATGGTGTGAAGGATGCCCTAATACCTCATTTTTTTAGGAAGAACAAGGCACATGAGATGTGGATGGCTCTTCAGAATTTGTTCCAGAATAAGAATGAGAACCATGTACTGGTATTGGAGGATAATTTGAAGTTCACCAAGATGATAAAGGGTGAAAGTGTGACCTCATATCTGACGAGATTGTCTCAAGTTAAGGATGAGCTTACTGCCATCAGTGTGTCTACCTCAGATGGAGATATGGTAAGGATTGCCCTGAAAGGGTTCATCGAGGATTGGAAAACCTTCATCAAAGGGATCATTTCCAGATTGGGATAGGTTGTGGGATGACTTCATTCAGAAAGAGTTGCGAGATGAGGATCTTCATCTGAAGAAGAAGGCTTCAGATGATGACATGACACTTGCATCGTGAATGAAGGGTAAGCAAAAGAAGTACTTGAGTAAATTCAAGTGTTTCAACTGTGGTGATATGGGTCATTATTCGTCAAGATGTCCGATGAAGAAGAAGGGTGATGACGAGAAGAGGAAAGGAAAGCAGGCCACCAATGTTGCCACTTCAGTTGAGATAGATGATCTCTCCTAGAGATTGGAAGAGGAGGACTTTGCTATGATTTCTCATTTCTTGCAGGGTACTGTCACTGAGGATGGATGGCATGTGGACAGTGGTGTGATGAAGAATATGAAATGGTCATAGGAGGTTTTTAAGACATTAGTTGAATGGGACTCGAAGTTGCACATGGTTTTGGGTGACAAGAGTCAGTTGGAGATTCGAGGATCGGGTGTTGTGCCACTCAGGATGGAGACAAGATGTGTGATGCAGGTCTAGGATGTGATGTTTGTACAAGGACTCAGATATAGCATGATTTCCTTCTCGATGATCGAGAGGAAAGGGTTTGAGGTCTTGTTTTAGGATGGGAAGGAAAGACTCAGGACTAGAGGGTCTAAGTCCTATGTGATTGTACTCAAAATTAGAAAGCATGGTCTCTACAAGTTGTTGGGAAAGCCTGTGGATCAGGGAAAGAAGTAGGTGGAGTAGGTATAGGTTCCAAAGAAGTAGGAGTAGGTGTAGGTACAGGTTCCAGAGAAGCAGGAGAAGGTGCAGGTGTAGGCTTCAAAGGAGCAGTACAGGTTCCCAAGAAGAAGGTACACCTTCCCGAGAAGGAGTTCCAGGTTCTAGAGGCTCAGAGGGAGTCAAGTTCAAGAGGGAGCTTGCAGATTCAGAGGGAGACTCTGCAGCCCAAGAAGAACATTGGTCAGTGGGGAGAAAGGGTGCTCCTACAACTACTAAGAAGGAACCATGGAGGGAGTGGAAGACATTACAAGAAAAGAGGAAGAAGTAGGGTGCTTCCAGCAATGACAACGACACTTCTAAGAAGGGCATAGTTCACTGTACATGGATTGCTATAATTGTGAGTGCCAAGATTTAGGAAAGTGTTGCAAAAAGTGATGACGATGAAGAATTACTTACTAGTATTGGAAGTACCTCCATCGCTAAGAGGGAGTGTTTATTTTTGTAGCTTGGGATGTACTCCAAGCCCTAGGGTTCAGGGTTTGGAGGGCAAAGCACCAAAAGGGTAGCTTGTGGGCTTGGAACCCAAGTATGGAGTTTTGCACCCATCGTGATTTGGGCAAAAAAACCGTGATGAAGATACAACATGTGATGGATGAGTATGATAGTGATCAATGATATGATTCCAATGCATCAAGAATCATCCAAATCTGAGTTGTCGTTAGAGAGAAATGAATTTTTGAAGTTGATAAGGTAATTATTGGTTACCAAGTCATGTAGGCTTGGTGTAAAACAACTCCAATAGATGTTTCTCTTCAAGATTTGTTGGAGCCATTTTATGTGTATAAATACAAGGTGTATTGGAGTCATTTTCATCATTCAAGAGTGGGAAATATACCTCTGAAATAGAAGGCGCCTTAGCCATGGCAAGGGATCTGAGAAGATACAACGTAGAGGGGCCAAGGACAATGTAAGGGTTTATGTTTGTTGTAGGTGACAACGTGGAGGTCTAAGTGTTGTCTAGGAGGTAGTAAAGGGATGTTCCAAGTGCATGTTAAGGGCTATTTTCTAGGAAGATAAGACCACATGTTTGTAGGACAAAACAATGTTGTTTTGAGGGAAGTTGGTGAAGGTTTAGGGGGAGGCCAAAGGCTACAACAACTATTGTGCTAGGCCGCAGGTCATAATTAGCAGTTGGGCCATACTTTGGTGTTGTGTTTGGGTGAAACAAGGCACAGAGAGGCAGTGTAGGAATGGAGGGCCTCTCCCTTGGAAGATCGTAGTCTTTAGAGGGTTGTTTTGCTGAGGTTGCGTGGAGGTGTAGGGCTGTAGGTGATGCCTTTACTAGTTGTGTAATAGTGCAGCGTGGTGAAACAACAATATTTTGTTAGGTGTATTGGGTTAAGGTGTGACTGGATTGGATCAGTTTGTTGATCATCCTATTGATGCCATGTGTATGAACTTCCAAGGTGGTGAATTTCCATACTAGGAGAAGATTCAACAATGATTGGAATGGGTGCCATAGGTATGATTGGAGGTTAGCGTGTTGGCTACCCAAAGCAGCCCTAAACTAGTTATCTTGAAGGATAAAGAGAAGCTGAAGGTTGGGTGAAGATAGGTGTTGAAGTGCAACACTTTGATGGACGAAAGTTGTTACTAGCCTGGCATATAGGAGCTTGGGTATTAGCCAGCCTAGAGAGCAGATTGTATCAACCCATGTACACTCTACAAATGGACGTGCAACAGTGTTAGGTGGCAACCCTCCTAGAGTCTCGATGTGTAGTGGCATTGATGGACTAAGGCACTACTAGTGAGCAATACAAAAGCGAAGGACCAACAAGATAAGAGACGATGTAGAAGCTGCAACGAAGTTTGTCATTGTATCTTGTATACCATAGACTGTTGTATTATTCAGATTTGGTTTAATATAATGAATATTGGTGATTGTACATTATTGTATAATTTTGTGAAAACTATGTATATTATGCATATGTGATTTCCTAATTTATATTTTCCATTGTGAAAAGTAGTTTATGGTTGAGGTTCTTGGTTTGGTAGCGCCAATGATTTTAAGACTCTAACCTAGACACAAGGTTGTGGAAATTCATCAAATTCCACATAAATTGTCTTGACTTCTTATGGTATTGTCTTTCTTGTTAGAAAATTATATATTACAGAGCAATGGAACACATAAAATATTGCAGAAATATAAACACAGGAAACACATAAAACAAGAGAGACACAGATATATGTGGTTCACCCAATTTGGGCTACGCCCACGGAGAAACAACTAGTCCTTCCTTTTATATTATCTAGCAAAATGAAGAGATACAACCTACATCAGATCCACTGTAATTCCCTCTTCACTCTCACACAATATCCTCTCTCTTTCTCACTCAGAATACACATCTACATAGCCGCAATACAATTCCCTCATATATAGCGAGGGGTTTCCTTCTAGGGAAAAAAACCCTAAATTAAACATAACTTTACCGTTAGATTTCCACCTAATTAACGACCCAGATTGACTACGAAATTACAACATTTTACAAAGCAATTCTACATCTATTTTTAGCTGTCACCCCCCTGGACCCCCCTGGTGGCACACATAAACGGGCGGTGTGGCCGCCACATTACGAGCTAGGGTCCAATGCGGTGATACCTTTGAATAAAGAAGATAATCAGGCTCCACACCCAACATTTCTTGCTCACTATTTTTCTTCCAGACTTAGAATTAGTTAGGGCTTCTTCAATGGTGCTCCTACCTTCACCTTAGCTCTGATACCATGTTGTAATTCTGAGTAGATAATAGAATTTATTTTCATGGTAACTACTTGTGATTGATATTCATTCTTTTATTAGTTTTACTTTATTAGTTATGTCATCAAGAAATTACACATTAGCAAAATATAAAGAACATAATGCACAAGAGATAGAAGACACCATAAATTAGGTTGCAAGCCAGGGAAAAACCACACAAGGGGAAAAGCCCAACCAATCCTTCTCTAAATGAGATATCCAAGACCAAGACTACCACAAAAAATCCAAGTCTATCCCTCCTCCAAGTCACCTCCAAAGTCAAAAGTCAACATAGGTCAGTCTGACCAGCTTCCTAAAATTTCAACCCTTGAAATATCGCTCATGAAATTTTGGGCCTGCAATTGGATCAAAACTTCAGTCTTTCTCCACAGAAATTCTCCTACTTGTGCGAGCTCTTTCTTCTCTTCTTTTTTTCCCTTCTCTTCATTGGTTAGGTGCAAAAGATTTGTATGATGATAATAAATCGATGTCCTCCAAAATGATCCAAGTTTCCTCTATATCTATCTATCTAGGAGGTCGAATAGGTGGCTCTTGGTGCCTATGCCGACTTGTTCCCAAGGAGGGTTGACTTGAAAATTTTGTTGGACTTCGACTCAATAAAAAAATATTTTTCTTTTCTTTACAAAATTCCAAATGGGACTGTCTCAAGTATAATTTCTTTGACCCAAAATATTTTTTCTTTTTTACTCTTTTGACTCTTATAGGCAGTATGAAAATTCTTTGACCAAAAATAAATAATAATATTAATAATAATAATACAAATTTCATTTTAGTACATTATGAAGACCGAAACTAGTTACATTTTCGACATTATAGCAATGGATTTCTTCTTTGTTTTCCCATTTACAACTCTAGAAACCCTTTGCTCCTTTATTCCTACAATTATGGAAGAATCCCTGCCTGCTTTGTGCTAAGATATTTTTAGAGATCCTCCTTTGTCTTTTGTATGATTAAATGGAAGACAAACCAATGGATTAAAACACAAATTGAATTGAGTACAACCTCGCTCCCATCAACATTGTCATCTGATTTTAGAGTTTAAAACCTATCTTTTGGGTCATGGTACTTTCATTTTGAACTAAATTTGCAGAGTGTCAACTTTCATATAATACCAAGATCAATAATATGAGAACCATCAAGAAAAAAAACTAAATTACAACAATATCAAAATAAATCAAACAACACAAAACAAAATCTAGATTACATCAATATTAAAAGGGTGCTAATTAGCATAAAATACAAATCTTGACTCTCTTTAACTTATACGAAACTCATGCTCACCTGGCCTCTCTAGTGGGGACTCATTATTTGTGGCGACAAATGAAACCTATAGCCACACTACTAATCTACACACCTTTTGATGATCGTTGGAAAACATCATCATATGTTATTATCTCCTCACAATTACCAACATAAATCATCAATGTCATTCAAAACAATAGTGAAGGCACCATTCAGGTATGTGTGTACGCTTAATATAGGGCATAATTAATTGAATGTATAACTCCTCCTTTTCTTGGCTTGTTGGAAGCATTCACCTTGTAGATGGATGAGGGCACCACAAATTGCATAGATGTTTATGGCAGATAGATTTTATTGTTAAATGATAAATTTTAGAGACTTTTGTTGTTTCTCCTCTTTGGATGGTTCAATGATTATGATTGGCACAAAGTTTGTCACCATCTTTCTTGAATGAATCTAGAGCTGAATACAAGCTAGAGTGTCATTTCTCTAACTTGCAAAATGCAATATCAACAAATTCAAAACTCCTACTACTAATGCAAGTATTGATGTTTCATTTATTTTAGTGTAGATGTAGTTGTGTTCTCTAGAAAATGTTCTTTTAGACAAATTTATATCTTGCATTATTTACTTGACTATTGAATGCTTTGTATATTTTTTTCATGATGGTTAAACCACATGTAGAGCAATTTTATCAAAGCAGCACGAAAATGAAAATGCATTGATGTCAACAGAGATGTCGATATTGATAGTGATCTTGATGAACTAGACAAGCATGTGTAGCGCAATCGTAGTGGTGCTAAACTTGAGGTAACATAATAGTTGTTGTAAGTTATCTGTCCCAATATTTTGTCATTCACTAGTACAAAATGGCTAATTAGTTACTAAAAAAAACGACTAAAATTTGCATATAAACAACCATTTTTCAGTTGGTGACCAGTAGTAGCTAATTTATAGTATCTTATAACGCAACCAATTTTTAGTCATTTTTAGCTTAGTCATTAATTTGTTGTCTCAATTTCATCATTTATTAGTATATTTAGTCATAAATCTGGTCATTAATTTAGTCATTGATTTAGTCATTAATTTCCACAATTAATGACCAAATATAAAACAAAATATGTTATTATCTGATCACCCAAGAAAACCAATTAATGACCAAAGAAGTATAACAAAAAATGTTTGTCGTGTTATAAGACTGTAAATTAGTTACTAATAGTCATATATATGAAAATTTTAGTTATCGTTTGAAACCAATTAATGACCAAATAAATATGATTAAATTTTGGTTGTGTTATAAGATACTATAAATTAGCTACTAATAGTCATATGTATGCAAAATTTAGCTGTCATTTGTAATCATAAATTTATCATTTGCAGTAGTCATTTATCTTTTTTGGTAGTTTCATATTCATTATATAAATGACTAATTTAGTAGTTTATATTCATTTCATTTACTTTCATTAATAATCATTATAAACAACTAACTTAGTCGTATATTCATTTTATTTGTGTTCATCATTAATCAATATAAACTACTAATTTAATAGTTTATATTGATTTTATGTGTTTATTATCAATCAAAATAAATTAATTAGTATGAATTTGCAACTAAATTAAAAAAATTCATACAATGTGCATGTTTATGTAATATAAAAATGCAAAGTTACATATGTTAATTACAATGCTAAATAATATCAAGTGCAACTAAATAATTTCAACCACAAATTATATTGTATGAAATGTCAAGTATTACAATATGACTTTCCAACTTAATACTGGTTGGACTAAAATTTACACATAAAATGTTGTTTCATTACTTCAAAACATTATCATTGTGTTTCCAAGGCATTGTAGGTGAATTCACCAACTATGAAAACTTGACCATCAGTCTCTGTGTGTCTTATGCGAGATATTTGCTCCAAGGGTATCACTAGACCGATTCTCTTCTCTCTCTCTTTTTGTGTTTGTCGCTCCAGTGTTATTATTCTCCTCTTTCTTCAATTCTTGCTTCTTACCATCAATATTGAGTTCCTTTTCTGAAAACAAAATAAGATACAATGCAGAGTGTAAGACATGAAAGACAATGAACACTAGAATATAAACTAAAGTAGACTATAAAGGATTTATATGACATATACCTCAACATCAGCAATGTCAAAACCATTCCCCCTGATAAAAGTAAGAAACTTGAACAAGTTTTCTTTAGTTGAGCGATAATGGTCAAATGAACTGTATAAATAAAGCAAATAAAATGCCACCATAGAAAATAACACCATAGTAACTTAGTATTCAACCTTCAGGGAAATCTTAGGCACAATCATGCCAACTAAGTTACATGATAAAAAGCTCAAGTTGTAGATAATTTGTGAAAACAAATAATCTGAGATGTGATGTTTAATCCTTGTCATTTTATTCGAAACAACATTTCATTCTCTAACACATGAACTTGGTCAAGTATATAAGCAACATGTGCTCGAATAACAACATGAAAGTACACTTTTCTAATAGTCATGAAAATCTTTTAACACAAAACAACTAAAAGGATTTCAATTAATATATCGTAATACTTATTTCATCTCCAAGATTTGGTTGTTTTTTAAATGGACATGATACCAAGTATTTCAATTTCATAGTTAAAAGACAAAAAAAAAATGTTCAAAATACAATCAAACAATAAAGAGAAGATATCATGGAATGAACATTGCAATTATAAAAAAAATTGTTTACCTATCCACCGATGTCTTGTCTAGCATTCGTAAAACATTTTCTTACCCAAAATAACCAATGAGGTGAAAGAATCACAACATTAAAAACTATAGGAATCCGTACTAGGAACATTTTCAGAGTAGATGGTTCAGGTTCCTGAAGGATCTCCAACAAAAAATGAATCATATCCAAGTCATTCTTTGCATTGTCTCCCCATCCTTTTTCCAATCACATTTCCTATAACCTGCCCACACTAGAGTCAAGTAATAATCAAATGAAGGAATTTACATTTGTTTTTATCTTTTATATCTATAAACTTTGAATCTAAAAATATTTTAACACAAAACAACTATAATACTAATATTATCTTCAAGTTTTAGATGTTGTTTAAATGGATATGATACCAAATATGTTAAATTTTATAGTTAAAAACAAAACAAAATCAAAGTAAAAGTTCAAAATATAATCAAACAATAAAGAGAAGATTTCATGGAATGGGCACTGCAATTATAAAAAGTCTTTTTACCTATCCACTGGTGTCTAGCATTCCTAAAATTTCTTGCCCAAAATAACCACGAGGTGAAATAATCACAAAATTTAAAAAAATAGGAATCCTTCCTAGAAACATTTCCAAAGTCGATGGATGAGGTGCCTGAAGGATCTCCAACAACAAATGAATCATATCCAAGACATTCTCTGCATTATCTCCCCATCCTTTTTCCAATCCCATTTCTTGTAATCTGCCCACACTTGAGTCTGGTAACATTCAAACAAAATATTTTATATTTTTGTAGAAAAAAATGGAGATTTGTCAAGCATGCTAACTGCATGGTACAGATACTCATAAATATTTGCAGAAAATAATATTAAAAGATTTTATATTTTTGTAAAAAAAATGGAGATTTGTCAAGTAGGCTAATTGCATGGTACATAAATTGTTTCCACAAATGTATCCATAAATATGGTGGATCTTACTCATAAATATTTGCAGAAGATTTGTCAAGCAGGAAACATGTACGACTTTGGAGTCCTAGTTGTGTGAACATTTGACATATTTGATGCAGATTCAGTTTTGTTGTTCTTTGTTTGAGCTTTGAAGGCCCTTCATTTGGTTAGCTTATAATAAGAGTACCTCTACCACCATAACCCTTACAAGAAGTTGGTGCTTGTCTACTTCTAGTCCTGCAAGTTACTATGGATGAAAAATAACAGAGGTCATACCCACATACTATAAATTTATAGACTTTTACTGTTAACTCAACCATTGTGAGTGTGAAAGGGAATTTAACTGCTTGGAGCATTTTGAGGGCCTAGAAGGTTGGCTCTCTACTATCTAGAGTTGGCCTTCAAGGTTTTTAGATTTGATTGTGATTTTACTTTTGGTCTTTTCCTTTTATATAGGAGTCACTTTGGAAGTCCCACTTTGTATGTACATCATTGTACCTAAAACAATCTCATTGACCTACTTCAGTAGCCATTTGTTGGACATTAATACATTTATTATATTTTCTTATTTTAACTTATCTACCGGTCTAACATATCCAAAAATTGTTTTACAACCAAACAAATATACTCAATAGATACACTAATACAATCACCAATAATCCAAGTGAAGCTTAAGATATCAATTTAGGAATAGGCAACAAAAAAAACAACTTTCTCTTGAATAACCATCCTTGAATAATACTTTTGAAATATGATAACATAAACAGCTAGGAATAAGGTCAACATGTTATGCTCTTAACCTGCAAAATAATACCTAGATACAGAATATGCGAAGAAAAGATACCCAGAACACAGAATATGCGAAGAAAAGATACCCAGAACACAGAATATGCAAAGAAAAGATACCCAGAACACGGAATAGCAATGATTTTATTATTCAAAGAGCAATGTTCACATGCCTCTTCGAGGGGGCAACCTCCAATAGAGCAGAGCTCGATTACAAAATAAGACACGATGCTCCTCGCAAGGAGTCTCTATCCTTTATATATGACTCATACATGCAATACCACGGGTCAATACCGTGAGTTTTATTAATACCATCTATCTAATACTACGGCTACGACCCATTTGCAACTAACTGTGGTCCCGTCATTAATTTCGGGTTAACCACTTACAAAATATATGGGTTTTATTGACTCTTTGACTATGACGTGATCCCAAGACATAAATAAGGGGGTTAGGGTGGGACCCTAACATGCCCTCCCCCTTAAGACTAGCCTTGTCCTCAAGGCTGAAGCTGCGGAAACTGCTGAAGAATAGTAGCTGGTTCCCAAGTTGCATCTTCTGGAGAGGTGTCTTTCCATTTGACGAGGACTTCCTTAATCATTTGGCCGTGCAGGTGCTTGTCTCTTGTGGCGAGGACCTATTCGGGTTGAAGCCAGATTGACCCTTCGTCGTCCAGTTCAGGTAGACTGGTTTGAACTCGGAAATTGTTCCCAATTACTTTCTTGAGGCATGATACATGGAAAACTGGATGGATTTTTGTAGTAGGTGGCAAATCCAACTTGTAAGCCACTTCTCCAATGCGCTGAAGTACTTGGTAGGGTCCGTAGAATTTTGGAGATAGCTTCTGACAACCCTTGTCTTTGAGTGATGTTTGCTTATATGGTTGCAGCTTCAAAAAGACTTGGTCCCCTTCTTGAAACTGGCGCTCTGAGCGATGCTGGTCAACCTATTGCTTCATGTGGTTCTGAGCTTGATGAAGATTCTCTCTAAGATGGGCGAGCATGGTGGTGCGGTGTTGTACGAGTTGATCCACTGCTTGTACTTTGGAGCATCCCTGGAGATAAGAAATAGGGGAAGGCGGAAGTTAACCATATACTGCTTCATAAGGAGTCATTTTAGTAGTGGCATGATAGTTGGTGTTATACCACCATTCCGCCAGCGGTAACCACTGTACCCAAAGGTGTTGCTTTTCTGAAGTGAAACACCTGAGGTAGGTTTCTAGACATTTGTTGACGGCTTCGGTTTGACCATCCGTTTGCGGATGATAGGAAGTGCTGAGTTTGAGTTGAGTGCCCTGTATCCTGAAGAGTTCTTGCCAAAAATTACTGGTGAAGATCGGGTCGCGATCAGACACAATAGAAGTGGGCATGCCATGTAGTTTGAATATCTGATCCATGAAAGTTTGCGCAACCAAAGTTGGTGTAAACGGGTGGGGTAGGGCACAAAAATGAGCATACTTTGACAAACGGTCCACCACCACCATGATGACTGACTTGTTCCCTGATTTGGGAAGACCTGTAATGAAATCCATGGAAACCTCCGTCCAAATTGATGTCGGAATGGGCAATGGTTGTAATGTGCCTGGTGTGTTGACGGTTTCTCCTTTGTGGCGTTGACAGACATCACATTCTGCGACAAAAGTAAGGATGTCCTTTTTCATGCCGGTCCAAAAAAATGATCTTCTGGTGCGAGCATAAGTTTTCTGAAAGCCCGAATGTCCTGCAATGGGGGATGAGTGCAATTCAGCCAATATGCGACTTTTGAGGGTTGATGTTGGTGATATTACTACTCTGTCCCGATAGCGAAGAATATCATCCTGCCAGGAGTAGCCCTTGATGGAATTTGGATCGACCTGCAATTGAGAAATGAGTTGGGATAGCCCTGGATGTGAAAACCATTCTCTGCGAGCTTCTTCAATCCATTCTGGAATGGGTAGGGAAATTGCTAGCAGAGTACTTTCTTCCTCAAATTGGCGAGATAATGCATCTGCTACCCTATTGTCTTTCCCTTTCTTGTAAATGATCTCATAATCATATCCCAGCATTTTAGCTAGCCATTTATTTTGTTGTGGGGAAGATAGGCGTTGCTCCAGAAAATATTTAAGATTGTGATGATCTGTGCGGATTTGGAAACGTCGCCCCAATAGGTAAGGGCACCAGGTGTCGACTGCATGTAAGATGGCCATCATTTCTTTTTCATAGGTAGATTGGCCCAGATTCTTCCCACTTAGTTTTTGGCTTGTGAAGGCCAAGGGTCGCCCTTCCTGTATTAAGACTGCCCCAATACCTGTCCCTGAAGCATCACATTCAATGACAAAAGATTTGTTGAAGTCAGGTAGTGCTAAGACTGGAGTGGAACACATGGCATTTTTGAGGGCTGTAAATGCCTGTTGGGCTTCCTCATTCCATAAGAAGGAATTTTTCTTTAGGAGTTGAGTGAGGGGCTTCGCTATGTGGCCATAGTTGCGGACAAATTTATGATAATAGCCGGTGAGTCCCAAAAATCCTCTCAAGCTCTTCAAGGTCTTAGGTTGAGGCCATTCTTGCATTGCCTGGATCTTTTTGGGGTCCACCTTGACACCTTCCCGCCTCACAATGTGGCCCAAATACTCAACTTCTTCCATGCCAAACGAACACTTGGACAATTTGACAAATAATTTATGTTGGCGGAGCAGTTGCAAGAGTAGATCTACATGGTGAAGATGTTCAACCCAAGTGCCACTATAGATGAGGATGTCATCGAAGAAGACCAGGACAAATTTCCTGAGATATGGTTTAAGAAGGTGATTCACAAGGCTCTGAAAAGTAGAAGGGGCATTACAAAGACCAAATGGCATGACCAGGAACTCATAATGGCCTTCATGAGTTCGGAATGCCGTCTTGGGAATGTCGACTTCCTTCATGCGAATTTGGTGGTAGCCTGAGCGAAGATCCAACTTAGTGAAGAATTGAGCCCCATTGAGTTCGTCCAACAAATCGTCAACCACCGGGATGGGAAATTTATCTTTGACTGTCAACTTATTGAGGGCCCTGAAGTCGGGACACATCCGCCACTCTCTGTCTTTCTTGAGCACCATGACCACTGGGGATGAATAAGGACTAACGCTGGGACGAATGACACCTGCTTCCAAAAGTTCCATGATTATCTTTTCTATTTCATTCTTTTGGGTGAATGGATATCTGTATGGCCGCACGTTTGGGGGTTGGGCCCCTGGAACCAATGTGATGCTATGATTATGTTCCCCTCGCGATGGTGGAAGCTCCTTAGGCTTGTCAAAGACCTGCCGATGTTTATTTAAAATTTGTTGCATCTCAGGATGAATTTGCAGGGACTGGGTTTCCACGACCTGGATGGCATTGAATTAAGCTACCACGCCATGATTGCCCTTTTTTAACAACTTTTCCATCCTATGCGAGCTGATGATCGAGGGGGCTCCCGCCTGGAGGCCACGGAGGGTATATGTGTAGTTGTTTTGCTTAAAACTCATATATAACTCCTGGAAATCCATTGTGATTGGCCCAAGAGTGCGAAGCCATTCAGCGCCGAGGACAATGTCGCATCCGCCCATGTGGATGGCAAACATGTGTGTTTTCAACTGATAATCCCCCATTTGAAGTTTGACATTTTCGCAGCGGCCTTCACATTTCATTGTGCCCCCATCCGCGATTTGGACTTGGAAGTTAGAGACTGCGTGTACAAAACAATGCACTGCGTCGGCGACTTTTTGATGGATGAAATTATGGGTACTTCCACTATCAATCAAGACTACTACTGGGCGATGTTTAAGAAAACCCCTGATTTTGAGAGTTTGAGGTGAAGAAATTCCTGCCAACGCATTTAGCGAAATAACTGGTTCGTCAGATACAATCTCCTTTTGGTTGTCTTCTTCTATCGCCTCAGGTTCCTCAAGTGGTGGATCTTCCTCAGTTGAGCTGTAGTCGGTGGCATCTATTTGAAAAAACTTGGGCTCCTTGCATTTATGACCAGGGGAATATTTTTCAGCACAGTAGTAACATAGTCCTTGCTTCCTTCTTTCGGCCATTTCCTGAGGTGACACCTTTTGGACCTTAAGTGTCTGAGTCGTGTTGTGAGCTTGTGGGGGACGAACTTTAGTGGGGAAATTGGGGCGGCTGTATTGGGCTGTTATGGCACATTCCACCTTACGAGCTACCTGGCAAGCCTCCGTCCACGTGGGAGGGTGGTGGAGTAGAACTTGAACTTTGATGGCTTCTGTAAGACCACTGATAAAACATTCCGTGTAGAACTCATCTGAGAGACTCTGAGTGCGGAAGGCTAAGGCTTCAAAAGCGATGATATATTCATCCACTGTACCCATCTGTCGGAGCTTAGTGAGACGTCCCAAAAAGGAGTCTCCCTGTTCATAGCGATCTCGAAGAGCTTTGGTAAATTGGGCCCAACTCTGAAAAGGTCCATTGCGACGTTGATGCCATTCCGCCCATTGCCATCGTTCATTGTCCAAGTACATGGTCCCCACCATAAGCTTAGTCCAATCATCTAGGAGACAATTCAATTTGAAATACTGGTCCATTTGTGCTAGCCATGCAGACGTGTGAGAACCCTCAAATTTCTGCATATCCAACTTGGGGGGTCGCTGACTGGGTGGTGAATGGGTGTGCCAGACGTGAGGAGAGTGGCTAGACTCACCCTCATGGTGTTCATGGCCATTATACGGTTCCTCGAGGGTTGGCTCCTTGCCCTTATCGAGTGCTTGCCGTACCTGGCTAGTTAGTCCGCTAATCATATTTTTGAGGTCGTTCATATCTGCTTCAATTTTTTCTAGCCTTTCATTGGCCATTGCTTGAGCTCTAGTTTCTACCATACACCAACTGGATGAAAAATTGGGACCGCCAATTTTTTTTTTTCTAATAAATTGAATGGTACCACTGTGCTCAGCTCGTCGTCCTGATGCTGATGGGCTAGATCACAAATAAGCGCCTCGGAAGATATCAGACTTTTTTTTTTTTGGAAAACTCCTAACGGAGTTTTACTCCTTCTTCATCAATACTGCAGTCGCCAAATCCTCAAAATGTCAATGCTGCCAAAAGTCCTGCGAAAAGTATACCTCGGCACAGGAACCCTTCACACAACTCCGATCTGGTGGATCTGAGAGATCTAAATGGTGGAACAACTGCTGCTGCGGATCTGATGGAGCTGCAGGACTGATGTCTGCTGCTGCGGCACGTCTTTGCACACGCGGATCTGGAATAGATGATGTGTGATCCCCCAATAGAAAAGGGAACTATGGTCTAGAGGAGTGTCAGGTGCTACAGATCGCAATATACATAAGGGTCTGACAGTAGTACTCGGCCCAATGTTTCAGGGCTCTAACTAAGGAGGATCGACCGTACCCTTAGCCGTACAACCCGACTACCCTATCATACGGGCAAGTAATCTCTCCGAGTGCTGTTCTCGGTGTACTATAGCCACAAGACGGCCGAAGGTTTATCTATGGCGAGGTTTCAAGGAGCCTAGGGGGCTTCCTATATACCCAGAGGGTACGTGGAAGACAGTCCGTGCATGGTTCTGTCTAATGCGCTACTACTCGAAGGGGTACCCACAGGGGTTACAAGGGAGTCCAACAGACGTGACCACCTCTTGTATTTCCTGCGTGCATGCCTCCCCAAATCCGCAGTTTTATGCGCTTAACGACAAATCCCGTGGTTTAAAGACGCCGGAACACGTCTCTAGCCAAAAAATTTTTTGCTAAAAATTGGAGATCCCACCGAGCCCTGGAAAGTGCTCTGATACCACTTGTTATGCTCTTAACCTGCAAAATAATACCCAGATACAGAATATGCGAAGAAAAGATACCCAGAACATAGAATATGCGAAGAAAAGATACCCAGAACACGAAATAGCAATGATTTTATTATTCAAAGAGCAATGTTCACATGCCTCTTCGAGGGGGCAACCTCCAATAGAGCAGAGCTCGATTACAAAATAAGACACGATGCTCCTCGCAAGGAGTCTCTATCCTTTATATATGACTCATACATGCAATACCACGGGTCAATACCGTGAGTTTTATTAATACCATCTATCTAATACTACGGCTACGGCCCATTTGCAACTAACTGTGGTCCCGTCATTAATTTCGGGTTAACCACTTACAAAATATATGGGCTTTATTGACTCTTTGACTATGACGTGATCCCAAGACATAAATAAGGGGGTTAGGGTGGGACCCTAACACAACACACCTCTCTTTCAGGCCCTCAACAACTAGCGTTAGCCTGCTATAACAATATAATATGATGCCCAACCAAGAAGGAATAAATCTGAAATGAAATGATGATGACCTTGGGTGCAAATCAACCCTGAATATTTTTCCAGAATCAAGCTTCAAACCTAAAATTTTATCTTCAATCACAAATACAAGTGTCTATGAAATTTCTCCACAATGAATTATTGCCAATGGATAGGAGGCCTCCTTTTATAGGCTTTCTTTACACTTTATATGGAATAAAATATAAATGAATAATCTAGAATTTCCTAGATGTGGGATGCTCCAGTAAGCAAGCCTTCATTGTGACCTTGAGATAATCAAACCATCCAAGTGTCACCCTTCTATATTGAATGCTCCACTAAAGTATTGTTTTTTATTAACAATTGTGCCTTTCTAGAGGCTTATCCATGCAACAACCCCTTAAAATAGGGTTGATTAATCATAAATAACATTATAATAATGGAAAACGTATGCATAGAATTTTGTAAGAAACAATACAAATGTATGTGAAAAATAGTTCCATCAGTACAACAAAGATTAATTAAATTAAGTACACACTTTAAGTTTCAAAAAGAAAATAAAAAATAGATATTAAAGGCTCAGATGCATTTAAATATGTATTAGAAAATGTTATAAAGTGTTACATGTTCTAGCCCTTACCATCCACCATGTTCAATAGCATCCTCTGCAGAAGCATCCAACATGCCAACCACTGAAGAGTGCATGAAGACTGTCTCTAGAAATATACCTTCTGCATATTTGGCCTAAGGTCCAAAAAAAGGAGGTACACTATAGCTTCAAAGTAGCCAACAATTGCACTAATCAAAGAAAAAATATAATAAAGAATTCTTTCATGTCAGTATTGTTTAGGCTGGGGAATTGCAAGTTTGTTGAGAACATCGTAACCAATGAATGAGTTTTGCATGATAAATATTATCAAGTATGAAATCTATATAAATATGGAAGCTAAAACACAAATATAAGTGGCCCTAAATATAAGAGAACCAAAAAGTACCAAAACAGGATTAGAGACATAAAAAGCAAGATCTTTCAAAGTTATGCATCAACGATAATTGCATATTTCCTAAGAAGAAACAAAACCCAAATAATAAGATCCGTCCAAGTTATAATGGTCACAAGCAGATCCAACTGCAAATTTCTTCCACTCATATAGGTAGGAAAACATTGTAAGACATGGATCATAGTGGGTTACATGGCTTCTCACTAATCAAGAGAGTGCAATAATATATTCCTGATATTTCCATTGTGATCAGATAGGAAACTACCTCTATTTGATTCATTTCCTGTGCTTCACCTTTGTTAGGGAAATCCAACTAGGAAGAAAGGTGTGTTATGAGCATAACCCTATTGCTTGCCATCCAAGCAAGGAGCTTTGTTGGATGAAAGTATAGTCTTGTGCACTTTGCTATAAAGTGAAAAGGTGGAATGATATGGGAGCCACAAAGAGAGGTTTTGTCTTATGGTATTGTTGGGGTATGATTGATTATATAGTGCCAACTGTTAACACCCAGGTTGTTCCCTATGACTCCCAAGGGAATACGGCCGGGGTAACCACTAACCAATCTTTGGATCACAGTTTCTAGCCAAACTGTAATCAGAGAGGGCTCTCTCTTTATGATTTGTCTCTGTTATGATGGTGTTTTAGGCTAGGTATTATGCTCAGGTTTTGTTTGATGGTTTTGGTTGAAGGGTTTCTTTCAGGTCTTAAGATGTAGTGTTTAGAGAGTAATACATCATTGGGCAATGGAGTCTGGAGTTGTGAAATGCTTGGAAATGCAGGATTGGTGGTGTTCGAACTGCAGGGCCTATTGTGTATTTCAGACAAACAAAATTAACTTGAATGGTGAAGCATGTCAGTCAACAGAAAGCAATTAAGAATTTTCTATTAAGCCGGTGAGGTGAAAGTGAAACACGTTGTACAGGAGCAAACTTGAATTCCTGAGACAAAGGCCACTGTGAAGAATGTATTCTGAAAGTGCAGCAATTAAGAATTACACTTATCAAGATTACAGCTGAAGAAAAAACATTCATTAACAACACGGATTGAACCCAGGGTATCTCTTGAATAAATCCTGGAAGTTAGTCTTTTTCCTTGTTGCTAAATATTCAGAATTAGAAAACATATATGGATTTTAACAAATCAAAAACATAACAGAGAGAGTTACAGAGACTTATTGTATCGTGTAATACACAGGAATCCAGCAGTTTTCAATAGACACCAGAACGCATTCAACACTTCAGAAATCCGAGAAATTCCATCACTTTCTTTATTAAACTTCTGAAAGGATTACAGCATAAGAACTTCTTCAGGAGAAATCAACAACAACCCTTGCAAACTCATGCGAAGGGGACTTTATAGGAAAGCTTATACAAAATATCTCAGGGATTGAGTCATCTGAGAGAGAAATATCTTCATTACTTCGTTCAGAAAGTAGAAAAGAAGTTATTGCAGCTTTGAATGCAACATAAATGCTCTTTGAGTCTGTCAGAGGATATTTTGACCTTTGGGGGTCACTGAGTCGGTTGCAACGCTTTGCTTTGATGCTGATAGATATGCCTTTATTTTTGTTGCGCTGTATTTTCTCGGCCCTGCCAGCTGTGACTGCGCTTACTGCTGTGGTGACCGAACAGCTTTGCTGAGTTGGCTCAGCTCTAACCTTTAATGCATGCTGATTTTGCTGAACTGTGCTTTACATAACAATTCATATTTCTTCAAAAACAAAATTTGGTGAATGCCTCACTGTTTATAAAATTTTCTGTATCGCATTTGTCCACCAGTCCTGTGTAGGGAGTTGATGCCTGAGAATTGCATCCATTGTCTCCTCTGCTTCTGTATATTTATAAAAATTTGGGGCCACATCAAACAAGTGCGTGATTTCATTCATTATAAAAAATAGATTTTCTATCTTACTATAGAAAATCTGTCCTGTAATAGGCCCTGTATCATCTGAAGTGCTGGCCTTCTCATTGATCTGGGTTGAGGCAAAAACGTTCACTCTTTTGGCATACTGTTCATGAGTGAATAGTTTCCCTCCGCTGTTCAGTAAGCTAGGGAGTCCTCTGCTTTGTAATATCTGAAATCTCTCCATGAACCTGTTTACCTCAGTTTGCATATCCTGGGTTCTTCTTTCCAATGTCTGCACTAGATTTCTCAGAGTAAGAACCCTCCTGATCATTTGGATAGTCCCAGTTCTGTTTGTAATTCCCATGGTAGCTAACTGAGAACTTGTTTTATGGTTAAGTACATTGATCATTCTGGTGGCCACTTCAGGCATATTGCTCAATAAAGCTCTTGATCTGTGAACCTCCTTCTGTGCTTTTGGGACGAGCTCTAATTGCTCATGGATTGTCTCAATATATTGCCATTGATTGGTAATTGATTGGCCTATATTGGACCATAGCATTGCTCTAATTTCAGCTACAATTTTGTCTAGTTTGAGCTCATTTTCCAGCTCTTTGATCTTGTCTTTAAGGGCTTTGATTTCCCTGCCCTTTTCTGCCACTTCTCTCTTTGATTTATCATGTCAGTCATTGACTTTGGCTAATTTTTCCCTGGTCTCATTTAACTCGGTCATTTGAGCTTCCAGGATCTAAATTTCATTCTTCAGCTTTTGCATATCCAGGCTTTGGGCCTGCTCTGTAGTTGTTGGCGCTACTGAAGTAGATGTTGCTGTTTGTTCAGTCTGTTGAGGAGGAGGAGCAGTGATAGGAGCAGTTTCCTCAAGATTGATGATCTGAGGAGGAGGATGAGAGGTCTGACCCTCTTCTCTTTGTTTCAATGCTGCTTGCAGGGCCGCTTGTGTAGCCTCAGATTCTCCCAATTTCTCTTGTGCTTGAACAAGCTGTTTGTAAATGGAAATCAACAAGGCTGTGGTATCCTGCTCATGCCTTTGTTGGGCTACTTCATCTGTTTGAGGGTGAATGGTAGCTGGGAGTTTGATTTTCTTCCTCAAGGCAGCCATGTCAGCATCCCTCAACTTCAAGATTTCCTGTATTCCTTTAATATCTTTGGGGTCATGCCCAATTTCAATGATTATGTCTTACAAGGACCTTATTCTGTTGTCCTTCGCCTGGGATGATGCCCTCTCCAATTCCAGCTGAGAGGCTGTAGCATTAAGGCTGCTCTCTAGTTTGTAATTTTCTAATGTTTTGTCTGCCAAGGCAGCATACACCATCTCACCAGTCTGTTTGTGCAGTTCAATTTTATCCATTGGGTGTATGTCCTTGGCCAGGACCTCCAGGTTGGTCCTGAGGTAATCTGAGACAGATTGGGGATGCAGTGCTGTGGGCAAAAAATGGCTCATAGTCAATTTGCCTTCTTGCACATCAAATGCAGACATCAATCTTTGTTGATTGGTGGGAGCCATTTTCAATAAATGGTTGTACAGCTGTACCTTGACAGGGTCACTCCTCCTTTTGATGTCTATAAATTGCTGCTTGATGCTCTTTTCTCCTTCTCTTTGCTGGCTGGAGGAGCTGACCTCTCCTCCCATAGCTCTGTCCTGCTTCTGCTGGAAGGAACTGGCTGAAGCTTCTCTGCTGGGTGGGCCCATGCCCAATGCTTGCCTTATTGCTATGTCATCCTCCAAAAAGTCATTCAATCTTTGTCTTTTCTCTTCCTGGTTGATAGATGAAGTCAGAGGAGTTTCTCTATCCCTTTTTCTGCTTAAGTCCTCCTTCTGTGGAGTTTGGAGGACCGAGGTGTCAATGGTGACTTCTGGCCTAGGAGGCACTATGTTCTGAGCCTATTGCTCAGTGGAAGCTGGAGTATCAACTGCTCTTTCCTGCTGTAAGGGCTGCTGTCTGTCATGTTGCCCTTTTTCCTGCTGCAATTCTTGTTGCTGTTGTTGCTCTGCCTGCTGCTGCCTTTCTTTATCTGCTTGCTCTTGAGTCACTGGAGGTGGCTGCTCCTTGCCATGGAGGGATTGTTCTGTCTCCATTTCCTTTTCTTTGCCTTTGCCAGATGCACTTTCAGTGGCCTTAGTAGTTTGCTGTTTGGCAGTTGAGGAGGATGCAGCTGCTCCCACTTGTGTGCTTGGAAGTGTGAATACCTGTGAACAAAGTTCAAGGTCAGCCATCTTCCTTAGATTCCTTACTGCCCTCTGATTTAGCTCTTCTTGTGATACAGGTTCTTCTAAGGTCCCTCTCCTCCATTTGTCTTGGTTAGCATATTTTTCAATGTGAGGGATGTTATGATGATCATAGGCAGACAACTTATATTTGAGCTTCCTCATTGTTACAAAATGATTAGGGTCATAGGGTGTCCATGGGAAACTGGTTTGAAGGCCAAGGGACTCAAGCATTCTATCTGCTTCCTTCCATCCTTGCTCCCTCTCGTTATAGATAAAATGGCCAAGTTGGCTTTTCACCTTCAACTGTGCTTTTTTACCCTTTCCTGAGAAGTGAAGCACATCCACCCGGCCAAATTGCCTAAATTACTCTAGGGCAAATAGCCTCATAGGCACATACTTAGGTAATCTGAATGGAGGCAAATCACACCCATATATCCTGATGACGGTGTGGTGTTGGTAGAAGTACCAATCCCCAATGCTGTAAGATTTAGACAGCTGAAGAATTCTCTGCATGTCATCAGTGAGTCTTGGAGGAGGCGAGCTCATTAGCATTGTCATAGCTGGATGGATGAACTGATCAATAAATTCAAAGTAAGTGTATGGAGAATCAGGTGTAGTGTGGAAGACAGAGGACCAATAGACCACTGATCTAGGATTGCCCTGGGCATCCACCCTTTTGATAGAAAAATGAAATTTTTCATGTTGATGGTATAAGATCAAATGATAGATGTAGGAGGTATATCTGAATACCCTTTCTCTCGCCAAATTCATCAATTGCTCATGAATCTTGTCGGATATGTAGGTGGCATAGTCATAGCAGATTGGTGACTTGCCAGGAGCAAACATAGACATCATTACCAGCACAGTTGTATCAATATGCTCAATTGAATTATATCCCAAGATGGGACTAATCATATCTGCAAGGTCTCTGCCCAGCCCATTGAGATATACATGACCAATTGGAGGGTACATCACAATGTCAGAGTTAATGTATAATTGATTAAGTTTGGTAATTTGAGCATCTGTCAGTTTATCCCCTTGTTTTATTAGGTTCACTAGTGACAAAGGGACCAACTTCTTCTGAGTGTTGAAGCAAAGCACGTCTCTGATGGCTTGAGGGGTAACATAGAAAAGTACTGAACCAGATGGGTCAACAACAGCCCTTTGAGAAGCATCATAATTTTCAGCACAAAGATGGATTAGTTCAGGGAACCGGTTGACCTGAGGGAGCTTAAAAATAGGGAGGAAAGAGTCCCATATGCCCAATATATCTGTCCCATTTTCATGCTTGGCTTTCAACTCATTCAACAGATGAATGTGGAATTTGCTACTCATAAACATTTCTTCTGTAATTTGGTAATCCATATCTGCCAAGGCTTGCCATTCCAAGTTCCTTTGAGGGGCATTCAGCGGCTGAACATTTAGTACTACAGGTGTCTCCATTGCAAAAGAGGATTCTGAATTGAGTGCAAAAGTGGTTTCAATTGAGCAGAGCTGTATAAAGAAGTGACTCTTCAACAGGGAAGTGAATTTGTAAGGAACAGGGAGTAGTTCTTGTAAATAGCAATTGAAATACTATTTGCAGTGCAAATAGGACAAATGTTTGGCCTCACTCTGTCTCTCTCAGTAGTTAAATTCAGTTTGAATGAGTCTGCCGCGATTGCGCGAACAGAGCTTGATTTTTCAATGAAAATGCAGGTAAACAAGGCTCAGCTAGTGTTGTTCGAGTTCACAACTGTAAAAGGGCCAGGTGCAAGGATTTCTGCCGGTGAATTCAAGAGTTTTTTCTATTATATGCTCTTTTGAGGGAAATAACAGACAAAGCAGGTACGTGAAGGATTTACAGTGGAGAATACCTGGTAAAGAGTAAGCAATGGTCGCGGATGACTGTGGAATGGCGCGCCGCCGGTCTCCTGGTCAGGTTCTGCAGGTTGGTGGACTTTGGACGTGAAAATCGCATGCAGGCGCAACAAAGTCTTTTGTAAGAAAATGGAAAAAACACGAAATTTCACCATAATATTGGTTTTTTGGACTTTTGGCGCGTTTTTCTGCTGACGTCAGCATGATGTCATAGGTGGGGTCAGGACCGGCTGACGTCATAGGTGAGGTGGCAGGCTCTGATTGGTCCACGGGGATGGTGAAGTGGCAGGACAGGTCGGCAGACGGTCGGGCGCAACGGTTGACGTGACAGCATGGTGGCAGTGACGTGGGATGATGTGGAGGTGACGTAGTATAGGCGGAATAACCGAAACCGGAAACAGCCAGCGGTTTCATATCGCACCGATCACGGTACGGGGGGGGAATCTGTCAGACGTACCTCCGATGAGCTGCGGTGGGGACGCGTGGCTGCCGAGTGACGTAACCCTTTTACGGACATCGGAAGATATCCGTCGGATGTGAGACCCGCTCCGATATCAACGATGACCGTCTGATCTGGAGGGCTCGATCCAACGGCTGTCGGGGCAGTGATGTGATCGGCAGATATGGCGGGTAAATAGTGGACGTCGGAGCCGCTCCGATGTGATAAGAGCCGTTGGATATTAAAGCTCCGATCGGACGGCTGTCTGGGTCGATGACATGATCGGTGGATACGGAAAAGGCGCGACATTATTTAATATTTATTTTCGCAATGCGTGCTTAGGCGGAGGATCATCGGGGTATGGTGTTTAGTAAGGTTTTTCAATATATTTCGACAAAACAAATACGCGCCGAAACTTTGGTTAATCACAAAAAATGGGTTTTTGTGTATTATTTGGCAATTTAGAGCGGGTAAGGGTAAAGTAAGGTTTTTACAAGGTTCATGTTTGCAAATGGGGTGCAATGGGTTAAAAATGGATTCAGAAAGGGGGAGGAGGGTTCGGGTTAGGTTCATCAACATGACCAGGTGTCATTTGATCCCTTTTTTAGAGAACATATGGCTATAATGCCAAGGGGAGGGATATTTATACAAAATTTGGGGTTTATACACCATGGTGTTAATAATATTAGGGGAAAGGTAATATAGGGGATTTACATAGTAAAGTTAGAGTTAATATGGGGGAAGATGTGAATGAGGGGGGAAAATCACTAAGTTTATTTGAAACTTACTTAGTTTAGGGAGTAGATCAAAATGAAAAGAATTTAGACAAGAAATGTGGCTTCTAAAAAGATTAAGAACCACCATGAAACCATAATTCTTCCATGAATCTCAAGTGATGAGGGAATGTTAGTAAATGATATGAAAAGGGAAAAGGGAGGTTAGACATGCTCCTTTGCTTGCTGCAACCTGATGAAGAAGAATACCTTCTCATTTCTTTGACTCTGCCTTGGTAAACAAAGCTAACACAGCTGCAATGGTAAGGATAACCTTTCTGCAACCCCAACTACTTACCCAACTACTTGCCTAGCATTTTTTATTTCTTCTTGGAGGGTGCACTTGGACTTGCAGACCCTTACCTGCCTTTTCTTTTCTTTGGCTTTTTCTTTTGTTTTTTCTATCTACTTCTACCCTTATTTCTTCCAAGGTCCCAGATTAAGCTGTTGGGAGCCTTTTCTTCTCTACCTGAACTACTTGTCTGCCAAGATTAAACAGTTTGGACAGACTTCTTTCTCTAATCTACAACTGAAAATTTAAAACATGACATGGTCCAGATTAGGCTGTTGGACCATCCATCAAAATTGGGATGCATTAATCTATTTACACACCTTGTACTTCTTTGGAAATATGTGATCTTTGCATGATCAAAGCAGAGCATATTTGGAACTTCTATAGCCAATCATGAAATATGAAACCTATTGGTATAGGTAGCTAACAGTGGCTCCACATGGGGATGGTGTTTCATCTGAAAGACCAAGAACAGCAGGTCAGATTGCCTTGCTTCTTGACTGCTCTTGCCAATCTTTAAAGTTTGCTGCTTTGAGATGCCAAAATTGTGCTTTTCCTCCTTGGTCTATCTCTGATTCTATGTGCCTTCTGCTGATAGTCAATAATCTTCAAAAACTGCATTTTTACAATCTAAACAGAAAATAATATATACATCTGCATATATACAAGGGAACCTCAGGCTGCACTCATGGGAAATAGTCAAAATAGTGCTTCAGCATCCTGCCATTCACAGGACCTTCATCCAAGTCAGTTTCACTAAGACTTTTTAGGAAGTAAGTGTTGTTACCTTGCACTGCTTGGACAGCAAATGGTCCTCTCCATAAGGAATCAAATTTTCCATGTTTTCCTTTGTCTTCTCTTCTTGCATCCCACTTGAGGACTTTGTCTCCCACATTAAAATCTTCTGCTTTGGTTCTTCTGTCAAAGGCCTTCTTTAGTTTTTCTTGTAATACCTGAACTCTGCTGAAAACTTGATCTCTGGTTTGCTGCAGACATATGATTTGATTAATCCTTCTTTGCATATCATTTGGTTCAGCTTGGCTTTCTTGAAGGAGTTTCATAACAGGCACTCCTAGTGATGAGGGAAATTTGGCTTCTAGTCCATAAACCAGTTCATATGGGCTGGTCCCAATTGATCTTTTGGTTGTTAGTCTATCTGCCCATAAGGCATTGACTAGCTTCTTATGCCAATTCTTTTTATTTTCTTCCAACACCTTCTTTATGATGCTCACCAGGCTTTTGTTTGATGATTCAGCAAGGCCATTTCCTTGGGGATAGTATGCAGTAGAATGGCCCAAGGTAATATGAAATTTATGGCCAAAGCTCACCATTTTCTTGGATCTGAAAGCTGCAGCATTGTCTGTGATTATTTTATCAGGACAGCCAAATCTAGCCAGTATGTTGTTCTCCAAGAACTGAATGATTATTGAATCATTTGCTTGTCTACATGGGGCAGCTTCAATCCACTTGGTGAAATAGTCTGTTGCTGTTAGAATCCATCTGTGCTGTCCTGAAGATGAGGGATGAATTTCCCCAATGAAATCCAAGCCCCATTGTTGAAAAGGTCTCTCTATTGCAATAGGTCTTAAGGGGAGTGGCAGCAACTATCTTTTGCCCTCAAACACTTGGCATTTGTGACATGAGGTTGTGAATTTCTTGACATCAGAGAACATGGTGGGCCAGTAATAACCAGCCCTCAGTATTTTGTCCACAGTGGACTTCCAGTACAAATGTCCACCACAGTCTCCTGCATGAAATTCTTGCATGATATTGTTAGTTTCATTTTCAATTAAACAGTGCAGCAATATACCTTCATGGTTTTTCCAAAGCAAAATTGCCATCCATTACACAAAATCTTGATGTTTTCATTTTTAAGAACCTACACTTAGTTTTGGACAGTCCTGGGGGAGCACACAGGTTTTGTAAGACATAACAGATATCAGAATACCAAGGAGATTGTTCAAAGGCTACATTGATCTTTGGAGTCGCCAGCTCTGTTTCACTGTCCAGCTGATTGATATCTAGGGCTTGGAAATTTGCTTCTATCATTAACTTGGCCAGACCTTGCCCTTTTATTAGCTTTGTCGGTTTTATTTCAATGTCAAATTCCAAGATGTTGGCAATCCATTTTCCTCTTCTGCCCTCTAAGTTTTCTTGAGTGAGAATGCCTTTGACAATTGGACTTGGCACATATGCTATGACATGGGAATAAAGGATATAAATCCTAAAGTCCTTGATTGCTTTGACCAAAGCATAGGCTTGTTTCTCCATGATTTGATATTTTAGAGGTGCGTCCCTAAGAGCTCTGCTAAAGAAAGCAATAGGCTTCTCATTACCTTGGTCATCTTTTTGTAATAAAACAGCAGCAATAGTATGCTGAGAGGCGAAAGAGAAAATAATAAACTCTCTGTCAAACTGAGGATTGGTCAAGACTGGGGTTTGGGTAAGGGCCAATTTTATACCTTCAAATGCTTGATTGGCTTCAACAGTCCACTTCACTTTTGAATCCTTTTTCAGCATGTTATTTAACAATCTGATTAGTTCTGCCAAGTTTGGGATAAACCTTCTTAAGAAATTGATTTTTCCCAAGAATCCTTGCAACTCTTTGACATTTCTTGGGTGGGGCATTTGTAGGATAGCCTGTATCCTATCTGGGTCAATTCTTATGCCATCCTTTGAGATGATGTGTCCTAACAGTTTACCTTCTTCCAAACCAAATAGAGACTTCTTGGGATTTAAGGAAATTCCATATTTCCTGCATGTTAGGAAAATCTGTCTTAAATGTTTGAGATGTTCTTGGTCAGATTTTGAAAAAGGTGTGAGATCATCTAAGTAAATGACTAAGAAGTCATGAATCTCCTTAGCAAAAGCAATATCCATTGCTCTTTGAAATGTTGCCCCTGCATTTTTCAATCCAAAAGGCATCTTTACATATTTGAAAGTTCCCCATGGGGTTGTAAATGCAGTTTTATCTTGGTCATCAGGGTGAACCAGGATTTGATTGAAGCCTGAGAATCCATCAAGTAGTGAGATCCTTGAGGCCCCCACCACTCTTTGGAGAATGTGATCCATTTTGGGTAAGGGATAGTTGTCTTTGAGGGATACTTGGTTTAGATTTCTCAGGTCCACACACAGCCTAATTTCACCAGTCTTCTTCCTTGTAGGGACTAAGTTGGAGATCCATTCAGAGAATCTGATTGGTGCTATGATGCCTGCCTTAAACATTTTCTGTACCTCTTGTTCCATTGCTGGGAGAAGCATAGGATTGATTCTCCTCAATTTTTGTTTAAAGGGCTTTTGATCAGGCTTGAGAGGGATAGTATGCTGGATAACAGAGGTGTCATAGGACTTTAGGTCCTCATAACTCCATGCAAAGACATCCTGAAACTCTTTAAAGAGGTCAATGTATTTAGGCTTTTGATCAGGAGGCAAAGATGCAGACAATTTAATTATTTTGGGTTTGTCAATTGTACCTATGTTGCATTCTTCAATGGCTGCATTTAAGGGCTGCATTTTTGGCTTTCTGGGAATATCATTTGAATCAAAGATGTCCTCTAGGGGAGTAAGGCCTGTTGGTAGAAAATTGTCTTTCAGCTCTATGATTTCAGTTTCAGCATTGGCCACCTCCTCACAATTGATTGATTGAATTTGCTGAATGCTGTCCTCGTTGAAAATAGTTGGATTTAGCATTTGTTTTGCTGTTCTGGGTGATATTGGGTGAGTAATCTTTTGAAACTGTATTTGTGATGGACTTGCTGTCTCAAGTATTTGTGATTGACTTGCTGTCTCAAGTATTTGTGATTGACTTGCTGTCTCCATGTCAATATTTAATCCTGCAAATTCTTGCTGTAGAGTTAGAAAATGGCTTATTTGCTTGTCATCCTCAAATACTTGCCAATCATTAACATTGTTTGGAATGGAGGGTCTGTGTTTTACCTCAGCTGTAAAACAATGATGGGGCTCAAAAGGCAGCTTGCAGGTGCTTGCAAAGGTGGCTAAACTGTGAGCATGCAAATTGTGCCTTCTAGGAATCTTAGTGATTTGGAATTCAGAGAAAAAGTTTAGTACCTCAGCAACAGCAGCCCTATAAGTCCTTAGTCTTTTGTCATTGGTGACAAAGTTTCCTTTCACTTGTTGAATAACTAAATCTGAATCCCCCATGATTGAAACCCTGGCAGCTTGTAAGAATTTTACTAACTTGAGGCCTAGTAAAAGAGCTTCATATTCTGCCATGTTGTTAGTACATCTGAAATTCAATCTATAAGCTCTGCCCTCTGCATGACTATTTTCTTTATTGTGTATCCAAACTCCAGCTCCTGCCCCTAACTTGTTGACTGAGCCATCAAATTCAAGGAACCATAGAATATCTTGTTGGGAAGGAGACTTTATGATCTGCTCATGGGCTGGCAATGTGAGTAGCAGTTGTGGTTTTTTCTCTAGCTTGTCTTCTAGAACAGTCTCGTCATTTGATTGGCTATTCTTGACCACCAGGGCAGCAGCAACATCTAGTGTTTGATTGACTGTTGTTTCATGGGTGATAATACTTTCATTTGAATCTTCCTCTTGTATGAATATCTTGGTTTCAACCTCACCTTTTAAGGGAGTGATGGTGTCATTGAAGAGAATGTATGAGTCTATGTCTGAATGGATAGCATATATGGGAAAGTTTTGAGGCTTTTCCTCACTGCTGACCATGTATTTCATTAGTGTTTCTCTGTACAGTCTTTTTGGTTGCCCAAAAACAGAGATGGTGGCATATGACATGTCTAATTGTAGGGAACCTTGGAGTTTAGCTCCCCATGACCTTGATAACAGCATTCCATACTTAGGTGGGATATCAGCAACCACAACATCCATTAGGATTGTCTTATTTGGGTATTGAACCAAGGACACACATAAGTCTTTTATGAGACCTAGACACTTGACTTGGCTGGAGTCAAAAGAAAACAGGTCTTTGTATGGTCTTGTTATGTCCAAATTCAATCTTTCCATGACTGCTTTTGGCATGAGGTTGTGAGAAGCACCTGAATCAAACATTGCATTGTGTAGTATTTTGTCATGAATATGTAGACTGACATAAAATGGTAGTACCCCTGTGACTATTGTTTTTCCATCCACTTCTGGGCCAAACAATAATTCTGGAGTGTCATCCAACACATTGACATCATCTTTGCTGTTAGTGAGTTGAAGGGATTTCTTGATCTGTAGCTTATAGATGTCATGCTTGGCTAGTTCCAAGAGAGGAACAGCTATCTTTAATTTACCCATTTCAGTCTCTAGGTCAAAGGATTTTTCAGATTGGGTCTTGGGGTTATAGATAACTGTCCTTTCCTTGTTCATTAAATCTTCTTCTTGATTTTTATCTTGACTTTGGGACTTATCCTTTTTACTCATCTCTTGAGGAGAAATAGTTGGATAAAGATGAGAAGGGGGAGTAACCATAGGCTGCTGCTTTGAGGAGGGTGGTTCAGTGACCTCCTCAACAATTACTTCTTCTGCAGGTAACTTTGTTTTGTCATTAGGTGCTGTGACTATAACTTTTTCAGGCTGCTGATTATCCTTTTTCTTTTCAGGCTGGTTAACATTCACAGTTCTGCTCCTCAGCTTGTATTGTTTATGGACCTCATAAATAGCAGTGTCATAGCCTTGCTTAAAGTCAAAGGATTCACCTGATTTAGTTTGGAATAGTTTGATTTCATCATCCTCATGATCTTCTTGTGTTAAGAAAACTTGACTCTCACTATCTAGACCCGTCAAGTTAATCTCAGGATCTTCATTGGGTTCTGTTGATGTGGAAGTTTCTGCATAATTTTCTTGAAAAGGGGGTCTTATGTCTTGGTCAGCACTGGCCTTGCCAACATTCGGGTTTTGAGTTCTCCTAAAATTTGGATTCCTAGGAGGGTTGTTTTGCGGTGCTTCCCATGATGATTTTCTCTCAACCGATTCCACTCTATCACCCAATCTTTTCATTCCATTGAGTATTGCATCTAGCTTTTGATCAAAGGCAGTGGGTTCCTCTTTGAAAACAGTCCTTTTTTCCAACCTTTCCCTGTTTCTTTTGGCAATGAGGTTGGCTTCTACTGTAACTGCAACCCTTTGGGCCTCTGCTAGGGATTGAGGATCTCTTTCTTTCAACTGATAGGCCATGTCAGGGTCAAAACCATCAGGGAATTTGTACAAAGCTAGATCAGGAGGAGGTCTTAAATTTTGTGGAATCGCGTTATATACATTGTTAAATCTTGCACAATATTCCAAAACAGTCTCTTGGGGACCTCTTTTGATAGTGTCATATTCCCCAAGTATTTGCAGAGGATCTTTCTTCTTTTCCCATCTACTAGTAAATGCTTGATACAGTTCATCAGGAGTTGTAATGGAGTTTGCATTCAGGGATCTAAACCAAGTTCTTACATCCCCAGTTAGGATTTGAACAAACATCCTCATTCTGACACTGTCATCATCTATTTCATAGGTCTCAAAATGGTCTTGCATCTTCTTAGCATGCTGGACAACTGTCAAAGGGCCATTGGAGTCAAAATATGAAATTTTGGTTTGGTAGTCTTGGGGTAGAGCTGCAGCATTAGCTGGTATCTGCAGAGGTGCATACTTGTTAGCCATATTTACAGGATTTAGAGGATTAACAGGGGCACCTGGGATAATAGGAACAGTGGGTATCACAGGGGTGACAGATAAGGGTGAACCTAGAATGTTGGTCAAGGGGATATGAACAGTGGATGAGGATGTGAGAGGAGGAGTTTGAGATGTGGATGATGAACTAGGGGAATTAGGGGTAGACCGGAAAAGAACCTTGCATGGAGTAGGGATGAGGCTGGGATGATCTGACTCTGAAATCAAATCAGCAGGCTGCTCCTGCCTTTGCTGCCTCCTAATGTTTTTAGGGATGGTATTTGGATTATCAACAATGATGGGTGGATTAGGGTCAGGATTTGCCCTAGTGTGCCGTGGATTTTTCTTAGGAGCCAGCTTCTAACTGTTTTTTAGGATTTTTATAGGAAGTTTTTTATATCTGTAAAGACTGAATGAAGATTCTGGAATGGCTATATATATTTCAAAACTAAGATGAAGATTCCCTAAATAGCTCTTCCCCTAAAACTGTTAATGTGATACAGAAACAGATTAAAGGCCTCTTGACTGATTTCAGGCTTGATAGTAGCTATGGAAGATATATAGTAATTGAAAATCTCAAGCAGCTCCCCAGTTGAGTCGCCAATTATGTTAACACCCAGGTTGTTCCCTATGACTCCCAAGGGAATACGGCCGGGGTAACCACTAACCAATCTTTGGATCACAGTTTCTAGCCAAACTGTAATCAGAGAGGGCTCTCTCTTTATGATTTGTCTCTGTTATGATAGTGTTTTAGGCTAGGTATTATGCTCAGTTTTTGTTTGATGGTTTTGGTTGAAGGATTTCTTTCAGGTCTTAAGATGTAGTGTTTAGAGAGTAATACATCATTGGGCAATGGAGTCTGGAGTTGTGAAATGCTTGGAAATGCAGGATTGGTGGTGTTCGAACTGCAGGGCCTATTGTGTATTTCAGACAAACAAAATTAACTTGAATGGTGAAGCATGTCAGCCAATAGAAAGCAATTAAGAATTTTCTATTAAGCCGGTGAGGTGAAAGTGAAACACGTTGTACAGGAGCAAACTTGAATTCCTGAGACAAAGGCCACTGTGAAGAATGTATTCTGAAAGTGCAGCAATTAAGAATTACACTTATCAAGATTACAGCTGAAGAAAAAACATTCATTAACAACATGGATTGAACCCAGGGTATCTCTTGAATAAATCGTGGAAGTTAGTCTTTTTCCTTGTTGCTAAATATTCAGAATTAGAAAACATATATGGATTTTAACAAATCAAAAACATAACAGAGAGAGTTACAGAGACTTATTGTATCGTGTAATACACAGGAATCCAGCAGTTTTCAACAGACACCAGAACGCATTCAACACTTCAGAAATCCGAGAAATTCCATCACTTTCTTTATTAAACTTCTGAAAGGATTACAACATAAGAACTTCTTCAGGAGAAATCAACAACAACCCTTGCAAACTCATGCGAAGGGGACTTTATAGGAAAGCTTATACAAAATATCTCAGGCATTGAGTCATCTGAGAGAGAAATATCTTCATTACTTCGTTCAGAAAGTAGAAAAGAAGTTATTGCAGCTTTGAATGCAACATAAATGCTCTTTAAGTCTGTCAGAGGATATTTTGACCTTTGGGGGTCACTGAGTCGGTTGCAACGCTTTGCTTTAATGCTGATAGATATGCCTTTATTTTTGTTGCGCTGTATTTTCTCGGCCCTGCCACCTGTGACTGCGCTTGCTGCTGTGGTGACCGAACAGCTTTGCTGAGTTGGCTCAGCTCTAACCTTTAATGCATGTTGATTTTGCTGAACTGTGCTTTACATAACAATTCATATTTCTTCAAAAACAAAATTTGGTGAATGCCTCACTGTTTATAAAATTTTCTGTATCGCATTTGTCCACCAGTCCTGTGTAGGGAGTTGATGCCTGAGAATTGCATCCATTGTCTCCTCTGCTTCTGTATATTTATAAAAATTTGGGGCCACATCAAACAAGTGCGTGATTTCATTCATTATAAAAAATAGATTTTCTATCTTACTATAGAAAATCTGTCCTGTAATAGGCCCTGTATCATCTGAAGTGCTGGCCTTCTCATTGATCTGGGTTGAAGCAAAAACGTTCACTCTTTTGGCATACTGTTCATGAGTGAATAGTTTCCCTCCGCTGTTCAGTAAGCTAGGGAGTCCTCTGCTTTGTAATATCTGAAATCTCTCCATGAACCTGTTTACCTCAGTTTGCATATCCTGGGTTCTTCTTTCCAATGTCTGCACCAGATTTCTCAGAGTAAGAACCCTCCTGATCATTTGGATAGTCTCAGTTCTGTTTGTAATTCCCATGGTAGCTAACTGAGAACTTGTTTTATGGTTAAGTACATTGATCATTCTGGTGGCCACTTCAGGCATATTGCTCAATAAAGCTCTTGATCTGTGAACCTCCTTCTGTGCTTTTGGGATGAGCTCTAATTGCTCATGGATTGTCTCAATATATTGCCATTGATTGGTAATTGATTGGCCTATATTGGACCATAGCATTGCTCTAATTTCAGCTACAATTTTGTCTAGTTTGAGCTCATTTTCCAGCTCTTTGATCTTGTCTTTAAGGGCTTTGATTTCCCTGCCCTTTTCTGCCACTTCTCTCTTTGATTTATCATGTCTGTCATTGACTTTGGCTAATTTTTCCCTGGTCTCATTTAACTCGGTCATTTGAGCTTCCAGGATCTGAATTTCATTCTTCAGCTTTTGCATATCCAGGCTTTGGGCCTGCTCTGTAGTTGTTGGCGCTGCTGAAGTAGATGTTGCTGTTTGTTCAGTCTGTTGAGGAGGAGGAGCAGTGATAGGAGCAGTTTCCTCAAGATTGATGATCTGAGGAGGAGGCTGAGAGGTCTGACCCTCTTCTCTTTGTTTCAATGCTGCTTGCAGGGCCGCTTGTGTAGCCTCAGATTCTCCCAATTTCTCTTGTGCTTGAACAAGCTGTTTATAAATGGAAATCAACAAGGCTGTGGTATCCTGCTCATGCCTTTGTTGGGCTACTTCATCTGTTTGAGGGTGAATGGTAGCTGGGAGTTTGATTTTCTTCCTCAAGGTAGCCATGTCAGCATCCCTCAACTTCAAGATTTCCTGTATTCCTTTAATATCTTTGGGGTCATGCCCAATTTCAATGATTATGTCTTCCAAGGACCTTATTCTGTTGTCCTTCGCCTGGGATGATGCCTTCTCCAATTCCAGCTGAGAGGCTGTATCATTAAGGCTGCTCTCTAGTTTGTAATTTTCTAATGTTTTGTCTGCCAAGGCAGCATACACCATCTCACCAGTCTGTTTGTGCAGTTCAATTTTATCCATTGGGTGTATGTCCTTGGCCAGGACCTCCAGGTTGGTCCTGAGGTAATCTGAGACAGATTGGGGATGCAGTGCTGTGGGCAAAAAATGGCTCATAGTCAATTTGCCTTCTTGCACATCAAATGCAGACATCAATCTTTGTTGATTGGTGGGAGCCATTTTCAATAAATGGTTGTACAGCTGTACCTTGACAGGGTCACTCCTCCTTTTGATGTCTATAAATTGCTGCTTGATGCTCTTTTCTCCTTCTCTTTGTTGGCTGGAGGAGCTGACCTCTCCTCCCATAGCTCTGTCCTGCTTCTGCTGGAAGGAACTGGCTGAAGCTTCTCTGCTGGGTGGGCCCATGCCCAATGCTTGCCTTATTGCTATGTCATCCTCCGAAAAGTCATTCAATCTTTGTCTTTTCTCTTCCTGGTTGATAGATGAAGTCAGAGGAGTTTCTCTATCCCTTTTTCTGCTTAAGTCCTCCTTCTGTGGAGTTTGGAGGACCGAGGTGTCAATGGTGACTTCTGGCCTAGGAGGCACTATGTTCTGAGCCTGTTGCTCAGTGGAAGCTGGAGTATCAACTGCTCTTTCCTGCTGTAAGGGCTGCTGTCTCTCATGTTGCCCTTTTTCCTGCTGCAATTCTTGTTGCTGTTGTTGCTCTGCCTGCTGCTGCCTTTCTTTATCTGCTTGCTCTTGAGTCACTGGAGGTGGCTGCTCCTTGCCATGGAGGGATTGTTCTGTCTCCATTTCCTTTTCTTTGCCTTTGCCAGATGCACTTTCAGTGGCCTTAGTAGTTTGCTGTTTGGCAGTTGAGGAGGATGTAGTTGCTCCCACTTGTGTGCTTGGAAGTGTGAATACCTGTGAACAAAGTTCAAGGTCAGCCATCTTCCTTAGATTCCTTACTGCCCTCTGATTTAGCTCTTCTTGTGATACAGGCTCTTCTAAGGTCCCTCTCCTCCATTTGTCTTGGTTAGCATATTTTTCAATGTGAGGGATGCTATGATGATCATAGGCAGACAACTTATATTTGAGCTTCCTCATTGTTACAAAATGATTAGGGTCATAGGGTGTCCATGGGAAACTGGTTTGAAGGCCAAGGGACTCAAGCATTCTATCTGCTTCCTTCCATCCTTGCTCCCTCTCATTATAGATAAAATGGCCAAGTTGGCTTTTCACCTTCAACTGTGCTTTTTTACCCTTTCCTGAGAAGTGAAGCACATCCACCCGGCCAAATTGCCTAAAGTACTCTAGGGAAAATAGCCTCATAGGCACATACTTAGGTAATCTGAATGGAGGCAAATCACACCCATATATCCTGATGACGGTGTGGTGTTGGTAGAAGTACCAATCCCCAATGCTGTAAGATTTAGACAGCTGAAGAATTCTCTGCATGTCATCAGTGAGTCTTGGAGGAGGCGAGCTCATTAGCATTGTCATAGCTGGATGGATGAACTGATCAATAAATTCACAGTAAGTGTATGGAGAATCAGGTGTAGTGTGGAAGACAGAGGACCAATAGACCACTGATCTAGGATTGCCCTGGGAATCCACCCTTTTGATAGAAAAATGAAATTTTTCATGTTGATGGTATAAGATCAAATGATAGATGTAGGAGGTATATCTGAATACCCTTTCTCTCGCCAAATTCATCAATTGCTCATGAATCTTGTCTGATATGTAGGTGGCATAGTCATAGCAGATTGGTGACTTGTCAGGAGCAAACATAGACATCATTACCAGCACAGTTGTATCAATATGCTCAATTGAATTATATCCCAAGATGGGACTAATCATATCTGCAAGGTCTCTGCCCAGCCCATTGAGATATACATGACCAATTGGAGGGTACATCACAATGTCAGAGTTAATGTATAATTGATTAAGTTTGGTAATTTGAGCATCTGTCAGTTTAGCCCCTTGTTTTATCAGGTTCACTAGTGACAAAGGGACCAACTTCTTCTGAGTGTTGAAGCAAAGCATGTCTCTGATGGCTTGAGGGGTAACATAGAAAAGTACTGAACCAGATGGGTCAACAACAGCCCTTTGAGAAGCATCATAATTTTCAGCACAGAGGTGGATTAGTTCAGGGAACTGGTTGACCTGAGGGAGCTTAAAAATAGGGAGGAAAGAGTCCCATATGCCCAATATATCTGTCCCATTTTCATGCTTGGCTTTCAACTCATTCAACAGATGAATGTGGAATTTGCTGCTCATAAACATTTCTTCTGTAATTTGGTAATCCATATCTGCCAAGGCTTGCCATTCCAAGTTCCTTTGAGGGGCATTCAGCGGCTGAACATTTAGTACTATAGGTGTCTCCATTGCAAAAGAGGATTTTGAATTGAGTGCAAAAGTGGTTTCAATTGAGCAGAGCTGTATAAAGAAGTGACTCTTCAACAGGGAAGTGAATTTGTAAGGAACAGGGAGTAGTTCTTGTAAATAGCAATTGAAATACTATTTGCAGTGCAAATAGGACAAATGTTTGGCCTAACTCTGTCTCTCTCAGTAGTTAAATTCAGTTTGAATGAGTCTGCCGCGATTGCGCGAACAGAGCTTGATTTTTCAATGAAAATGCAGGTAAACAAGGCTCGGCTAGTGTTGTTCGAGTTCACAACTGTAAAAGGGCTAGGTGCAAGGATTTCTGCCGGTGAATTCAAGAGTTTTTTCTGTTATAAGCTCTTTTGAGGGAAATAACAGACAAAGCAGGTACGTGAAGGATTTACAGTGGAGAATACCTGGTAAAGAGTAAGCAATGGTCGCGGATGACTGTGGAATGGCGCGCCGCCGGTCTCCTGGTCAGGTTCTGCAGGTTGGTGGACTTTGGACGTGAAAATCGCATGAAGGCGCAACAAAGTCTTTTGTAAGAAAATGAAAAAAACACGAAATTTCACCATAATATTGGTTTTTTGGACTTTTGGCGCGTTTTTCTGCTGACGTCAGCATGATGTCATAGGTGGGGTCAGGACCGGCTGACGTCATAGGTGAGGTGGCAGGCTCTGATTGGTCCACGGGGATGGTGAAGTGGCAGGACAGGTCGGCAGACGGTCGGGCGCAACGGTTGACGTGACGGCATGGTGGCAGTGACGTGGGATGATGTGGAGGTGACGTAGTATAGGCGGAATAACCGAAACCGGAAACAGCCACCGGTTTCATATCGCACCGCTCACGGTACGGGGGGGGGGGGGGGAATCTGTCAGACGTACCTCTGATGAGCTACGGTGGGGACGCGTGGCTGCCGAGTGACGTAACCCTTTTACGGACATCGGAAGATATCCGTCGGATGTGAGACCCGCTTCGATATCAACGATGACCGTCTGATCTGGAGGGCTCGATCCAACGGCTGTCGGGGCAGTGATGTGATCGGCAGATATGGCGGGTAAACAGTGGACGTCGGAGCCGCTCCGATGTGATAAGAGCCGTTGGATGTTCAAGCTCCGATCGGACGGCTGTCCGGGTCGATGACATGATCGGTGGATACGGCAAAGGCGCGGCATTATTTAATATTTATTTTCGGAATGCGCGCTTAGGCGGAGGATCATCGGGGTATGGTGTTTAGTAAGGTTTTTCAATATATTTCGACAAAACAAATACGCGCCGAAACTTTGGTTAATCACAAAAAATGGGTTTTTGTGTATTATTTGGCAATTTAGAGCGGGTAAGGGTAAAGTAAGGTTTTTACAAGGTTCATGTTTGCAAATGGGGTGCAATGGGTTAAAAATGGATTCAGAAAGGGGGAGGAGGGTTCGGGTTAGGTTCATCAACATGACCAGGTGTCATTTGATCCCTTTTTTAGAGAACATATGGCTATAATGCCAAGGGGAGGGATATTTATACAAAATTTGGGGTTTATACACCATGGTGTTAATAATATTAGGGGAAAGGTAATATAGGGGATTTACATAGTAAAGTTAGAGTTAATATGGGGGAAGATGTGAATGAGGGGGGAAAATCACTAAGTTTATTTGAAACTTACTTAGTTTAGGGAGTAGATCAAAATGAAAAGAATTTAGACAAGAAATGTGGCTTCTAAAAAGATTAAGAACCACCATGAAACCATAATTCTTCCATGAATCTCAAGTGATGAGAGAATGTTAGTAAATGATATGAAAAGGGAAAAGGGAGGTTAGACATGCTCCCTTGCTTGCTGCAAGCTGATGAAGAAGAACCTTCTCATTTCTTTGACTCTGCCTTGGTAAACAAAGCTAACACAGCTGCAATGGTAAGGATAACCTTTCTGCAACCCCAACTACTTACCCAACTACTTGCCTAGCATTTTTTATTTCTTCTTGGAGGGTGCACTTGGACTTGCAGACCCTTACCTGCCTTTTCTTTTCTTTGGCTTTTTCTTTTGTTTTTTCTATCTACTTCTACCCTTATTTCTTCCAAGGTCCCAGATTAAGCTGTTGGGAGCCTTTTCTTCTCTACCTGAACTATTTGTCTGCCAAGATTAAACAGTTTGGACAGACTTCTTTCTCTAATCTACAACTGAAAATTTAAAACATGACATGGTCCAGATTAGGCTGTTGGACCATCCATCAAAATTGGGATGCATTAATCTATTTACACACCTTGTACTTCTTTGGAAATATGTGATCTTTGCATGATCAAAGCAGAGCATATTTGGAACTTCTATAGCCAATCATGAAATATGAAACCTATTGGTATAGGTAGCTAACACCAACCATTGGAGGAGGGCCCAGATGGGAGAAGAATTTGTTGGTAATACAATATTTCCTAGAAGTAGGACTACCCAATGTAGGCATAATATTAGAATCAATTATCACATAAGTTAGGTGCTTGTGTAAGCTTACATCCATGCAAACTTAGGTGATCTCAATTTTACTTGTGTAATAAATGTGGGGAACAACTCACTAACAAGAATTATCAACCCAGACATGGTTGAACCAAAGGACTAAAGACAATGATAAGATAACATAAGATAAGATAATTACGTTAATGTAAAATAAATGACCACACAAGCATGTCAATGGGACTGCTAAGTATAATGAACTTAATACAAAGGAGGAGTACTAAAAAGTCTCCTATATAAATAACAAGAAGTAATGTAGAAACATGAAATATATAAGAGAAAAAACGAAAGCACCCTTAGATTCAAGTGTAGGAAGCCACAATAGGAGGGAGATGTGTAGAGGGAAATGATCTAGGGAGTAGGTCATGATACACTAGATCTACCTCTCCAAACATTAGAGGCTGAATGAAGGAAACTCAAGATAGGATTATGCTCTGAAGAAGATCTAGGGGAATATTTGAAGCCTCTTATATGCGGTTGTGTGGCTGCTATAACTTGCTACTAATGTCTAGGTGATCTGATCTGCCTGTTGGTAAGGGATATAGTATGGCAAAATATTTGACATCTTTGGGGAGGGGGAGTGGTCCCTATGGTCTATGATGATATGGAGCTATAAGAAATGTTGTCATCATCCTATCTCTTAGTGACACCCCGTCATCTAAACACTTACGCAAGGACAATAAATACATGGATTGTCCAATTCCTATTTGATTGCAAAGAACACAGGTAAAAAATTGTTTCCCAACAAAAATAGGGTGTGGACTAGCTGTGGTCCACACATTGATGCTACAATATTGGCTTCCCATTTCTATTACATTATACGGTGACGAATCCTTTAGCACGTCCATGAATATATGAATTCACTTGACTACCCAAAGGCCATAGAGAATTAGATATGTCTCAACGCATTAGATGTCACTGCACCATTAGCACGTCCATGCATATATGAATTTTCTTGACTACCCAAAGGCCATAGAGAATTAGAGATGTCTCAATGCATTAGATGTCACTGCACCATTAGCACGTCCATTATTAATGACATTAACTTGTGATATTTTCATTATTAGTAGTAGATCTCTTAATTATCTTTTCGTATCATTAATATTAATGCCAAGCAACAAATAGAAGAACACAAGTTATAGGCACACTGCCAGGGAAAAACCCCCCTCGAGGGGAAAACCCAATCAGAAATTTTTCCTTGATTAGATTCAAGATAAGACGAACAAGACCCTTATAATCTAAACTAGAGACTCCTTCCACCAAATCATACTTGTCAATGTAATGCCACATATATCATCACTATAATAGCAATCAGCTCCGAGACCTCCTCAATGTAGTGTCATCGAACGCTTCTCACCGATTTTCACCAAAATATTCACTATTGTAGCATTGAGCCCTTACCACTGTAGTCATACCTTTAAACTTAGACCAAACCATGATTATTGTAGTTATACCTTTCTTCGTTGTTGTGGTACCAAAACAAAGTTATTGAACCTATGGTAATTCGAGCTTCATGTTAGAGATATCCACACTTCATGTCAGAGAGATCCGAACTTGTCATTATGTGATTTATGCGAGCTTCTTCTTCTATTATGACTGAAATTTTCTTCAGATATTAATGTGAGCTTTCTGTACGAAATGTGGAGTGGTGCACCCTCCTATTTATACTTGTTTGTCCATAAATGAGTCGACATGATATTTGAGGAGCAGTGTCACTATTTTGAGCCAACATGAGTTCTTTTGATGGTAACAGACTTGATGAGGATTCTTTTGAAGCTGAAACCAAGGAGACCTTGATGGAGGAGGAGTCTTCAAAGAAAAATTTGACTTTGACGATTAACCTAAGACCTTCAATGGAGGCTTTACCTAAGATATTTGACCCAAGCATGAAACCCATGCTTTAATAAGTCAATTTCAATAACAATAACAATTTTTTTCTACAAATATATTACATTTTGAATTCAAATACAATTATGAAGACTGAACCTAGTTACATTTTCCAACAGGCTCATGGAAGAACATTGTCAATGACATCAATTCCATCCTTATAGTACAACACTTTGTCCTCATGATATTAGCATACTCATATCAGACAAAACAATCTCTAAACATCAGCCCTGCCAATATTTAACTTTGTCAAGACTTTGCCACTCAAACACTGCTCAGTCACGAACATTTTTCCTCATACACAAATCATCATGGCATTCACTCATCAAACACTAATGAGCTTGCAAATAAAAGCTTTGTCATCAAACAAAGTATACCATTGTTCTCTGCCATTCATCTCTGTAATCAGAACAAAAGCTTTTCTACTACACTAAATTATCTTAGATATGGAGGCATCCACACGAGTTACAATATTTAAAGAGTACATCTATGGAACCTTGTCTTACTAGATTATGGCCATACTCGCAGCTCATCAATAATTTTCATGAATAGTTATGAACAATTTTGTGGCCTAAACCTTATCACCATAACACAAGTATTGTTAAAGCCTAACAACCAACTTGATCAACACAAGTTTTGGACAAAAATAATGATGGCCTAGCTATGCAAGTGGACTTAGAGCTTTGATCTATGAACACAGTATGTTATACACTTCAATGTTCCTCAATCAATCACAATTTCCATATGATGTCCAATCCTTCAGACTAGTCCAAGTTTCAATAATAGCTCAAATTCAACTATATCATCACCTCAGATTTATTGATGAATATTGCTACACAACAACACTGCCTTATATCTTGGCAAGCTTTGTTGATGAAGATGTGGATCTTCAAGCTAGCCCAATGAAACCTTTACTCTTAAGGATCAAATTTTAATGCTTCAATTTGAGCCCTCATGAGTAAATTTTATTTTGTCTTAAAGTTCAATACACCAAGTATACTCTCCAGCAAAGACTACCACATCTGGACTTTGTAGTAGGGTTCACAAAGATGACATAGTATTGATCTATAGATATGCTCCTTGAATCTCTGAAAATACTGTTGATGTCCTTTATTGAAAGAAAAATTTATGAACAAAACCAATGATCATAGAAATGATGCAAGAGAAAGGTCTGCAAAATTGTTTTATGGAGTGGCTACTTAATATATCAATACCAGTCAAATACTAACCCTAGGAGCTCTGAAATGTGTTAGCCTCCTATACCAATAGGGTTTCATATTTCATGATTGACAGTGGAAGTGCTAAAAATGATCATCTTTGATGATACAAAGGTTCCATTTTTGTGAACAAAGCAAAAAGTTAAAAAATGTAAAGAGGGTATGCCTTAAAAAAATAACCAAAAGGCGAGAAAATGAAATGGTCAAAAGAAAAAAGAATTGAAATGAACCCCAAAGAAAGACCAGGAAAGTGGCCAATCAAAATGACACTGCTATCTTGATGTATGGCTCAATAGTTCAAGCTGGGCCATGCCATGTTTTAAATTGCTTGTTTTAGAGTAGGCAATGAGTACCTGTTCAAACAGTTCAAGCTTGACAGATGACTAGCTGGATAGAGAACGAAAGGAGCCCACTAGCTTAATATGGGCCTTTGGAAGATATAAGGGTAGATTTAGATAGGAGGGCAGCAAAAAGAAAAGAGCATATGAGGGTTTGCAAGTCTAAGTGCACCCTCCCTGAAGTAACAAAAAATGCTAGGTTTTAAGTTGGGTAGGTAGCTAGAAGTTGCAGAATCCTGATCCTATTCAGTTTTGGCCTTGATCAGGAAGGCATATGTTAGCAGTTGCAAAGGTATCTATGCAACATTTTGAAGGCAAAATATAGAAGCATGTCTAACTCCCCTGTTTTCCCCCAAAGACTCTCTTTCTAACAGCCCATGGAGGACTTCAGGACTTTCCTAAATAATCCTCCTTGTATTTCTTCTTGGAAATTTCATGACAAGTTCTCACTTTCTTCTCCGAAAAGAAGCCACATTTCTTGTGTAAAACCATTCCCCATCTACTTCTAAAAATCTAAGTTTAATCACTGAACTTAGTTCTCTATTCCTCACTTTCAATCTTTCATATCCCCAATGCACATTGACTTCTAACTTTATTATCTAAATCCCTAAGTGCCCCTTTTCCCCTACTACTATAAGACTATTGTGAAAAAAGCCCACAAAATATGTAAATACCCCCCCTTTTTGGCATTATAGCCATATTTTCAAAGTTTGGAGAATCATACATAATCAAAGGTTTTGTTGTATTTGGTTCATTTAAAGTCAGGGATTGAATTAACATATGGTTAGTTTAATAACCTGTTCCTACCCTTGTCCGCTTTACAAACCCATCACAGTGCATTATCCATGCCATTGTATAAAACTTTGTTAAAAACCCACTTTTTTCGCTTTTCCAAAGTCTGTGTTTCGGCGCGCTCACCACAAAAAACAAAAAATATTATTAAAATTCCCGCCGGGACCCGCCGTATCCACCCATCACCTCCGCAACCCGTCGACCGTCGGATCCGGGCCCTCCCATCTGACGGCCCACAGCAATATCGGAACACCCCCGATGCCTGAACGTTAGCGCCCGAAATTTGTCAGAGGGTGACGTCAGGGCTCGGACGCGTGTCGCTTCTGGATTTCATCGGGCGGCCTCCTGCCAAAACCACACCCGTACCATGAGCGGTCCGATATTACCGCTTACCGCCCTCCTATTTCCACCATACGTCACTCCCACGTCATTCCCACGTCATTGCCGCCTCAGCATCACATTACCACCCGATCCGCCATTGCTACGAGCTGTCTGCCATGTCACCTGTCCACGTAGAGCCGCTCACCGGCCGCCACGTCATCATTCCGTACTCGACCCCACCTATGACATCATGCTGACGTCATCTGACAAAAGGCAACAAAGGCCAAATTTTCCCTATTTTGCCCAAAAAGTCATTTTTTCGCGTTATTTGCAAAAATACTCACTCTACTCCTGCATGAGCGGTTACGTTGCTTGTCCGCCAACTCTGAAGACTACTCCCTTGCTGTGGCGCCGTGAATTCACCTGTATATCAACACCATTATCATATTGTACCCAGGTATTTATTAGTTTCCCTCTGCCTGCCTTGGTTTTTGTATAATTCCCTGAAACAAGCAAGAAAAGAGGGAAAACACAGGAATTGCTAGGAATCCCCAGTAACTAGTGTTTCTTTTCCACACTGTAATCCCAAGTTCACCCACAGAGATCCCCCATTGTGCCAAATTACCACGAATTCACAGCTTATGGTGCATTTGGGAAACTAAACCATTGCCAGACAAACTCACCGAAAAAGCATTTCTCAATTCCAGCATTTGCTCGTTGAATCTCTCCCAGGAGCATTTCAACTCAGTTTCACCCCAATTTACCTTGTTCTCTCTGCAAATAATTTCCCTGCTCATTGAAATCTACTGCTGTGCCCAAGAAGCAAGTTCAAATATAATTCCAAGTATCAGTTGACCATGGAGACTCCTGTGGCATTAAACATTGCCCCATTGAATGCCCCACACAAGAACCTGGAATGGTTGGCCCTTGCTGACAGAGATTATCAGATGAGAGAAACTGTAGAGAGAGGCATCACATACCACATAGAAATAGTTTGTGAGTTGAGAAAGAAGCACAGAGATGGTACAGACCTCCTGGGAATCTGGAAATCCAATTTGCCAATTTACTATCTCCCTCAGGTCAAGGAGTTCCCTGACTTGATTCACCAATGCTGCACAAACTATGACCCCAATCAAAGAGCTGTTCTGAGTCCTTCAGGCTCTGTCTTATTCCATATTACTCCTGAAGGCATCAACCAAATGCTACAGTTTCAACCTACAAGACCACTGGTTCCTCTTACTATGCAGCGTTTGCTAGAGCAGGGTGCCAAGCTCTCCAACTCACAAATTACAAGAATTGGCCAATTATTTATGCGTCCAGAGTACCAGCCCCGAAATCCTCCCCCTTATTTGCATGATTGGTTCAATGACATAGGGAGACTGCTGGTAGACATCATATCCTCCATCCTAGGGTTCAAGACCAGTGAGTTTGTGGATGAGACAACATTGGTAGTGCTATCCATTTTCACCCCAGGATAGCCCCCTGCTGTCCAGTATGACTATGCTTCATTTATAGCCAACAAAATTCATGAACAGTTCATGAACTTGGAGAGAGAGAGGGTATTCAAGTACACCTCCTATATATATCATCTGCTATTGTACAATCAACCTGACAACTTTCCTGTCTTCCTCAAGAAGCTAGATGCAAAGGGAAACCAAAGATCTGTAATGTTCTGGACATCAGTCTGCCATCATATTCATTACTCACCATACAACTACTGTGAGTTTATTGACCTATTCATTCATCCAGCCTTGTCACTGCTGCAGAGTTCCCCTCCTCCTAGACTCACTGATGACATGCAGAAAATCCTCCAGCTGTCCAAGAACTATAGCATTGGGGATTGATACTTTTACCAAGACCACAGAGTGATTAGGATATATGGCTGTGAATTAGCACCATACAGGCTACCAAAGTATGTTCCCATGAGACTCTTTGCTCTAGAATACTTCAGGCAGTTCGGCAATGCAGATATGATTCACTTCCATAGCAGAAACAAGAAGGCACAACTGAAAATTAAGCATCAATTGGGTCCATTCATCTTTAATAAGAGAGAAGAAGCTTGGGATGAGGCAGACCAAATGCTAAAAGCCCTCCAACTCAAGACAAGCTTCTATTGGGCACCCTATGACCCTAACCATTTCATAAGCCTCAGAAGAATCAAGCATAGGCTTGCTACATATGACCACATTAGCATTCCACAAGTTGAAAAATATGCTAACCAATTAGAGTGGAAAGAAGGCACATTAATGGAAGATTATACTGAAGAAGAATTAGCAGAAAGAGCCATTAAAACTTTAGAAAAGGCAGTTGACTTGGAATATTTTGGACAGGTTTGGTCTTCAGGCCCTCAGCATCTTGGAGAAGCTGCCTCTTCGTCCATCGTTCCCCAGCAGCCTGCCAAAACAACTGATCCAGCAACAGACATGGCTAAAGGCAAAACAGTGCAGCAAGAAGAGTCACCTCCAAATGTGGAACAACAAGTAGAGCAGCAGGAAGGTACAGCCAAGGAACCTGCCTCCACAGAACAGCAAACACAAGAGCAAATCCCTCCAAGGCAGGAGGTAACAGTTGAGTCCTCAGTTTTACAAACACCTGCTAATGAGGAAAGAACAAGGAAAAGGGATAGGCAAGAGGACACTCCTCTTACTACTTCAACGGATCAGCAAGGTGAAAAAAGACAGAGGCTAAATCCCTTTTCAGAGGAGGAGTTACCAGAGAGACCAACTGATACTGTGCCCCCTCCTAGCATTGAAACATCGGCCAGTTCCTTACAGCAAGGACAGGACATGCCACATGGGACAGAGGTGAGCTCTTCAAGGCAGCGATCTAAGGCGGACTCTAGCATCAAGCAGCAGTTCATAGATATCAAGAAAAGGAATGAGCCCCTCAAACACCAAATCTACAACCAACTCTTGAAAATGGCACCAACTAATCAGCAGAGATTAATGTCTGCTTATGACATTCAAGAACAAAAAATGACTCTTAGTCATTTCAGGCCTACTATGCAGCAACCTCAAACAACTGCCGATTATATCAGAACTAATCTGGAAATTTTTGCCAAAGACATCCACCCCTTGGATCAGATTGAGCTACACAGGCAAACCAGGGAAATGATATATTGCACATTAGCTGATAAGACCTTACTGGAACAGCAATTACAAAATTCTTTACACAATACTGCTGCTCAACTGGAATTGGAGAAGGCATCATCTCAAGCCAAGGACAACAGAATCAAGTCCTTGGAAGAGATCATTATAGAATTGGGTCATGATCGAAAGGACCCCAGGGGTGTGCCGGCACTGCTAAAGAAAAGAGATGAAGACATAGCAGTTATGAGAAAGCATATCAAGTTGCCAGCTACCCTTCACCCTCAAACTGGAGAGGTGGCAGAGCAAAAGAAGGATCAGGATGTAGTTGCTTTGCTCCTGAGTTTATACAAGAGATTGATGGAAACAGAGAGTGCATTAGAGGTAGCACTAAAATCAAGACAAGGTGAGGCACCAATGCAGCCAGCACAAACATCTGCATCCACTGAAGGTGTGCCACTTTCTACTACTACAGCAGGTCCTCCCACAGGACAGACATCAGAGGCAGGCCTTTCAACAATAGCACCAGATCAGGGACCCAGCCTAAGCATGCAGAACATGATGAAGGAGCTTGAGGCTTTAGAAGCACAGATGGCTGAACTACAAGAGACCAAGGATAAATTTGCTGCCATTGAAGAAAAGTATGATAAATCAAAGCAGAGTGTAGCTGAAAAAACAAGAGAGGTAAGGGCTCTTGAGAAGAGAATAAAGGAACTGGAGAAAGAGCTCTCTCTTGATAAGGTTGTAGTTGAAATCAAGAAAATCCTGTGGGCCAATATTGGTCAATCTATTACAGACCAGTGGCAATATATTGAAACTATCCATGAGCATATGGATCTCATAGGCAGGACCCAAAAGGAAAGTCAAAGAGCAAGAGCATCTCTAGGCAATATGCCTGAAATAGCCAATAGGATGATCAATGTTCTTAACAATCGCACTGGCCCCCAGCTGGCAGCAATGGGTATCGCTAATAGAACTGATACCATTTTACTAGTGAAGAGAGTGCTCACTTTGAGAAATCATGTACAAACATTGGACAGAAGGTGTCAAGAAATGCAGACAGAGGTGAACAAATTCATTGAGAAAATTACAGCATTACATAACAGAGGTCTTCCCAGCTTGGTAACCAGTGCAGGAAGGTTACTATCTCATGAAAACTATGCCAAGAGGGTCAATACATATGCCACAAATCAGATCACTGCAGCAGCAAGTGTCCCAGAGGAAACAGGGCCTCCATCTGGGCAGAATCTCTATGACAAACTAGAGAATTTTTTTTTTATTGTGAATGAGATTAGACATCTTTTTGAAGTGCCTCCAAACTACTACAAATATACTGAGGCAGATGAAACCTTAGGCATAATCCTAAGACACCAATTGCCTACACAGGAATGGTGGACGGGCATGATACAAACACTGCTATGAAGAAACAGGTTTTTCACCAAATTTTTGTATAGCGATCATAAGTCGTCATTTTCAGAAAATTGATATATTCGCTCTAACTGGAAAAGGAGTGGACATGGCTAGCGCAGCAATCAAATATTGGCCACCAAAGCAAGACCGACAGATGCAGATGACGGGGCTGAGATAGCCGCACCACGACAAAGCAGTAAGGGGCATATTACTCAGAATCAATACGTAGCACCCGACAGACCCAGTTGCCACCAAAAGTCAAAGAATTTCTGAGAGAACTGAACAGTCATTCATTGTCCATTTAAAGTAGCAATAACTATTGTATCTGCTATTTTTGAAAGTTGGTAAAGACAGTTATTGAGCAAATGACTCATCGTTAAGATATTTTGTAAAATGATTGTATATATATCCCCACGCATAAACTTATTGGGGTTGTTGATTTTTCTTCTGGAGAAGCTATGCTGTAATTTCAGACTTTTAATACAAGAAGCTAATGGAATTTCTGAAGTTCTGAGTTGTTTGAAGTGTTGTGGTGTGCTTGCTTGCTGCTACAGGATTCCTACGCTATTTCATGTCACAATAAGTTTTCTGAACCATCTTATTATGTATTTCGTTCTTTCATAATCCACTTATGCTGTATGTTTCATAGGTTTAGCAGTAGAGAAAAAGAATAGTTCAGGATTTGTTCATTGAACACCCTAAACTCAATCTATGCTGTTATGAATGTTTTCTTCAGAATTAGTTATGAATGTGTAATTCTTAATTGCTCACCTTCATACTAAATCTTTCATAGTAAATACTGTTCAAGAATTCTAATCTGCTCCTGATTAATATTTCATTCCTCCACATCACCAGCTTAGTGAAAGATTCTTAGTTGCCTCTCACTGGCTGGAAATAGTCCATATTCCACAAATTGAAGATTGTTTCATGAGTACCCATATGGCCATGCAGTTTCATCACTCTTGCTCAATACCTCAAACAACACATAATCACAGACTCCATTGCCCAATGGACTGAAGCTCCTGAAGATTACATTTTAGCTGCTAGAAGACATCATTCAACCAAAACTTTAAACAAAATTCAGTACATCATAACTAGCCTAAACATTACTTAAACAAAGCTAAATTCTGAAGAGAGAGCCCTCTCTGATTGCAGGTAGGCTAAAACCTGTGATCCAAAGATTGGTCTGTGGTTACCTCGGCCGTATTCCCTTAGGAGTCAAAGGGAACAACCTGAGTGATAACATAACTGGCGACTCCAATGGGGACAGAACTAATGTTTCAACTGCTGTCTGCTCTAGATAGTGGTTCCAAAATTGAAGCAATCCCTCGACCATTCTAAAAATATTCTCAAAAAATACAAAAGCAAGCTCAAAAGCTGGCTCCTAAAAAGAGAACTAGGCATACCAGGTCAAATCCTGACCCAAATCCTCCACCTGTTTTCGATAACCCTAATTTGATTCCCAGGACTCTCAGGAACCAAAAGGAACCAGAAGAATCTGCTGAGTCCAGCACTGAGGCAGTTCAACCAAGTTATATCCCAACCCCTGCCAAACCATCAGTTCACCTTCATATAACCCATTCTTCCCCCTCTTCCTCATCCACTTCCCAAAACATACTGTCCACACCCCCACCCAATACACAAACTGCTATTGCTGTTCCTGTTGTTCCAGTTGTTCCCCTTCTACTTGTTGTCCCACTTATCCCTCCGAATATGGCTAATTGTTATGCTCCCCTTCAGCTACCTGGTAATCCTGGGGCTATGCCTCAGGACTACCAAAGTAAGATTACTTATTTTGATGGAACCAGTACATACACCGCCTTACAGCATACCAAGAAAATGCAAGATTACTTTGAAAACTATGAAATAGATGATGATGATGTAAGGATGAAAATTTTTGTCCAAAGCTTAACAGGTGAAGTAAGAACTTGGTTCAGAGCACTTGCTGCAAATTCTATACCTAACTCAGGCGCTCTTTATCAATCCTTCCTGAACAGATGGGAAAAGAAAAAGGACCCTCTACACATTTTATCCGAGTATGACTCCATAAGGAGAGGCCCTCAAGAAACTGTACTAGATTATTGTACCAGATTCAACACGGTTTATGATGCCATTCCTCAAAATCTTAGGCCTCCACCTGATTTGGCATTAATTAAGTTCCCTGATGGGTTTGATTCTGATATGGCATATCAACTAAGGGAAAGAGCCCCTGCAACTTTGGCAGAAATGCAAAACATAGCTGTAAGTGTAGAAGCAAATCTGATTGCTAAAAGAAACCGGGCAAGAACTGAAAGAAGAACCACTTTTAAGGAAGAACCCTCATCATTTGAGAAAAAGCTAGATGCAATCATCAAAGGTATGGATAGACTTGGGGACAGGGTGGAAACCATAGAAAGAAAATCTTCATGGGAAGGTCAACCAAGCAATATTAGAAACCCAAACTTTAGAAAGAATCAAAATCCTAATGTTGGAAGGACTGATCCTGACTAGCATGTCAGACCTCCTTTCCAAGAAAATTATGCTGAGGCTTCAACATCTAATGAACCAACTGAAGAACCTCACATCAATCTAATGGGTTTGGACAGTGAACATCAAGTCTTCTTAACACAAGAAGATCAAGAGGTTTATAATGACAATCAATTTCACACTAAGTCAGGAGAATCATTTGATTTCAGAGAAGGTTATGATGCAACTGTTTATGAGGTACACAAACAGTATAAACTAAGGACTAGAACGATAGATGTACCTGAACCTCTTAAACCAAGGGACAATAAGCAGCCAAAAAAGACCAATGACAAGACTGCTCTTCCACAATCAGCTGGCAATTCAAACCCACACACCTCAGAAGTCACTGTGGAGGATATTTCAGAACAACAGACCTCTGAAAACCAGCCAGCTCCACTCCATCCCGCAAAAACAAAGGCAGATACCACCCCGGGAAACAAACATGGTACCAATTTTACTCAAAACCATACCAACCATGAAAAAAAGATTATTGATAACCCAACTGAAAAAGAAAAACCTGCTGCACTTAATGCAAAATGCAAATATAAAAGCCTTTTAACTTGGAAACAGAAATAAGTAAACTGAAGATATCAGTCCCTCTTTTGGAATTGGCCAAACATGAAGTATACAGACAGCAGATTAACAAGTCACTCCAAGTATCAGACAATAAAGATGCTGTGAATGTCCTAGATGACCAACCAGAGTTGCTGTTCGGCCCTGAGGTTAATGGAAAAACAGAAAATGGAGGGGTTCCACCCTTCTATGTCAGTTTAAACATTCATGATAAGGTTCTACACAATGCAATGTTTGATTCCGGGGCCTCACACAACTTAATGCCCAAATCTGTAATGGAAAAACTCGACTTAGACATCACAAGACCTTATAAAGATTTATTCTCATTTGACTCAAGCCAAGTCAGGTGCTTAGGATTGATTAAAGATTTATGTGTCTCCCTGGTCCAATACCCAACCAAAACAATCTTGATGGATGTAGTGGTAGCTGACATACCTCCTAAGTATGGTATGCTCTTGTCCACATCCTGGGGGGCCAAACTCCAAGAATCTTTGCAATTAGATATGTCCTACGCAACCATTTTAGTCTTTGGGCAGCCAAAGAGGTTGTACCGTGAAACATTAATGAAATATGTGGTAAGCAGTCAAGAGAAGCCCCAAAACTTCCCAATCTATTCAATACACTCTGACATGGATTCATTTATTCTCTACAATGCTGACATTTGTAGCAAGGCTTATTCTGAACTATTAATAGCAGCAGAAGCAGAGAAATTAAATGAACAATGTGCCCCCCAAGACCAAAGGACTGTAGGCATAACTCAGGTAACAACAGAACACAATGTATCAACCAACTTGCAGGAAACAAATCTGCCCATGATCCAACTTACTAAAAATATCAATCCAAGTCTTGATCATGAAACCTTATGGTACTTAGAATTTGATGGCTCTGTAAACAAGTTAGGAGTTGGGGCAGGAGTTTGGATCCATAATATGCACAATGACCAGGCTGAGGGTCATGCATACAGGTTAAACTTCCGATGTACAAACAATATGGCTGAGTATGAGGCCCTTTTGTTAGGTCTGAACCTCATAAAAAATTTGGGTGCAACCAAAGTTTCAATCTTAGGAGATTCAGATCTAATCATACAACAAATCAAAGGAAACTTTACCACAAATGATCTAAGGTTGAAAGCATATAAGGCAGCAACTATTCAGGTACTTGATACCTTCTCACAATCACAGTTGACTAAAATTTCCAGGGAACTCAATCTACATGCTCACAGCTTGGCAACCTTTGCCAGCACTTGTAAGCTGCCTTTCAAACCCAATCATACTTTTACTGCTAAAATCAAACATAGATCTGCAGTTCCAGACAACATAAAAAATTGGCAAGTATTTGAGAGCGACACTCAGATAAATAATTTCCTCACTCTAAAAGAGGAATTCTCTGGCATTAACATTGACTCAATCACTGGAGATGATCAACAACACACACACACAAATACACAGAAAATATCAGCTGAAACAGTTAATATGGTTTTGCACCCTACCACCTTTAACAACGAAAGTATACAAAAGTTGAGACAAATAAATGAAGATGAACTGGCTGAAACAGAAGCAGAGGTAATTGAGCTAAAAGATAATTTTCTGCCCACAGGTTTAACCCCTCTGGAGGACCTGTTTGATTCAAATGATATCTCAAGAAAACCAAAAATGCAACCACTAAGTGCCGAAATTGAAGATTGTAACATTGGAACTATAGAAAATCCCAAAATGATAAAGTTATCCAAAGCATTACCACCTGAGCAGAAACTGAAATACATTAAGTTGTTTAAAGAGTTCCAAGATGTCTTTGCCTGGAGCTATGAGGACCTCAAATCTTATGATACCTCAGTCATCCAGCACACTATACCTTTAAAAGAAAACCAAAAGCCTTTCAAACAAAAACTTAGAAGAGTGAACCCTGTGCTCCTCCCCCTCATTGAAAAAGAAGTGAAACGTATGTATGAAGCAGGAATCATTGCCCCAATCAGATTCTCAGAATGGATTTCAAACCTAGTGCCTACTAGGAAAAAGACAGGAGAAATCAGACTGTGTGTTGACCTAAGAAATTTAAACAAAGTCTCTCTCAAAGACCATTACCCCTTACCAAAAATGGATCATATCCTGCAAAGGGTAGTGGGATCCTCTAGGATCTCATTATTAGATGGTTTCTCAGGATTCAATCAGATTCTAGTACACCCGGATGACCAAGACAAAACTGCCTTCACAACACCGTGGGGAACTTTCAAATATGTCAAAATGCCTTTTGGGCTTAAGAATGCAGGGGCCACCTTCCAAAGAGCAATGGATATAGCCTTCGCTAAGGAAATTCATGATTTTCTAGTGGTCTACCTGGATGATCTTACTGCCTTTTCAAAATCAGACCAAGAACACTTAGAACACTTGAGACAGGTTTTCACAATCTGTCGAAAATATGGCATATCTTTAAACCCAAAGAAATCACTGTTTGGGCTAGAGGAAGGTAAACTCCTAGGACATATAATCTCAAAAGATGGTATTAGGATCGATCCAGACAGAATTCAAGCCATCCTACAAGTACCACACTCGAGAAACATCAAAGAACTACAAAGATTTCTAGGAAAAATCAACTTCTTGAGAAGGTTCATTCCTAATTTGGCTAAGCTCACAAGACTGCTAAACAACATGCTGAAAAAGGACTCCAAGGTCAAATGGACCATGGAAGCTAGACAAGCCTTTGAGGATATTAAAAGAGCATTGACAAACACACCAGTCCTAACAAGCCCTAGGTTTGATAGAGATTTCATCATTTTTTCTTTTGCTTCTGAGCATACAGTTGCTGCTGTTCTGCTACAAAAAGATGACCAAGGCTGTGAAAAACCTATTGCATTCTTTAGAAGAGCTCTTAGGGATGCCCCCTTGAAATATCAGATTATGGAAAAACAAGCCTATGCACTGGTAAAGGCCATCAAAGACTTTAGAATCTATATCCTGTACTCCCACATCATTTCTTATGTCCCAAATGCAGTAGTGAAGGACATTTTGACCCAAGAAGGAATTGAATGTAGGAGGGGCAAATGGATCGCCAAAATCTTAGAATATGACATGGAAATCAAGCCTACCAAACTGATAAAAGGACAGGGTTTAGCCAAGCTGATGGCTGAAACCAATTTCAAAGCCCTTGACATTAACGAACTGGACAATGAACAGGAGATGGCGACTCCACAGATCAACCAAGCCTTTATGCAATCCCCCTGGTATGCTGATATATGTTTTGTATTGTTAAACCTGCAAGCTCCTCCAGGGTTGTCCAGAACTAAGAAAAGGTTCTTGAAAATGAAAGCATCAAAATTTTGTATTATTGACAGTGTTTTGTTTTGGAGAAATCATGAAGGGATCTTACTTAATTGCTTAACATTGGATAAAACTGACAATGTCCTCAAAGAATTTCATGCAGGTGACTGTGGAGGACACTTCTACTGGAAATCCACAGCCGATAAAATCCTAAGGGCTGGTTTTTATTGGCCCTCCTTGTTTACTGATGTAAGAAAATTTGTAATGTCTTGTCACAAATGTCAAATCTTTGAAGGGAAGAGAAAGCTGTTGCCTTTACCACTCAAACCTGTTTCAACTGAGAGACCATTCCAGCAATGGGGTTTAGACTTTATTGGTGAAATTCACCCCCCATCCTCTGGCCAGCATAGGTGGATTCTGACTGCTACAGACTATTTCACCAAATGGATAGAAGCTGTCCCCTGTAGGCAGGCCAATGACTCCATTATCATACAATTTCTAGAGACCAACATCTTGTCCAGGTTTGGCTGTCCAGAAAAAATTATCACAGACAATGCTGCCGCTTTCAAGTCCAAAAAAATGATCAACTTTTGCCACAAATATCATATGACCTTAGGTCATTCCACAGCTTATTATCCTCAAGGCAATGGCCTAGCTGAGTCTTCCAATAAAAGCCTCATCAACGTCATCAAAAAAGTTTTGGAGGAAAACAAAAAGAATTGGCATAAGAAGTTAGTGAATGCTCTATGGGCAGATAGACTAACCACCAAAAGATCCATTGGTACAAGTCCATATGAACTAGTTTATGGAATGGAAGCAAGGTTTCCTTCATCTTTAGGTGTTCCTGTAATCAAGTTGCTGCAAGAAATACAAGCTGAGCCCAATGACATTCAAAGAACGATCAATCATACAATTCACCTACAGCAAACAAGAGAGGAGGTCTATGAAAGAACCCAAGTACTCCAAGAAAAGCTCAAAAGAATATTTGACAAAAGAACCAAAGATGAAGACTTCTCTATAGGAAACAAAGTGCTGAGATGGGATTCCAGGAGGGAGGACAAAGGAAAACATGGGAAATTTGACTTCTTATGGAAGGGACCTTATGTAATTTATGCGGTACAAGGTAATAACACTTATTTTCTAAAGAGCTTGGATGGCTCAAACACTGAGGAAGGCCCAGTCAATGGGAGGATGCTTAAGCATTACTTTGATCCCCTCTGATCAAGCACTGCTCAATTGTATATTGTACATAAATTTGTATTTTCAGTATGTTTATTTTCAGCGGATAGATAGAGGTCCAAATGAAGCAAATTTTGAGAAAAACTAAGGTGCTGCACTATTTTGATGAATATTATTCACCTTGGCATGGGAAATAAGTGAAGGTACTTGGGAACTATCTGGGAGATGAGAAACAACCAAAAAAGCAAGGCAAAAACAGGGCTGTAATTTCACAGCAGATCAGCTTAATGAGTATTGCATGCAAGTTTCATGGATTCAGATGTTCAGTCTTCAACAAAAAGGAAAGGTTAAACTACAGAAGGGTGAAAAAAGAAGGCAATCTGACCTGCTGATCTTGACGTTTCATCTGGAAAATTCATCCCCAAGTGGAGCCACTGTTAGCCTCCTATACCAATAGGGTTTCATATTTCATGATTGACAGTGGAAGTGCTAAAAATGATCATCTTTGATGATACAAAGGTTCCATTTTTGTGAACAAAGCAAAAAGTTAAAAAATGTAAAGAGGGTATGCCTTAAAAAAATAATCAAAAGGCGAGAAAATGAAATGGTCAAAAGAAAAAAGAATTGAAATGAACCCCAAAGAAAGACCAGGAAAGTGGCCAATCAAAATGCCACTACTATCTTGATGTATGGCTCAACAGTTCAAGTTGGGCCATGCCATGTTTTAAATTGCTTGTTTTAGAGTAGGTAATGAGTACCTGTTCAAACAGTTCAAGATTGACAGATGACTAGCTGGATAGAGAAAGAAAGGAGCCCACTAGCTTAATCTGGGCCCTTGGAAGATATAAGGGTAGATTTAGATAGGAGGGCAGCAAAAAGAAAAGAGCATATGAGGGTTTGCAAGTCTAAGTGCACCCTCCCTGAAGTAACAAAAAATGCTAGGTTCTAAGTTGGGTAGGTAGCCAGAAGTTGCAGAATCCTGATCCTATTCAGTTTTGGCATTGATTAGGAAGGCATATGTTAGCAGTTGCAAAGGTATCTATGCAGGATTTTGAAGGCAAAATATAGAAGCATGTCTAACTCCCCTGTTTTCCCCCAAAGACTCTCTTTCTAACAGTCCATGGAGGACTTCAGGACTTTCCTAAATAATCCTCCTTGTATTTCTTCTTGGAAATTTCATGACAAGTTCTCACTTTCTTCTTCGAAAAGAAGCCACATTTCTTGTGTAAAAACATTCCCCATCTACTTCTAAAAATCTAAGTTTAATCACTAAACTTAGTTCTCTATTCCTCACTTTCAATCTTTCATATCCCCAATGCACATTGACTTCTAACTTTATTATCTAAATCCCTATGTGCCCCTTTTCCCCTACTACTATAACACTATTGTGAAAAAAGCCCACAAAATATGTAAATACCCCCCCTTTTTGGCATTATAGCCATATTTTCAAAGTTTGGAGAATCATACAGAATCAAAGGTTTTGTTGTATTTGGTTCATTTAAAGTCAGGGATTGAATTAACATTTGGTTAGTTTAATAACCTGTTCCTACCCTTGTCCGCTTTGCAAACCCATCACAGTGCATTATCCACGCCATTGTATAAAACTTTGTTAAAAACCCACTTTTTTCGCTTTTCCAAAGTCTGTGTTTCGGCGCGCTCACCACAAAAAACAAAAAATATTATTAAAATTCCCGCCAGGACCCGCCGTATCCACCCATCACCTCCACAGCCCGTCGACCGTCGGATCCGGGCCCTCCCATCCGACGGCCCACAGCAATATCGGACCACCCCCGATGCCTGAACGTTAGCGCCTGAAATTTGTCAGAGGGTGACGTCAGGGCTCGGACGCGTGTCGCTTCTGGATTTCATCGAGCGGCCTCCTGCCAAAACCACACCCGTACCATGAGCGGTCTGATATTACCGCTTACCGCCCTCCTATTTCCGCCATACGTCACTCCCACGTCACCCCCACGTCATTGCCGCCTCAGCATCACATTACCGCCCGATCCGCCATTGCTCCGAGCTGTCTGCCATGTCACCTGTCCACGTAGAGCCGCTCACTGGCCGCCACGTCATCATTCCGTACCCGACCCCACCTATGACGTCATGCTGACGTCATCCAACAAAAGGCGCCAAAGGCCAAATTTTCCCTATTTTGCCCAAAAAGTCATTTTTTCGCGTTATTTGCAAAAATACTCACTGTACTCCTGCATGAGCGGTTACGTTGCTTGTCCGCCAACTCTGAAGACTGCTCCCTTGCTGCTGGCGCCGTGAATTCACCTGTATATCAACACCATTGTCATATTGTACCCAGGTATTTATCAGTTTCCCTCTGCCTGCCTTGGTTTTTGTATAATTCCCTGAAACAAGCAAGAAAAGAGGGAAAACACAAGAATTGCTAGGAATCCCCAGTAACTAGTGTTTATTTTCCACACTGTAATCCCAAGTTCACCCATAGAGGTCCCCCATTGTGCCAAATTACCACGAATTCACAGCTTATGGCGCATTTGCGAAACTAAACCATTGCCAGACAAACTCACCGAAAAAGCATTTCTCAATTCCAGCATTTGCTCGTTGAATCTCTCTCAGGAGCATTTCAACTCAGTTTCACCCCAATTTACCTTGTTCTCTCTGCAAATAATTGCCCTGCTCATTGAAATCCACTGCTGTGCCCAAGAAGCAAGTTCAAATATAATTCCAAGTATCAGTTGACCATGGAGACTCCTGTGGCATTAAACATTGCCCCATTGAATGCCCCACACAAGAACCTGGAATGGTTGGCCCTTGCTGACAGAGATTATCAGATGAGAGAAACTGTAGAGAGAGGCATCACATACCACATAGAAATATTTTGTGAGTTGAGAAAGAAGCACAGAGATGGTACAGAACTCCTGGGAATCTGGAAATCCAATTTGCCAATTTACTATCTCCCTCAGGTCAATGAGTTCCCTGACTCGATTCACCAATGCTGCACAAACTATGACCCCAATCAAAGAGCTGTTCTGAGTCCTTCAGGCTCTGTCTTATTCCATATTACTCCTGAAGCCATCAACCAAATGCTACAGTTTCAACCTACAAGTCCACTGGTTCCTCTTACTATGCAGCTTTTGCTAGAGCAGGGTGCCAAGCTCTCCAACACACAAATTACAAGAATTGGCCAATTATTTATGCGTCCAGAGTACCGGCCCCGAAAACCTCCCCCTTATTTGCATGACTGGTTCAATGACATAGGGAGACTGCTGGTAGACATCATATCCTCCATCCTAGGGTTCAAGACTAGTGAGTTTGTGGATGAGACAACATTGGTAGTGCTATCCATTTTCACCCCAGGACAACCCCCTGCTGTCCAGTATGACTATGCTACATTTATAGCCAACAAAATTCATGAACAGTTCATGAACTTGGAGAGAGAGAGGGTATTCAAGTACACCTCCTATATATATCATCTGCTATTGTACAATCAGCTTGACAGCTTTCCTGTCTTCCTCAAGAAGCTAGATGCAAAGGGAAACCAAAGATCTGTAATGTTCTAGACATCAGTCTGCCATCATATTCATTACTCACCATACAGCTACTGTGAGTTTATTGACCTATTCATTCATCCAGCCTTGTCACTGCTGCAGAGTTCCCCTCCTCCTAGACTCACTGATGACATGCAGAAAATCCTCCAGCTGTCCAAGAACTATAGCATTGTGGATTGGTACTTTTACCAAGACCACAGAGTGATTAGGATATATGGCTGTGAATTAGCACCATACAGGCTACCAAAGTATGTTCCCATGAGACTCTTTGCTCTAGAATACTTCAGGCAGTTCGGCAATGCAGATATGATTCACTTCCATAGCAGAAACAAGAAGGCACAACTGAAAATTAAGCATCAATTGGGTCCATTCATCTTTAATAAGAGAGAAGAAGCTTGGGATGAGGCAGACCAAATGCTAAAAGCCCTCCAGCTCAAGACAAGCTTCTATTGGGCACCCTATGACCCTAACCATTTCATAAGCCTCAGAAGAATCAAGCATAGGCTTGCTACATATGACCACATTAGCATTCCACAAGTTGAAAAATATGCTAACCAATTAGAGTGGAAAGAAGGCACATTAGTGGAAGATTATACTGAAGAAGAATTAGTAGAAAGAGCCATTAAAACTTTCGAAAAGGCAGTTGACTTGGAATATTTTGGACAGGTTTGGTTTTCAGGCCCTCAGCATCTTGGAGAAGCTGCCTCTTCGTCCACCGTTCCCCAGCAGCCTGCCAAAACAACTGATCCAGCAGCAGACATGGCTAAAGGCAAAACAGTGCAGCAAGAAGAGTCACCTCCAAATGTGGAACAACAAGTAGAGCAGCAGGAAGGTACAGCCAAGGAACCTGCCTCCACAGAACAACAAACACAAGAGAAAATCCCTCCAAGTCAGGAGGTAACAGTTGAGTCCTCAGTTTTACAAACACTTGCTAATGAGGAAAGAACAAGGAAAAGGGATAGGCAAGAGGACACTCCTCTTACTACTTCAATGGATTAGCAAGGTGAAAAAAGACAGAGGCTAAATCCCTTTTCATAGGAGGAGTTACCAGAGAGACCAACTGATACTGTGCCCCCTCCTAGCATTGAAACATCGGCCAGTTCCCTACAGCAAGGACAGGACATGCCACATGGAACAGAGGTGAGCTCTTCAAGGCAGCGATCTAAGGCGGACTCTAGCATCAAGCAGCAGTTCATAGATATCAAGAAAAGGAATGAGCCCCTCAAACACCAAATCTACAACCAACTCTTGAAAATGGCACCAACTAATCAGTAGAGATTAATGTCTGCTTATGACATTCAGGAACAAAAAATGACTCTTAGTCATTTCAGGCCTACTATGCAGCAACCTCAAACAACTGCTGATTATATAAGAACTAATCTGGAAATTTTTGCCAAAGACATCCACCCCTTGGATTAGATTGAGCTACACAGGAAAACTGGGGAAATGATATATTCCACATTAACTGATAAGACCTTACTGGCACAGCAATTACAAAATTCTTTACACAATACTGCTGCTCAACTGGAATTGGAGAAGGCATCATCTCAAGCCAAGGACAACAGAATCAAGTCCTTGGAAGAGATCATTATAGAATTGGGTCATGATCCAAAGGACCCCAGGGGTGTGCAGACACTGCTAAAGAAAAGAGATGAAGACATAGCAGCTATGAGAAAGCATATCAAGCTGCCAGCTACCCTTCACCCTCAAACTGGAGAGGTGGCAGAGCAAAAGAAGGATCAGGATGTAGTTGCTTTCCTCCTGAGTTTATACAAGAGTTTGATGGAAACAGAGAGTGCATTAGAGGTAGCACTAAAATCAAGACAAGGTGAGGCACCAATGCAGCCAGCACAAACATCTGCATCCACTGAAGGTGTGCCACTTTCTACTACTACAGCAGGTCCTCCCACAGGACAGACATCAGAGGCAGGCCTTTCAACAACAGCACCAGATCAGGGACCCAGCCTAAGCATGCAGAACATGATGAAGGAGCTTGAGGCTTTAGAAGCACAGATGGCTGAACTACAAGAGACGAAGGATAAATTGGCTGCCATTGAAGAAAAGTATGATAAATCAAAGCAGAGTGTAGCTGAAAAAACAAGAGAGGTAAGGGCTCTTGAGAAGAGAATAAAGGAACTGGAGAAAGAGCTATCTCTTGATAAGGTTGTAGTTGAAATCAAGAAAATCCTGTGGGCCAATATTGGTCAATCTATTACAGACCAGTGGCAATATATTGAAACTATCCATGAGCATATGGATCTCATAGGCAGGGCCCAAAAGGAAAGTCAAAGAGCAAGAGCATCTCTAGGCAATATGCCTGAAATAGCCAATAGGATGATCAATGTCCTTAACAATCGCACTGGCCCTCAGCTGGCAGCAATGGGTATCGCTAACAGAACTGATACCATTTTACTAGTGAAGAGAGTGCTCACTTTGAGAAATCATGTACAAACATTAGACAGAAGGTGTCAAGAAATGCAGACAGAGGTGAACAAATTCATTGAGAAAATTACAGCATTACATAACAGAGGTCTTCCCAGCTTGGTAACCAGTGCAGGAAGGTTACTATCTCATGAAAACTATGCCAAGAGGGTCAATACATATGCCACAAATCAGATCACTGCAGCAGCAAGTGTCCCAGAGGAAATAGGGCCTCCAACTGGGCAGAATCTCTATGACAAACTAGAGAATTTGTTTTTTATTGTGAATGAGATTAGACATCTTTTTGAAGTGCCTCCAAACTACTACAAATAAACTGAGGCAGATGAAACCTTAGGCATAATCCTAAGACACCAATTGCCTACACAGGAATGGTGGGCGGGCATGATACGAACACTGCTATGAAGAAACAGGTTTTTCACCAAATTTTTGTATAGCGATCATAAGTCGTCATTTTCAGAAAATTGATATATTCGCTCTAACTGGAAAAGGAGTGGACAAGGCCAACTCAGCAATCAAATATTGGCCACCAAAGCAAGACCGACAGATGCAGATGACGGGGCTGAGATAGCCGCACCACGACAAAGCAGTAAGGGGCGTATTACTCAGAATCAATACGTAGCACCCGACAGACCCAGTTGCCACCAAAAGTCAAAGAATTTCTTACAGAACTGAACAGTCATTCATTGTCCATTTAAAGTAGCAATAACTATTGTATCTGCTATTTTTGAAAGTTGGTAAAGACAGTTATTGAGCAAATGACTCATCGTTAAGATATTTTGTAAAACGATTGTATATATATCCCCACGCATAAACTTATTGGGGTTGTTGATTTTTCTTTTGGAGAAGCTATGCTGTAATTTCAGACTTTTAATACAAGAAGCTAATGGAATTTCTAAAGTTTTGAGTTGTTTGAAGTGTTGTGGTGTGCTTGCTTGCTGCTACAGGATTCCTACGCTATTTCATGTCACAATAAGTTTTCTGAACCATCTTATTATGTATTTCGTTCTTTCATAATCCACTTATGCTGTATTTTTCATAGGTTTAGCAGTAGAGAAAAAGAATAGTTCAGGTTTTGTTCATTGAACACCCTAAACTCAATCTATGATGTTATGAATGTTTTCTTCAGAATTAGTTATGAATGTGTAATTCTTAATTGCTCACCTTCATACTAAATCTTTCATAGTAAATACTGTTCAGGAATTCTAATCTGCTCCTGATTAATATTTCATTCCTCCACATCACCAGCTTAGTGAAATATTCTTAGTTGGCTCTCACTGGCTGGAAATAGTCCATATTCCACAAATTGAAGATTGTTTCATGAGTACCCATATGGCCCTGCAGTTTCATTACTCTTACTCAATACCTCAAACAACACATAATCACAGACTCCATTGCCCAATGGACTGAAGCTCTTGAAGATTACATTTTAGCTGCTAGAAGACATCATTCAACCAAAACTTTAAACAAAATTCAGTACATCATAACTAGCCTAAACATTACTTAAACAAAGCTAAATTCTGAAGAGAGAGCCCTCTATGATTGCAGGTAGGCTAGAACCTATGATCCAAATATTGGTCTGTGGTTACCTCGGCCGTATTCCCTTAGGAATCAAAGGGAACAACCTGAGTGATAACAAAATGTACCACCGTCTGAACCTTAAGAGTGTTGAATATGTAATCAATGGAGAGAAACTATGTGCTATAATTAATTTCATCCTTCTATACAAATATAAGCTTCAGATTATCTAGAAAAGGATGCAAACATACCATACCCAAGGCTACAATAATTTCACTTGAAATCACATGAAAATTACTGTGATAAATCTATAATTGCATAGGAGTGACTTCAAAGGAACATGTCTTCCCAAAAACATAAATTATCCCTTTGTCAAAAATACCTTAGAACAATTACTAAGTCTGCACACATAAAATCTGTTAGGTGTTAAAATATGTCTCCATGTGTGCCCAAATTTGAGCACTAAGAGGGCCACAAATCTTTCCTAGAAGAAGGCTTACCAATTAAAAATAAAAGACTACCATAAAAATTATAGATCAGCCTAATGAGAGCCCATACATGCTACAGAAGTGTAGTGTATATAACCCTTAGATCAAATTGAAAACTTGTGTTCAAAAATTTCATTTTAGTCACTTTGTAAGGCCAGACTTGAGCCTTAGGATTTGCGTTGGAATAACCTCCATAAAAGCATGTCAAAGATAAGCATCAGACCTCAGATAAGGGAAAGTGACCTCAAAAAATGCTCCAGTGAAACCATAAGCTAAAATAGAAAGATTAGATACCAAGAAGTGTTTCATAACTTCGACCTCCTCCCACAAACTTGCTTGACTGCCAAAAGTCCATAGAGAATTAGAGATGTCTCAACGCATTAGATGTCACTACACCATTAGCATGTCCATGCATATATTAATATCTAGTTTTTGGAAAAATAGTAGGGTGAAAGGAAGTTATCCATAACATATATTTTAATGAGGCAGAAAGGCACAAGATCCTTTTGAGAGACCCTCCCTTTGGATATATCTAAATATGTAAATCAACTCCATCCCATGAATGAGAAAATAATAAATATATGGAGGGACTCCATTATGGGAAATATTCCCTTAGTCCAAAGGCCTTTATAGAAAATAATGGTGTTTAGATTCTTTTTGATATCTCCATTTGAAGTGAATATGATAAAATAATTTAAATGATGGAAGTAGCCTTCAAATCTTCCCCTTCATTTGATAAAGCACTAGAAGGAAATAACCCTAGCCATAAAAGCTTCAACTCCTATTTCTTTCAGAAAAGAGAAATACCCCTCGCAGGGAAACACAAGGACAATACACTGTAAAGCAAGTGTACCTTACTATTTTAAATGTCTACTTATGGACTCTATGTGTTTCCCTCATGTGGAACGAGATCTTGCTCAAAAGATAGATTTTTATGCCTCATAGCGCATATGAAGCTGCTAATTGCTGAGAACTAGTTCAAAAACTATATATTTTGTCCACATTAGTGGGTTCATTGCAAAGATCGTGAGGTATCCATGACCCATGTTTTCCATGACTACCCTTTAATGATCTCATTATGGATCTTTATTATCTCCGAGATAAATATCCCTCTGTCTTTTAGACCATCCATCTAGGATCAAGTTTTTTTTTTTTTTTGTCTAGTATAAGAACTACCCTAGAGTCATGACATGGAAGACCATAAACAAATCCATCTTACCCCTCATCCCTAGGTTTTCTTTGTGGAAAGCATAGATGGGTAGAAAAAATCCCATTTAGTTGAGCTCTTAAAAAGTTCCATTTGTTGACAGAATCAAAGAATTGATTATGACATATTACCAAAGAATAAAGGACATAGAGAGGCTTAATCCCAAAGTGAAATAGTGGATCAATGACTAGCAACTTGTAGAATGGACAACGGAAGATGCGAAGCAAAAAATAGGCAGAAAAACCTTCATTTCATCTTAACCTCTCTGGAAAAATCATAAGAAATACAAGTACAATCTTACATTGAGGAATGGACACAACTACAATCTTACATTGAGGAATGGACACAATACTAAAAGCATAAAATTCAGTAATCAAGCTTCGTACCTCAGATTGGAAATTCTCTAAATGAAGCAAAAGAAAATGGATGGAATTCTTTACCTCCCATAATATTATTTTCAAACCAAAACTTTTAAATGTTTCACCTTCAAATCAAGAACTTTTTCAAGGCCTATAGGAAATAAGGGTATGCTTTTTCTAGGGATCAATCAATGTACAGTCTTCCCTTGCACCCTCCTGTAACATAGAACCATCATAAAACAATGTCTAGAAGTTAGTTTCTAATTAGGTTAGAATATCTAGCACTATCTATATCCACTATCGTACAATTTTCATCTTCAATTTCTAAATATAGGTTAGAATATCTAGCACTATCTATATCCACTATCATACAATTTTCATCTTCAGTCCAAATGCAATCAAGGAGTTCAAAATTTGTATCTGATTCTTCTGATGTATAATTCTTGAAACCAATATCAAGAGAGTAATTCTCTAGAATTTCCTATATGAACTCTATGGTTTCATTTTACCCCTCAAGTTCAATAAACATATCTTTCGTGTAGGATTCCCCAACTCTAGCTCATGAACACATCTCACCTAAATTCACCCTCTTTGGTACATAATGTTCTAGACAATCTCATTTACGGATTCGTAGGCTTGTGTTGGGATAGGGTCCCCTGGGTCAAGTTTTGATAAAATATTGTAAAGTATCCACATTTTGAGGAGCATAGCGCAAGTAGCGCAGGTCACTAGGAGTCAAGGGGCTTTAGAAGGTCAAATCCCCTTAGTTTTTGTATTATTTTGAGATCAGCCCATGGTTTGCGGACCATGGTATTGTAATAGGAAAAAGAATATAAAAGGGTGTCTTAGCGAGTCTAAGAGAAGGAAACAATCAATGAATAGAATGGGATTTGATATGTCATGAGTCTGTAAAAGTACGAACTTTTGGTATTTGTGGCAAAGGGGAAGGCTTCTGCAGCTGAGATCACAGAGACCTTGGTAAGTCCACAAATGAGTGCACGAGCCCTTGCAGCTATGTGCACAGGATTTGGAAAGTTGTATATGGAAGATCTAAAGTAATAAATAATAATTGAATTAATTATGTGTCCAATTTATATACTTGTATATTTTATGTATTTATGCGCAATTGAATGCAATTTATCTATATTTTCATCTTAAGAGCTCCGCGAAGATCTAGATTTACTGCTATACATTATTTTATGCATGACTAGACGTTTACGCGAAGTTCATAACTTTGTTTAACTAAAAATCACTTTAATTTTGGGGATTTCATGGATAAGGGTTCACAAAGGTCAGATCAGGCCTAAAACTGAGGAAATGCCCTAACCCCATGTCACATATCCTTCTGGATGCAGAAGCCTGGTTCTAACATCCCCTAATACTGCCTAGGGTGTGACTGTAGCCTGCACTAAGTGGGTTGTTGTCAAAAGGGCCGGTAGTGTAGAGTTTTGTTGGTTAACGCAACTAACTCTGAACCTAGGTCCAAGCCCCCTCAAGCCAACAAATGGTTATGTTGTCAAGACCGTGATCTATCTAAGGGATGTGTGATGTGGCATAAGTGGATACCAATTAAGAAGGAAATCAAGAAGTGGATAGATCAAAAGTTTCACGAGTTTACATCTCAGGAGAATCAGAATTCACGCTTGTCAAAAGAAAAGTGGTTACAAAGGTATCTCTACATAGAAGTACACAAAGTTTTCTTTTCGATGTTCCCTTGCGAATTACACGAGTGGCTGTCCAAATTAGCGGATAGAAAACCTACTTGGAAGCATGATGATCCTATTGCATGGACTCCAAAATTAGTCAAACGTCTTGAAGGATCTGATTATAAGGTTGCAAGGGCTGTTGATTACTAGATTGATAGTATATTGGGTGGTTTCATCACTGAATTTTCAATAGATACATATGTGTCTTATAGCAAAGTTGAACGACGATTGCTCAAAGGTCCGAGAGGTAAGTACTTGAAATCACTAAAAACCTGGATCAAAATGCTTTTGTGTGAAAAAGGGATTATGCTTTTACCTTCATGTTTAAGAGGGGTCATAATGGATCTACGCTAAGTGGAAAATGATTCAAAGTAGATCTAGAAAAATTCGTTGAAAGTGAATATAGTCCTTTATTGGGAGAGTCTGAAAGTGAAGAAGAAAGAAGTAGCCATATTACACCTAGAGGTGTGGTGTAGGTAGTAGATCATGGCACTCTAGTAATTCCACATCCATCCACTCCACCTCCGCTATTCAGTATGGCGAATATAGTGAAAATTCTTGTATTCATGGGTCAGGGATCAGAGGATCTCGATCAGTTTTGGTTCTTCACAGAGGCTGTCTGGAAAGCGCGGTAGATCAATGACGATGACATGAAGAAAGCAAATAGGTTACAGTGCTATAAGGAAAAGCACTTACCTAGTACATTAGATATAATACAAATCATCCAATTGCTTCATTGGCTAACAGAAAAGATGCGATGAATGTGGAATTTAAGAAGCTGAAGTCTCAAGCCCAGTGTGTGATCGAAATCAAGGAGATGAAGCAGAGGGTTAATGAGTCTGCGTGGGATATAGATTAGCGACTAAAGTTCTTACTGAGCGAAGCTAACCTTCATATTTTTGATGAAAAACACAAGGACTAGCACATAGCTTCACTATTACCTCACTTAAGACTGTTGTTATCTCAGCATAATATTGGGTCTCAGGTCGAAGCGTTAGAAATCGTGATGAATCTAGAAGCTTCGATGATCCAGGATACAAATATAAGAGTTCAATAGATCCAGTCGTAGTTAGCAAGCCTGCATATGGAGTTACAAGATCAGAGACATATTCTTAAGTGCACAAAGTGAAAGGCTGAAGATCATCATAAGGATCAGTGCCATGTATTCTGGGATTATATAGCTGCCGGAGGTCCTAACCCGCTAAAGCCAAAATCTTCCTCTGGATGAAGCACTGGTGCAAATACTTGGTGTAGCATCTGTCAAGTATCTGGATAACATTCGATAGATAATTTTTCGCTATTACAAAAATTTATACTGTCTCCAAAGAAATTTTTTTGTAACTTTTGTAAATCGGTTCATCATGATGAAAGGAATTGTTGAAGCTATGAACTAATGATGGAGAGGACTCCATTGTATAGAATGTAGGTTGAAAATCATACACAAAATGATCAAGGCTCACCTACAGTTCGTAGAGGATTCCAAGCATGGGGAAGAGGATGAGAATGAGGAGTTGGAAGAGGTCGGGGCCAAATTATTTGTCAGTACTGTCTTCAATTTGGTCATGTTATAGAAGATTGTTTGGTCTTAATAAAAAAGATGCAGGAGAAGAAGAACCATTAGCTGATGCAGAACATTCAGATGATGAGATCCGAGCCACGTGAAGATAATCCCAGTATCAACATAGTCACGTGAAGCGATGTAGCCACTGGTGAAGACAAGGTCAACGAAAAACAACTAGAATCATATTTATGGTTTCGAAGGTTGGTGAGAAGAATGCTCGGTTTGATTTACATAGAGAAAAAGAGTTGTTCATGGAGGAAATAAAGAGTTTTATGGATCCAAGTGCTTCTACATCTCAGAACCATATGTCGATAGTATCACGAAAGGAGAAACCTGAAGAAGCTACTGCAACATAAGATTCAGATCCCACGGTGTTAAAATCATTTATGCAGACCTCGATGAAGTTATTACAGGATCAGAAGGTAGTATAAGGAATGCAAGATTTGATAGATAACTGCACCAATAAGGATAAGTCGTTACCAGAACATTGCGTAGTCAATAAGGTGAATCGAAGCAAGAAGAGAATTGGTAGGGAGATGCGGTTGATTGTGCAGATTGGTGATTTCGAAATGGACCAGGTAATCCTAGACTTGGGCTCTGATGCTAACATATTGCTAAAGCAAACTTGGGAATGTATGGGAAAGCCTAAGTTACAGTGGTCACCAATTTAGCTGTGCATGGCGAACTAGCAAAAAATAATTCCAATGGGTTGCCTCCATGGAGTAACTGTAGATATTGAAGACGTAAGAGCAATGGAAGATTTTGAAGTTATTGAGATAGTTGATGACAATAATCCATACCCAGGGTTGCTCGGGATTGGTTGGGCCTTTGACATGAATGAAATCATTAACATAAAGAAGCGAAGCATGGTATTTGAAAAGAATGAGGTTTGAGTAATTGTCCTATTGGATCCAACTGAAGGTGCATGATACACAGAACCGAACGATGACTATTATGAAGATGAAGACATTGAGCACATATATAAGTTAACTATGCGAAATGAATATTGGATCAATCCCACTGCGGATGGATGGTTCATCCGGGAGAAGGATAGTTCCTGCCAATTAGACTCAGACAAAGAGTTAGAAAATTGGCAGAATCGGTTTCATGAGGTCTCTATGCTATGATGTAATCGTCTTACAAAGTCACTACACTGTGTATCTACTGAGGCACATAAGTTACCCTATTATGATGGCTTGGATGATGTAAATATATTTCTTGACCATTTTGAAAGGAATGTATCAGAGGACCATCGGTTCTGGGTCTTAGATCTAGCATTGAGAGCTACACCTGCAAAATGGTGTGGTACGCACAAGGATAATTTTTCCGACTGGAAGGAATATTGTAGAATGATGTGATTAAGATTTGGCTACATGAGCACACGACTCATCGAAAAATACATAGGGAAGGATGATCCACGTGAACATCTAGCGCGATGGACTAAGGTGTGGGATGAGATACGTCAACATCAGTGGGTGCATATATTTATTCATACCCTGCATGTTATCCTCAGGAACTGGTATTTAGAGATGGAACTGCGACACGAGACTACTGATTCGGATGAGATAAAGGAAAGTTTCTTGCTGACATTCAGTTTTGAATATGGGTTCAAATGCATCGATGAAGCGCGTAAGGAAATTAAAGAAGCAATATTCTGAGCACCCGTAGAGCCTATCACATGGGTACAGCCTGACTGGAGTACGCAACTATAGCATGCTTTAGGATGTTACAATGTCATGGTGGAGGAAGGTGATGAGGATCCGCATAATATTAATATCCCTAAATCAGGGAGAACATGAAGTTGGTGGTCCTAATCCGTAGATCCTTGATATTTTGCAACCGGTACACACAAAACAGGTAAACATTGGTTAAGAAGCAGAACCAAAATTTGTGAACACTGGCGACTATTGGGATGAAGATACGGTGTATAAGGTCGTTGAATTATTGCATGAATATCAGGATTTATTTCCAACTAAGTTCTCTGACTTGAAAGGGATAGTAGGAGATTTGGGTACGATGAATATCAATATGAAAGTTGATGTGAAGCCAGTTAAGTAGCGCCCATATCGGTTGAATCCCAAATACAAGGAAAAGGTAAGGAAGGAACTCGATAAGATGCTCACGATTGTAATAATTGAGCCTGTAGAAGAATTTGAATGGGTCAGTCCTATGGTGGTCCAAGAGAAGAAAACAAAGGGTGATATCAGGATCTGCATAGATCTACAGAAGTTAAACAATGCATGCGTACATGATCCTTTCCCTACGTCATTTACAGATGAGGTTCTCGAGAATGTTGGTGGATAGGAAGCTTATTAATTTACAAACAAATTCTTGGGATACCACCAAATTAAGATTGCGTCGTAGGATAGAATCAAGACTAACTTCCCTAAAAAATGGGGGTCGTTCCAATATACAGTTATGCCTTTCAGACTAAAAAATTCTCTTGCAATTTTCTCAAGGGTTGTTGTCGCTGCATTCAAGGAATTCATTCATAAGTTTTTGGAAGTCTACTTCTATGATTGCACAATGTTTGGGCTAGTCAAGAAACATGTCTATAGTCTGTTCCTGATGTTAGATACATGTAGGAAGTATCAGATATCCTTGAACTTGAAAAAATGCATTTTTTGTACCTTATGGAATTTTGTTAGGCCATGTTGTCTATAAGCAGGGCTTGATGGTAGAACTTGCTAAGATTGTCGTAATGATCAATCTGGAGCCCCCTAGGAATGTAAAGTAGCTACGCGTGACATTGGGTCATATTGGGTACTATAGGAAGTTTATTAAGGCATACATGCAGATCACTGCGCCCAAGGAGAATGTGTTAAAGAAGGATGCTACGTTTTTTTGGGACGATGATTATCAGAAGAGCTTGGATACTCTGAAGGAAAATATGGTTATGGAGCCAATCCTAGTATTCCTATATTGGAAGAAGGAATTTCATGTGCATGTGGATGCATCTTGTATAACATTAGGAGCCATCTTAACTCAACTAGAGGTAGGAGATATTGATCACCCGATTTCTTTCGTCGGTCGAAAAACTATCTAAGGCCGAGAAAAACTACTCAACCACAGAGCATAAAGGATTGGCCATGGTTTATGCACTACAAAATTTCAGGCATTATCTTCTAGGTGCACACTTTAATATGTACACGAACCATTATGCTTTGAAGTACCTGATCAATAAGCTTGTGTTGGGGAGGAAAATTTGTAGATGGTTGCTCCTTTTCCAAGAATATGATTTTGAAGAGATAGTGAAGCTTAGGAGATTGAATGCTAGACTGGACCACCTCTCTCAAATCGATAATGGTGAAGAGCCTACAAATATTGATGAAGGATTAGCTGACGCACAACTCTTTGTTTTCAGGGTTGCAGATGAGCATTTTTCAAACATTATTTAGTTTTTATCTACTAGCGTAGCTCTTGAAGTTTATACGACATAGTAGAAGAAGGAATTAGTTGTCCGAGCTGCATATTTTTCTGTGATTGTAGGGAAATTATACAAGATGGGGTCGGATGAAGTTCTACACTGATATGTGCCTGAATATGAAAGACACAGTATTCTAGCTGAAGCACATGGTGGTGTTACTGAAGGACACTATGCAGGAAAGGCAATTGTGCAAAAGATCCTATGAGCAAGATTATGGTGGCCGACGGTACATAAAGATTCCAAGGAATACTGTAGTACGTGCGATGTGTGTTAAAGAAATTGGAGGCCATCACGAAGGGATGAACTACCATTAAATCCACAAGTCACGCTACAAGCATTTGATAAATGGGCAATTGACTTCATTGGACCTATTCATCCACCAGGGAAGAAGATGAGAGCACATTATATTATCACTACAACAGAGTACTTAACCAGGTGGGTTGAGGCACAACCTGTGAATGATTGTAGCACAAAAACTACTGTGAAGTTCCTATTTGAGTTTATTCTGTCAAGGTTTGGATGCCTGAAGATTCTGATGAGTGACAAAGGTTCACATTTCTTGAATGAGACAATTGCAGCTTTAACAGAAGAGTTCCATATGTACCATTAGAAGAGTACACCATATCATCCCTAGATGAATGACATTGTTGAAGCTTTCAACAAGATCTTGGAGAATTCCCTCACAAAGGTCTGCAATGTTAATAGGAATGATTGGGATGTGCACATACCAATGGTTCTATGGGCATATAGGACTACCTATAAGAAATTGACTGGGCAAACACCCTTTTGACTAGTTTACGGACAAGAAGTAGTAATGTCGATGGAATACATAGTGCCCAGCCTAAGGATCACAACAATAATCGAGATGGAAGATCACGATGTAATGGAGGAATGCCTAGCATAGCTGCTTGTGTTAGAGGAAGACCAATTTTTGGCTGGCTTTCATCAATAGGTATAGAAACCTAGGGAAAAGGCATGGCATGATCGTCACATTAAGCAACACACTTTCAAAATCAGAGATTTAGTCCTGATGTATGACAACAAGTTTACCAAATTTTTTGGGAAGTTTCAGATGCATTGGCTCGGACCATATGTAAATAAGGATATTTTGGATAGGGGTGCAGTCCAGCTCGCGAAGCGGAATGGGGAGGTATTTGCTGGCAGGATTAATGGGAGCAGGTTGAAGGTTTATAGGGATGATCCCACCCCTACACAATGACTACATGACAATAGGAAAGTCATAGTGCTTTTGGCAGCTGCAAGAGAGTGTAGGACTATAAACTAATCTGCTGAGGAAAAAGTTTATCAGAGAAGGATGCCTGTGCGATGTTTTGTAAGATGGCGCAGGTGGAAGCTATGATGAGGTAGCTGTGCCACAAGGAGGATTGCTACGCAGCCTACCCAGAAAGTGATTGTTGGGATAACTACTATTGATTTGACAACGATTTTGTTGTTAAAAGGAGCGGGGAAATGCATTTAAGGCGCAAATATGGGAAAATATTCTACCAAATTTGCATTTATGAGGAAGATTTGAGGGGGAACAGACAATTTGAATTAGAATTGGGTTATAAATATGGCACCCCGCTCCATATTCAGACACTTTTCTTTCATAGAGCTTATGTTGTGATTTTGTGCCTAAGTGTGAGTCACGAGAATTGTTGGATGTATGAGTGGAAATTGGAGGAATTAGAAAGGGAATTTTTGCAGAGAGGCCTTGGATATATCATGACTGCTACGTAGCCTGCCCATACTACAATGTCGAGATCCCCTAGACGACAGTCTGATGCCTCAACAACAGTAGCTAAGAAGTAGAAAAAAACCACAGCAGACCCTGGTTCGACAATCGCCGTGGAAAATTCCAACCGAGTAGAGATAGAAGGGTAAAATGGATAAGAACAAGCAACCCATGGAACCACAACACTTAGATGTGGAGGAGTTGACTAGTGGATTTGAAGACATCAACACAGAGGACGTAGAACCTGTTTTTAGGGTGCCTCTGTATATGCCACCACGAAAGTCAACATCCAAGGTCACAGAGGATCCAGATGTAGTTAAATACAAGGTTTTCACTCTGTTGTTACTTGAAGACATACCTATTGAGGGCGAATTATTGGCCTGGGTACCGTCCCTGAAGATGGAATATTGGGATTTAAATGATCACAGTAAATATCCCCAGTTTGAGCCCAGCTAGTACCTCAAATCCGTCTATTATGAAGAAGCAAGTGTTACACACGTTGAACCTATGAAGTGAGCTGTTGGAATTGAGCACGCGGGTTTGTTGAACATGCTGTATGTTCCCCATTTCGGGCATAGTATCATCAACACTATTTGTGAGCACCAGTTTTTGTCATTGGTCCATGATGGGTACTTATGGCTGGGAGAACGCATCCCTATTGATGAGATGTTTATCAAACGAATTACCAAACTGCCTTGTTGTTATCGGGAAATCTAGTGTCTATGCAGAGCTGCTAGTCCCACTAAGGCTAGTAGCTATCTTAGAAACAAACAAACTAAAACTACTTTCGTTTTCCTTTATGAGAAGTAGATAAGAGGGTAACAAAGGAGACCAACCTCTGTCTTGCGCTTGGTTCCTTGCTTGATTCCTCTCCCTTCTGATAGATCTTTGCCACTCGCTTCCTCGTCTACCCAGCTTCAAAGAGCACCTATGGAGTCAAAGCAGCATAACACTATCCAAGAACAGAGATCTACTATCACAATCAATATAGGACCAGATATATATTGACCACACAAATGCATATATCATCAATCATACAAGAATGTGGAGGAAAACTTGAATAGCTTTATTAATATAAAGAATAGAAAAGAAGATTACAACCAATTGTTCTGACCCAGCGTCATCCTCTCAGCAAGAAATCCCTTCTTCACCTCATGAAAAGCTTAGATCACCCAACACTATGATGTTACACCAAGAAACTAGCAACACTTCCTTACAAGATACAAAATTCCAGCCTCTGGATCTCTGGGATGAGGGATCCATATATAGATGATTGCAGGGAGGTGAGTCAACTTCTGAGATTTGATTATTGTCCTCTCTCTGATAGTTCTTGATTCCACTTGGAGATTGATGATCTCTTACTCATCCCTGGGTGAATTCAGAGAGGCAAGTGTCATAGGAGAAGTTTCTGGAAGATTCCATGTCGAACCACCTTGAAAACTGTCTCTGCCATTTGTCCACTCTCGATCATCGTACCCTGCAGAAGAGCTATCCAGTATGCATTGCACCTTTTACTCTGGGCAGGTGGGATGCATCACACCTTCTGCACTGGGCATTCTGTATGGTCCAGTTTTGACCAGTTCTGAGTAGTTTTCTGTGGAGAACTTCAGGGAGATGATGTAATCAGCTGACCTTGTTCCTTTATGGTGCGAAGCAACACTTTTAGGGACTTAGGAGCCCTTGGTTTATGGACATCTATGATTGAGGTTGCAGTGCCCAAAAATGTCTATAACAGTTGCCCCCTAAAGCATGAGGTCGTTAATCTTCTGATGTCGGGTGAAATGCTTTATCATGAGGATCCGAAGTTTTTTGAGTTGGAAGGTGACCTGTAATAAGATACAATACAATACATTATCTTCATAATATTTTCATGATCTGGCTGAGGCGGGCATTCCCATGCTCAGCTTTATAAATTCATTTTCATGTACATAGGATAGACAATCATCTGTGTGCAGACTGATGATTCTGGTAGAGCCATCGTCCCTTAGATTGGATGATTATCTGTGCAGCAATGATGTACATTTGATGTCTTTATTTTCCTGAATATATATTGCAGCCTGGATGGATGAAACTAGATCCGGGGTCTTCAATCTTGTTCGATCTTCACTCAAAGTACAAGTCGATCCATGTGAGAGATGTTCTGGAGTCGAACATGGAAAGACATCGCCTGATTACCAGCCAGTGATGTAAGCTATTAATAGGCACGAGAGGAATCACCGATAATGATGATGACCCTCAAGGTACGATAGTACAATTCAAGTGGTGTGAAAAAGGGACTTGGCGTCGAACACCACGCAAAATCTTTCGGTCGAAGGCCATTGATGTAAACCTGTCGCCAGAAGTGAGAAACTTGCCATTGAGGCATGCAAGCTTCAAAGTACTGAAAGGGTTGTTCCTAGATTGACTTCCTGGATAATGAGCTGATGTCGACAAGAAGAGATCCATCGTAGGAGGGCCTTAATGAATCCCACATCTACGACACGTAACGGAGCAAATGATTTTAATGGAGGTGAAAACGATATGATGATATAAGGTTTAGCGTGGCGGTCATGAAAGAATGGAGTGTAAATGTATTGTAGCGGATGAGACACAGGTGAATTCTCTGAGCGACTTCTCTTGAACATACTGGCGACACTGACATGATGGATTGGTAGTGTTAACCCCAAATGTGGATGGTGTGATGGACCAATGGTGATATGACCAGTGAACGAAACAACCCAACCTGACTCGGATGCGGAGTGAAAGTGTCATGTTCAAGGGCGACTTGCTACCAATAAAGTTTCTTCAAGTTTTCTTCCCAATTTTTCCCCAGTCATTACTGACCAGTACCTCTTTATTTTTGTCAAGCTTAAGGAGGATAACATATGTTTGTTCTATAATTTTCCCTTCGGGCAAACCCATCGCTATGTTTTAATGAGCCTAGCGACAGTGAAACTCATTCTTGTCTGTATGGACAAGTTTGTTGCTATTTGGTTTTAACGAGTTTAACGACAAAGATAACTCGGTCCTTTTCAATTTTAGAGAGCCTGAAAGGGACGTAAAGAAAACTCCAATAATCCTTTTTCGTCATATAATCCCTTAGGTCCGAAAAAGTATAAAATAATACGAAAGGGATGAATTTTCGGTAATTTTAACGAGCTGAACAAAACAAGCGCTCGATCTTTTTGTGTAATAATCCCTCAGGTCCAAAAAGATTAAAATCTAGAGGAGGGATAGCACTTCCGATCACTTTAACGAGCTGGAGAGGCTAATTTCTCGACAATCTTTTCATATTTTACGAGTCAGATGAAAAGAGCTTAAAGGAGACTCGTTTTTCGAGGAACGAGTGATAAATTTGGGTAGCAACTGATTCCAGGTAAGGTTTGGAATTTTCCAATCACAGCAGTGTCACAAGGATGGCTAACAGGATCACTCTTCGCATCTGTTCCTCAAAAAGGGTAAACAATCAAATGGAGGTGAATGATCGGCCAAAACAGAGTGGAGGTGATGATGAGAACATGACCAAGGCTCAAAGTTTGATGATAATGCATTCACGATGGTTATTTACCGGAAATTGGTTCATTTTTTAATGAATGAGCTTAAACTCTGGGGGAAACATTTGCTCATTGCTTATGTTTAATTTTTAACGAGCTTGAACTCCACATAAAAACTGCTCGATCCAGTCGTATAATAAGGATGTCTCATCTAAGATGCCATTTTTTATGGAGCTTGCACCTTACAAAGCTTTGCCCTGCATCCTTTCTTTATGCAAGTTAGGAAATGACCAATCCTACGAGTTTAAAGGGTTAGAGGACCTACAAATTTAAAAAATAAATGGTCGCTCTTCGCTTGCATGCCAAAAGGTTTGCATGCCCCCAGGTATAGCGAAAAATTTCCAGGTTACCAAAGATTGTTCCATCCGCACTGCAGACAAAACACTTCCTTGGCGATGTCTACCGAAATAGACAAAGGTGAGTGGTGCAACTTGCCTCCACTCACATAACTTTGACGGAGGAATCTTATTCCAGTCTAATCTCATAAACCAGTCACATATCATTCATGGAAACCTACCCTATGCCCAAGGTTTTCCTGCCAAAAAAGACCAGGGTGCATGCCCCCTGGGTTTCAGTCATGTCCTCCTGAATCACTCGTGCTCATCAGGTGGACGGACTGGGGATTGATGAGACATTCCTTGCGTGAAAAGACCATTCAGGGATGGTATCTGACTATTTTCTATGTGTGAGCTGGGGAATGAAAGCTGGTCTACGAGCTTGACAACTCTTCCTTCATGCGGAAAACACATTACTCTAAAGAGCGAGGAGACAATGGCTCCCATGCAATAAATATAGTCACGTCCCAGGAGTATATTATAATCTAGGGGTCCTTGGACTACCATTACGTTCATGTGAACGTTTTCCTTCTCAATTTTATCGGCACATTGGGAAGGATCCATAACGGTCGACTGGTTCCTTTGTCAAAGCCCGTTAGATTTCTCATCTCAGGCAAAAGCGATGGCAAACCAAGCGCTTTCCAAGCAGTTGAGGAAAGGATACTCACAGAAGCCCCTTCATCTATGATGGTACCGGCCATCACCATTCTGTATATTTGTGCAATGATTCGAAATGGTACACTAGCCAGTAAATGGCATCTGCCTAGTAGATTCCAATCGAAAGAAACAACTAGGTTGCTTGGAGGTGGGACCGAATAAACGACCGGATATGACTCTGACGAACTTCCTTCTTGCAGTAAAGGAACGGGTAGACTACCCCCATGTTCATCAGAGTCTGTGTTTATGAAGAGAATTTGAATGATGTCATTCTTGTTCTCTCCGGTGACTGTATCATTTGAAGATGGACCTTCTGAAGGCAAGACTGGGTCAACTGCCGCCTCGACCTTTTGACTTTCATCTGGTGTGAATTCAGATGGTTTATCTTCAATGATAGATGCTTCGACCGACCACAATGGCGTGTCAGTCGGATTTTCAACTAGTGATGGACTTGGCAAGAGTTTCTTATATCCAGGAGGAAGCCGTAACGGTGAAACCGGACGGTCGTCCAAAACTCTTTTAGCCTCGTCTAGGAAGGGACAACGGTGGACGGCGTGATCGCCTTCACACAGTTTACAAGGGAATTTACTTTTCCTTTTCTATCCCGACACTTCGCTTTCACTAGTTGATGATGTACTTTCAACATGATCATCAGAGGTTGTTGACACTGGATTGTGCAAACGAGGAGACCAGTCCCTTAAGATCCAAGGGATGCAAGGAAAATCTCGATGATAGTGATCTCCTTTGCAAATGACACATGGAGATTTAGGCTTTGACAGTGCAGTGTGTGGATTTTCACTAGATGATGCCTGGTTGCCCCTTTTCGCCTTTGGCTCCTTCTTCTTCTTCTCTTTCTTCTCCTTCCCCTTCTTCTCCTTCTTAGTTACTTGATTTTTGGCTTTACCAGCTCCATCAAGCGAAGAGGAAGGAAGAGAGGGAGAATCAGACGAAGTAGAAGGTTGGGGGGTAACTCTGGTATCATCTAGTTGCTGACTTGATTTCTCAGGAATCACGATGTTCTGAACGACAGAGGTCGAGAAGAGCCATAAGGGTAGGCCGATTGTCCATCCTGGAAGCGATAATGTGGCCATATGGGGTGCACCAACATCTCTCCAAGAGGAGAAAGGACTAGGATTTCCTCCAAGGGGAAATCCTTGGTTGGTGGACTCCATTTTTCTCAACCTAAGACCAACATAGGAAAGGTGACGTTTATTCCGATTAAAATAAATTTTAGACGCTTTGACACAACTTGTTTTTTCAATTTTTAAGAGTCGAGAAAAAACAAAAGATGACTCTAGTCGCCTTTGATTTTTAATGAGCTTGAAGTGACAAGTGCTCAGATGGACCTTTTCCTTTAAGGAGTCTGAAAAGGAATGAAAGAGACTACTCTGGAAGTCTAGACAGAGGGATTACCAAACCAATCGCAAAAATGTAGAATACTTTTTACGGTACGGCAGTCAATCTTCCCGAATGCTGTGTTCAGTGCATTGTGGTCGATAGCGCGACAGACACGGCTGCCTATGGATAACGGATATAGCCTATTGTGGTCTCCCAATATATACTCAACGGTACATGGGAGCACAAGTCCGTACTGGCACTTGTCGTCTCAGAGTGGAGGAATCACCCAACCAGCAATGAAAACAACAGTTTCCAGGCTTTACGACACCGGAATACATCTCTAGCCTAGACTTCTAAATGTTGTGCGTTAGGTTCCAAAGCATTTTTAGATTCATTAAATTTATTTTACAGTTGATCTTGCTTAAGAAATTTTCCTTTCAGGTTCACCATGTGATGTAGATATACAATTCCTAAAATGCAATCTAAGATGACAAACAATCGTTTAATCTTCTTTTTGCAATGAAAATCCTAGCTACTAAAGAAAGATAGATGATATTCTTTCAATATAGAGCAGAGAGCACACACTATATGCACTGTCCTAAATCAAACCAACAAACAGTCTAAATGCAAATGCACATGCATGTATTTGTTTTCAGCCTTCTTAATGTGTGAATGACAAAAATAAAGCTAAGCGCAAATCTGAATTATTTTTCAAAGCGACATTACTAACAATCTTCTTTTCAAGACAAAATGAAGACAATGACAACACTTTGCGATTTGGAATTGAAAACTTGCTTTCGACACTTGAAAAACTAATAATTCAAATCAAATACAAGAGTAACAGTGTAATCAACTATCAAGAACAATTGGATTCTCTTCTATGACTGAAAACGACACTTGCGACACTTCCAAATCAAGAAACAACAGTTCAATTACGCTACTTCTTTGTAAAAGAGAACTGAAAATGGCTCACAATACATAAAAACATTTACAGTTCTTTGCACAATGGAGGCGGAATAATGGAAAGGAAGGGGGTTTACACAGAGGTATACTGACTACAGACAGCAAAACTCCTTAATAGAGCTGAAAAAAGTGAATAAAAACCAAAGTCTGGAGGCAAAATTAACCTTCTCTGACCATCGCACCTGTTACACAGGGATTCTAGTATGCATGCCACCTACTGCACATGGGAAGTGCAATGCATACTGATATCCTTGAAGAGAGGGTGCGATAGTACAGTGCGAGACTTTTGATCCAGTTCTTGATCACAGTTTGCAGCACAGTTCAGGGATTTAGGCCGAGCAAGTGATAATCAGTAAATAAATCATAGGGGTAGATCTAAGGAGGTTACTAGAGCCACCACAAGGGCAATTAGGATGTTTGCAAATCAATTGTTCAGTTTATAAACAAAACCCAGAGATAGACTGAAGCAACATTGATCTACTTTTCACTTGCATAGCAAATGCAGTTTGAAGGCTAGCTGGCTTAACTTCAGGCTCCATCTGTAAGTTTATAAAACAAACAAGTATAGAAAAGCAAACAAGCTATTCGCTCCCCAGCGGAGTCGCCATTTTTTTATCGCGAAATCTAGTGTCTATGCAGAGATGCTAGTCCCACTAAGACTAGTAGCTATCTTAGAAACAAACAAACTAAAACTACTTTCGTTTTCCTTTATGAGAAGTAGATAAGAGGGGAACAAAGGAGATCAACCTCTGTCTTGCGCTTGGTTCCTTGCTTGATTCCTCTCCCTTCTGATAGATCTTTGCCACTCGCTTCCTCGTCTACCCAGCTTCAAAGAGCACCTGTGGAATCAAAGCAGCATAAAACTATCCAAGAACAGAGATCTACTATCACAAACAATATAGGACCAGATATATATTGACCACACAAATGCATATATCATCAATCATACAAGAATGTGGAGGAAAACTTGAATAGCTTTATTAATATCAAGAATAGGAAAGAGGATTACAACCAATTGTTCTGACCTAGCATCATCCTCTCAACAAGAAAGCCCTTCTTCACCTCATGAAAAGCTTAGATCACCCAACACTATGATGTTACACCAAGAAACCAATAGCACTTCCTTACAAGATACAAAATTCCACCCTCTAGATCTCTGGGATGAGGGATCCATATATAGATGATTGCAGGGAGGTGAGTCAGCTTTTGAGATTTTATTAGTGTCCTCTCTCTGATAGTTCTTGATTCCACTTGGAGATTGATGATCTCTTACTCATCCCTGGGCGAATTCAGAGAGGCAAGTGTCATAGGAGAAGTTTCTAGAAGATTCCATGTCGAACCACCTTGCAAACTGTCTCTGCCATTTGTGCACTCTCGCTCATCGCACCCTGCAGAAGAGCTATCCAGTATGCATCGCACCTTTTACTCTGGGCAAGTGGGATGCATCACACCTTCTGCAGTGGGCATTCTGTATGGTCCAGTTTTGACCAGTTCTGAGTAGTTTTCTGTGGAGAACTTCTGGGAGATGATGTAATTAGCTGATCTTGTTCCTTTAGGGTGCAAAGAAACACTTTTAGGGACTTAGGAGCCCTTGGTTTATGGACATCTATGATTGGGGTTGCAGTGCCCAAAAATGTCTATAACACTTGTGAGGGGGCAAGTCCTAGGAGAAGAAACTAGCAGATCAAATGAAGAGTGACTTTGGGTTGATCAAGAAGTCCCGGGGCTATGCTGATAGATCTATCAATGATGAGGCTATATGGTTTTCTGCCTCTATTTTGGCCAAGAAGATTATGTGAAAGTGTCGTGCAGATGAAGTGTTACCCCCTGTTGTGTCCTTGGCCGCACAGTGTAGCTAGGGGGTCCAGTTCAACTGGGAAAGGTACCTGTTCAGGAATTCTTGGATGACTGTCGCAAAGCACAGGAGGAAGGAAAGTCATTCCATTATGCATGGATATTGCTTTTGATTACATTAATCACTTGGAAAGCACCGAAGGAATTGCAGTTCCCTACGGTAGACCCAGGTATCTGTGAAGCTGCTCGATATGCCTCGCTATGGGCATCTAAAGACCCTACAAGGGCCATGGAGAATAAGATCTTTTGGGTTTTGTTTGAAACAAAGTTGCGCATGGTGATTAATAAATGACTACAATTATCACCTACCCTATTTGATCAGTATCATGATGTTGCGAAGTTCAAGGCCGATTTTCACAATGTCTATATCTGTGCCAAGAAGGATTTGACAAAAGAGTGGCATGTGCTACCATATCTAGTAGTCGAAGAACATATTTTGGTTATCATTAGTAAGTGGTCGAGTGATTGCCTCATCCTGGCCATGCCAATGACAGTAGGAGGTACAAGCAACACCGCTATAGAAACACAGGCTTCCAAGAAGGATCCCAAGAAGGCTTCCAAGAAGGATCCCAAGAAGGATTCCAAGAAGGATCGCAAGAAGGTCATGATTGACCTGGAGGAAACCATTGTGCTGGAGATAGAACGCATAGGCGGCACATAAACTACTGAGGAGGAAGAGGGTGGCGAAGACCCTTTGGTGGGCACTAAGGATTTCGAGTCTCCATTCATTATCAGGAAGCGGTAGAAGCAGAGCTCGAGAAGTGCAAGGAAGAAACAAAAATAAGATAATTCCAGCAGTGTAGAGCCACTGGCCCTTATGAAGGGGGATCTTGATGAAATTGGGGATACTGTCTGATCTGTGATGGAAGACATATGGGGGAACATAGAAGAGTAATACCAATCTGTCTCAATGAAGGTCCAACAAGGCCTTTAGGGATTATAGGTACAGATCAATGTTCTACAAGCGAGCATGGGTCAAGAGTGTCCGGGTCAAGTGAGCCTGAAGAAAGTGAGCATGACAACATTACAAGCAGAACTTACCATAGACCTATACAAAGTGTAGTTGCGAGAGGGATCATTACACGTTGACACTTCAGAAGATAGGGTACGCCTCCTACATATGAAGAACTTGAGCCTTAACCTTGCGATGCCCCCCATTCAGACATTGCATGAGCTGCATAAGGGAGTCTCGAATGAGCTCAAGGTCTAGGAACAATAGGCATTATTGGTTATTAGTGAAGTCAAGACTAACAACTAGCAAATTTTCAAGGAAAAGGTGCATGTGCTCAAATAATGGGAAGAGGTTGTTGTGCGCAGTCATCAGATGGAGGCAGCAATAGCGCAGATATGCAGTGAGCTTCCAGAGCTCCAGATTCTAGCAAAGGCAGCCTCGGCTGAGAAATTACAAAAGCTGGCAGCCACAGTAAAAGAATCTAAGGATGATGTAGGAAAGGTGCGGTTTGAGCTGCAATTGTAGATCTCTAAGCTTTAGATGAAGCTGTAGTCTACCAACCCTCCAAAAGTCTAAGAGTAGTACATGGCTGCTATTAAAGCTAATATGGAAATTCTTGCTGCTGTAGTTAATGACTGCAACCAAATTTTTGAAAAAACAATGGAAATGTGAGCCTCGCTGCAAGAGGACCTGCATCTACAGAAACTTGAAGCTGACATCCGTGAAAAGCAACTGTAGTTTGATGAGATCAGGGTGACAACACGGACTTAGCACCTATTTAGAGGTTCACCAGACCCCAAGGAGGGAAATTCATACAAACCCAGATTGATGAGCTGTGTCAGAAGGCCTCTATCATTTCATTAAGGACACAACCATGGGCCAACGAAGCAAGCCAATTGTCACAAAACGTCCAGAGAAAATTAAAATCCCTTTAGCAGATGCAAAGGATGATGAGTTTAGTTGTCGCAAGGCAAACTACAGAAAAGTTGGTCGAAGAGGTCCCACAGGTAATTGCACAGAGTACAACAGAATGTCAAGCCTTGAAGTCTGAATTCAGTGGCCTCAAAGCATGCATCGAGGATGTACCAGCAGAGTGACTTAGGGATGAGTCACATATTTATGTTGGGGCCTGTTGGGATAGGGTCCCGTGGGTCAAGTTTTAATAGGATATTGTAAAGTCTCTGTGTTTTAAGGAGTGAAGCATGAGTAGCGCAGGTCACTAGGAGTCAAGGGGATTTAGGAAGGTCAAAGCTCCCTAGTTTTTGTATTGTTTTGATATCCGCCCATGGTTTGCGGACCATGGTATTGTAATAGGAAAAAGTATATAAAAGGGTGTCTTAGTGAGTCTAAGAGCAGGAAACAATCAATGAATAGAATGGGATTTGATATGTTGCGAGTCTGTAAAAGTATGATATTTTTGTATTTGTGGCGAAGGGGAAGGCTTTTGTAGCTGAGTGCGCATAGATCTTGGTAAGTCCACAGTTGAGTGTGTGGGCCCCTGCAGCTGTGTGTGCAGGATTTGGAAAGTTGTATATGGAAGATCTGAAGTAATAAAGAATAATTGAAGTAATTGTATGTCCAATTTATATACATGTATTTTTTTGTATTTACATGCAATTGAATGCCATTTATATGTATTTTCATCTTAAGAGCTCCACGAAGATCTGGATCTACTATTATACGTTATTTTATGCATGACTAAACGTTTACGTGAAGTTCATAACTCCATTTAATTGAAAATCACTTTAAGTTTGGAGATTTCACGAATAAGGGTTCGTGAAGGTCAGATCAGGCCTGAAACTAAGGAAACATCCTAACCCCATGTCACATAGCCTTCTGGATGCAGAAATCTAGTTCTAGCATTCCCCAATACTGCCTCGAGTGAGACTACAGCCTGTGCTAAGCGGGTTGTTGCCGAAAGGGCGAGTAGTGTAGGGTTTTGTTGGTTAGCATAGATAACTTTGAACCTGGGTCCAAGGCCCCTCAAGCCAACAACTTTTAGAAATGAGTTTTTGCCTTGATAGTTTGGGTGAATGTAAAGATGGATAGGCTTTTTCAAGTGCATGAAAATGAGGTGAGGATAGATTTTGAAGTGGGATGCAAATGTAGGACAACAATTGACCTTAAGATTTTGATTGACACCACGCCTATTGCATTCAAGGTGCATACTTCTACTCCTGATAAGGTTTTAGTTAAGCCTCCCAATGGGTTCATATTCCCACTAGATGATTTTTTTTTTTGAAATAATATTAACCACAATGAAGGATATCTCGGAGGAGTTCTATTGTTAAAAGGATATATTTCTTATAAAGTCTACATTTGCACCTGATTGCAAAATGGATGACAATGACTTACCAGATAAGGTGCCAAATGAATGGTTTGCATCGCGGAAAAAACAGTTTCTTGTAGATGCCAAGTTGAAGGTTGTTTACATTGGAGGCTTCCTACTTCGCCATCTAGTTATGAAGGGTGAAGTAGATTCTTTCAAAAAATACGTAAAAGACATAATTGTTATAACCATGCTGATGAGGAGGGTAGAACAACATTGATTTCTTTAGCAAGTGGAAATTATGGGATGTTGAAAATGTTGTTGAATGCACAAAATTTTTGTTTCAAGATTTGGTCACAAAAGTGAAGTGAATCCGAGGGGAGACACTAAGTAGTGGAGGCTGAAGAATGGGAGATGAAGGGGAGGGTAGAATACTAGAATGCTTAAAGTGGCATATAGAGAATTTGGTACATTGTGAAGACAACCATTTTCACTAACAGAGGCATCACATGCAGACTCACATGCTAAAAAGGCTAAACATTTTACAAATTTCTGCTACAGTTTAATTGATTCAATAGTTTAATTGATTCAATGGGGTAAGGATAGACTTGAATGGTTATTTATCTCCTTTTATGTGCATTAGGATACTATTGGATGCTATATATGGAGAGTTGGAGGAAATGAGAGAGACTAGGTGATTAACTTTAATTCATGCATAAGACCTTTAATGACTTGCAGTTCACACACTTGAACATGAAGGGCAAGAGCTCTGGCCATTAGCGCTCTTCCATGATGGAGGCTGAAAGCTTGACAACAATGTTGCAAAGTGTAGAATTTCTCACTGTAGATCACCTGATAATGCAATATACTAAAGCAAAATACTTGATCTACTTCTACAAAAAAACTTGCAGAAGCTTAATCGATTTTGAGCAAGCTCAAATAGAACACATATAACAGATAATGAGAAATCAATCACACATGAAACACAGAAGAATATTCTGGGGAAAGCCTCAGATAAAAATCATGATCTCTGTATTATCATACAAGTAGAAATATGTCCATATTACACAAAGATTTAGCTCACAAGCTATCCAGCTCTTAGTTCAATCCCTCAATGCTACAATCCCTCAATGCTGCTCATAGACTGAATAAACATAACATATGCCTTCCCTCAGTCCTCCAAGCCTCCTATTTCCTTGTGCAGTTTCTCCTAGGTCCTCTGGCTGCCACCTGTGAGACTTCACCTCTCACACAACTCACCAAACTTAGAAGTAACTGCGCAATCTCCAAGGAATGAATTCCTTCTGCATGCAAGAGATATCCTCAATGGAATATTCCTGTAACTGATAGTACATTGTCCCATCATCTGATCTCAACTGGGTCTCTGACTGAACTGACATGCATGAGTTATTTATGAGAGAATATTCAGTTATTTGAAGTGTAGTAGTTACATGCATGCATGCATTAACTAACTGAACTCACAATCAGTTCCACAAACTGTTGGAACTAATCTAACTGGACTTAACTTAGTTAACTGAGCTAACTAATTAAAACTCAAAGTACAACTCATCTTGATCTCCTTAATCAAGGGATAACTTCCTCAATCAAAGGGTAAACTATTGCGTGTCTTCACATAGACTTCATGTTTGATTTTCTACAACTAATTAACTCAAGATGAATTAACTAATTATTTTACAAACAATTGCTAAAATCAAATTCGAATTTTAATTCTCAATTTTAGTTGAGGGACTAACTAAAATTGGAATGTATCCCGAAATGCTATTTATAGCAGTGCTATTTTTTAGCACTTCTATTTTTAGCATTTCTTGTTGCTATTTTCAACACTCCCTCTCAACAAGAAAGGGATTATCTGTCACCCCAATCCTGTCTCTGTGGAACTCGAACTTGCATTTTGACAATGCCTTAGTCCAAATATCTGCATCCTGTTCTTCGGTCAAAACATATAGTAGCAACATGATCCTCTTCACCACACAGTCTCGAAGAAGATGATACTAGATATTGATGTGCTTGGACCTGTCACGAAATAATGGATTCTCAGAGAGTTTGATACAACTTTGATTATCGTAATATGTCATAGTTGGATCCATCCTCTGACCAAACAATCCAACTAGAATCTTTAGCATCCAAATGGCCTCACATGCTGCCTGATTGGTAGCCATGTATTCAGCCTCTGCTGAGCAAAGTGCAATTGACCTATGTTTCCTATTGTACCAAGAAATTGCAGCTGAACCAAGGTTGAAGATCCTCCTGAAGTGCTCTTCCGGTCTGATGGACTCCCTGCCCAATCTGCATCTGTGAAGCCCTGAAGCTTCACTCCCTCTGTCTATCTATACCACAATCCATACTGAGATATTCCTCTGAGGTATCTCAGCACATGCTTCGTTGCCTTCCAAAATAGCTTGGTTGGCTGAACCATAGCTTGAATCAGCTGGTTCACTGCAAAGCAAAAATCTAGTCGTGTGCACACTAGATACATCAATGAACCCACAAGTTGTCGTTAAACAGTAGCAGTTACTACCTCACCTGAGGTAGCATCCTCCTTCCTCTAGTTACCAGCTAGAGGAGTCTGCATGGGTTTGCACTTCTCCATGTGGAATAACCTGAGTATCTCATTGGCATACTTGCCTTGAGACACAAACACTTCCCCATCCTTCTGCCACACTTCCATGCCTAGAAAGTAGTGCATAAGACCCATGTTTTTCATCTCAAACTCTCTTGAAAAGTCCTCCTTGCAAGACTTGATCAACTGATCATCACCTATCAATATTAGATCATCAACATAAAGAAAAATGATCAATGGCTTACCTTCTACCATGATGTGGTAAAGGTTCACATCCACTTCACTCTTGGTGAAGCACAACCCAGTGAAATAGATGTCGATCCTGGTGTACCAAGCACGAGGTGCTTGCTTCAGCCCGTAAAAAGCCCTCTTGAGTTGGCACACATGATACTCATGATCAAAGGTCTCAAAACCTTCCGGATGCTCAATGTACACCTCTTCCTCAATCTTCCCATTGAGGAATGCAGTCTTCACATCCATAAGATGGATATTCCAACCCACTTGAGCTGATAGTGCCAACATCGATCTGATAGATGAGTACCTTGATACAGGAGAAAAAGTCTCATCGTAGTCGATCCCCTCGACCTGTGAGAAACCATGGGCAACAAACCTTGCCTTATGTTTCTCAACACTGCCATCAGCTGCTTGGTTTACCTTGTAAAGCCATCGGGAACTCACCATTGACTTGTCCTCCGGTCTTGGGACAACATCCCAAACACAGTTCCGAATGATGGAGTCATACTCCTCCACCATAGCATCAAACCAAACTGGTTGCTACACTGCTTCCTCGAATGATGAAGGTTCGGTCTCTACACACTCCCCAACCAGGGCCATGTAACTAGTGTACCACTCGGGTGACCTCCTCTGTCTGCACTGAGAAGATGTCTGTCCCACATTCTCTCTCACATCCAAAATCAACCTGTCAGCTTCCCTTGAGCATTTCCACCCATCTCTGGAAGACTCAACATGAATGGATGTCTCCACTCCTAGATCCTCTCCATGCGGTTGCTCCGCATCAGTCTGAGGCTCCTCCTCCTTAGGAACTAAAAGTTCCTCCTTTGCATGCAACTGGAGCTCCCTCTCAAGTGATACTCGCATGGCTTTTTGCTTGTCAAACTTCAGATCTCTGCATACCACTGTCCTTTGACTGGTAGGCAAGAATACCCAAGAGTTGTGGGGTGTATCAGTGTACCCCACAAGTATCCCCAACTCAGCCGTTGGATCTAGCTTCTTCCAGGCATCCTTGGTCACATGGCAATAAACTGATGATCTAAACATCCTGAAGTGACTCACATCTCGTCTCTTCCCGGAAGGGACCTCCATTGGTGTCTTCATTCCCAGTATACGATGTGGGCCTTTGTTCTACAAGTATACTTCTGTATTGCATGCCTCAACCCACAAGTGAAGTGGTCGGCTTTGGTCATGCAACATCACTCGAGCTGCTCCCACAATCGATCTTTTCTTCCTTTCGGCCACCCCATTCTACTGTGGGTTATGGGGTGCTGTCAACTCCCGTTTAATTCCTTCTGCTATGCAGAAATCCTTAAAATTTTGGGAGACATACTCTCCACCATTGTCGCTATGTAAGGCCCTTATTTTCTTTCCAGATTCTTTCTCTCCCAAGGCTTTAAACTCACAAAACCTTGAGAAGGTTTGATCCTTCTTCTGCATAAAGTAGATCCAACGTCTACGAGAAAAATCATCAACAAAAATAACATAGTACCTTTGTTTAGAGGTGGAGGCTGTAGAGAATGGTCCACACACATCTGTATGAACTCGCTCCAAGATTTCTCCAGCTCTACTATCTCGATCCTGAAAGGAATATTTTGCATACTTACCCAAGGTACAACCTTCACATATATCCATTTTCTGTAGTTTTCCCTTGGGAAGTCTGGTAGAAATCTGTTGCATGATCTTCAAGGCCCCATGGTGCAAGTGGCCCAATATTCTATGCCATAGCTCGTCAACATCTTGGCTCTACACCAACTCTTCTTTGGAACTCAATGCAGCACAGTCATCTACCTCCAGCTTGTAGATATTCTTTACTCGAATCCCAATCCTCTTGGTCTGTCCAGTGCCGATATGCCTCAGGAATACCTTTCCTTTACTAAAGACTACATCATAGCCTTTGTCTTCTAGCATAGCAATGGATACAAGATTCTTCTTCAGACTCGGCACATAATTTACATCAGTCAGGGTGAGAGGAGCTCCATGCTCCCTCTGAAACACAACTGTACCTTCACTCGAAACATGGTACTTTCCATCATCGCCCATCTCAACTCGCATATGGAGGTCCTTCTCCTCCAATGTACTGAAAAGATTCTTGTCGTCGGTCATGTGGAATGAAGTTACACTGTCTAGGTATCAAACACACCCCACCATCGATGAAACCATACATGCAATGAGGGTGAAATCCAATTCGAATTGTGAGACCAGTGCCTCACCATCTGATCCCTTCAAGGATCCTTTCTTGGATTTCTTCTGTGGACAATTAGTAGCATAATGGCCCACCTCATGACAATGAAAGCATCTCACTTTTGATTTGTCAATCTTCTTCCCACCATGGGAAGAACTAGATTTGGAATGGGATGCCTTCCCTTCCCCTTTCCTCGCCTGACTCGCTAAGGCTAGATTTTCTTCATCATCTTGCTTTGATGAAGATCCATCTTTGGTGCTTCTCCTTATCTCCTCTTGCATCAGATCCGACCAAAGTCATTCCCAATCTGGTAGTTTCTCTCTTCCATTTACCAAGTCTTGGTAGTTATGCCAGCTCTTAGGAAGGTTGAGGAGAGCAAGACTCACCATGTCATCATCAGCTATCATGATCCCTACACTTCCAAGCTCATCCTTGCAGGTGGTGAGCTTGTTCAGATATGTAGAGATCGTGTCGCATTTTTCACACTTGATTTTTCGAAGCTTGTCTTTCAGCACCAACTTCCTCTGACTACTGTTGTTCTGATATAGATCCTTCAATGTTTTCCACATTGAAAACGGTGTCTCCTTCCCATGGAGACTTGAGTCTATGTGGTCTCGAACTCCCTCCAGAAGGATTCTCCTCACTCTAGCCACACATTTCTTCCATTCCGCCAATTTTTGGGCATTAGTAGCTACTGGCTTGGGGACTTCTTGATCAATGAAGTCCTTCAACCTATTGTAATCTAATACTACTTCCATGTGATCCTTCCAGGTTATATAATTCAAGCTGCCATCAAGGGCATACTCGAGTTTCAAACCGTTGAACGCCATTGGTGAAATTTGAGATGTGATAAGAATTCGAATTCTATAATTAGGAACTTCAAACTTTGAACTTCTCCCTTCTTTGTATACTATTCTTCACTTTGATCACCTTTGCTCTGATACCATGTAGAATTTCTCACTGTAGATCACCTAATAATGCAATATACTAAAGCAAAATACTTGATCTATTTCTACAAACAAACTTGCGGAAGCTTAATCGATTTTGAGCAAGATCAAATAGAACACATATAACAGAGAATGAGAAATCAATCGCACATGTAACACAGAAGAATACTTTGGGGAAATCCTTAGCTAAAAACTCCAATCTCTGTATTATCATACAAGTGGAAATATGTCCAGATTACACAAAGCTTTAGCTCACAAGCTATCCAGCTCTCAGTACAATCCCTCAATGCTACTCATAGATTGAATAAACAGAACATATGCCTTCCCTCAGTCCTCGAAGCCTCCTATTTCCTTGCGCAGTTTCTCTTGGGTCCTCTGGTTGCCACCTGTGAGACTTCACCTCTCACACAACTCACCAAACTTAGAAGTAACTGTGAAATCTCCAAGGAATGAATTCCTTCTGCATGCAAGAGATATACTCAATGGAATATTCCTGTAACTGATAGTACATTGTCCCATCATCTGATCTCAACTGGGTCTCTGACTAAAATGACATGCATGAGTTATTTATGAGAGAATATTCAGTTATCTGAAGTGTAGTAGTTACATGCATGCATGCATTAACTAACTGAACTCACAATTAGTTCCACAAACTATTGGAACTAATCTAACTCGACTTAACTTAGTTAATTGAGCTAACTAATTACAACTCAAAGTATAACTCATCCTGATCTCCTTAATCAAGGGATAACTTCCTCAGTCAAAGGGGAAACTGTTGCATGTCTTCACATAGACTTCATGTTTTATTTTCTACAACTAATTAACTCAAGATGAATTAATTAATTATTTTACAAACAACTGCTAAAATCAAATTCGAATTTTAATTCTCAATTTTAGTTGAGGGACTAACTAAAATTGGAATGTATCCCGTAATGATATTTATAGCAGTGCTATTTTTTAGCACTTCTATTTTTAGCATTTCTTGTTGCTATTTTCAACACAAAGCTTTGTTTAAATTATGGAAATCAACATAGTTTGATTTCTCTTAGTTTGTTCTTGACTGACACTAAATTGGAAATATGGGAAGAATGACAAACTTTAAGATGATATTCAAATCAGTTTTTTTTCCAATTCTTTCTAAATCAATGGCTATGATGTTGAATGTACCGTTCTTAATTTTTGTTAGATAAGTTTGACATCTTCTTGGACGTGAATGACATGCTAGATTATCCTTGTATCATATGCTCTTAGAGCTTCATAGATCCAATTTTAATAGTTGTCATCGTATTTTGCAGAAAAAGTGGTGTGAGAAGTGCCAAACCAGTCACATGGTCGCTGCAACTTGACATTTCCTCGACACTTGGATTACAGGTTTCCATGTATATTTCTGACAATTCTTGACAATTCAAGACTCCTCATCAGTACGATGGAAATGTTTTGTCGATGCTCTACAACATGGTCTGGGATCTATATAACAATGGTATTTACTATTAGATCTCCATAAATCCAAAGTAGCCAAATGGTAGTGTCATGATTTTTATCTCTATGACCTTAATGATAAAAATAATGTCCTGATACATTTATGAAGGTGGGTACATAAAATTAATTGTATTGTATTGTTGGAGGTTGTAAGTTGATGGAGAGTTCATGTGAATTTCTTTTACTTTTGATTGATTGCACATGAATTGTGATTGTAGGTCTGAGTAATCATGGGTTCCATAGTTGTTTTGTTCACCCAAATAATTCCAAACGTTGCAAACTCTATTTTATTATTCCACTACCTTCAATCTTCTCGTGATGCGTTCTGGTTTGGTCTTGTTTACTTCCTTCATGTTTAGTTCCTAATTTGTATCATTATTAGACCCAAATGAACAACATTTTCTAGTAAATTATGATATGTTTACTGTTAGGTCAAACAAGTAGGTTAAAGAAATGAGATATTGTCGTTGAGTTTTTGTTTTTTCCATTTTTTTTTTTCTGCCCTTGGATATGAAAATTTGGAATTTGATGTCACATTGCAGTCTTAGACACTACCAAAACAAGACTAGAGTTTGTTTTTTTCCTGGGAATACCTACCAAACGTATCTTGATAAATCATGTATCTTATGTATCTGATTAAGATATAAATATGATATCATTGATTATTGGAACCAATTATCTTCAACACAATCTATCAGTTTCCTGACAGGTATAGGGAAATCTCAAATTTCAATCACGTAAGTTGTCCCAACCATGCCCATTAATTCAGATTGTGGATGTCGAATAAGGTTAGGGTGTGAGTCTAAGCCCTAATTGTAATATACTTTGGTATTTTTTTGGTCTGTATTCCAAAATGCTACTCTATGATCTAGGATTTCTGTTAGGGGATTGTCTAAATTTGATGAAACGATTTCTTGTAGGTAGTTACTTTAGGGTTTGGTTTTTGTCATTTATTTTGTACTTACTATATGCATTTTTGTAATATGGGAATATTCAGGACTATTTTTCATCATCTTTAGTATATCTTAGCACCCATTTCACTACATTTTACACATTTTGTTCCTTTTAAATCTTCAACAAGTCGGTCCACTGCCAAAATTTGTTAGCAATATTTTCTGACTTTACCCTTACAAAGGTCAACTATCAATACAATCCCATTGAATGTATTCCATTTTAACCTATTTGAACCACTATTTTATTTTCATTCTTCTCAAATTAAGAACACATATTTTTCTATGTCCCCTCTTGCCTTCATGTTGCATCCAACACCAAAACAGATCCGTGAGTTATGGAAACATCTATAGTTCTCCAAAGTACTTACGCGCATAACATAGACAAACTTATTTTGTTCAATAACATATTGGTATATTCCAATCATCTCATTGGATCTTACATGTTTTCTAAATAGTAGCTAGATGCATTTTCTGGACTTTAAAATCTCCCCCTCTACATGTTTAGCATAAAGTGAACTATTCATCCAGCCTAAGAAGAATCAAGGTCTGTGAGTTTCAAATGGATATATGTAGAATCATTTAAGTTGGATTCCCCAACTCCAACTCATTAACACATCTCACCTAAATTCACCCTCTTTGGTGCATAATGTTCTAGACAATCTCATTTATGATTTCGTAGGCTTGTAGAACTGAATTTTTGCATTGATAGTTTGGGTGAATGTACAGATGGATAAGCTTGTTCAAGTGCATGAAAATAAGGCGAGGATAGATTTTGAAGTGGGATGAAAATGTAGGACAATAATTCACCTCAAGAATTTGATCAAAACCATGCCTATTGCATTCAAGGTGCAGATTTCTACTCCTGATAAGTAATGATACAATTTTTTGTTGTAGTTTACATGATTCAATGGGGTAATGATAGAATTGAATGGCTATTTATCTCCTTTTATGTGCATTAGGATACTATTGGATGCTATAGATGGAGAGTTGAAGGAAATGAGACAAAATAAATTATTAACTTTAATTCATGCATAAGACCTTTAATGACTTACAGTTCACACACTGGAACATGAAGAGTGGCCAGTAGCTCTCTTGCATGATGGAGGTTGCAAGCTTGACAATGGTGTTGCAAATATTTGTTTAAATTATGGAAATCAACATAGTTTGATTTCCCTTGTCTTGTTATTGGCTGACACTAAATTGGAAATCTGGGAAGAATGACAAACTTTAAGATGATATTCACATCCAAAGTTTTTTCAATTGTTTCTAAATTAATGACTCCAATGTTGGATGTACCTTTCTTAATTTATGTTAGATAAGTTTTACATCTTCTTGGAGGGGAATGGCATGCGAGATTATCCTTGTATCACATTCTCTTAGAGGTTCATAGATCCAAGTGAATACATCCCTATATTGTTTGAACAATTGCATCTAAGCTTGTTTTGCTGCTTCTTAACAACAAGTTCCAAGGTTGATGTTCTAAATATATTTTTTCTATGCCCAAATTAATCAGCTCAAAATTCATAGTAGAATTATTTGTTTTAACATTTACAAATTTTCTAGATCTACTCCTTTGGGAATTGAATTATGCCTTAAATTTACCATACCATATTGACAAATCTCCATAGCTTTTGAATGCTCTTCATCATCTATTACCACATGCTTAAACATACCCCCACTAATCAAATAATGGGATAATCTGTTGATCGTCATTGAACACCCACAAGTTAGTGACATTGTTTGGGATTAAAGGCTTAAAAAGGATTTCAATAGAAATCTGTTGGTAGAATATCATCTAATGGAGCTAGCCTAGAAGCAAATTTAGCTAGAGTGTTCACAACTAAAATCTTACATTGAGGAATGGACACAATACTAAAAGCATAAAATTCAGTAATCAAGCTTCATACCTCAGATTGGAAATTCTCCAAATGAAGCAAAAGAAAATGGATGGAATTATTTACCTTCCATAATATTATTTTCAAACTAAAATTTTTAAAATTTTCACCTTAAATCAATAACCTTTTTAAGGCCTATAGGAAATAAGGCTATGATTTTTCTAGGGATCAATCAATGTATAGTCTTCCCCTGCACCCCCCTGTAACATAGAACCATCATAAAAAAATGTCTAGAAGTTAGTTTCTAATTAGGTTAGAAGATCTAGCACTATCTATATCCACAAACATAACAAATTTATGTGGAGTTGAAGATATTATCTAGGAAGATGAAAGCAACAGGATATGTCCCCAATACAAAATTTATTTTGAGTGATGTGGAGGAGGAGTAGAAAGAATAGGCTCTTTGTTACCATAGTGAAAATTGGTAATTTAGTTTGGGCTCATCAACACATCACCTGTATTGTGATTCGAGTTATCAAGAACCTTAGAGTCTATGTTGACTTCCACTCTACAACAAAGTTCATCTCTAAGATTGTTGCACGAGAAATTGTTCTAAGAGATACGAACTGTTTCCATCATTTCAAGGATGGGCAGTGTTCTTGTGGAGATTATTGGTGACGCCAAGTGAAAAAAATGAAAGTCAAAAGCATGTATGGTCTAAGGCAGGGGATTCGACATAGTTTTTAATTACCATTGTCTTGTGCTCAGAGCTAGATCAGTGGAATATATTTGACATCTCTTCTACTATAAAAGTTGATTACTTGCATGGGTTTTGAAGGCCAAATTGGTCTTCTTTTGGTATCCATTATGGATTGTTCGAAATGAATTCAAAGTTCATAGATTTGGGATTTTTGTATTTTTTCATTCTACATTTGATGCTAAAGAAACACCTTTCAAGCTTGAAAATAAGGTAATAATATGTTTGAATGATTCCTAGTAAATAATTCATAATTATAATGATGCTAACTAGCTCTTTGAAATTTTGTTTAATTTCTAGATATTTAGCAAAATATTGGTGAACAATGGGAGCCTAATGTCATATACAAAGAAATATTTGGTGTTATTAAAATTATTTTCCAGAAACAAGCCCCCTAAAATATTAAGACATGTAACACAATTTCATAGCACTCATTGGTACATGTGAAGTTCCTGGAGTTATCATGGAGCAATAAGGGGTCAGGGAGAGAGGCAGTAGCTAAGCGCCTAGATAGATTCCTTCAAAAAGAGTTGGGTTCTTAATGGATTCTGGAAGATTCAGTTCTTGGGCAGGATCAGGGAGGAGATATGATCTCCTTCCAATTTTTTTCCAAGTGGGCATTTGGGACTTCAACCCCTCACCCCACCCTTTAATTTTACTTCCTACGTTAAGTATGTTCATGGTGATGGAGAATGTACCATGCAAGTCATTCCAGAAATCTTCATCAAAATTAAAAGTATCACTAAATCCTGGGTAAAGAAGACTTTTCATGTTTTTGGTGCTACTCTTCTTTGCACAAAAAATAGAATTGATAAATTATATATGGGCTTTCCAAATGTTGGGTTTTCAAAAGACATCAAGGTCACTTTAGCTACATTGGAGAAAGAGAGAGGGCACCTTTTGGCATGGAAATAAGCTAAATGGAGAATAAATAGTAGAGCCACTTGGCTCAAGGATGAAGATGAGAGTACAAAATTCTTTTAGAGTCATGCAAAATGAAAGAAGGTGCAAAATACTATTTGGAAGATCACTAATGTGAAAATACTAGAATGTACTATATTTGATGATATCTAGAGCAACAACACCATGATCAAGGGGAACATGTTCACCCACAATATTATCGCCAACAAGTTGAAAATGTTCAACAACAAGAATCAAGGTTGACACTACAACAATATTTTAGTTCTCCTGAAGCCATTGAGGTATGTATACATGTTTGGATATTTTATTTATTTGAAAAAGTGGATGTAGAAGGGCCATCTTTGTCACCTCCAGTAAATTGGAATCTCTACTACTGTCACTCAAGCTCTATTGAGCGATCAAGAAAGACTTCACCAGCTTTTGGAACAACACCCAAAATTGATGCAAATGCTCTGGGTATCTTTTATAACTTCAACAATTTTTTGATAGTGACCTTGAATGTTGGAGTAATGTTAGTTACATTTTGTTGAATAGTTTGTGCTATTTGACTAATCCTCACTATGCCATTTGGTTGTAGCATCTGCATTTGTTTTCTTCAACTGATATATTCACATTCCTTGGTTAATAATCTATTTATTTCATAGGTGCATATGTAGCAATACATATTTGTCATCTATCACAATTTTCACATTGATATTTCTATCACATGCTTTCTGTTGCATCTCCTTGTTGTATGTGTTATCTGGATTGCATCACATGTTTTCCATTACATCAAAAAGACCACATAGACTATTAATATTTGCAGTATGTGCTATGTAGATTCCTGCATGAGCTAGTTAACTATTTTTTCCTGATTACTGGATACTCATAATCCATAATTCCATTGGCCAAACATGCAGTGCACATGGTGTTGTAGCCTTGAAGTCTCTTTTTGGACTTGATTTTGGGTCATTGAACCATCAAACTGAAGAAAAGTTGAAATATGTGTTTTCCATGTTGGACCTTCATACAAAGAAAATAAATGACCATAGCATAATGTTTCATTGCACATAGGGACTACCTTAGAGTAGGTAACAGACCTTGAAGCTAATGTGTTTCTTTAAGCATGTTTCATTTTAATCTAGTTCTTTCTTGTCTTTATTTCTTTCTACTAACTAATAGTTTATGATGGCAGACTCAGACAACTGTCAGAGAAATTCTTTGTTTGTTAAAGAAACCTACATGTATAATTCAACTGTCAGAGATAGTGCCAAAAAAAGAGCTTCCATATTCTGCAACTGAGATTATAGTTTCATCTTGGGAGTTTCCACCTCATCGATCTATTAATCCTAATGAAGATTTCAAAAGAGTCAACACCCTCCAATGAAAAAACCAAAGAATGAGTCTAGAGTATTGAAACAGTTGATGATTCTTATTTTGTAGGGGGTATTGCAGACAAATTTATGTGGGAGTGCCTAGATTCATCACCAGATAGGCCTACATTGACTGTGTCTTCATTAAAGAGAAAATTGGCTTAAGTGGATGGCCCAAATAGGCATAAGAGGATTGATGGAATTGGTTCAAGAGTTATGGCAAGAGCCAAAGCCACTGTCTTGTTTTTTCATACAAGAGGTATAATTGTTTCCTCATTTGGTCCAACATGAATAGACACATTTCGACAATGCAAAGCTAATACTAGTAGGCCACCTTTTATGCATGTTGATGATTATTTTGAAAGAGACAGAAACAATGATGGCATGAGTAGCAACTCCAATGGTCTTAATGTTCAACGTGGAGGGTCTATTGGTGGTAGGCCACCATCTATTCATGTGGATGAATTTATCTCTAGACAACATGAATTACATTAGCCAGTAGCTTTAGCTGGTGGAGACCTGCAGAAACATGTGCAAACACTACCACTGAGATTGAGATCAATGTTGATAAAAATACTAAATCTAGAGAACTGAAGTCTCACCTTAAATATGAATTACAGGAAATAAATATTAAGTTGGAAGTTGTTTCTAAATCAGATGACTTGTTGAATCAGAATCAATTTTCCTTTTGATTCAAACCGAGATGAATCAAACCATCCTCTCGACCTCACTCTTTCAACTAGCATAATTGGATCCTTTCAATAAAATTAATTTGGATAGTTCCCCAGTTCACTGGGACTACTATTTATTTTTGCGAATTCAAAAAATACCCCTTCCCCTCTTTCAAGAAGCACAACTGGATCCTTCTAAGAAAGTGACTTGGAGAGTGCCCCAGTTCCCTAGGACTGGTATCATTTTTTACAGTCCAAACCATCCCCTCCCCCTCTTTCAAGTAGCACAGTTAGATCCTTCTAAGAAAAGAAATTTCGAGAGTGCCCCAGTTCACCAGGACTACTATCAACAACATAATAAAGAAATATAATGTGATGATTATAATTTTTTAAGGTTCTAGTGAGGATATTCCAAGCCAAAATTGGAAGATGGGTGCCTAAGATAAGCATGGAGTTATGCTTAAGACCTAAGCTTTGTCAGGGAAAAGTAAAAAAAATAAAAATATGACACCTCAGACATTAGAAAATACAATATTGAATTGAGGTCTCCAAACCTAATGAGTACTACTCTTAATGACTTGCATTCAAGGTAAGGGAAAACAAAACATGCAAGAATGTACACATAATAATACCGCTAATATGAAACCTTCACTTAGTAATTTTTCACAAACATGGGAACCTATATTATAAAGTTATTTTTGAAACAAAATTTTAAATGAAACAACAAATAAACAAACAAACGACTTACCAAGGATCCAGAAGACTTAAAGCATTCAGATCCACTCTAGATACTATATAAAAAGTGTTTTCCAAGTTTCCAAAACTGAATTTGATCTTCCCTCGAGATCGTTTGAGTATTTTAAAATGGAACATCAATTTGTTTCCCCACATAGGAATGAAAGGACATTAATTTTGCTGGAAAATTATACTCACCAACATTTTTGGGTGAAGGTACAATCAGAGGAGGGTGAACATGAGAATTCTAGTGGTTAGAATCCATGTTGCATGAAAAATCATTAATGCTCCAATGAAAACTTGAATGAAATTTAAAAAATTCAGCAGAAACATAATGAATGCTCAACATCCCTAACACCCCATTTTCAAGAATCCTCTATCTTACAAACGCACTTCAGAGACAAGCTCAATTTCGCAAAAATGAGATCAGATTTTGTGACACAAATACAAGATCTGTAAATTGAAAATTCAATTCAGAGAGAAGCCTAATTGGGTATTAATTGAACCAAAATTAGCAACTCAAGCGAGGATTTCTTGGTCATGCTGATTCAATATGAAATGAAAGAAGATTTGTGGCAAGAATGCCATAATTGATAAAAAAGTTAAGAATCACACAAATGTCCTGGACAAGATTCTGTGCCTCCACCTGAACCACTGTGAAGAGAAGGACAAGGGTTTATCCATTAATCCCTTTGTTTTTTTTAATAGAAATTTGACTGTGTTTGTGTTTGAAGTTCATGGGAATGAATGTTACAACTCAAGATTGTAATCATCTATAATTTATAATTTTCCAATGTTATCAAGCAGACTAGAGGTTAGTTTAAAACCTAGGATGTGTTGAGAATAGAGGCCATGACCTATAAAAGAGCACATTTTTGAATAGTTTATTTGCATTTGACACACATATTGGAACACTAATTTGGATCTGTTGTAGCGGCTACAACCACCCTCCAAAATTTTTCCTTAGCCTGTTTTGGAGCCTCCCTACCAACCTTCACAACAACTTTCCTTGCTTCGTCAAGTCCTCAAGCTTCAATGTCTTTGTTGCTCAAAGGTAGCCTGTCGATCACAATTTGATCTTTTCCTTTCACAGGCTGCTCATTCGGACTTGGTCCAGCTATAGGATGAGAAACTTCCCAGTGAAATTTTCACATTTCTAGAGGGAAACCATCCATTCCCTCCAGGAATTACGCAATCCTGCCAGCCAACCCTCCCAGCAGGAATTGCACAATTTTCCCATAAACAAGTAGTTAAACCCAGGATTTGCTCAAATCTGGGCAGTAGTCAGCTGTTGGGTGTAGAAATTGTGTAATCCCCTTGGGCAGTCAGCCCAGCTTACATTTAGAAATGCGCATTTTTCTCCAGCAGTAGAGCTGTCGCTTGCATGTGCAGCTGCGTTGACCGGTTCCCTTGGGGACCGAGAAAAATAGACTTGCATGCATAGGCTACTTCTCCCAAGGCAACATGCAAAGGCATCCCTTGTTTCAAGGATCTATGTTTAGCAGTTGGAGGTTACATGCAAGGAGTAATTCTGAAACCTCACTCCAAGTGTTGCTTCCTCCTAGAATTGTGGCTTGAGCGTCATAGCCTCGATGTTATCAAAACTCATCAACCGGATGTTGCAGAGCTCATTCTCACATCAACCTTATAGCTCTGATATACCACATCACATCTAGGAGCAGTTGGCACATTCAGCTCAGCTGTTTTGGGGTAAGATCACTTCCCATGCCTTGTGCTGCATTTCTATCACTTTTTGTGTATTCGCTTGTGTGAGTGTTGTTTGATTGATTTCTTTGAATGCCTGCTATCATTTACATATATTCTAGCTTGTCCTAGCTCTATTTCAATTTTCATTTCTATCTCACTGCCGTCGTGTGCGTGAAACTGTTTTGCATGGACGTTCGCCCAATTGATGAATGGCCTCACCCACATGCATGTTGATCTGTTTGCTCAACCCTCCATTCATGTTTTGCATGCACTATTTATCACTTATACTATCACTTAACATTGCCATGAATTCATCTACTTACTTGATTTCAGTTGCCTGTCGACGAGTTGGGCCAACCTTGGCTTGGTTTCTACCTTCACCAAGGCTGCATTGTGTAATCTGGAGAAGGAAGGCTCACCTTCCTCTCCATATTTGCGCAATCTGGCCCAACACTGGCCTCCTAGAATGAATTATGAATTTCTGGAGGTTTGTGGCTGCTTGGCCCAAAAATTTGTGCAAATTTGTCCCTAGGCCAGCACTCTTTCCTAGCTGGAATCCCACATTCCACGATCCCAACAACAAACTTCCCAACTGGATTGCGCATTTTACAGTTCCAACAGTGAGTTAGTCTCTGAGTAGCCTAGACTGTGCCTTGTGTAGTCTTGGCAGTTGGTCTCCCGACCTCCCGGCCGAAATTGCATAGCCTTCGCGATCATTCAGCCAGGTATGTTACAGATTAGTTCTCATGTTCATGTTGGTTTTCGACTAACAGATTGCTTGTTATGAGTGTTTCCATGTCTCCAGGTATCATAGGTGCTCATCTGCCTCTCAGTAGTATAGGTACAATGGTTTCCAAGAGAGTAGAGACGAAGACACCGTTCAGAGAACACTTGGGGATGCAGTCAATCAAGTGTCCATGGGCTTACCTACTCACGAAGACGTCAAGTTGTTCATGGACAAGGACATCAAGCAACAGCATCACAGAAAGCAACATCACAACAAGCAGCATCATGAACAACAGCTGAAGGCATCATACCAAAAGCAGTGAATGCAGCAAACGCAATGGATGCAAGAGGAAGGTTGTTGACAACATAGAGGCAAAGAAAAATTGCGAGATCAAGCAGATCCATTGATAATGAAAGCAACTTTGGAGACTCAGACTATGAATTAACGGTGTGACATGAAGATCGCGTGAAGGTATAAGATGGAATCAAGAAGGAGTTGCATGTGCTGAAGCAGTAACTCAAGAAGAACATGAAGCTGCATAGATTGTCCAATGAGTTGCAGCAGGAACAGGAACAATAGTGGGCACAACATGCACTCACCGATGAAATTACGGTAGTACAAGTTAAGGATCCATCCCAGTAGTGGACATAGAGCAAACATGGTGAGCAGTGTTCTTGATCTCATGCAAAGGATCCAACATCATGCATGTCATTGAGCGCACGCATGCAATCCAACCCATTTAACACACTCACCAAGGCGAAGACAAGGAACAAGTCCAACTGGGGCTGAACATGCACTTCGGCAAGTTGATGCGCATGACCACCAACACACACTTGAAGATCAGCATAGACACTATGCATCAGTGTGTTTCCAGTTCAACCATACCCAAGAAGACCATGCGCATGTTAGCAGACGAGTTGGATGAAGGGGTCAAACCAATGCACTGGTTGCAACGGAGGAAAGAGTTCGCTTCAGCAAGATGTCACCCTGAGGTGCATGTGTATCATCACGGATGACCAAGCTTGGCATCATCTCACCACCTTCACCATCACAAGCATGTTAAAGAGTTGGTCTCATCACAGTGAACCGAGTGTTAGTGATGTCTTGCAAGGCTTACTCAAGCCATGTTGTTTCAAATGAGTACATGTGCATTGTAATGTTGTGTCATGTTAAGTGTAAGTCGAGTGTCAACAGTTGGATGCAACAGTCATAGAGTAGGTGAAGAGTCATGAGGGTAGTTGAACTGTCACAAAGGGGAATGTTAAGGGTCACCCCACACTTTGCTATAAATAATCCCTCATAACTCATTGTAAGGGATTTTGGTCAGCCAAGCTTCTACTAAGACTATCTTGAAGAAGGCTTGGACAATATTGTAACGCGCCTTGGCTTCTCCATTGCACAAAGCTAGTATATCTCTTTGGAGGAGAAGGCGAATGTGGCTATAATGTTCTATTGATAGGGCTAGCAGGCTTACATGGTGTATTGTATGATTGTGAATTACACTTCTTTTTATAATAAAAGCCATCAAATTTTCATGCATATGTTGTTATTGTAGTTGGACTACTTCGGTTGCCTTAATGATATACATTGTTTAACTTACGTACTTGTGTATGAACTAATTCACATGCATTATATGAATCTTGTTGTTAATGTGTTTCATATGTTGTTAATGTTGTCACCGTTCGTGTTGACTGCTCTGTCAGACACCAGACAGAACTTTCTTTCAATCTTTTTATATCAACCGTCACATTGTCTCGGACTGATCTGCGAGTGCTGTTCAGGTTATCTTACCTTGTATGTTGGCACTACTGCATCCATGTCAACTGCTTTGCTGGAAGCTGTGCATGTCCTTTGTGTGGTGTGTTCCTAGCAGAGTTGGGACTAATCCCTTTCAACCTGAAACTCACTTTCACCTTCCTCCCCCCTTTGAAGTGTTGGAACCTCTCATACTCATTCCTTGACTCACTGCATCAGTCACACCCTTGCTACCAACAGAGTTATCTTACTTGCCTCTGTGCGACATCATGGTCAAGGCATTACCTTACGAACCACTGCTAGGACTCCTACACCAAATGGTCTAAGGTCTAATTGGGACTTCTTACCGGGGAGATCCCCTTGACATGTTGGCGGGTCCAGCACCGTCAACATTTCTAGTGCTAGAAGGAGGGCCTGATGACAAGCAGTATCCTCTCACCCAGTTTTGAGCCTTTGCATATCTTTCATGGAATCTTGCATTCTTCTTCCCCTGAGGTGTTTTTCAAATCGTGAAGATGTTTCCATCTCAAGGAAGCTTTTTAATCTCTTGTCCACTCACACGTATGATGGTGAAGGTGAAGTGGTCTAGCCTAAGTACTTACATAATTTCCTTTCCATGATTTATGAGGAAGATGAGTTTACTAACGAACAGACTGGTCTGCTGCTTGCATTCACACTTCGTGAATCCCCATTTCGTTGGGTGCTCAGCCTACCGGTTGACACTGTGCACTCAAGTGAGCACTTCTGTGATCTTATTGAAGACATGTTCCATCATTTTGATCAAGACCATCTTTACCGGAAACTGCTACAACAACGGAGGGCTCCACATGAATCCATTATTGTAGCATTTCCGTGACTTACAATTTCAAGCTCCGAAGAGCCAGATGAAGTTTGCTTATCTCTAGGACCGGTTCGAGTACTATCTTAAGAAATCTGCCCATCCCAAGAGAAAGCTTGATGTCAAGCCTTGCTCAACCTTATTCATTGATGGAATTGTGCAATCCGATGTGGGAGTAGGCACTCTCTCAATGGACTATCCGCTTCCCTTTCATTTAACAGTTCCAGCATCGCCTAGTGATACTGAGGATCATGTTCGCACATCTGTTCATTCTTCACACCCTTCCAACATCACTCCACTTAATTTTCATGTAGAGTTGGTTGTGAGTCCTTTGAGTTCCTATATGCGTTCTTTTCTTCAGCCTCTATCTTCGTACCCAGGTGTTCCTCTGGATGATTTTGTCTTGTGTTCATCCATTCCAGACTCTTCACTTGTTGTGAATGAGGAACAACCCATTGACAAAGTTGGTGTTGCACAACCAACATGCATTGTCATTCATGAAGAGTATGAGTGGGAGCTTGAACATCAACACTCGATGAAGGATGAATCCCTTCCATTCGAGCCCCTTCCATTCTTTCCTAGCTTCTTTGGTGAACCTGCCATCCATGAATTTACATGTGTGTCTTCATCCACAGATGCACCCATTTCTAATCACTTGCAGGACTCACCAGATGCTAGTCCATCATTTGACAATGGAGAGGATAACTTATTCATTGAATATCCACTTAATCCTTCATCTATCTATTTTGGAAAAATAGAGGATGTGTTCATTTGCTTTTCATCTACCCCTCTATTTGATTTTGATGATCATGAGGATGTCGAAGAATTCATTGATTTTTCTGATTGTGGCGATCGTGATCCCTTTGCTTCCATTTTTTTATCACGATCATGAATCTATCACAGTTGATCTTTCAAAGCCACTGGTTTATCATGATGTACTGATGATGATTTTGAGACACCCAAGACTGTCGAGGCACTTTAGCTCGAGCTGATGGTTATGTCAGGTCCTCACTCTCTTGGGGTTAGTCTCACTTCCGATCATGAAACTGTTCAATCATCGAAGGCTCCTCAACACTCATTTGTATGCATTGAAGATCCATCTCACACACAGATCACACTTCCTCCACTCGAACTGCACAATCCCATTGCTCATGTGTTGGAGGAGTCTTACATTGCAAGCACTCGTGTGCAAGGCAAGTTATATTAGTTTCTTTAGTTTGCTTGAATGTCTCAGTCAAGAGTGTTCTTTTGCTTCAAATTTGCACGTAGTGTCACACAACACCATGATAAGTTCACGAACTATTCGTCATGCACATGCATTCACTTATGTCTCATGGGCACTTTGAAACATGAAGTGCGACTGTTTTCACTGTCATATCTTTCTTATATGCTGGTCCGCACAACTCGGTTACTCGCGGACCAAGGCTTCACTCACATGGGTCTACCAATGTGCTGGTGGATGCAATGGAAGTATCACTTCACGTGATCAGGCCCATGCACTATTAGTGTAGGAGTGGAGTAGTCTTTGCTTTTAGTTGTTTTCTTGCATGCTTTTCTTTCTTGTTTATATGTTTGCTTGTTTTCTTACTCTTTTATTTTTGATCTTGCTTTGCTTTGTTGTTTGTTTCTTTCGTTCGTAGGTTAGTTTGCATAAAACCATGTGTGACTCATGAAATGAGCTGGGTAAAGTACAAGAGGGTTTGTACATCTATCACTACTTGGTTATCTGTCATCTTGCCTCTGTATGATGAACTTGTTACTCTTAGTCCATGATACATCGAAGGAAAATACATACTATTCGAAGTGAACCTTGGCGTAAACACAATGCTTGCATGCTAACTAGTGTCACCTTCTCTAGTCGATTGTTTTTGGGTTAACCCTTGTCAGCTCATTCAAGTAGAGTAAGGTGAGGGGGAAAACCTTAACAGGCACGTTAGAGATATAATACACTACTTCTCTACCAGAACAACCTCCTCTACTCTCAATAAGTCAGGATCCCTCTTCTGCCTCTAAAATGAATAAGTGCTATGCATAGAAAAAATAAAAAAAATGGATGAACAATAAAAATTCAAAAAAATTCAAAAAAAGAAAAATGAAAAAGGAGAAAGAAGAGAAAGGCTTCCTACGCAAGGAGGTGATGCAAACAAATGCACTAGGGTACTGACCAGGCTCGTTGGTAGTAGAGGCATGCTTGTGTTCCTATGTGACTCCACCGGGGTACTGTCCAAACTTGCTGGTAGTGGAGAAACACCAGAGATGAAACTTAGACTCTAATGACTACAATACTTGTGCACTTATATACCCCTCAACCCCAATCGAAACAACTGTGTTACCTTGGCTTGGAATGTGTGTTAATCGACCAAGAGTCTAGTAGATGCTACATCTTACAATCAAGTTAGTGTGAAACCAAGATGAGCTAAGAACTGAAAAATACTTCCAGAGGTGTTAGACTTGCTTCTCACGAACAAGGTCCATTTAGAGAGCTGGAGTTCTACCACTGTTTCACCAAGTGTTGTAGCGACTACAACAACCCTCCAAAATTTTGCCTTAGCCTGTTTTGGAGCCTCCCTACCAACCTTCACAGCAGCTTTCCTTTCTTTGTTAAGTCCTCAAGCTTCATTGTCTTTCTTGCTCAAAGGCATCCTGTCGATGATAGTTTGATATTTCCTTTCACAGGCTGCTCATCTGGACTTGGTCTAGCTGCAGGTTGAGCAGATTCCCATTGAAATTTGCATATTTTTGGAGGGAAACCAACCATTCCCTCCAGGAATTGTGCAATTCCCTCTAATAGCTTGTTGGGATCTACGATTGCACAATCTTGCTAGCCAACCCTCCCAGTAGGAATTGCGCAATTTTTCCCATCAACAAGAAGTTCATCCCAGGATTTGTGCAAATTTGGGCAACAGTCAGCTGCTGGGCCCTGAAATTACGCAATCCCCTTGGGCAGTCAGCCAATATTACAATCAGAAATGCACATTTTTCTCTAGAAGTCAAGCAGTCGCTTGGATGTGCAGCTGAGTTGATTGGTTCCCTCCGGGACCGAGTAAAACAAACTTTCATGCATAGGCTGCTTCTCCCAAGGCATCATGCAAAGGCATCCCTTGTTTCAAGGATCTATGTTTAGCAGTTGGAGGTTACATGCAAGGAGTAATTTTGAAACCTCCCTCCAAGTGTCACTTCCTCCTAGATTTGTAGCATGAGCGTCATAGCCTCGATGTTATCAAAACTCATCAACCAAATGCTGCAGAGCTCATTCCTCACATCAAACTTGTAGCTCTGACATCCCACATCATATCTAGGAGTAGGTGACACATTTAGCTCAACTATTTTTGGGTAAGCTCGCTTCCCATGCCTTGTGGTGCATTTTTGTCGCTTTTTATGTATTAGCTTGTGTGAGTGTTGTTTTCTTGATTTCTTTGAATGCCTACTATCATTTACATATATTCTAGTTTTTCCTAGCTCTGTTTCAATTTTTGTTGCTATCTCACTACTGTCGCATGCGTGAAACTGTTTTGAATAGACGTTCACCCAACCGGAAAACGACCTCACCCACATGCATGTTGATCTGTTTTCTCAACCCTCCATTCATGTTTTGCATGCACTGTTTATCACTTCTGCTATCACTTAGTGTTGCCATGCATTTCATCCACTTACTTGATTTCAGTTGCCCGTCGGCGAGTCGGGACAACTTTGGCCCGGTCTTTACCTTCACCAAGGCCACATTGCACAATTTAGAGAAGGAAGGCTCACCTTCCTCTCCATATTTGCGCAATCTGGCCCAGCACTGGCCTCCTAGACTGAATTGTGCATTTATAGAGTTTAGTGGCTACTTGGCCCAAAAATTTGCGCAAATTTGTCCCTAGGCCAATAGTCTTTCCTAACTAGAATCGCGCATTCCGTGATCCCAACAGTCAACTGCCCAACTAGATTGCGCATTTTTTAGTTCCACCAGTCAGTTAGTCTCCTAGCAACCTAGATTGTGCCTTGTGCAGTCTTGGCAGTCGGTCTCCCGACCTCTCAGCCGAAATTGCGCAACCTTCACGATCACTCACCCAGGTATGTTACAAGTTAGTTCTCATGTTCATTTTGGTTTTCGACTGACATATTGCTTTCTATGAGTGTTTCCATGTCTCTAGGTATCGCAGGTGTTCATATACCTCTTAGTAGTATAGTTATAATGGTTTCCAAGAGAGCACAGATGAAGACACTGTTCAGAGCACACTTGGGGATGTAGCCGATCAAGTGTCCATGGGCTTACCTACTCATGAAGACATCAAGTTGTTCATGGACAAGGACATCAAGCAACAATATCACTGTAAACAACATCATGAATAGTAGCTGAAGGCATCATACCAAATGCAGCGAACACAGTGAATGCAGTGGATGCAAGAGGAAGGTTGTTGACAACATAGAGGCAGAGAAAAGTTGTGAGATCAAGCAGATCCACTGATAATGAAAGCAACTTTGGATACTCAGACTATGAATTGACGGCGCGACATGAAGATTGCGCAAAGGCAGAAGATGGAATAAAGAAAGAGTTTCATGTGCTAAAGTAGCAACTCAGGAAGAACATGAAGTCACACATACTGTCCAATGAGTTGCAGTAGGAACAGGAACAACAGTGGGCGCAACATGAACTCATGGATGAAACTATGCCAGTACAAGTTAAGGATCCATCCCAACAATGGACACAGAGAAAACATGTTGAGCAATGTTATTGATCACATGCAAAGGGTCCAACAACATGCATGTGATTGAGCACACACATGCAATCCAACCCATTCAACACACTCACCAAGGCGAAGACACGAAACAAGTCCAACTGGGGCTAAACATGCACTTCGACAAGTTGATGTGCATGACCACCAACACACACTTGAAGGTCAACACATACACTATGCATCAGTGTGTTGTCGGTTCAACCATACCCAAGAAGACCATACACATGTTAGCAGATAATTTGGATGAAGGGGCCAAACCAATGCACTGGTTGCAATGGAGGTAAGAGTTTGCTTTAGCAAGATGTCACCATGAGGTGCACACGCATCATCATGGATGACCAAGCTTGGCATCATCTCACCATATTCAACATCACAAGCATGTCAAAGAGTTGGTTTCATCACAACGGATTGAGTGTCAGTGATGTCTTGTAAGGCTTACTCAAGCCATGTTGTCTCACATGATTACATGTGCGTTGTAATGTGGAGTAATGTCAAGTGTAAGTTGAGTGTCAACAGTTGGATGTAACAGTCATAGAGTAGGTGAAGAGTCATGTGGGTAGTTGAACTACCACATAGGGGAATGTTAAGGGTCACCCCACCCTTTGCTATAAATAGTCCCTCATAACTCATTATAAGGGCTTTTGGCCAACCAAGATTCTACTAAGACTATCTTGAAGAAGGCTTGGATAGTATTGTAACGCACCTTGGCTTCTCCACTGCATGGATCTAGTACATCTCTTTGGAGGAGCAGGCGGATGTCACTGTAATGTTATACTGATAGGGCTACCAGGTTTACATGGTGTATTGTATGATTGTGACTTACACTTCTTTATATAATAAAAGCCAACACATTTTCATGCATATGTTGTTATTGTAGTTGGTCTGCTTTGGTTGCCTTAATGATATATGTTGTTTAACTTACGTACTTGTGTATGAACTGATTCACATGCAACTATATGAATCTTGTTGTTAATGTGTTGCATATGTTGTCATCGTCCATGTCGACTGCTCTGCTAGACACTAGACATACCTTTCTCTGAACTTTGTTATATCAACCGTCACACTCATCTCAGACTGATCTGTGAGTTCTGTTCAGGTTATCTTACCTTGTATGTTGGGATTGCCACATTCGTGTTGACTACTCTCTGTAAAGCTATGCATGTCCTTTGTGTGGTGTGTTCCTAGCAGATTTGGGACTGATCCCTTTCAACCTAGAAGTCACTTTCACCTTCCTCCCCCCTTTGAAGTGTTGGAACCTCTCATACTCATTCCTTGACTCACTGCATCAGTGACACCCTTGCTACTCTTACTTGCCTCTGTGCCACATCGTGGTCAAGGCATTACCATATGACCCACTACTGGGAATCCTACACCAAATAGTCTGAGGTATAATTGGGACTTCTTACCAAGGAGATCCCCTTGACATGTTGGCGGGTCCATCACCATCATCAGGATCACAGAGAATATTTTGTCAAATGACCTGACAAATGGAAAACTTCTTCATTAATAAGGCAATATCAGAGAGTGGAACATATTTATCAAACAATTTTATTAGACACAAGCTAATAAAGAAACATTAAATGATAATAGATTATAGCTTGTTAAAGGACATAAATGCTTTCAAAACTATGCCATGGACTAAAATTTGCCAAGGTCAATATTTACCTAATAATTGAGGACAACTTGTTGAAGGACAATTATGCTTTCAAAACCACATCTTGGGTGTGAATGCCCTCATGGCTACATCTTGCACTAAAATTCACTAAGCTCAATATCTACCTAACGCTTTTACAGAGTCCATAAAATTGAAAGGGCACTTTTACATCATATTTCAAACATCTTGTATAGCAATACATAGAAAAATTTAGTGGGTTAAATAAAAATATAATAATAAATTTCCCACTCACCAGGGTTGGGGAAAAATATTCAACAATCATTTGGGGAAACATAAAAATAGAGCATTTGTAGGATAAAAAATTTCTCTACATATTAATGAAAACCACTCCCGCAAAATCCTAGACCTGTTGCAAAATCTACAAGAATTCCTCCATGTAAAACATCGGCTTCTACATAAGAAAATGACTCAAATGAATCCACAAGAATTTGAGATTTATGAACTACAATTTCATGTTGTTCATCATGATCTTCTTATGGTTCTGGAAGCATAGCCATTACTAGATACCTCGTAGACTTTAAATCAAGAAGGGAGTTATATTCAAATAACCAAAACTGAGCATCGTGCAATGGTAAATGTTGAACAAGATTGTTTAAATCTAATCAGAATGCACTTACCATCGATAGAAAATCTTCCATTTCATCTTTGGAAAGCTTGGGAATGGCATGAAGGCCCTTCCAAATGAAGATGAATGGAGCCCAACTAAAAGGGAAATACTCACATGTGTTTCCTCAACTTTCACTACACCAAAGGCTGGACTCGCCTGAGGGATCACTGCGACAACCTCCACTGACAACATCTCAATGAAAGGCACCCTCAACTTATCCCTCAGGCAGGGGTCGATCTACTTTCACTCTTCTGGGAAGAGGCTAGCAATGGATTCAACAAGCTTGAATATTTTATCGGAGAGAGGAGGCCTCGACACATATGGGATCACAATGTGATGGAAATTTCAGTTTTTGGGATTTGGTTTCCATAGAAAAATAATTTGGAGTGTCAGACTGGGCTCCAAATGGAATGTACAAAAGTGATATTTGGTATTTATCTGTGGCTTCATGTCTGGAAGTGAGAATGGGATAGTTTTTATAGTATAAATCAAACCTTAATCTGTACCAGAATGGTAGTCTCATGCTTTTAAAGATGAACTAAAAGTTGGGAATGACTCACCAGGTTTTGAATATATCAAGAAGAGGACAACTACTTCAGGAAGATAGATATTTCCAATGAAAATGAGAATAGATGCCTCCGAGTTTTTGAATGAATATTTGATGGTGGCATTCGATATTGTATCTGCTGTGATCAATGTACTAAAGATTCGAAGGTGGAATTTGATATTGGGTCTGCTGCAATCAATGAAATGAAGATTCAATGCTGGCATTCGATATTGGGTCAGCTAGTCGTAAAACCATAATTCATAACTCTCTCTCATATGTCATTTTCTTGCCCTATGAAAATTTTGTGGTTGGGAAGGGTATTGTAAAGAAAAATCAAAGTTTAATTTTTTAAAAAGTGTTAAAATTTTCAAATGCTAAAAAATAGATATAATATTTTATTTTCACTTACATATTTTAGTTGTATTTGAGAAACTAATAGGCTTTTACATGTTTTTGGTTGTGATATTAGGTGGTATTTATAATAATAATAATAATAATAATCAAATTTTAAGGTTATTTTTTTAAGCAATGATTTTTCTATTAAAGTTTATGGAGGCAAAATGTGAGATGTTGGAAGGAAACAAATGCTTTTAACTTGGTTGTATTGAAAACATTTAGGTGTTCTTGCATATTAGGTGGGTAAAAATAAAATAGAGTATATAGTAAATGAATTTAATAGTTAAAAACAAGTGTTAGTTTATTAAAATTCATATGTCAAATTTGGAAAGAGTAGGATACACATCTTTCTTTAGGTTAAATATATTCAAATTGTTGCGCGAATGGGGTTGTAAGACCTTATGTTTTGATCTTGAGAAAATGGAGTTCTCTCCTAGTCATTCACATAGTTTAGGTTATTATAAGCAAAGTAGGTGTTTTTACTTAAGAAGTGAACATTTTATTTTAAAAAATGTGATAATGTGGTTTCAATGAGGTATTAAAAGAGGGAATGAGCTCACACATTTGGGATGCTAGTGTTAGGTTCTACTTGAGGCATGAGTGCACGTCTAAGAAGACTCTAACAAAGGTTGAAGAGTTTGAATAGTTAGAGGTGTTGGAGGGTTGTAGTCTCTTTTTTTTGCTTATGCAAGAGTTGGTCCTTCCAATTCATTAATAAAAAAATAAAGTACATAGAATACATCCAAACTCTCATGGTCGGTAAATGAGGAGATGCCCCATCAAAACTGTTCCCTACAACCTATCTCCAAACTTTACATTTCTCAAAAGAAAAATACACATGGACTCGGACCCGAAAATAACACATGGTTGTCTGCATATAAAGGCAATAAATCCACCCAATTTCTTGAACTTGGTTCGGTTGCCTGCACGTTAAACCTCTTGTCTCCCAAGATACTCTCTTCCCTCCAAACCTAGCCTTCCTCTTTAATCTCGACTATTGAACCTTTCTGATTGATCTAATGACTATAGACCAAATCGCAATGATAAGCTGCTCACCATTTACTGCAAGGGTCTGAAAACCTGAACGAGTGATCTGATCTGTTGATTTGCCTTGTGAGATCCAATGGTGCAGATAGATATTGCACCCGCCTACATTCATGAAAGTTAGCATGCGAAAAGGGTGGTTTTCCTCCTGACCCCACTGCCATGTGGAGCTCACCGAGTGGGATCGCTCTCGAAAGGGAAATACTGCTTCCCGCCTCTGAGGGCCGCGATCACCTGAAAACCACTTAGGTCACAGTGAAAAGGGAAAAATTGGAAAATCTATGGTTTCACGGTCTTAAAGTGTCATCTGCTCCCGATTGTTCACATCATCAACCCTCCGTGACCTGATGCATGAAGCAATCGATGCCTTCCTTCCAACAACCCCAGAAGCCCTTTCATCCTTTTCAGTACAACTGGAAACTTCAGAGAACCAATTAATCTGGGAATCACTGGTTAACCTCTCCAGATCGCTTTCAAAAGACCCCATTGTGAGCATACCTCTGAACAAACAGATGCTGGTTAACTGTACCCGCCTTCATGGATCTCTTAACGAACATTGTATTGTCTTCATTTGCTTGGTTTTGACACTCCGTCTTTAGTCTGTTTCTAGGGAACTCTTGCCAATTCATCACTGCCCTATTATCTGTGTAGATCACTCCTTGATTGGCTAGCAAATCTGCTAGTTTATTAGCCTTTCTTCGCACATGTGCAAAACTGACTGTTCTTAGGCTCTGTAGATGACTATGAATTTGTTGGAAAATTTGAATTAGCCTCCAGTTTGTAGAGGCATTTTCTAGTTTTGTTCCCCAACGTATTCTTTTGACTGAGTTAATGACCAGCTTGGAGTCAGCGTCAATGATCGTATTTTGGCAATTTTCCTGAACTAGGAACTCAAGACATTGTTCCATGGCCATTAACTCCGCCATGTTGTTGGTGGCCTTTCCTAAGTGGCTATGGAAGATAAAAAAAATATCTCCCCTACCATCCCTTAACACCCCTCCATGGCCTGCCTTGATCGGATTACCTTTGGAAGCCCCATCAATGTTGAATTTTAGAAAGCCCTTAGGGGGAGGATGCCAGAAGTCTAGCTCAGGATCGACAATAGAGACTTTCCTGACGAAGCCCTGGGGAACGAGTCCCTGCAGCTCTAGCCTACAGAGAATCCTCCAGTCTGTAGCAGGAAGGGGATTTGAGGGAAGATTTCGAATGGTAGTACTAACTGTTTCCTTAATCTGATTTAGGATTAGATCACAAATACACTGGGAAGATTTCTTAACATTATTGAATATTCTATTGTTCCTTTCTTTCCAAACATTCCAAATAATGATGCTTGGTGTAAGAGCCCATGCTAAACCAAGAACTTCATTATCCGAAAAGTTCTTTCTCCATTTGGTGAGAGTATTGAAAAGACTTCCAATATCTCTGTCAGATTTTTGGAAGATAGCTGCAAAAGAATCCCATAATCTGGAGGTGAAAATGCAATTGCTGAGAAGGTGTTCCATGGTATCCTCTTGAGCCTCACAGAGTTGGCATCTATAAGGCCCTAGGGAATCCATTTTCCTAATATTTTCCTAGGTTAGGATTTTCCTTTGCAGAACCAGACATAGAAAAAGTTTAATTTTCATCCAACCCTGATGCTTCCAAAGGTTTTGGCAAATCCTGTCAGGAGCATGGGAATCAAGTTCAAGGAGTATGAGTTTAGCTTCTTTGAGATTAAATTTCCCCTCATTGTTGTAGCCCCATCTCAGCTGGTCATGCCCCCTTGAAACTAGAATTTTCCTTTGCTCTAACATTTTCATTAGTCTTTCGGCCTTAGTTTTTAGAGGACTGTCACTTCAGAGATCAAGTTTTCTCCATTTTCTCCATTTTCCTGAACTATTATTTTGATCACAAAAGTCCTTTACCTGGGTGAGCTCCTTGGTGTCTGTCTCTGCTTTGAGGTCCTCCAAGTCCTCCTGTAATAGAATGGATTCTTGTTGCCATCTATCCTCCCAAAATAAGGCTAAGTCTCCCTCTCTAATTTCCCAGAAGCTATAGTCTTTAATTAAGCTTCTATTATCCCAGGCTTTGTTCCAAATATGGGATCCTCTTATATTCCCATCCATCCTTATGCGGTCATTATCTAGCCAAGAACTTGCATATTTTTCTTTCCAAGTGATGGCCCATTGTGCTTCTGGTTCCTTTATCCATCGCCACCATAATTTTGCCCCTGGAACCTTACAGAGAATCTCAAGATCATCCAATCCAAGACCCCCATGGTTTTTGGGTTTGCACATTTTTTCCCAGGAAACTAAGGCCCATTTCTTCTTTTATTCGCCCTTGCCCCAAAGAAAGTCTCTTTGTATGTTTTTCATTTGATGTAGAATTTCTTTTAGGGGCAGGGATAACTGAAAGCATAAAGATTGGGATTGATTAAAGAAAAACTTTGTAAGGACCAACCTGCCAGCCAAGTTTAATGATCTCATTGTCCATTTCTTGGTCTTGTCTTGCAGCTTACTAGTCATCGGCTCCCAAATACTCTTGTGTAATGGTTTTGCAGTTGATGGAAACCCCAGGTATTTCGAGGGGAGAGAGTCTCTTTGGAAGCCCAAAATTCTAGATATGTTCCTTTGAATAGCAATGTTAGTATTAAAGAAAAAAATCTTAGATTTGGAAAGATTAACTTCCATACCAGAGGCCATGGCAAAGTCATTGAGGATTTGTTTGTAAGCATGAGCTTCTTTGACTGTGGGTATTCCCTGCAACATGGTATCATCCACAAATTGTTGATGAGTTAAGGCCTGTCCATTGTCAGAGAGTTGTATACCCTTGATGTTGCCAGCTACTTTTGCATGCTTGATAGCCCTGCCCAGTCCTTCCATCATGAGGATGAAGAGAAAGGGAGAGAGAGGGTCACCCTGCCTAAGGCCCCTGGAAGGGGTCAAAGTCTCCAAAGGAGAGCCATTGACTAGAATTGAAAAAATAGAAGAAGTAATCAAAGCCATGATCCATCTTACCCAATTGTGATCAAACCCGAAAGCAATTAGAACTTTCCTGATATAGTTCCAATTCAGTTTATCATAAGCTTTGGCTACGTCCAGTTGCATGATCATTCCAGCTTTTTTCTTACTAGTAAGAGAGTGCACCACTTCATGAGCTTGGATGATGTTATTAAGAATTTTCCTTCCTTCCACATTGTTGAGAATGCAACGAGATGATGGAGCTTAGTGGAAAGAAGTTGCCTTCACTAAGTGGACCCGCAGGCTGTTTTTGGCGCAAATTCTATTTTTAGACATATGGATCATGGTCTATGAGTTGCAGGATGCTATTTGTGGATGATTGGTCACGTTGGTAAAAATAGATGGACTTCTATTTTTAGACATATGGGCAGTTTCTATTTTTAGACTGCCATGCTAAAAATAGAACAATCGAATATTATTAGCTCATAATAATATTTGGCCTATAAACATTATCTTATCCTCTTGGAGCACTTCAGTTTGAGCTACATATGTGGCACATGCAGCTGTCAGAAGGAACTTGTGGGTCAGTTGAGCTATTGCATGGTGGACTTCAGTTAGAACTCAAGTGGTTGAGTTTTGGTGGAGTTGATTGAGGAGTTGATGGAGTTGTGTTCAGTTTGACTTGGTTGAACTAGTTGTATTTAGTTTAATTGCAAATACACTAGTGATGAGTGATGTGAATTAATTTTTAAATTAATTCACTAATTATTAACTCATAAAGCAACTAAAGAATACATCAGTTAACTCAGTGCATGGATAGTTCAGTGGGGATAGGTGTTGGAGGTTGAGATTGCTATCATTTGTGACTCTAGTTGTGCATGAGATTTGTACAATCAATGGATTGAGTATTGCCAATGAGGATTGCTTGGTTCAGCCAAGGAAATACGAGTTTTTCTTCAACCATTCTCATCTATTCTCATGTAGGATTGCGCAGTGGAGGCAGGCAAGCAGCAGAGGAGATTTGAACCTGTGATTGATTCAGATCTGAGCTAGTTTTGTGTGTAACAGGTGGAGATAGTACTGAGTACTTGTGAGGAGTATTGTACTATGTATTGTTACATGTTCTCAATCATTATAATATACAGATAGTGTGGGGTTCTCAGCTGTATGCTTTCCTCGGGTTACATACTGTGTTAATGTGTGCATGCGATTGATGTTTCATTGTTTTTAATTCCGTAAAATTGATGATCAACATAGAGGAGGTTATGTATTATGCATGTATTCCACAATAGTGTATAATCGAGATAATATCTGTGAATAAGTGTCATATTATTCAAAATTTCTACATGGTATGAAAGCGGTTGATCATCAGATCTATTATTCAGAAAGTGTTTACATTTTATTTCTTCAGGCAGAGTCTGTAATCGGGCCAGGTAGCCTCTGGATTCATCCTTCCTTTGGAAGGTGAGATATTCAGTAAAAGCCCATACAGTCAATCTCTATATGAGAAATACTTTTTTCTCACGAATTTTAGATCAGAAGCGGTTGAGTTTTGAGCTGGTGGAATTCGAATTTGCAACAACATTTTCTTAGTGTTAAAGTTGAAATGTCTTTCAACGGATTGCGATTGGAGTATGCTCTTGAGGGCAGCTTGAATTATATTGCATGGAAAGACAGGATGGAGGCGGTGTTAGATGACAATGGGCTGAAGGAGTTCATAGAGGCTGAGGTCCCAAAGCCTACTGATACTACTCAAGTTGATGCTTGGCAAAAGAAGACAGCAAAGTGTCGAAGGATTTTGTTGGAGGGCGTGAAGGATCACATTGTGTCCAGCCTGCATGGAAAGGCTTCTCTATAATTGATGTGGAAAGAGTTGACAAATCTATTCCAAAGCAAGAGCAACCAGAGGAAGTTGACGCTCAAGGATAAACTCAGAAACATTAAGTGTGAGAAAGGAGACAGTATGCCCAAGTATCTCACGAAGTTCACTCAGTACAAGGATGAGTTGGGAAGTGTGGGGGTGATTGTCGATGATGAGGACTTGGTGAGCTTGGCTCTCCTTGGTCTTCCGAAGAGTTGGCATTCCTATCAAGACTCTGTCAATGGTTGGGAGAAATTGCCAGGATGGGAGAGACTTTGGTCAGATCTTGTGTAGGAGGAGATCAGGTGGAATACCAGGGATGGATCTTCATCAAAGGCACCTGATGAAGAAAATTGCGCTTTGGCTGCCAAAGCAAAGAAGGGGAAGAACAAGAAAGTTTCTCATTCCAGTGTGAAAGGCAAGAAGCAGGACATGTCCAAGGTGAAGTGCTTTCACTGTCACCAGCACAGACATTATGCCACAAATTGTCCGCAGAAGAAGAAAAATAAGCAAGCTGCTGGATTTGCAGTGGGAGAGGCCTTAGCCTCGTAGTTTGAGCTTGATTTTTTGTTGATCGCATTCTTGGTATCAAGTGTGATGGGATCAGTATGGCTCTTGGACAGTGGTGCGTCTTTTCACATGACAGGAGATCGAGATTTGTTTTCTAATCTGCAGGAGAAAGATCTTGGAGTGCACATCGAGATGGGCGATGATGGTAGATACAGTGCGACCGGTATCAGTACCATTTCCTTTGAGAGGGATTCTGGTAAACCCTTCATATTGAAGGAAGTGATGCATGTTCCAGTATTGAAGAAGAATCTTATCTCTGTGGCGATGTTAGAAGACAAGGGATATGATGTTGTTTTCAGCGAGGGAAAGGCTTTCCTGCGCAGTAAGACAACTGGAGAAACCCAGAAGATAGGGGTTCGAGTCAGGAACCTTTATCAATTGCATGTAGATGGCTGTGCAGCAATGGCATGCAAGGCAGAAGGATTGGTGAGCCGGGATGATGGCGAGCTGTGGCACAGGAGATTGGGTCACCTTCACCATGGAGCCTTGAAGATACTGCAGCGGATTACTACAGGGCTTCCTAAAGGCACCCTTGCGCAGTTAGATCAGTGCAAGGGGTGTACTTTGGGAAAATTTGTGAAAGCCACCTTTCACGAGAAGGATAGTCGCGCCACGACGATCCTTGAGAGAATTCACGCAGATGTGTGTGGACCTTTCTCAGTAGCTTCGACAGCAAAGCATAGGTACTATGTGATCTTTGTTGATGATTTCTCTCGAATGTGCTAGATCTTATTCATGCAGAAGAAGAGTGAGACATACTCAAAGTTTTGTGAGTTCAAAGCACTGGTCGAGAAGGAGTCAGGGAAGAAGGTTACGGCTCTTAGGAGTGACAATGGTGGTGAATTCATCTCCGGCGAGTTCAAGGATTTCTAACCCACAGTAGAACGGGGTTGCTAAGCGGAAGAACAGAACGATCGTGGGTACTGCACGGGCGATGTTGCATGATCAGTGCCTACCCCTTCACTTGTGGGCGGAAGCATGCAATAGTGCAGTATATGTGCAGAACCGTTGTCCTCACAGGATACTTGGCATGAGTACACCCGAGGAGGCTTATTCTCGTAAGAGGCCTGATATTTCTCATTTGAGGATTTTTGGTTCTAACGTTTACACGCATGTGACGAAGGATGCTAGGAAGAAGCTGGAGCCGACCACAGAGGTTGGGATATTTGTGGGGTACATTGATACGCCCCACAACTATCATGTGTATTTGCTAGACAGTCGCAAGACTGCTGTGCGATGGGATATAAAATTTCAGGAGGAGAAAGCCATGAAGTTTTCGCTTGAGGGGGAGCCACACTTGCATGCAGATGAGGAGCTATTAGTTCCTAAGGATGAGCTTCAGAACGTGGATCAGCCACAGGACGAAGTTCATGGAGTGGAAGAGACCACTCATGCAGCGCCAACCATCAGAGGGCGAAAGCGCATTACAGAAGCTGAGCGACTGGCTCAAGATGTAGAGAAGGTTGTAGGACCACCTATAGCTCAACGTAGACAAAGACAGTCACCTGATCAGTACACTGGATACATGGCTCTTGTGAGCAAATGTGTTGTGACTGAGCCATCCTCTTTCGAGGAAGCTGTGGAGGATCCCGCATGGGTAGATGCCATGGTGGAAGAGTATGATTCAATTATCAGAAACAATGCATGGGAGATTGTCCCAATACCCGAAGGGAAATCAGTGGTGGGTTCGAGATGGATCTACAAAGTGAAGTAGGCAGCTGACGGGAGTGTGGAGAAGTACAAGGAAAGATTTGTTGCCCGAGTCTTTTCACAGATAGAGGGAATGGATTATGAGGAGACCTTTGCACCTGTTGCAAGGTATTCTTCCATACGGATGATTCTTGCTCTCTCAACGCAGATGGGGTGGCACATTCATCAGATGGATGTGAAGACTGCGTTCCTCAACGGAGTCATTGAGGAGGAGGTGTAGATAGAGCAGCCTGAAGGTTTCGAGATCTTCAGCAGTGAGTCGCATGTGTGTAGGCTCAAGAGAGCGCTATATGGGTTGAAACAAGCACCACGTGCTTGGTACACACGGATAGATAGTTATTTCACCAGACTTGGATTCTCCAAGAGTGAGGCGGATCCCAACCTATACCAGATTGTGGTGGAGGGTAAGTTGCTTATCATTGTACTTTATGTAGATGATTTGATTCTAACAGGTGATGAGTTGTTGATACTTTCATGCAAGGATGATCTTGCTAAGGAGTTTGAGATGAAGGACTTGGGCCTGCTTCATTATTTCTTGGGATTGGAAATTTGGCAGCGCAATGATGGACTATTTGTTTCTCAGGGTAAGTATGCTCGGGAGATACTGGAGAGGTTCAACATGCATGGCTGTAACCCTGTTGATACTCCTCTTCCTGGAGGTTGGAGGAAGGAGGATGCTACTTCAGCAGAAGTAGTGGAGGCCACTATTTATTGACAGTTGGTGGGGTCGCTTATGTATCTGGTCAATACACAACCCGATATATGCTATGCAGTTAACCAGCTTTCAAAAGCTATGGTTAAGCCAACCAAGCTCTTTTGGAAGGTAGGCAAGCATGTATTGCGTTATCTCAGAGGCACATCGGGATATGGATTGTGGTACAGACAGGAGGATGAGGTGAAGCTATGTGGCTTCACGAATGCAGATTGGGTAGGGAGCCCAACGGACAGAAAGAGCACATCTGGAGGGATTTTTAGTATCGGGTCGACAATAGTTTCTTGGTACAGCAGGAAGCAGAGATCCGTGGCACTCAATTCAGCAGAGGCCAAGTATATGGCAGCAAGTTTGGCTGCATGCGAGGTTATATGGATGAGGAAGATCCTGGTCGGGCTGTTTGGTTCATACTTGGAGCCTACAATGATTTATTGTCATAACCAGAGTTTCATTAAACTCCCAGCTAATCTAGTATTTCATGATAGATCCAAGCACATTGACATCAGGTACCATCATATCAGAGATTGTGTGTAGCAGAGAATCATGTTACTTTCATACATTCCAACGAAGGATCAGGATGCTGATATCTTGATGAAGGCGCTAACCAAGAGAAAATTTGAATACCACCGAGGCAGAATAGGGGTTTCTGATAATCCATATCTAGTTGAGAGGGAGTGTTGAGAATGCAACAAGATGATGGAGCTTAGTGGAAAGAAGTCGCCTTCACTAAGTGGGCCCGTAGGCTATTTTTGGCACAAAGTCTATTTTTAGATATATGGATCATGGTCTATGAGTTGCAGGATGCTATTTGTGGATGATTGGTCATGTTGGTAAAAATAGACGGACTTCTATTTTTAGACATATGGGCGGTTTCTATTTTTAGGACCAGGCTAAAAATAGAATAGTCGAATATTATTAGCTCATAATAATATTTGGACTATAAACATTATCTTATCCTCTTGGAGCACTTCAGTTTGAGCTACAGATGTGGCACATGTAACTGTTAGAAGGAAATGCGCTTTTCTTGGGGGTCAGTTGAGCTATTGCATGATGGACTTCAGTTAGAACTCAAGTGGTTGAGTTTTGGTGGAGTTGATTGAGGAGTTGTGTTCAGTTTGACTTGGTTGAACTAGTTGTATTTAGTTTAACTGCAAATACACTAGTGATGAGTGATGTGAATTAATTGTTAAATTAATTCACTAACTATTAACTCATAAAGCAACTAAATAATACATTAGTTAACTCAGTGCATGGACAGTTTAGTGGAGACAAGTGTTAGAGGTTGAGATTGCTATCAGTTGTGACTCTAGTTGTGCATGAGATTTGCACAATAAATGGATTGAGTATTGCCAATGAGGATTGTGTGGTTCAGCCAAGGAAATACAATTTTTTCTTCAGCCATTCTCATCTATTCTCATGCAGGATTGCGCAGTGGAGGCAGGCAAGCAGCAGAGGAGATTTGAACCTGTGATTGATTCAGATCTGAGCTAGTTTTGTGTGTAACAGGTGGAGATATTACTGAGTACTTGTGAGGAGTATTGTACTATGTATTGTTACATGTTCTCAATCATTATAATATACAGATAGTGTGGGGTTTTCAGCTGTATGCTTTCCTCGGGTTACATATTGTGTTAATGTGTGCATGCGATTGATGTTTCATTGTTTTTAATTCCGCAGAATTGATGATCAACGTAGAGGAGGTTATGTATTATGCATGCATTCCGCAATAGTGTATAATCAGGATAATCTTTGTGAATAAGTGTCATATTGTTCAAAATTTCTACACACATATCCAGATTTTTCCCCCGAAACTAGTGCAGGCAAGAGGGGTTTGAGTCTGTTTGCAAGCACCTTAGATTTGTAAACCATAATGCATAGAGCTATAGGTCTGAATCTATCAGGGGTTTGAGCCAGCTCATGTTTAGGGATCAGGGCTATAAAAGAGGAGTTTAGAGCTTTCAAAATGGTTCTGTGCCTCTTGGAATCTTCCACTACCCGCAGAATGTCCTGTTTGACAATATTCCAGCCAGCTTTGAAAAAGTCGACATTGAAACCATCCGGGCCTAGCGCCTTATCATTCTGCATTTCTTTGAGAACCTCACTTACCTCCTCTTCGGTCACAGGCCTGTATAGGTTAATATTATCCTCTCAGGAAACTATCCTGGGTATGTGCTTAGTGAAGTCTCAGATGTACTGTTCTCTTTCGTAACAGGTTTCCTGTGCTATGTTTCTAAAGTGCTGGACTAGAACTGCCTCTATTTCTTCATGATATTTGAGATTATTTCCTCTTTTATCCTTGATCAAAGAAATTCTATTATGTGCTCTATTTTCCATGGTGGATTTGCGAAAAAATCTGGTATTACATTCACCTTCTTTTAGCCATTGGACTCCAGATTTTTGTTTCCAAAATATTTCCTCTTGTTTGCATATATTCTCCCATTGTTGCTGATATTTGGTGGCTTGATCACTTCGGACTTTGTCATGGCCCTCTTTGATAAGGGTTTGGTTAAGTTCCTGCAGTTTGCCTTCAATCATTTTTTTCTCTTCAAAGATATTGCCAAATTCATTCTTGTTCCAATCTTTAAGCCGAAGCTTGATGTGTTTTAATCTTTTCTGTAGGAGGAACATTCTGGTTCCCTGAATGTTTAAATCTTCTGCCCACCACTTGGTTACGTTGCTGATGAAATGTGGGTGGGAAAGCCAGATATTCTTAAATCTAAAAGGTCTATTCCTGGGGTTACCAATGCCCTGAACCTCCAGTTGTACTGGCCAGTGATCTGAACTGCCAAAGTGTAGCACTCTTGCTACCATTTCCTTGTCATTGAGCATAAGATCCTCTGAGATTATGAATCTGTCTAATTTGGAGGCTACTTGAGACTCTCCTCCTCTTTTATTAGTATTTCGTTATTCATTTCAATATCCACCAGCTTCATCTTATCAATAAAGGTTTGAAAAGCCAAAGAGTCTTTGCCTAGAACTCTAGTTCCCCATTTTTTTTCCGTGAGTGATTTAATCATGTTGAAATCACCCCCTAAGATCTAGGGTATTCCTACATGTCTATTTTTGAGAGTCTCTAGACAGCTTAGAAGCCTGAGTTTGTCATCCATTCTTTGTGGGCCATATACATTTGTAACCAGGTAGGTTTCCTTATCTCCTACTGGTTGAATTACTATAGATAAATAATCCCTAGATGCCTCTGCATCTATTATGTCAATTTTTTGTGGGTTCCAAAGAGTGAGAATACCTCCTGCTGTATTCTCTGCTTTGACTTCCATAAACTCAAATCTATTGAGCCATTTACTGTGGATATCTCTTATCTTCTGAATGGAACACTTAGTTTCCTGAATGAAAATCACATCTGGAGATGCTTGTTTCATTCTATTACTCAGTAACCTTTATTTCCTTTTATTACTCAGTAACCTTTATCTACTGTGGATATCTCTTATCTTCTGAATGGAACACTTAGTTTCCTTTTATCACATCCGGAGATGCTTGTTTCATTCTATTACTTAGTAACCTTTATTTACTGTGGATATCTCTTATCTTCTGAATGGAACACTTAGTTTCCTGAATGAAAATCACATCCAGAGATGCTTGTTTCATTCTATTACTCAGTAACCTTTATTTCCTTTTATTATCTAGACCCCTGATATTCCAAGAAGTGAACTTCATAATTAAAGATTAGTAAAGGAGTAACTGGATAGGTCTTTCATCTTACCTGAATCTATCATTACCTTTCCCCATTCCATCAACATCTCATTCTGCTTTTTTCTACTCCTCTTCTTTCCTGGGATTCTGGGTGCTAGTCCTGCTGTATTTTTCATCGTTTTCACTCCTTTGTTGCCTTGTTTATCTTTGTGTTTTAGTCTGTCCAACCCTTTAGTTTGGGTTTTCCATAGAAACAACTGTTGAACCCTATCAAACTCCTCTGTAGGTAACGAGTCTAACCCTTCTTTGGTTCCTTGGTTCAAGAAACCTTCTAAATCTAGCTTCTCTTTCTCAAGAATTTCCTGGAGTTCATGGTCCTCCATATCCATCTCGCTTTGTGTCATTTCAAGATCCATCACCTATTTTGCATTACTTATCATAGATTCTTCTTGTTTGTCAATTTCTTCTATTTGTTCACTGTCTTCTTCTTTCTCCTTCTCCACTGGGCTTCCTTCCTTTGCTTTAGCAGTTTTTGTTGGACCTTCATCTGCTTCAAGGACTTGGAACATTTTCTGGTTAACTTGCTACCTTACAGCTTTGCGTGTTCTTGGTCCTCTTTTGCCCCCTTTTCCTTTGTGTTCCACCTTGAAGAAGCTATCTGGATCCTTCATTATTTCAGCTTTGTTTTTGTTCTCTATCTTACTGAGAGGGCAATCTCTGAACAGATGTCCATGCTCGTGACCTTTGTGACATTTGAAAGGAATATGTTCATAATCTACCATTTGCATCCATTCCTCATCAAAAAATTCCGGAATAACCTCATCTGGCAAAGCTCCAGAGAGATCCATCTCCACACATATTCTAGTGAAGGAAGTATACTTTCCCCTTCTAGTAGCCTCAGAAACTTTGACAAAACGCCCTAACTTATTTCCTATGGTTGATAGAGATTCTACTTGCAAGTAACCAAGAGGTAGAGAATAGAGTCTCACCCAGACTGGGACTGAAGTAAAAGTTTCACGATCCGGAACAAAGTTCATAATCCAAGGTCACATGTAGAGGCCTGCTACAACATAAAAGTATGGCCCTCCTTCAAACACTCTGTCCTGATCTTCAATATTTGCAAATACTACATTGAAAAATCCCTTGGACCCAAGATGTAGGTCAATGCTACCTTTTGGTTTCCAGTGGTATTTAATCTGCGTTTGTAATGCTTTTTCAGTGGGCCACAACCCCATGAATTTACAAATGATTTCATATGTTTGCATGTGATCCCTGTGTGCCTGCAGCACTGGATCATTTAAAATGACTCTGGGAGTTACCGCCGCCTTGGGTTTGCATGGTCCCATGTGTGCTTTGTCTTTAGTGCTTTGTTCCTTGATTTCTTCCTCATTTTCCAAAGTATTAATGTGCTCCCTTGACTTAGTTCCCTCCTGCTCTTCTTCATTGCTTCTATCCTTTCCTTCTGAAGGCTCTTTGTCATTTTCCATTGGTTTTTTTCCCCTGCTAGCCACAGCCTGCTTGTAGGAGGGAGTGGAGCTCCCTCCTGTGTGTCCTTTCATGGAGGACTGCCTCTGCGATAGTTTGAAACCCTAGTAGTCTTCCTACTTTGTTCCCGCGCACGCTTCAGATGTGGGTTGTCATTGGAGGGTTGTAGTCTCAATTAGAGGTTTAGAAAAGTAATTTAAGCACCATAAGAAGTTGCGAAACAAACTTAAGACATTTGACAAGCTACACGAAGCAAACCTGGTAGTGGTACTAAGTGAACATCCCTTGATCAAAGTTCATACCCTCTCCTTAGCACTACCACTTGGCAAGACGAAGAAGAAATGCGAAATAGATGTGCAACCCATTAAATAAGTTGGCAAGGTTGTTGAAACATATATAGGTGGTAATGTCGTGTTGCAAAAGGAGGTGTAGGCCCCCTCCCATTTTCGATAATCTGTAAACCCTTGAATTTAATTCCCTATGAATGTGATCAAATGATATGACCCTAAATATTCTAATAAGCTCCATAATTCTAATAATCCTCTAATCCAATCAAGAAGTGTATAAGGAAGTATAAACTTTCATCCAATCTATAACAACCTTTGAATCCCCTATGACTTGTAGGTTTAGATTGTTGAGGTGGCGCAATTAAAATGAATAACATGAATGACTAATTCATATTATTGTAGTTCTTCTTAGGTAGTCATATTTTTTTTCCTAGATTAAATTAGTCATTCACATTAATCATTTTAATAGTATTACTTATTAGCTAGTTATATATTTTAACTCAGGACTAAATTAGCCATTTATGTTAGTTGTTTTAGTTGGGTCTCTTAATATTGCTATTTTTTGGTATTATTTCACTTGGATTACATATCTTTTCGTAGAGATGGGTTTCATATGATATCTATAAATTACAAAAACTTCTATTACATCACAATATTTTATATAATTGACTATATGGAAGTAGGTATACAACCAATAGAAGATGCCTAAAATGCAACAAAATTTACATCCTAGCATAGATTAGTTGAAGATATCCTTTGGAAATATAGTAAGGTCCAAGAGTTGATTTACCTCATGTTCACTCCCTGCACTGGGTTCAATGACATTAGCTTGCATAGATGGTAGTTGATCTTGCAAGACAATTATTTGTTGCCTCAACACTTCCAGCTCATCCAGGGTATAAATTTGATGGCACTCCTACCCATCAAGTAATTTTTTTATGATGGGTTTTATTTTAAAATTTCCCTTTGCGAGATGTTTGATTTTAATTTTACCCATCATTTAAATATCATGTATTACGTGTTCTTGTTATTTTTTGTTGTGAATATTCAATTTTTTTATTAATATAAGTTCTGTGTTTTGTCTTGGTAAATTTTTTAATTTTGTCTTGACCAAATAAAATATGTTTGAACCAACTAATATCGTATATGAATATGTTTTACATTACTTTACATATATTTGACCATGTTCATTCCTATTTCCAAACTGGTCAATGAATCAGTGAAATTATGTATATTCATTATTTATGTAATTTCAAAATTTTTACAAATTATGCTAAACCATTATTGAAAAGGTTTAAATTAGCTTGTCAAAATCATTAACGATAATGTAATTTGAAGAGAAACAATTGATCTTAGCTTTTCATGTGATGATTTGGACTTAAGGAGGACTTGTTAACGGTGCTAGAAATTCGTCAAACAAGGGGGTCTACCCGATGTGAATCCCCATTTAGACCTCACACCATTTGGAATAGGAGCCCCATACAAAGTATCGACCCAGTTGCCATGTATTCTTATAGATTTTCCTTGGCTCTAACTATCAACAAGAGGGAGGAATGCAAATGTGCCTTCGAAAAGTAGGTGAGTGTGCCTAGTGAGTGTTTAGTTGTAGGTGTGTCAAGGTTCTTCTATCGTGGAGGGAGAAAGAAAGTGAGCCTCTAAGAGAGAGGTAATACTACCACCCTAGTAGAGACACATGCAACCAAGAAGGATCTATCTAACATTCAACAAAATAGTCCACAAAGATGTGATGATCATTACAACCAATCAACAAGAAATATCTGTACAATATCCAACATAATAGTCCACAAGGACGTCACATCAATAGTAACCATTACAACACATTCTCAATATTATAAGTACCAAAAGAACTGAAATAGTTTAACTAATTTAGCACAGATGAAAGTAAACATGAATCACAAACATCCGTAGAATAGTCTTACAAATATTCATAATCCATGCATGAAGAACATGTTGGCGATGAGGCTTTTGATATTAAGTAAAATTTCCAAGACAAATGTATATAATGAACACCACTAGTTCCAATAGTGGAGTGTTGGAGCCACTACTTGCTCCCCAAAAGAACTAGCTTGTCTCTCTAATGCCTTATGGGAGGAGCCAAGGTGAAAAGTCCATTGATCATACAATGAGGGTGTATATATAACCAATGGGGTGATGCTTCACCTCCCTTATGACTCTTTCACTACCCTCATGATTGTTTGAATTCCTATGGCTTTTCAATTTTACATGACCCTTCACCTTCTGTACATGTCCTTTGGACTTCCACTTTACAATACATTTTCGAATAAGAAATTACATAATTCACAGGAATGATGTGGCATATGAAGACACACGACATGGCATGACACTGATGACAAGGACTTCTTGATGACATGTGAATGTCAAGCCATTCTTGCCGCTCCTTTTTCTTCAAAAATACATGTGAAATGCTTCATTTTCATGAGAGATATGCTTTGTTCTTCATATCCACCCTCCAAAGGGTTGTGAATTAGATGGATTCTTCATGCGGTCTTGATCTTTGATCTTTTGTTGTAATCTAGTGTTATTTGTATTCTCGCCTATTGATCATCTTATCTCTTCAACTCAATATGTGTATTCTAGCATGTCATCCTTCTCCATATCCTTGTTCATCATCTTTCCATAGCATCATAGAGTTCCTGCATATGCAATCCACTCATGACAAGATGACATAAGTCCGCTAAATCCCTATTCTAATATGCTGCATCATGATCCACTAGCTAAGCCAGAACTAGGTGGCAGGATGAGGGAGAGGCTTAGTGACTATGCAATTTCACAGATCAGGCAGTCAAGGGTCAAGACTAAGCCTTGAAACTACGTAATGCACAGTTCAAGCTTGGACTGAGAAAAAGATTGCGCAGTTGGGAAGCTCAGGGAGCCAGACTGAGGGATTGAACATTGATTTTCCCATTGTGCAGTTTTGGAAGATAGAGGAGCCTAGGTGATTATGCAATTTCATAATTCAAGAGCTCAGGGATGAGGCTTGAGCCTTGAGACTACGTAATGCGCAGTTCAGGCTGGACTGTGCAGGTTGATTGTGCCATTTTGAGGCTCAGTGAGTTAGGTTGCAGGGTTTTTCATTGTTTCTCTCAACTGCGCAGTTTGGGAGGCAGAGCATACTTGGTGATTGTGCAGTTGCACAGCGCAAGACCTCAAGTATTGGGCTGAGGTTAGTGACTATGCAGTGCATAGTTGGGGCCATGCTAGAGGGCTAAATTGCGTAGTTTTGGAGGCCAAGGATCAGGCTTGAGCATTGAATTTGCGCATTGCGTAGTTTTGGAAGGTAGGAACTGTGCATTGTGCAGTGTCAAGAGGCAGGGTTACAGCTTGAGGGCTGGGAATACACAATGCGCAGTTCAGAAAGGCTGGATGAGGCTAAGTTGCTAGAAATTTTCTGAAATTTGGTTGTGTGTGGGAATAGTGAAACTGATGTGAATAGTGATAGGAATTTACTGTGATCAAACACTTAGAGTTCTTGAAAACACAACATAGATCATCTGGAACACATTAACAACATACTTCCCTTAGTGTGACAACCTTTATGACAATTTACGATAAGTGCGACACTAAATATACACTTTGCAACGATCGTGACAACAATGCCTACAACTTTGGAAATGAGTGTGATGAAGGTTTACATGGTAAGATTGACTCATTTAAACAAGGAGAACCTCTTGAAATCACCAAAACAAGTTTATGTACATTGTGCGACACTTAACATGCCAAAATACGACAAGTGCTAAAGTGTGAATGAGACTTGTGATATGCAGACAATAATGAAAGAAACACATGCCAGAGTGAAGATAACATGAGAAAAACACTAATTATAGTGAAATAAAGCAAAAGAGACAACCAAAAACATAAAAACAGCACTCGCAAAAACAAAGGTTTGTGAAAGCGACAAGTTGCAAAACTCACCAAAATAGAAGTACAAACACAGTTAGAAGTGAGAAACTATCAATGTCAGTGTGCACTGGTTGTCTAGATGGATTGGACATCACACAGACACATTTTTGATGGACCATGCTATGCTTGTTCAAGCTTGCATAAAATAATGCACTCATGAACTTGTGGTAGACCGATCATGTGTGAGAAAGTACCCTTGACACTTCCAATCCAAGAAGGGATCTCAAAAGAATTAACTAACTAAGAAGTGACTATGGAATGAGCAATTGCAAGACCCACAGTAGGCTCCAAATTTTGAGTTTAGGGAAAATTTTGGAGGGTGTTTATCGCAATGAAAACACTTGGTGACACATTGGTTGAACTCCAGCCTCTCTGCCTTGGTCAATTCTTTCATGTGGGGACTAGTTCTTTAGGAATTATTGATTCATCATTTAGATTACCATGGATTCCCCACTTACCGCATGCATAAACATATTCCCCTTCATTCCTTTACTCAGTTAAACAAAAACATAAGATCAACGATCACACAATGTTTCGAATTAGGATAGGGTAAAGAAGTTCAAGAGCTTTAGATTTTCAAAGTATATTTTTTTATCTCTGGTGTTTCTCCATTGCTAGTAGGTGTGGAAATTACCCCGACAGAGTCACTTCAGAAACACAAACATTGCTACATTTCCAATGAGCCTAGACAATACCCTGTTGGAGTTTCTTGCTTCACCTCTCCACGTAGGAAGCCTTTCTCTTCTTTATCATTTTTTTATTTATTTAAAGAGGAATGTGAATTGGCACTTATTTATTTATAGGTAGAAGATGGTGTTGTAACATAATTTGGTTTTGAGAAGTTAGTATATTAGTAAAAAATAATTTAAAAAATGCTAAGTTAGGATATGGATGAAAAAGAAAGAAAAGTTAAAATGTTAGGAAAATTTAATGCTTTATAGGCATCCATATCAATAAATTGATTGGTGTTAGCTGCCCTAAACAAAGAAGGCAAAATAAAAATAAAATGTTAGGGAAGCTAAAAGAAAAGAAAGGCTTCATTTCATATTTTTATAAATGCAAAGGCTGCTAGTCAAAATGCGCCACATTAGAAAACTTCAAATTATGTTAATATATAATTAGTTCCTTAATCAAGATTAATTCTTTGATTAAAAAAACTTTGGCATTTAAATTATATTGTTATGGACAAGTTTGATTTGACCCCAGCAATAAATGACAAAAAGTCTTGTCGGTTTCCAATAATGAAGGCGCATGATATGACGGTAGATCTAATCCCCACCTAGATCAACAACGGGGAAAGATTTCACACCCCACTCCATTGTTTCATGTTAATGTAATGGGTGGGGGTGTGTGTCCACAAAGCGGTTTCATGGTGGACTCCTTGACCTTACATGTCGCCCTCACATCTCTTCTCACCCCCCCGCACAAAACCACAAACAACACCCTACCCCTGGAAACCACTCATGGTTTTCTCCGCCAACAACTCTTTCACCCTGCTAAAAGCCGTTATCCCTCCAATAATCCTGACTTGAAACCTCATCTATCCGGTTATTATTCCTCCCATCCATTACCTATTTACACACTTGTTCCCCCTGTTCAGCATACCGTTGTATCCATCCATAGCGGTCTCTCTCCCTTGCATTTAAAGCTGCTACGGTTATCAACAAAACCTTTACTCCTTCCCGTACCTTATAAATAAAATGAAACCACCCCTTTTGTCACTTTCTTCTCATTATTCTCAAAATTGTTTGCAAGTTTACACTGTTGCAAAACTTCTTTCCTTTTTCTCAGTTTGTCATTTATAATCATTTTTCTTCCTGTCTGCCACCATGGCCCACAAAGAAAAATCCAAGAAGCAGACCACATAGGAGAGTACTGTTACCTCAACCCAACCTGACCTTGACCATATCCCAATTGTTGATTCACTGTTTAAAGTTGTAGAAGCCAAGTGTGAGTTTGATTTTCATGAACTACACTTGTGGCTTAAATAGAATTATCTTTACAAGCAAGATCCAATTAGGTTTTGTAAGTCCTTGTTGCCTTTTTACAAGTTTCCCAAAGACACATGAATTCCATAATCTTATTACCTGGTGTCAAGCCAAGTATGACCTTGTGAAAAGGGCAGTCATAGCTCATAATGGAGTCATTCTGATAACTATCTCTACTCAAACTATAAATGAAATGCTCTTAGTTCCTCAAATTTACTTCTTGACTCAATTCTCACCAGCAACACTTATGGTTATGTACCATAAGTTAAATTTTCCACAGAGAGCCCAAATATTCGAAATATTTTTACCTGAGGATGCAGAATTGCCAAAAAGAAATCCACCTTATTCATCTGCCATGTTTCTTGAAGCCTCTAGACATTGCATTTCCCTTCTTTCCTATCTATTAGGATACCCTGATGACCAATTTGTTGATGAGGTAATCCTTGGTTTCCTATCCATTTTCAATAAAGACCAACAACCAGCTTTCATGTATAATTACAGCCAATTCTTGGCTGATAATATACATGAACAATTCATGAACTTCACTGTGCAGGGAGTGTTCAATTACAACTCTGTAATTGTTCACATGCTTCTTTTTCAACAAGGTGATCAGTTACCAATTAAACTCAGCAAGAAGGATGAACAAGGAGTGAATCAATCAGTGATTCACTAGACAAAAATGGTCAGGGAAACTTCTACCACCTCATCATTTGCAGAATTTGTGGATGCATTCATACATCCAGTGGTACAACTCCTTAATAGTCAGACAGAGCCCAGAATTGGGAATGAGATTAAAAGGATCCTACACCTAAGTGAACAAACCAAGACTGGTGACTGGTATTTATACTAGAACTACATTGAAATAAGAGTATATGGTTGTGATCTTGCACCATACAAGCTGCCTAAATATGTTCCTTTGAGAATATTTTCTCTAGAATATATTAGGCAGATGATTCACATGGATGAACTACATTTTGTATCAGGTAAAAGAAAGTCTTAGTTCAAGCTCAAAGCACAGATTGGGTCATTTATTTGCAACACCAGATCAGCTGGTATTGAGGCAGATGCATTATTGAAGAAGATGAATTTCCAGCCAAGTTTCACCTAGTCCTATGATCCTTTTGGCATCATTTATGCCTTAAGGGTTAGTTTCAAGATGACTCCATACAACCATACTCCAAGGCTAGAAATTGAGAAATTTATGAATCAAGAAACATGGGTTGATGGGACCCTTCAAGAAGCAGATGAGAAGGTTGTGTCTACTCCCACTGATCAGACTCTAGTTGCTCAGAGTAAGAAACAGAAAAGGCTGAGAGAAGAAACTTCATCCACTGAAGATGTTCTGAAAGGGTTCATTTTTCAGCAAAAGAAACCTAAAGTTAGCTTGATCACATCAGAAGAAGAGACTCCACCAGTGATCATTGATCTTGGAGATCCAAAAGTGTCTACATCAGCAGGAGTTAGTACTTGAACCACTCCTCCCACAGTTAGTGCTTCAAATACTCCTCCTGCAGCTTCACCTGCCAGAGAACCTTTAGAAATTATTCAGTCAACATGAATCAACAATTTGGATGATTCAAATTTTCAAGGTTCCTAGAAATTAAGTAGAATAGTGAGACTTTAAAGTCCAATGTATACAATCAGTTTTGGAAGAAAACTTCAACCTCACAAAATAGGCTCCTTTCTGCTTTTGATAGTGAGAAGGGAAAAATGAAAATGGCTTTCTTACAAGCCCATATTTCTTTTTCCAAATCACCATCTGATTACAAGAAGACTGTGTTTTCATTTGACACTAGTCAAATCCATCCAATTGACCAGATGGACATGCACAGAAAAATTGCTGAGATGTTATTTTCCACTATGACAACTACAACCATGTCTCTTTCTAAACTTAGGACTGCTCTATCAAATGCTTAGTTCGAACTTAAGTTAGAAAAAATATCCTCTCTAGCTAAAGACAATAGGATAAAATCACTAGAGGATTTTTTGATTAAAGTGGGATATGGTCCCAAGGATGTAAAAGCTGCAGAACTACTTCTTAAGAAGAAAGATGCAGACATTGTTGCATTAAAGAAACAATTGAATTTTCCTCCAACAGAGGATCCCCTAACCAAATATATGGCATAAAGTGACCATCAAAAGGAGGATATGCTCAAGCGGATCATTGAGCAGAATATACAGTTAAAGAAGATGGAAGAACAAATTGAAGAGCTATTGAAGGAGAAGGAAACATCATAATTTGCCATGGTGCCCATTACAACAGTCCCAATAGTAGTTACAATTATAGAGCCTAGTTCCTCATTTGCATCCATTAAGTCTACATCAACAACTGACCCAGCCAGAATAGCACAGGAACTATCAATCCAGAAGCAGGAAAACTAGAAGCGACTTCAGAAATTTCAAAATTTGGAATTGTAGAAAGTGTAAAATGATACTAAGTGTCTGGAAGAAATGCAGAAGACTCACAAATTAGAGCTTAAAATCCAGAAGTTAGAGAGTGAGCCACTAAAGGCAGACACTTTGTTCCATGCCAAGGAGAGAATCTGGACAAAAATCAGTTAATCTATGACAGATGTATGGCCATCTATACAAATTATTTTTTAGCAGCAGGAACTCATCACCAGGTGCATAACAGTGATTGAAGAGCAAAATGTAGCATTGAAGACCAAGTCAGCAGAACGCACAGATATGATCAAGGTTTTAAATTCAAAGAGAAAAGAGGAATTAGAAGAAATAAAAATCTCTGATAGAACAACCACCATTTTAGAGATCAAAAAGGTATTACAGAAAAGGAATTTGATTGATCAATTGGAAACTAAGTGTAAAACCTTGGAGATTTCTGTCAAGATATTTCATTCCAAATTTAATGTTGTAAAACAGAAAGGATTGCCTAGATTAGTAGGTTTAAATGATAAGTTGATTAGATTAGATGATTATTGCAAGGAGTTATATGCTATTGCTGTAGACAGAGCCAAATTTGCAGGAGTGAAAGGAAAGATAACAGGGAGGTATTCCTAGAAGCCTTGGAATACCATTTAACCATCTTACATGAAATCAAGCGTTTGTTTCTCACTAGCCTAATTTCGAAAGATATACAAAGGTTGATGAAACATTCAGGAAGATGGTAAATGTAGAAATCCAAAGTGAACAAAAATGGGATCATTGGTGTGAAACAATTGAGTAATTCCTCATTATGACAACAAAACAACTCATCAATGTTTTCAAGACATCTCATCAGTCTTTTTAGGCCAGATCATCAACAAATTCCAAAAGGATAGAGCCACCTCTTCAATAGTTTTTCGGTTCCTATTATATTGTTCTATTTTTGTAATTTTGTACTACTTTGGTATTTTATTCCAAATATATTGTAGATCTTTTATATATTTTGTATAAATAACTCCTCCTTTGAGTTATTAAGGGTTGAACCCTTGAACAATTTATCAAGCAGATTTTTACTAAGTTGGAGCATTTTTGAGATAATAAAAGATTCTCAATTTGCCTCATATGGTCTGTCTCTCAGTAAGTTGTATTTCATCTTGTCTATTCATTATGTTTTCTTCATATAAATTAATTCTTTTGCAGCCATCCAATTTAAAATTTAGTTGAATATCAGTTTCATTTTGAATCATCTGTGAAGTTGTAATTTAAATAAGAGATTAATTTACAGAAATATTTGTTATTGTAAATTCCTCTTTGAACATAAATTACACTAGATCTCTGTAATAGTTTGATTATATTTTGTTGATTAAGAAATACATTTTTTCTTAATTTCTTCTTGTAAATGGTTAAATATTCATTTTGAATATTAAATCAATTATACCTCTCCATACTCTAATTCTCCATCGCATTAAAATCAAACTAACCATGTGCAGTTAAAGAACAACCTTTCATTTTATCAAAAATCTGTCTAAGTTTAAAGCACCTGTTTATAAATAGTTCACTGGTCATCCAATCACTCAAAACAACAAAACATTATAGATGATTTAGCATAAATAATTGACCTTAGGTTATCTCAAAGGACAATAGAAGGATCTCGACTTATTGAGAGCAGATGAGGTTGTTTCTTCAAAGAATAATATAGAGAACTTCGATTTAGGTTTGCTTGTTTAGATTTTTCCATTGTCCTTCTCCACTTGATTGGATCAACCTTAAAACACCGAAACATAAGAACCATGAGTAGGCATGAGGTTTCCATAATAGACATGAGAGCATGGTTTGACATAAGGATTTCTTAACGCAAGGATCGTATTTTTCGTCAAAACATCATCGACCAAAATATGTAACCAAGACAAGGAAGAAGGACAAAGAGTTAGCCAAATATTGCAGTGTTACAAAGTCATTTTCTATTTTGCCACATTGCCTTTTGAGCCAACAAAGCATCTTCATGCAAGGTCTCACCAAATGAAAGGAAAGACAAAACACAACAGGGGAACAAAACCATAAGACAAGATAGAAACTAGCTAAATCAAAACATGATGTGAAGCCAAAACTAGAAAACACAAGACAAATTATAGGAAAAAAATGAAGGATGAATGTGAAGGTAAACTAAAATGAAACTAGACCTTCTCATAATCTAACCAACTAGAAGGTCAGCGTCACGTATAATGGAATTTCCAATGTAGCCACCATAGTTGTTCCCGACCTGTAAACACAAATATGTGATCGAGTAAAACAAATATAAGACAATGTGCAGTAGAAAATAGAAGAGCTGGTATAACTTGGAAAAAAAACTGAAGGTCTTACCTGTCAGCTTAAAGATATGTCATAGTTACTACTTTTAACCAATTAACATTCTTACCTTTCCAATGAAAACCAAAACTAAACAAACCTTGGAAACTTCTTGTGAATGCACCTTCCTCTGTGTGGTCCCTTTTAGCAAGCATGAGAAAATACCGAAACTTGTTATTAGCAAAAGGGATTTATAAGTAAGATGCTTTCAGGAAATGATAGATTGGATTGTGAAACTTTAAACAATCCTCTTGAAAATTCTGAAATCTTTGAAAAGATGAATTTGCAATTAAAAACATGATATCAGGATGAGAATATTGTGAGACACAATTGATCTGATCATATTCAACCATCTCGTCAAGATAGTGAGGGCCAAACATGACCGTCAACGAAGGTTGAAGTGCCTCAACTATTTTACAAGTACTTGAAGGATGAGATGTGAAACCATGAAGATCAAATAATGTAAAATAGCTTTCATTGGATGTGATGGAAAAATGGAAAGTCATCAGAGCCAGAATCATGATCAGTTGGATTGATTAAAACATGAGATTACCAATTTGTAATTACATAGATAGATCAAAATTGACATATCTAAAAATGCTCTGAATAATAGAACCAACTTCCTTGCATGTCAGATGTGACAAACCATTTTCCTGTAACTGGTGACAAATTATACAAGCATCGTAATCATTGAAATAATTTAAAAGGAACTCCAACACAATAAACACATGAGACCAGTAAGGACATAGTGAATGGGTAAGAATTTGATTCACACAATAACTTGTGCTTTCATTATCACTCAAGAGGATTTCGGGTGCGATGAAGGGAAAGGATTGTAATATAAAATTTGCAAGAGAAACTAGGAGATGACTATTAAGAAATGAATATGATAGTAATGATTCCTTTAGCCAAATATAGTCTTTGAAATGATCAAATTTGCAATTCCATGACTTTATGAGAAAAACATATTCCAAACCCAAGTTTGATGCATGGGATTTGCACGAAGATGAATCAACTGAAGAAGATTCTTGAATTTGATCAAAAGTAAAATCTTGAAAATTTGAAATGTTACATCCAGAATACCAAACATATTTTGAAAATAAATTTGCATTGAGTGAAACCATGCAAAGAAAAGGATTGTGTGAAAGAAACCAGATCTGGATTAGTTCGAGGGGCTCACTAGAGTCATGAGATCCTGACACAACCATCAATGGAAGTTCAAGTGCCTCGACTTCCTGACAAGTCCTGAAACTTTTAAATATTGCAAAATCACATTTTGAAGATTGAAACAGATCATGCATGGTGTGAGGATAGTTTCTACCACTGGCTTCAATAAGACACTCATCGTATGGTAGCCATCTCTGCCGCTGATTTCACTGAATTTCTCAAATTCAATAATCAGATTACTCAAGTTAAAATATTCTTCTGATTGAAAATATGAATATGTATGAATTGGAGAAATTTCATGAGCAAGATGATTTAAAGAGTTTTCTTCATGCAAGAGAAGAGATGACAAGGGATGGAATGAGTACTCAATGATTTGATTGTTTTCGTTTTCATCATGGATAATCTCACCGTGTGTTGATTGAAAATTTAACTCATCAGATGAAGAACTTGAAGAGCATGGAGTATATCCGTCACAAGTAGATGCATTGTAAACAATAGATCACAAGGGATAGTGAGATGGAGATGAAGTTTTGATAAAAAAATATTCTTTGATCGAATCAGATTCTAGATCTGAATTAAAATCTTCATGAGAAACCAAAAGATCAACTGGTGCACATGGGAATTTTTCATCACTTACATTAACAAAATTATCACCATCAGAATGATTGTTTCCCAATGTTACAGATTGGTTGACAGAATTTATTGCGTTTGATTCACTACTGAGATTAAGAGATTGAAAATAATCCAAGAATGAAAGTGCATCATCTTGACATGGAGGATTTTGAAAAAGTTAAGAAAGATTGAAATCACCTTCACCTTCCTGCTCCTGTACCTATGTAATAAGACTACCTTGTATCTGATCACAATTTGAACCAGCAAATTGCAAATCAAGAGTGTGGAAAACTAGTTGGTGGAGTCGATTGATCGAGCTGATCATTATACAAAGAGGCATCACATGTTGATGATAGAGGATAAAAAAAATTCATATTAGATTCAAGACTAGAGTTATGAATAGTAACATCATCTTGCAAAATGGAGGAGTTAGTCTTCACCGTGGGCTTCATGATCCATTCTAGGATTTCCTCCATTAAATCCGAGTCATGAAAATTGGAATAAGAATGAGAAGATGGATTAGGAATTTGATTAGTAGATCTCCCAACTTAATTATCACCGCAAGGAGGCACCCACATCGGAACTAAAAAAAGAGGAGGACAAGAAACAAAAGGAATAATAGATTCCTCCTCTCAAATTAGAGGTGTCTCATGATTTACAAGAGTTGGGGAAGTAGAAACATCATGAGGTTCAAATTCACCGTGTAGAGAGATGTGAACCAAACGCTCAAATTTTTGCTTAAAGAAATCCCAATCCGTTTCTTCTTCAGGAAATTCATAACAAAGGTTAAGGAATCGATTAGAGAAATCCTCAATTGATTCATTGGGATTCATTCTCAGTTGATTAATTCCTTTAAGAACATATTGGTAATCATACCCATCAAAGAATTGATAAAGATCCTTGAGGAAATGATGAAAAGAATGGATTGAAGTAGATGGTAAGGTATGCCACCATTGATTAACATGACCTTCAAGGGTGAGGAAGAAATCCACACAAGCAAAATCTTATCATTGATTACGTAATGTTCACAAAATTTAATAAAATTAGAAATGTGATTGGTTATGGATGTTCATCCTCACCATTAAATTTCAAATGAGACATGTGATAAAGATGCTCATCAAGTATTAACATTTTACTAGGGGATAAGTTGGAAAAACACCCTGGAGTATGATGTAGGATGAGCTATTTATGATAAGAGATTCAAAATAGATTCAACAGGCACAACTTGCCATTTGACCCTCCTTCTAGCGCAATTTTGTTGATGGTGCTAGAAATATGTCAACCAAGGGGGTCTCCCTGATGTGAAGTCCCAATTAGACCTCAAACCATTTGGAATAAGAGCCCCATCCAGAGTATCGGTCTGGTTTCCATGTATTATTATAGATTTTCCTTGGCTCTAACTATCATCAAGAGAGAGGAATGTAAATGTGCCTTCGAAAAGAAAGTGAGTGTAGTTTGTGAGTGTTCGGTTGTAGGTGTGTCAAGGTTCTTCTACTGTAGAGGGAGAAAATAAAGTGAGCCTCTAAGAGAGACGTAATAGTACCACCCTAGTAGAGACACACACAACCAAGAAGGATCCATATAACATCCAACATAATAGTCCACAAATATGCGACGATCATCACAACCAATAAAAAAGAAAGATCTATTTAATATCCAACAGAATAGTCCACAAGGATGTGATAACAATAACAACCATTACAACACATTATCAGTATGATAAGTACCAAAATAATCGAAACATTTCAACTACTTTAGCACAGATGAAAGAAAACATGAATTAGAAACATCCAGAGAATAGTCTTACAAATATTCATGATCCGTGCATGAAGAACGTGCTGGCCATGAGGCTTATGATATTAAGTAAAAGTTCCAAGACACATTTATATAATGAACACCACTAGCTCTAGTAGTGGAGTGTTGGAGCCACTAATTTCTCCCCAAAATAGCTAGCTTGTCTCTCTAATGCCTTGCAGGAGGAGCCAAGGTGAAAATTCCATTTCTCATACAATGGGGGTGTATATATAACCAATGGGGTGATGCTTCACCTCCCTTATGACTCTTTGACTACCCTCATGACTGTTTTACTTCCTATGATATTTCAACTTTTCATGATTCTTCATCTTCTGTACATGTCCTTTGGACTTCCACCTTACAATACATTTTTGAATAAGAGATTACATAATTCACAAGAATGATGTGGCATATGACGAATCATGACATGACATGGCATGACAATGCTGAGAAGGACTTCTTGATGACATGGCACTTTCGAGCCATTCTTGTTGTTCCTTTGTATTCAATAATAGATGTGTAATGCTTCTATTCATGAAAGATATGCTTTGTTCTTCATATCCACCATCCATAGGGTTGTGAATCAGATGGAGTCTTCATGTGGTCCTGATCTTTGATCTTTTGTTGTAATCTAGTGTTCCTTTGTCTTCTCGCCTGATGATCATCTTATCTCTTCAGATCCATATGTGTCTTCTAGCATTTCTTCCTTCTCCATATCCATCTTCATCATCTTTCCATAGCATGACAGAGTTTCTGAATCTGCAATATACTTATGATAAGATGACATCAGTCCAATAAACTGCTACTCTAAGATGTTGCATGATGATCCACTAACTGAGCCAGAACAGGGTGGTAGGCTGAGGTAGAGGCTCGATGACTACGCAATTGCGCATCTCAAGCAGTCACGGGTTAGGCTTGAGCATTGAGACTACGCAATGCATAGTTTAGGCTTGGACTGAGTAAAATATTACACAATTGGGGAGCTTAGGGGGCCAGGATGAGGACTTGAACATTGATTTTTCCCATTACCTAGTTATGGAAGATAATCCTAGGTGATTGCACAATTGTGTAGTTAAAGAGCCAAGGGCTAAGGCTTGAGCCTTGAGATTGTGCAATGTGCAGTTCAGGCTGGACTATGTAGGAAAATTATGCAATTTTGAGGCCTAGTGAGTCAGGTTGCAGGGGTTTGCATTATTTTTGTCAACTACACAGCTTGGGAGGGAGAGAAGACTTGGTGATTGTGCAGTTGTGCAGTTCAAGAGCTCAGGGTTTGGTCTTGAGCTCAGAGACCGTGCCATACAGAGCTGAGGCTAGGTTGAAGGGCTGAATTATGCAATTTTGGAGTCCAAGTATTAGGCTTGATCACTGAAACTGCATAGTGCACAGTCTTGGAAGGTAGGAACTGCGGATTGCATAGTGTCAAGGGGTAGGGTTGCAACATGAGTGCTGGGAATATGCAATGCGCAGTTCAGGAAGGCTAGATGAGGCTAAGCTGCTAGAATTTTTCGTAAATTTGGCTATGTGGGATCAGTGAAACCAATTTGAATAATAATAGGAATTGACTATGATCACAAACTTAGAGTGCTTGACAACAAAACAAAGATTACTTGAAATACATTAACAACATACTTCCCAAAGTGCGACAACCTTTACGACAACTTACAACAAATGTGACACTAAAGATACACTTTGCGACAATCATGAAGACACTTCTGCGATAGTTCTTAAAACTTTGGAAATGAGTGCAACGAAGGTTTACATGGTAATATCAACTCATTTACACAAGGAGAAACTCTTGAAACCACAAAAAAAAACTTATGTACATTGTGCGACACTTAACATGCCGGAAGATGACAAGTGCTAAAGTGTGAATGACACTTGCGATGTGTAGACGATAGTGAAAGAAACACATGCCCAAGTGAAGATGAAGATAACATGATAATGAAACTATTTAGAGTGAAAGAAGGAAAAATCAATAGATGAAAACATGAAAATGTCACTTACGAAAACAAAGGTATGCGAAAGCGACAAACGAAAACATGAAAACAACACTTGCGAAAACAAAGGTCTGTGAAAGCGACAGTGTGCAAAAATCACCAAAATAGAAGTACAAACGCATTTAGAAGTGAGAAACTGTTGATGTAAGTGTGCACTAACTATTGATATGGATTTGACATCACACAGGCATAGTCTTTATGGACCGTGCTATGCTTGTTCAAGCTTGCGTAAAAGAATGCACTCATGAACTTGTGGTGGATTGAGCATGTGTGAGCAATTACCCTTGACACTTCCAATCCAAGAAGGGATCTCAAAATAAAAAACTAACCAAAAAGTGACTATGAAACAATTGATTGTAAGATCCACAGTAGGCTCCAAAATCCGAGTGTAGGAAAAATTTTGTAGGGTGTTTTTCGCAGCGACAACATGAAATTATATAAATAAAAAAAGTTTGAAGCCACTTTTAAATAGGAATGTGGAAGGATCCTAAAATTTCAAGCAATAATAATATGCACAGAATGAAATTTTAAGAAATTCATAATCTTGTGACAATGAAGAAGAACAGAGCTCTCCCACGAATAGGCTAACACATAAAAGTCCCAAACCCAATTATGTTTAGATTCAAGCATGAATGTATTGAAGGAAACATAGCCTTGGCAACCACACATTTGATATTTCCATATCAAACCACGAAATGGATTTGTTTACTAATCAAAATAATTTAAATAGGCCCATTTTATAAAATATTATATCTATCACTTGCGTGCCAACACTACCGAAACTACATAAAACTCTCAAAATCATATGAAAAATTGTTATTTCACCTAGATAAACAAGAAAAGTCACCTAGTGTTTTATATAGAATACCAGTGGTCCATGGATGTGGACTTATAGTGTGAGTCTCAACCTTAAGCTTTAGGTTTCAATGTTCATGTTGTAGGATTAAGTCTGTAAAATGTGGATTGCATGGTGTGAGTGAAGACAGAGATGATCTCACTAATGGGGAATTTGATGTTTATCTTGAAGTCTCATATGAAAATATTAGTATTGTGGGTGTCACATTGTGCAATACTTATGTTGGAGTCTCAAACAATAGAATCACTAACTTCCTATTCTTTTTACAATTTTATTTGAAATTTCTTATGTGTGTGATATATATGGGCAATTTTTTAAGTCACCCATCAAATTGATTATTTGTAAAATTAAGTAACCATCATCAATGACATGCAAGTTTTAAAATGATTAGTATTTTACGATTAAATAAGGAAAATATGAGTAAATACTTGTCAAATTTAACCCATGAGCTCATCCATTTGGCGCACAATCATGTATTTAAAATGAACAAGTTCCTTGAGTATTGAATATTTCATCTCCCACTGCTTCTATTGGTTCATATATATGAGCATTATATCCTCTTTTAGAGAGTTCAGTTGAGCTGTCAAAATGTTAATCTGCACCTAGTCGGGGAAGTTATGAGGCCTTTGTCTGCCACTAATTGTCTCCTCCATTTTCTTTTTTGATCTTCCAATTTCACTTAGTTACCTTATAAAATCTCTGCTCATCTTTAGTGCAATTTCCTTCCCTATGATCTTGTGCATGTTTCTACCTAAAATCCAAATCCTTCCTACCTCCTTCAGACTGCCTCCACCTCAAAACCAAAGTTGGGAATCCTAGTAGGAACTATTTTCCACCAAGAACCTGCAACAAGACAAGTGAAAATCATAGTGGCTAACCCAAGAGCCTTGCTATAGATACATGTCACTATGGAGTTGATTTGAAAATTGATTGGAACTTCCAAACTTCAACAATAGAGATCCCATTTAAAGTTAGGTGCCATGTGATCCCGTATTATCTCTTTAGTGAGGGGAAGCCACAAGAAAATATTGAAATTGATCCCTTGAGTGATGAGTAAACCCGAGTTGCTCAAAGGAGATTTTCCTATGAAAGACAAAATCCAAAGAAACCACCCCTAGCAAGTGTAGAGAACAATGATAACTAACACAATTTTCCTTACACAGTGCTTCAAAATGGGGAAGGCTTACAACCGGGAAGAGGGAATTACATAATTTCCCAATCCATATTGAATTCCCGGAGCCATCACTTGCATTTATAGGTATGATAACTTCCAACACTGATAATTTGTAGGAGTTATATGTACAAATTCAACCTTAAAAAGATCCCTTGCAAACTCTCAAATGCACGATTAGTGATGGAAGATTGAAGGCTCATTATGGGTGCTCATGTGTGAGCTTTCATTAGAAGTAATGGAGGTGTCAAATTAGAGCTTTGGTTCACATCTAGGAGAGGAAGAGTGTACTAATATACATAAAAGGAGAAATGAAGCTTTCTTTAGAATGATGGAGGTGTTACATCAGAGCTTTTATTCACATCCAGGAGAGGAAGGGTGTACTAATAAACCTAAAGGGAGAAATTATGAAGGGTCATGAGTGATGCCATGAGGGAAGTAAATGTTGGGAATAATACTGAGAGGGGGGGGGGGGGGGGTGAATTAGTTGTTGGAAATAATACTGAGAGGGGGGGTGAATCAGTATTATCAAGTCAATTATTTCCTTTTTCAAATTCATATCATATACGCTACTTTAGTTAGTGAAAACCATGTATATACGCAAATATGTATAAGGAAACCCGCGTATACTATGCAACCTTATAATTTACTTTTTCTTACAGATGTTGATCATTAATCTGTGTATCAGGATCAAATAAACAGTAACCAGAAACAGTGAAATAGAGTAGAAGACAATCACACACAAGAACACAAGATATAAGGTGGAAACCCAATGTGGGTGAAAACCACCTGCTGCAATTCATCTCTATCTTCTTTTTAATTAGAAACTTCTTTTTACAATGATTCTGTACTGGTGCAGTCCTTTACCAGTACGCAGGCTCCAACCTGCAGAGAGCTACAACCCTCTCTCACTCTCCAGCTTCTTCTAGAAGGGAGCTACAACCCCCTTAGCTCTTGCACTAGCCAAGATACTAGTACGTAGGTGCTGGCCTACAGAAGGATACAACCTTCTCTTTCTTCCAGGGATCACGTTTCATAAATTTTCAAACTGGATCCATGAACAGTAATCAATCTTCAAGAATTTCTGCATCAAACAATCTCCTTTTCACCAATTAGAACTGAATCAAGTAGACACTTTTCTGACAGCTGTACCCAAAACAAAGTAACAGTAATCACACACCAAATTCTGAACCCAGAACACTGCAGCAATAAACAGAAGCAACTAGAACCCAACTCAAGAGATGTACGCTACTTCAATAACCTGAAACTTGCGTGCATACACTTTTGTGTTTGGACCAACCTACGTATACGTTGTTTTTATTCACTGAACCAATGTGTATACGCGCCTTCACTTCACTGAACCTGCGTACAGATCTATAAAGGATAATTCACTCTTTCAAATATTTAGACACTACTTAACCCAGATTATCAGATTTATAGATCAAGCATGCGCCAAATAAAACAGATCAAAATCATACAAAGATACTATTACTCAAGCCTTAAGATTATGACCCATCAATAGAACTTATCCTTCTCTTTGCGCTAAGGTTCCTCCTTCATTTAGATCCAGATTTGCACCATAACCCCAATCACCAATATTTCAGATCTAACACTTTTTCAGATATTCAATTAATTCAGATGATACTTTGCCAAATGATCTCCTTACTCTTTTATAGTCTTAGGCCTTTCACAATACCACGGTCCAAAACCATAATAAAACAATACCATGGACCCAATTCTTGGGATCAACACTTCTGACGAGATACCATGGTCCAAAACCATAGGTTCAAATACCAAGGACTAAATACCACAGACCAAAAGTAAGTTCTCCAACATATACGCGCTTTTCCTTGAGTGAAAGTGTGTGTATATGCATACGCGCCTTTGTAATGTCTAAACCGCGTGTGTACGTGCCTTTGTCTAGGTGAACCTGCGTATATATCTTTTTCCTTCATTCTGAGAGCCTGTACTGAGATCTGTCACCAAAGTGAGTTGCCATCAAGGACAACACCTGTGCCATAGCTCTAAATCAGTGCCACAATGCCAACAATCTCCCCCTTTGGACTTGATGGCAACCCCAAGATCCTCAAAGTCATTCTCCCCCTTTGTCATCAAGGGCAAAGGGTTGTGCTCCCCCTAAGTACATGCTGAAATCTCTGCCTTGCTGTGCTGACCATGCTCCCCTTGGCTGTAGGCAAGATCTGCAAAAAGATGTTCTTCAAGAAGAACCATGACTTATACATCATAAAAGACCTTCCTATCACCAAAAGACTCAATACATACATCCATCACCCAACCAAGTGGGGATACATCAGAAATTTACATATGACAACCAAGTACATTACATCTTCATCCCATGCATAGTGGGGAAACCAAAATAGGCTGTTACATGACCATGACACCATAAAAAAGATACATGACATAGAGATGAAATATCTAGAGCAAGACTTATGAAAGTCACCAATAACTGATATCAACAGCATCTGTCAATCACCATTCAGACCAGTAACCATGTTTTCCTTCTGTTCTCCCTCTGCATTTGTTCCTCCTGAAACCAACAGCAGCTGTGAACTTGAACAAAAAGCTTCTAAGATAATGCCAACAATGCATCATTAGAAGTTTATCTGCTCCCCCTGAACCTGTGCCAGATGGTCTCTGTCAGACCCATATCAGACTATCTTCAACCAGAGCCTGTCCCTACTGATATCCATCAATCCTCCATATACGCGACTGTATCTGTATAAACCAGCATATGTACGCAGATCCTCTTCAACCAACTCGCATACAACCACTTTTCTCTGAAACAGACAAGTTTCAACAGCAGGATGAAGCATCAACTACTCCCAGCTTCTGTCTGAGGTATTCAAATGTCTCCCTAGGCAATGGTTTGGTGAGTATATCAGCAACTTGTTCCTTAGAGGGAACATATTCCAAATTGACCTTTTGTTCAAGCACTTGTTCCCGGAGGAAATGATATTTGATAGGTATGTGCTTGGTCTTTAAATGCATATCTGGGTTCTTTGAAATGCTGATTGCACTTGTATTATCACATAAGATGGAGATAGGTGGTGTACAAGTGATTTGAAAATCCTGCAAGGTTTGCATCATCCAAAGGAGTTGAGTGCAACAAGATGCAGTAGCCACATATTCCGCTTCAACTGTAGATAGAGCAATCGAACTTTGTTTCTTGCTGAACCAAGATACTAATCTGGAACCCATAAAGAATGCACCACCACTTGTGCTCTTTCTGTCATCCATGCTTCCAGCCCAATCTGCATCTGTATAAGCATGAAGAGTGAGATCTGTATCTATTGGATACCATAAGCCATAGTTTTGAGTTCCTTGAAGATACCTGAAGATTCTCTTCACTGCCTGAAGATGAGTTTCCTTTGGATTTTCCTAAAATCTTCCAACCATTCCCACTGCATGCATGATGTTTGGTCGGGTACCTGTTAAATAAAGAAAACTTCCAATCATGGATCTATAGGTTGGTTGATGCAATGCTGTTGATTCATCATTTGCACTGAGGCTGCATCCTGTAACCATAGGGGTACATACTGGTTTCGAATCTTCCATGCCATATTTCTTCAAGATCTATTTGAGATACTTGGTTTGAGACAAAAAGATACCGCCTTCATTTTGTTGGATTTGTAGACCAAGAAAATATGTTAGCTCTCCAAGTAATGACATTTCGAATTCTTTCTGCATCACCAAGGCAAAGTTTTGACTCATAGCTTCTTCATTGCTGCCAAAGATAATATCATCTACATACACAACAAGTATTAGCAATTTGTCATTTTCAATTTTTATATAAAGATTGCTATCTGCTGATCCTTTTGAAAAACCTTGTTGATGAAGGTATTTGTCCAAACGGTAGTACCAAGCCCTTGGAGCCTGTTTAAGACCATAGAGAGCCTTTTTTAGTCTGCATACAGGATTTGGATCATTCCCAAGAATGAAACCATCTGGTTTCTCAATGTACACTTCTTCTTCTAAGTCTCCATTCAGAAAGGCTGATTTCACGTCCATTTGAAATACTTTGAACTTTTGAAAGCTAGAGAGAGCAAGGAACATTCGGATGGCCTCAAGTCTAGCAACGGGTGCAAAAGTTTCTTCAAAGTCTATTCCTTCTTGTTGAGCATACCCTTTACAAACAAGTCTGGCCTTGTTTCTAATCACTTCCCCATTTTCATTCAACTTGTTTTTGAAGATCCATTTTGTCCCTATGACATTCTTATCTTTTGGTTTAGGAACCAACTCCCAAGTGTTATTCTTTTCGATCTGCTCAAGTTCTTCATCCATTGCCTTGACTCAACATTCATCTTTGCATGCCTCTTTTAAATTTTGTGGTTCAGTGGAGGAGAGCAAAGCCAAATAGCTTGAGGCTTCTCCAATTGTTCTTCTTGTTTGTATACCTACCTCTTTCTACCCCAAAATTTGAGATTCTGGATGATTCTTCTGAACGTACCTGGATGGAGTCTTATCTTCTATCCTTATCTATTATTCTGGTGCCTCTTGAGCTTCTTCTTCATCATAAGTCTGATTTGATGTTGAAGGATAGTCCTCATCATCTTCGAAATCTTCAGATCTTTCCTGCCTAGGAGTGTTTTCTTCTTCATCAATTACTACATCAATACTTTCAACAATTTTTCCAAGCCTTTTATTGTAACACTTGTAAGCTTTGCTGTGAGGAGAGTAACCAAGGAGAATGCCTTCATCTGCTCTAGGTTCAAACTCGCCAAGATTATCATCAGTATTTTTGATATAGCATTTGCTTCCAAAAATTTTGAAATATTTTACTGAAGGAGTCTCACCATACCAGAGCTCATGTGGAGTTTGAGTGCTGTTCACCCAGACATTTGTTTTGTTGAGAATAACAACTGCAGCAAATGCGGCTTCACCCCAGAAGGTTGTGGGAGTTCCAGACTCATCAAGCATAGCACGAGCCATTTGTTGAACCGTTCTGTTCATCCTTTCTACTACTCCATTTTGTTGAGGAGTCCTACCTGTAGAGAATTCCCTTCTTATTCCATGTTCTTCACAAAAATCGAAAAATTCATTCGAGGTAAATTCTCCTCCTCGATCAGACCTAAGGCATTTGATTCTGTGATCTGATTCATTCTCCACCAAGGCTTTGAATGATTTGAACTTTTCAAAGGCTTTGTCTTTGTGCTTCATAAGTCCTATCCAACACATCCTGGAATAGTCATCAATGAATAATATAAAGTATTCTTCTCCTCGAGGTGACCTTTTCCTAGAAGGACCACATACATCAGTATGGACAAGTTCAAGCGGCCTGCTGGGTGATCCTTCCTTCTCAGGAAAGTTAGTTCTGGTTTTCTTACCAAACTGACACGATTTGCATATTGTATTGTCTGGAATTCTGATGTCTGGAAGACCACGAACTGCCTGGTATTTGCATGCTTTCCTTATCTGTGAGAAACTAAGATGCCCCAATCTTCTGTGCCATAGCCAGTGTTCATCATTCTTTCTTAGATAGCATTGATATTGTCCTTCTTTGAATATGTATAAATTATTTGGAGTTCTTACGCCTTTGATCACTATTTTTCCTGTATCAAGATCACGAACACTACATCCATTTGATCGAAATATTACCTCAGTTCCTTGATCACACATCTGACTGACACTTAATAGATTATGCTTTAAGCCATCTACATACATGACATTTCCAGCTTTGACCCTTTCTTTCAACTGAACAGAACCTTTACCTTTTATGAGAGCAGGGGTGTCATTTCCAAAAGAAACCTTCTTCTCCTTATCTAAGGCACTATATGACTGAAGTTTTTCTTTATCACCTGTCATATGTTTCGAACATCCACTATCGATGTACCATTGGTTTTCCTGCCCTTCCACATATAAGGCTATACAACATCTTTCTGGTTGTGGTTCTTTTATTCTCCATGATTTGGCACTTGAGGCTTGCTCCTTCTGAGTTGTCTGCCGAAACCTGCTCCTACATTCAGAATCTTCATGACCGAAATTGTTACAAATAGAACATTCTACTTCATTTTCAAGAGCAAAGAAGTTGTTGTAGGTCCTTTTCATGATCCCAGTCATACTCCTCTATTTATGAGCTTCGCTAGTCATGATTGTTTTATAGGCAACACATTGAGCTGCTTTGTGACCAAAGTTATGACAAGAAAAACATTGGCCATTGAAAAAACTCCTGTGATTATCAAATCTACTAGCCAAATGATTGTAGTTCCTATTGACATCCATTCTTGAGGCAAATTGAGAAGGTTTTACCTATGGCTGGTTGTAGCTTCTGTTTGTTCTTAAAGTATATTGCCCTTGATTTACCTGGTAGTCTTTGTTCATTGTTGAGGTAAATTGTCCCTGATTTACCTGGTGATTTCCATTGGGTCTTTGTTCACTTCTCCTTGCAGCATCAAGATAACTCTTGAAGGTAGATGGTTTCTGCGCTTGAGTTGTTTCTTCATTATATCCCAGACCTGTCTTGATTAGCGGAGAGTGCTGCACTTTGATAATCTCATCTAAAGTGTCAAATCCTTTAACAAATCTAAGATTAAGAGCTTTTGTTTTCTCAATCTCTTTTCTCAGTCCCACAATTTCACATTCTAACTTTTCATGATGTTTTTCCTTTTCAGCAAGTTGGAATTGTAGAGTATCTATGATCACATTCTTCTCTTCTAAACAAATTTTGAGTCTAAAAATCTCTTCATAAAGACCTTCTTCATCTATAGCATCCACAAAATCATCATCTTCAAAAGCCATTAAAAGTTTATAATTATAGCCTTCTTCATCACTATTTGAAAGTCCATCACTATCTTCATGAGTGTAATAGCTTCTCTTATTTACATTCTATTTCTTGTTTCATCTAACAGGTTCCTTACCTTTGTCAAGCTTATCTTTATGAGGACACTTGGCAATATATTGACCGACTCTTCCACAAGCAAAGCATTTGAAAGGTAACTTACCTCTGAATCTGCCAGCACCTCGTTGAAGATTCTTGACAAAATTTGATTCTTCCACTTCTTCTGACATCTGTCCTGACTCATAGTAATCTCCTTTGCTTGAAGCCTTGAAAGCAGCTTCTCTCCTGTCTGATGGTCCTCCTTTCCTCATTTGTAAGTAGTTAGAATTCCGTGCAGCTGAGACATGGTAAGGTTCCATAGATTCTCCTTTTCTTCTATTGCAAAAACTTTTGATTCAAACTTAGGGGACAAAGATCTTAGAACTTTTTCAACCACAACAGCCTCTTTTATTTCTTCACCCAAATTTTTCATACAATTAACAATCTCATCTACACGAAGCAAATAGTTAGCCACACTTTCATCATCGTGCATTATGAGATTTTCATACTGAATTTTGAGGGTTTGAAGTTTTGCTCGTTTTACCTGTTCATCTCCTTCATAGCTCAGAACAACCTTGTCCCATATTTCTTTTGCGGATTTATACTGCATAATCTTGACGAATTCTGATTGAGATAGACATCCTAATAGAGTATTGACAGCCTTTGCATTTGTTTCATATTGCTTCTTTCCAGCCGAATCTATAGGAGTTGTGGATGGAAAAGTGTACCTTGTATCTATGATATCCCAGACTTCTGTACCAAGAGATTGAAGATAGGCTGTGACTCTTACCTTCCAATAGACGAAGTTGGTCCCATAAAAAATCGGTGGCCTGATAGATGCTTCTCTCTCGTAGTTGCTCATGATGATGGATCTTCCTTCAAGCGATCAAGATTATTCAGAAGGACCTTCTCTGATACCAATTGTTGGAAATAATACTGAGAGGGGGGTGAATCAGTATTATCAAGTCAATTATTTCCTTTTTCAAATTCAGATCATATACGCTACTTTAGTTAGTGAAAACCGCGTATATACGCAATTACGTATAAGGAAACTCGCGTATACTATGCAACCTTATAATTTACTTTATCTTACAGATGTTGATCATTAATCTGTGTATCAGAATCAAATAAACAGTAACCAAAAACAGTGAAACAGAGTAGAAGACAATCACACACAAGAACACAAGATATAAGGTGGAAACCCAATGTGGGTGAAACCCACCTGCTGCAATTCGTCTCTATCTTCTTTTTTAATTGAAACTTCTTTTTACAATGATTCTGTACTGGTGCAGTCCTTTACCAGTACGCAGGCTCCAACCTGCAGAGAGCTACAACCCTCTCTCGTTCTCCAGCTTCTTCTGGAAGGGAGCTACAACCCCCTTAGCTCTTGCACTAGCCAAGATACTAGTACGTAGGTGCTGGCCTACAGAAGGCTACAACCTTTTCTTTCTTCCAAGGACCACGTTTCATAAATTTTTAGACTGGATCCATGAACATTAATCAATCTTCAAGAATTTCTGCATCAAACAATCTCCTTTTCACCAATTAGAACTGAATCAAGTAGACACTTTTCTGACAGCTATACCCAGAACACAGTAACAATAATCACACACCAAATTCCAAACCCAGAACACTGCAGCAATAAACAGAAGCAACTAGAACCCAACTCAAGAGATGTACACTACTTCAATAACCTGAAACTTGCGTGCATACGCTTCTGTGTTTGCACCAACCTGCATATACATTGGTTTTATTCACTGAACCAGCGTGTATACGCGCCTTCGCTTCACTAAACCTGTGTACAGATCTATAAAGGATAATTCACTCTTTCAAATATTCAGACACTACTTAACCCAGATTATCAGATTTATAGGTCAAGCATGCGCCACATATAACAGATCAAAATCATACAAAGATACTATTACTCAAGCCTTAAGATTATGACCCATCAATAGAACTTATCCTTCTCTTTGCGCTAAGGTTCCTCCTTGATTCAGATCCAGATTTGTACCATAACCCCAATCACCAATATTTCAGATCTAGCACTTTTTCAGATATTCAATTAATTCAGATGATCCTTTACCAAATGATCTCCTTCCTCTTTTATAGTCTTAGGCCTTTCACAATACCATGGTCCAAAACCATAATAAAACAATACCATGGACCCAATACTTGGGATCAACACTTCTAACGAGATACCATGGTCCAAAACCATAGGTTCAAATACCAAGGACTAAATACCACGGACCAAAAGTAAGTTCTCCAACATATACGCGCTTTTCCTTGCGTGAAAGTGCATGTATACGCATACGTGCCTTTGTAACGTCTAAACCACGTGTATACGCACCTTCGTCTAGGTGAACCTGCGTATATATCTTTTTCCTTCATTCTGAGAGCTTGTATTGAGATTTGTCACCAAAGTGAGTTGCCATCAAGGACAACACCTGTGCCATAGCTCTAAATCAGTGCCACAATGCCAACATCAGTATTATCAAATCAAACACTTTTTCATTTCCATATACAGATTCATATATGCTACTTCAGTTAAGGAAACCCACGTGTATATGCAACTGTGTTTAATGCAACAAGCGTATATCCAGTAAACTTTTGATTCAGTTAGTTGATCTTTAATGAGTGCATATTAACCATATAAACAGTAAATAGGTGCAGTAAAATAGAACAGATCATCACACATAAGACGCACACATGAACACCATGATATAAGGTGGAAACCCAACGCGGGACAAAAACCACCTGTTGCTGTTTTCTTTAATATAAGAAAAACCTGTTTACAATCTTGTACTGGCGCAGACTCTTGCTAGTATGTAGGCACCCACCTGCAGAAGGCTACTACCTTCTCTTGTTTTCCAGTTTCTACTGGAAGGGAGCTCCAACCCCCTAGCTCTTATACTAGCCGATCCGTTTACTAGTACGTAGGCGCTAGTCTACATAAGGCTATTACCTTCTCTATTCTTCCAGGGACCACATTTCATAAATTTTCATACTGGATCCATATATACAAAACAATCACCACTGTAATACAATCATCAACTACACCTGCATCATCAATCTCTGAATTACCCAATACTGAATCACTGAAACAGTTTCATCAAAACACAGTAACCAGAACACAGAGTAGAACACAAAACTCTGCAATAACAACCAGACTCAGCTGCAACTTCAAATATCATACTTCATAATGTATACGCTACTATGATGAACCAAACCGGTGTACATACGCGCTTTTACCAAAGCCAACCCACTTACAGATATGCAAATATTTACTCATAACTTTGCAGTTGTTCCAGACATCAGTCATACCCAGATCATAACATTCATACAATAAAACATGCATCAATAATTCAGATCTAGTGTATCCATGATCAAACCACATAATGATAATTCATTCCAAGCCTTATGATCTTGATCCATCATCAACCGCATAGGTGCATCCTTGATTCAGATCAAGCACAACATCACAAACCCATAACTAGCATACTAGATCTCACACTTCATCAAATATTCAATCCTTGCACACTTGCCCCTCTTGGCCTAATGATCTTCTCCTTATATAGGTTTAGGCCTCTCTCAATACCATGGTCCAAAACCATGTAGAACCAATACCTTGGACCCAATACTTGGGGTCAACACTTCGGACCAAATACCATGGACCAATATCAAAATACCATGAACCAAATACCACAGACCAATAATTAGTTTTCCAACATGTACATGCCTTTCCTTCTGTGAACCTGCGTGTGTATGCATACGTGCCTTTTGTTCTTCTCACCCACATGTATACGCGCTTTCATCAAGGTTAACCTGCGTATATCTCTTTCTTGACCTACTGTACTAAGATCTGTCCTTTGATTGAGTTTCCATCACCTGTTTCATACCTTTGAGTGAGTTGCCATCAAGGACAACACCTGTATCATAATGCTAACAATCTCCCCCTGAGGCTAGAGATTTAATACCCCAATTATTTCAAGTTTCCCCTCAGTTGGAAAATTTTCCACCTCAAGATTCTAAGCTCAGATAATATAGTAGTAATTTATCTCTGGTATATTTTCTAAGAAGCTTTTGAACCTTTTCAACAAATTTTCTAAGCGCTTGTCTTTGGGAAGAGAAGCTTTCAAAAGGTGTTGTATATTGATGAGAGAATTTCCAAGGACTCTAATGTTGGAGACTTGGAGATTTCGAGCTATAATTAGTCCCTAAAGAATACCATGTAACTATGATTGATTATTTATCATTACTCCTAATACCCAGGCATAAGATTTTTCCAAGTTTCCTCCGAGTCTATACAGGACCCTGTCTACTCCTGCCACCCCTTCCTTTAAGAGTATTGTTAACAAAAGAATAAGTCTATATAGTTCATAATAGATCATGGTTGTTTCTAATGATGGAGAAGTTCTAATGATATGATCTTAGTTGTTTCTAATAATCAGAGCCTAGTTGTTTCTAATGATACGAGTTGTTGTTGATAGAGTAATAGATTGGTTTTGTTATCTGTGTTTTGGGGAATATGATAAATATAATTAGAATATAATTTTTGTTGAAACATTTATCATATCTCAGTATAATGTGTGTTTTCTTTGTTTTTGAAAAAATGTATTGATAAACTAAAAGAAGGGGGTAAAGTTCGTTTGTTGGATCTGTTTGATGGTGCTTTTATGGGCATTGAGCAGATTCACTCACTATCTATTATACATGGATTCAAACTGAAAGCAATAGGATATGCAAATGTAAATATTTTAAAGGTCACAAGTAACATACCCCTTGCTTATGAAGACAAAATAGATGGATTTTTCCATTTGAAATAGAAAGAAGGAACTTTCACATGGTGGCCACTAAAATATTTGTAAAAAATGACATAGTTGATTTTTATCATGTACTAGATGTTAGACAACTTGGTCCACTTCCTTATGTAGTATTTTAAATGTGTTGTTTAGGGATCTTTATCATGGTGCATTTGCAAGAGTTGAAAACTCTCAGATTTTGACGTTTTTTATTGTGTGTGTGTGTGTGTGTGTGTGTTGTTCAAGGATATTTATCACGATGTATTTGCAGGAGTTAGAAACTCTCAAACTTTGACATTTTTTTATTATGTATGAACATCTTACAGTTCATCAAAGTTGCATTATATTTTTTAATTGTAGATTACCTTTTTTTTATCATGATGTTGAATCAATCTTTTAACTTTTATCATGTTGTAGCTTGTTCGTATATGTAATATTTTTATTTTCTTTTATGTTTTAATTCAAGTTTAATAATATGTTTATTTCTACATTATACAATTTATGGTATTTAATAAATTATTCATATCATATAAATGAAAATTTACTACTAAACTAGTAGTAAATATAATGATTATACAATTAATAAACAATGTATCAATATACTAGTAGTTGATAGAAATCAATGAACAAAAACAATTAAATGAACTACCAAATGATGATAATTGAAAATTAAAATCACTAAATTTATTACCAATTGATGGAAATGAGTAACTAAAAATGATTAAATATATTACTAATTAACGTATATTAATAATTAAATTGACTAAATATACTACCAATTTACAAAAATCAATGAATAAATATGACTATATATAAGACTAGTTAACAACAAAATAAGGATTAAAATGACTAAATATACTACCAATGGACATAAATTGGTGAATAAGAATGACTAAATATATTACCTATTGATGACAATTAATGCTTATAGTGACTAAATAAACAACTAAATATATTACCAAATTGATCAATCAAAGCAACCAATAAATAACTAAAATTGGGATAATCATAAATGTGGTCGTGCGATTAATGACCAGAAATAAACTAATAATGTCATGTCACCAAACTTAGTCATTTATATGCAATTTTTAGTATTTTTTTAGTCATTTATTGCTATTTTTCTACTAGTGAAGCAAAAGTCATCAAACATTGACATCCACCACCATGACAATAGAAGTTTTGTGGCACCAGAGGCATGACCACATTAATTATCATGATTTGTTGCTACTTCAAAAATAAGGAATGGTATTCCAATGCTTAAGAATGAATATTTTTCATATGAAGGGCGTGCATTAGGGAAGATGCATAGGAACGAGTTTCCTACACATACAAATAGAAGAAAAAGGGATACTCTTGAACTTGTGCATACATATGTTTGTGCTCCTATGCAGACAAGATCATTAGTTGGAGCATATTATTTCTTGATATTTATGGATGATTGTGAAAAATATACATGAGTTTATTTCATGAGAGAAAAGTGATGTATCTGAATACTTGAAAGAGTTCAAAAACCCATTTGAGAAGCAAATAGGAATATGCATCAAGATCCTCTAATTACATCAAAGGGGATAATATGATTAAGTGAATTCATCAAGTACTTCAAAGCCCATGGAATTGTACAAAAAAGCATAGTACTACATACTCCAAAAAAACATGAAGTAGCTGAAAGGAAGAAAAAAACCCTAGTAGAATGTGCCCAAAGCATGTTAAAAGGTAAAAACCTTACCAATGCCTTACGGGTTGAAGTTTTTAATGTTGTTGTTTATTTGAAAATATAAGTCCAACTAAAAGTTTAGATCGTAAGACTCCTTTTGAATATATTTATGGTTATAAACTAACAATAAACCATTTAAGAATATTTGGAAGCAAAACATTTTCTCATGTTCCAAAAGAAGATAGGAGAAAACTTGATGCAAAAGCTATCAAGTGTATTTTTATTAGTTACTGTTATGATAATAAAGCATATAAGTTGTTTGATCCCTACACACATAAAGTTTTTGCAAGTAGAGATGTGTTATTTCATGAGCATGCAGATGAAGGCCATAAGGAGGATAGTTATGATGCATGGAATATTCCTTATGATTATGATGATGTCAAAGAGGAACTAGATGATTAGTAGGAACAAAAGAGGAGGAAGAATCCAATGGCATGGACACCTCAAGCAACCATAGAACACTAATAGGAGGAGATGATTCACCATAAATAAGAAGAAGAGATGAAAACAGTGAAGCACCAAGGAGGTCATCATGCCAAACTCAACCACTGCAAAGGTATAAATATTATGACTTGATGACTAAAGTAATGAATGAAATAGAACCATTGAGTTTCAAACAAGTTGATGAGTAGAAATAATGGATAGATTTAATGAAGGAAGAATATGAGTCCATAATGGAAAACAATACTTGGGAATTAACAAAATTGTTTGAACATAAAGTACCCATAGGATCCAAATGGTTGTTCAAACCCAAATTTAATGCCAATGGAAGTATAGACAAACATAAAGCTAGGTTGGTTACAAAAGGTTACTCACAAAAAGAGGGAATTGATTATGAAGAAACTTTTACACCTATATCCAAGCTAAACATAATTAGATTAATGATTGCATTAGCTACAAAATATAATTGGAACTATATCAACTAGATGTTAAAAATGATTTTCTAAATGGGGAGCTAAGGGAAGAAGTATATTTTTTTCAGCTAGAAGGATTTCTAAAGAAGGGCCAAGAGCATCTTGTTTGAAAATTAAATAAAGATTTATATGGATTAAAATAAGCACCAAGATATTGGTATGTGAAGATTGACTCTTTCTTTCTTCAGAAAGGTTTTATGAAAAGCAAGAGTGACCCTAACTTGTATATCAATTCAGATCAAAAGGGGCATGTTGCTATGATTTCCCTGTATGTTGATGATCTTATTATAACATGTAATGCTTCTATGTTGATTGATGAAGTTAAAAGATAACAATCACAAGTTTTTAAAATGAAATACCTTGGTGAATTGCATTATTGCTTAGGTCTTGAAATTTGGAGAGAATCTTGTTAGACATTGGTTACACAAAGAAAATATACAAGAGAGTTACTCAAAAGATTCAAAATGGATCAATGTATGGAAATATTAATACCTTTAGAACATAATGTCAAACTCTACAGTGATGATGGGACAAGAGAGGTGGATGGTACATTGTATCATTAGCTGGTGGGAAGTCTAAACTATTTCACTACAAATAGGCCAGACATAGCATATTCAGTCAGCATCCTAAGTCAGTTCATGGACAAGCCTCTTAAAAGCCATTGGAAAGAAATGAAGAGAGTCCTTCGATATATAAAAGGGACTGTTAATTTTGGTATTAAATATATTGATGATTTTAATGTTGAGTTGGTAGGTTATTCTATTTTAGATTGGGCCATAAATTCTAAAGAAATAGGATCAACCTCAAGATATGCATTCAACCTTGGATATGGGATTATGACATGGAGCAACAAGAAACAACCAACTGTTTCTTTGTCATCAGTTGAAACTGAGTACAAATATTTGTGCAGTGCTACTTGTGAAGCAATTTGGTTGAGGTGAGTGTTAGAAAATTATATATTATAGAGCAATGAAACACATAAAATATTTTAGAAAAAAAAACATAGAAAACACATAAAATAAGAAAGACACATACATATGTGGTTCACCTAATTTGGGCTATGTCCACGGAGAAACAACTAGTCCTTCCTTTTATATTATCCAGCAAAAGGGAGAGATACAACATATAGCAGGTCCAATGTAATTTCCTCTTCTCTCTCACACAATCCCCTTTTTATTTCTCACTCATAATAATAATAATGCATAATCACAATATAATTCCCTCATATAAATTGAGGGTTGCCTTCTATGGAAAAAAATCTAAATTAAACATAACTTCTACCATCAGATCAGCTGCCTAACGAATGACCCAAATTGACTATGAAATTATAAGATTTTACAAGGCAATTTTTCATCTATTTTTAGCTTCGGGGGCACTATCCCTAAACCCCCTCCAGGGGGGGATCATAAAATTCTTCACCGCCCACCCCCCCGCCCTTGACCCGCTGATGGAAATTAAATGGGCAGCATTGCGCCCCCATTAGGAACAAGGATCCAACATGGCTGAAACAAAAAACTTTGAACAATCAGGAAGATAATCAGGCTCCACACCCAATAATCTCCCACGTGGAGACTAATTATATAAAATCCGTCGTTGCTTCACTTGCTAGAGAATGACTCCACTTTGACCTAGTTGTTTCCCATCTTCATCATCATACTTGAAGACTAATCGATGTTGGAAATAATACTGAGAGGGGTGTGAATTAGTATTATCATATCAATAACTTTATTTCCCAAACAGATTTATATATGCTACTTTAGTGAAGTGAACTAGCATGTACACGCGACTATGCTTAAAGAAACCAGCGTATATGCAGAGAACTTGTGATTTAGACAGTTTATCATGTGTTGAGCTTAAACTAGTATATTAGAGATTTATTAGACAGTGCAGTAAAAGCAGAATAAAGAATCACACATAAGCAACACACATGAACACCAAGATTTAAGGTGGAAACCCAATGTGGGTAAAAACCACCTGCTGCTGTCGTCTCTGTCTTCTTTTAATAATAAGAAAATCTGTTTACAATCTTGTACTAGTGCAGACTCATACCAGTACACAGACTTCTACCTACAGAAGGTTACAACCTTCTCTTATTCTCCAGCTTCTACTGGAAGGGAGCTACAACCCCGTAGCTCTTGTACTAGCTGATATGTTTACTAGTACGTAGGCACCGACCTACAGAAGGCTATGACCTTCTTTCTTCCTCTAGGGACCACATTTCATAAACTTTCAGACCAGATACTCCTGGATCACAACACCACAAGCTGAAGGCCACGTTTCATCAAATTTTCACACTGGACCTATCAAAGCCTTTTAAACTTAAACTGTATCAACCAATATTCAGTTAATCTAAACAATCAGATCACTGACACTAGAACACTGTGCTGAACCCAGAACCCTACATCATCATCCAAAACTAGTTGTAACCTCAAAGATCATGCATGAGAGTGTATACGCTAGTTGGTTGAACCCAACCTGCGTGTATACGCAACTTCCTTTAACCCAACCTGCGTATATCTCTAAAGATACTGAATCATAAACTTCTGAACCATAGACTATACTAATAAGTGACATTCTAAAGATCTATTGTCATATTACAGAGTTCAAAACAGATAGCAGCATGGATCACCCTTCCTTCTTAATCAATCAATCAATCAGACTCACTTTTCTTATACAACAGTTCTACGTTCAGATCTAAGAGGACTTCATTGACAGACAACAGTAAAACAACAGAATTCAATTAGATCTAAACATAAGCTTTTCTTTTTGTGTACGATACTTGGAAGAGTCGAACCTACGTGTACACGCGCTTTGGCTGAGACAAACTTGTGTACATATCTGCAAATTTTGACTTAGAACTTTGCTACAATTCTAAACTTCAGAAAAAACTAGATCATGATAGATACCAAATAGAACAGGCGTAAAAGATTAGATCTGGTCACAACAATATTATATCATTCAAGAATAAGTCATTCCAAGTCTCATGATTCTTGATTCAATGTTGAACTCAAGGTGCACATGAATATTTCAGATCCAGTCCCAAACATAACCCTGCAACATAATATATACTTTAGATAGAAGTATTCCTTAGAATCTCATTGCTTGCACACCTTGGCCTAGTGATCTTCTCCTCCTTATATACTCTTAGGCCTTTCTCAATACCTTGGACCAATACCACTTAGGACCAATACCTTGGACCTAATACCTAGGGTCAATACCTTAGAATAAATGCCCCAGATCAATTACCTTGGACCAAAATACCTTGGATCAAATACCTTGGAGCAAAAACTTGGTTTTCCAACATGTATGCACTTTTTCTCCTATGAAAGTGCACGTATATATTATACGCTACTTTTGTTCTGTTAAACTGCGTGTATACGCGCCTTGGACAAAGTGAACTAGTGTATACCTCTCTTTCTTCATTCTTTGGAGTCTGATCTATAATCCTTTGTTGTTGACCTGCTGCACTGTGAACTTTCATCTGAGTGAGTTGCCATCAAGGACAATACCTGTTCATAATGCCAACTATTAAAACTGAGTAGAATCTCAGTTTCTCTGTGGTTACAACTTTTGTTAACATTTATACAGGATTTTGACAAGTGTGTATCTTTTCCATCTTCAACTATCCATCTTCCAACACTGGCCATATGAAATAGTAATTGAGCTCTATATGTTTAGTCTTGGAATGAAATGATGAGTTCTTTGCAATATGAATGACACTCTGGCTGCCACTATATAACCTGCCCATCTCCTGCTTCTTGCCCAACTCACCCAGAAACCTTTGTAACCATCATTTCTTTCCTAGCCTATGTAGCAACCACATACTTTTCTTCCATTGTTGAAAGTTCAACAATAATTTACAATTAAGAAACCCAACTGACATTTGTTCCACCTAGAGTAAACACATACCCTGTGGTGCTCCTCCTATTATCTCTATCACCTGCCATATCTGCATCAACATATCCCTGTAGAGCAATGTTTGAACCACCAAAGCACAATGATTGACTTGTAGTAACTCTCAAATACCTTAGAATGCACTTCACTACCCTTAAATTCTCTTTTCCTGGATTGTTCATATACCTGCTTACAACTCCCACTGCATGTGAAATATCAGGCCTTGTGCAGGCCATTACATACATTAAGCTTCCAACTGTTGATGCATATGGAACTTTACACATATAATCCATATCTTTTTGAGTCTTGGGACACATCTCCTTACTTAGTTTGAAATGGCTAGCCAAAGGTGTACTAATTGGTTTTTCATTCTGCATATTAAATATTTCCAACACCTTTTCTATATATTCACTCTGAGACAATGTTAATTATCGTTTTTTCCTGTCCCTATTTATTCTCATACCAAGGATTTGTTTTGCAACACCCAAATCGTTCTTTGCAAATGAATTTTCCAATTTTCCTTTGAGCACATTTATTTCCTACATGTTAGACCCTGCAACAAGCATGTCATCCACATAGAATAACAATAAAATATAGCTTCCATCATTTTTCTTTTTAAGATAAACACAATGGTTAGAGTGACATCTAGTATAACCTTGTTCACACCTAAACTTGTCAAATTTTAGATACCACTAACTTGGAGCCTTTTCAAGCCATACCATACAAGCTCTTCTTTAATTTGCACACTAACTTCTCCTTCCCTTTGACCTCATACCCTTGTGGATTTTTCATATATATTTCTTCCTCCAAATCCCCATGGATAAAGGTTGTTTTTACATCTAGCTGTTCAAGATGCAAATATTTTGTTGCCACTAGACTTAAAAATAAATATGATTGAAGTCATTTTAACAATAGGAGAAAAAAATTCATCAAAGTTTATACCTTCATTTTGTGTAAACCCCTTCACCACAAGTCTAGCCTTATACCTCTGTTTACCTCCATATTATTCCTTCAACCTATAAACCCATTTATTGTGAAATGTTGTTTTACCTACAGGGAACTTGACTAAGTCCCAAGTCTGGTTATGCATCAAGGAGTCCATCTATTCTTCAATGGCTTGCTCCCACTTCTTCTTGGTTTCTACATGCATTGCTTCTTAATATATTTCTGGTTCACTAGAATCAGTCAATGATACATAATATAATGAAGGAGAGTATTGTTCAGGGGGTCTACTTATCCTGGTAGATATTCTAGCACCACTTTTAGGTGTTTGAGGTGCCTGTTGCTGTTGTGGTTGTTTTTGTTGTTGTGCCTGTTTGTCATTATGATTTTCAAGCACCTTTACCTTTTCTATGATCACATCAAGCATTGCATATTTTTTCTTCCTTTTAATATTTCTTTCCCTTCGTCTAATAATTATACAAGACATTTTCATTGAATATGACATCTACACTCCTAATGATTTTGTGATTTTCATAATCATATAAGCGATAACAAAAATAATTAACACCATATCCAATAAAGGTACATTTCTTTGATTTTTCCTCAAGCTTTGTTCTATTTTCTTTATTAATGTGGACACAGGCTTATAAGCGAAAGTCTCTAAAAAAGATTAGTTTACCTTTTTACCTGTCCATGCCTCCTCTAGAATACCACCATCCAAGGAACTTGAAGGCCCTCTGTTTATTAGATAAACAACAATATCTACTACATCTGCCCAAAATTGTAAGGGAAGTCTTGCATGTAATCTCATGCACCTTGCACACTCCATGATTGTCCTGTTCATCCTTTCTAACACATCATTTTCCTGTGGTGTTCCTGGAACTGTCCTCTCTCTGCGAATTCCATTCTCTGAACAATAGTTATCAAACTCTTTACTGCAGTATTCACCTCCATTGTCTGATATAAGACATATCAAATTATTTCCTGTCTCATTTTCAACCAAATCTTTCCATTTCTTGAAAGTATCAATTACATCATATTTATTTCGATTACAATAAATCTAGGTTTTCCTAGTTGCATCATCAATAAAAGTAACATGATAGTGAGAGCCATCGAGAGATGATACCTGAGCATGTCCCCATACATTTATATGCACAAGCTCTAATTTTTTGCTCTTTTTTTCCTTCCCAATTTTGATAAATCTAACTCTTGTTTTTTCCATAAACACAATTTTCACAGAAATCCAAATCAACATGCTTCAGACCTGGAAACAAATTTCTTGAGTGAAGAATCTGCATCCCCTTCTCACTCATGTGCCCGAGCCTCTGATGCCAGAGTTTTGTATCTTCTCCTGTGGAGGTTAAAGAATTGACAGAATTAGAAATACTATTGCATAGATACAATGTATTTCTCCTTTTGTTATTACAAGGACACCTTTAGTGACCTTCTAGGTTTTTTTTGTAAAAGCAGTTACAAAACCTTCACCTCCCAACTACCTTGTTGAAATCAAATTTTTCTTTAGATATGGAACATGCCTTACCTCCTTCAATAGCAATTGGTTTCCATTTTGTTTCTTTATAAAATCCTTACCTGTTCCAACAATTATACAGGGATTATCATCACCCAGACAAACCTATCCAAAATATCCTTGAGCCTAGTCATGAAAATGTTTCCTATTAGATCTGGCATGGAATGGGGCCCCTGAATCTACCATGCATGCATCAATAATATTCTCTAATTAAAGAATCAAAGAATATTGCAACACATCACTTGTCACATTCACTTCATGATTGTTCTCTTGTTGTCCATCTCCTTCTTTTCCCTTCCGAGATTTATAGTCTTTCTTCAGTTGTCCTTTCTTTCTGCATTTCCAACACGTTATCCTTGATCTAGATTTGGATCTTCCTTTTCTTGACTTACTTTGATTTCCTGGGCTCCTTCCTCTTTCCATTTTTCTTCCCCTAGTCTCTCAAGTCAAAGAATTTCTTGATGTCTCACCAGAGATGTTTCATTGCATTTCCTCACTAAGGATGGCACCAACAACATCCTCAAACTTTAAAGCACTAGATCCAGAGATAGAGTTACTAATATTCATAACCAATCCATTCCAAATTTATGGCAATGAGCACAAAAATAACAGAGCCCTAACTTCATCATCAAAATTTACCATTACAGAACTTAATTGAATGGTAACCGTGTTAAATTCATTTAAATGATCAAGAACAGATCCACCTTCTCACATCTTCATATTAAATAGATGCTTAATAAGAAATACCTTAATTGAGGCTAAGGGTTTTTCATATAATTTAGCCAATGCCATCATTAAACCTTTTGTTGTCATTTCCTTTGAAATGTTGAATGCCACCAACATTGCCAGACACAGTCATATTGTTCCTAGTGCCTTTCTGTCATGAATCACCCATTCCGCGTCCATCATACTCTTTGACTTATTTTATTTTCCACTCAATGGTAGGTATAGATGTTTTTGATACAAATAATCTTCCAGCTGCATGTTCCATAGCATATAGTTTTGGCCATTAAATTTCTCGACTCTAAACCTACCATCTCCCCCCATTTTTCCCACTCGAAATAGGAACCCTTTTTGCTTGCAAGTTTATCATCCAAATAGACCTTTGACTCTAATACGAGTTGTTATAAAATTATATATTATAGAGCAATGTAACACATAAAGTATTGTGGAAACACAAACATAGAAAACACATAAAACAAGAGAGACACAAATATACGTGGTTCACCCAATTTGGGCTATGTCCACAGAGAAACAACCAATCCTTCCTTTTATATTATGCAAAAAAATGAAGAGATACAACCTACAATAGATTTGTTGTAATTTCCTCTTCACTCTCACACAGTTCCCTCTTTCTTTCTCACTCAAAATAATAATAATGCACAACCGCAATACAATTCCCTCATATAAACCAAGGGTTGACTTCTAGGGAAAAAACCCTAAATTAAACATAACTTCTACTGTCCGATCATCCGCCTAATGAATGACCCAGATTGACTACGAAATTACAATATTTTACAAGGCAAATTTTCATCTATTTTTAGCTTAGGGGGCGCTTGCCCCCCTGGACCCCTTGATGGCGATTAAACAAGTGGTGTTGTTTCCCTGTTAGAACAGGGATCCAATACAATTGAAACAAAAACCTGTGGATAATCAGGAAGATAATCAGGTTCCACACCCAATAGTGAGTTCTCAAAGTTGTGGGAGAAGAACAAAAAAGGCTAACAATGATCAAATATGATAATAAAAGCTCCATCAAACTAGCCAACAATCACGTTGTTGTAGCTGCTACAACCACTCTCCAAAATTTTGCCCATGCTTTAATTTTGGAGCCTCTCTTCTATCCATAGGAGATTATCATTTACTGATGTCAAGTATTCATGTTATGTTAAAGACTTATCTTTCATGCAGTTCTTGTGATGTGTTGTTTTGATCCCGGTTTGATACCTTTTAGACACAAGCTATCTCTTGAATTGACTTTGCAGCATTGCCGATCTTCCCTCCAGAAACTGGGAAATATTGGAAGGTAGACCAACCTTGTGAATATAAATTGTAAAGAAAAAAGAAATCCCTAGAAAATAGGGAGTAGATAATTAGTTTCCCAAACGACGACACAAGTTGCTATTTTTTTACTTTCACCAAGTGTCTCTTTTTCCTTGATTTTAGGCATGCACATAATAAACCCTAACCAATCTAGATCTATATAATGGACACCCTTAGAGCTCATTTGTACATTCTATCTTAGAGATCTATTATTCCCAAGGAGATCAAGGAGCATTTGGTGGAGTTTGCAGTGCTTTTCCTGGTGAGTTTTTCTTTTGTCATATTTTGTTGCTTTTTTCTGTCATTTTTTGTCATCTCGCTTCTACGAGTGATGTTTTGATTGTTTCTTCTCATGGTTTCTAGTGTTTTAACTTATATTAGCTTGTACATGTGTTGGTTCAGTCTGTTGTTTGCCTTTTACAAGTGTCACATCAACTTCTTCTTTTTTCCCATTAGTGGTCGCCGTTTTGGCGACTCCCTATGCATGTTGACCTTCTGAACTTGATCTTCACTAAGCTACCTTTCCTTATCTAGATCTACACTCTAACTTTCACTATCACTCATATTTTCTACTTTCCCATCCTCTTTCGGGGTAGATCTTCCCTTCACTTGGCCATCAGTTTCCTTGATCAATTAGGCATTGCACAAGTCCAAGGGTCAAGCGTCGTGCTTGGCCTCTGAGAGTGTACAATGCGTACTCCCTTTCTTTCCCAACTGTTCATTGTGTAGTTCCAAGGCTCAAGCCTCATCCTTGGTAGCTATGACTGTGTAATGCACAATATTTCCCTTAGTTTTCCAAGGCTGAGAATGTGCATTGCGCAGTCTCAAGCCTCATGCTACTCCCTTGGCTACTGACAATGCACAATGTGCATTTCTTGAAGCCAGTCCCTTCCCCATGCTGAGGAATTACACAATTTTTCCCTTGATTCTTGTGGGTGTTGCCTTGATCTTGCTTTGTGAGTTATTGTTGAAGCTAATTCATGTTTTCCATGAGTGCATTTTCCTCCTATAGGTATTATAGTTGTTTAGAACTTTTCGTGATCAGCCATTGTTATCATGGCCCCCAAGATATTTGCCTCAAAGGACACTACAGAAAGCAGCACCTGGGAGGAAGTTGAGATTACTCTAGTAAATTTTCCATATTTCTCAGATACTCAATTGTTTATAGAAAAGGAGTCAGACATCACATGGCACAAAGTGAATGAGGCATTCTCAATAAGAAGTTTCAAAGTATATCTTAAAGACCGACACGTGTATATCAATGTCCATAGGTTAGAGTTATACAAGATTACAAGCAGGTACCCAACTTTCCCATGTGCAGACATTGTCAGCTACATAACATATCATACGAATTCCAAGACTATGATTCTTAGCAATGTTAGTGGACAAAGGCTTGCTTCTTCTTGCAGCAGATTACCATCTCATGTCTCACTTGTCAGCACTGAAATTGCTCATGGATTCTTACTTCTACATAGCCACCAACTACTTGAGCACAAAGGAGGTTTTCAAAGGTTGGGTGAAAGAGACAACAAAGTTTCGCCAAACACCCACCAACACCTACAAGATTAAATATCTCAGGAAGGATTACCAGTACTTGATAGTTCTATGCTGCAGTATATATGGTTAGCAGATTACTAAGGGCCGGTGGTTATCCACCACGGATCCTCTCTTCTTGAGAATCCATACATCCCTTATCAATGTATGGATGGCTGTCTCTTGGGCACATGTTGAAGTTCAACCTAGATGTGGAAAAGAGAGCACCTAATAATGCATCTTCAAAGAACAAGAACTACAGGATCACCCTTTTCATTATAGGTAGGGTGACAGAGGGATCATACAATTTGAGCCTTTTCATGCTTTTGCTGGAGGAGACCTTCCCTGAAAGTTGGGCATTATTTCTAAATCAGATTGTGAACACAGGAAATCCATTCAACTAGTCAGACTTGTTGGCTAAATAACTAAATATCCATGTAGCTAATGCCCATAATCTTCTTAAGGGAAAGCAAGCTAAATTCTACATGTCTGCCTACTTAATGGATGCAATCTGTGCTCACAGTTCATTTCCTGGCATGAATTGGACCTAGACACCAAGAAAGCATGATGTGCACATTTACTGTAAGCTACTTTCAGAGTGTATCCATAAAGGAGTAATGGAAAAGCTGACTGATCACTTCCTCAATCCATTTTACAGATTAATCTTTGAGGAAGAACCAACTTGCATGTCATGTGGCGCAATGGAAGCAGTGTTAGAAATAGGAGATTGGTTTGCCTCACCGATGACACGTTCCTTAGAGTGTTTGGCAGACAGAAGTCTCCACATATTATACCGAAGTATGCCACCAATAAGTTAGTTATGCAAGAAGGTTATTGCCATATTTCCACAGGGTTATCAACAATTTTGCACAAGAAGAAGAAAGCACCTTGGCCCTCTCTTCCTTTGCAAATCAAATTGTACAAAATCAAGAATTTGAAAGTTGTAGACATTGAAGGCAAGGATATATAGAAATTCACATTTTGTCATTTGGACTTCAATTCGTACGATCCTAGGAATGTTTTTAAAGACCATTGTGAAAGGATTCATTTTCAATGGCCAAGTGGGAAATTTCACAGGCACGAGGAGGAGGAGATGAAGAATTGTTATAAATCCTTTAAGTCTCATGAACCATTCAGATTTACAGGAACATCACATTTTACTTCATAGAAAGAAGTCACTCTAGAGGTAGTACCAGCAGAAAGGCACAACCTAGTGCGTGAAAAGGGAAAAATGAAAGTCTCACACAGTCCAGTGGAAGAGAAAAGCCGCAAGATGAGAGCAGATCTAATCATCTTGAAAGAAGCCATAGTAGCAGAAAAGAGGAGGAAATAGAGGAAGCAAGAGGAAGAGATGAAGCAAAGGGAAGAGCAAGAGCAGAGGATATTGGAAGAAGAAATGGAGAGACAATAACAAGAAGAAAGGTGGAGAAGAGAGGAAGAATAAAAAACATGGAAACAAACTGAGGAACAAGAGTAGAACTGACTACTAGGAGAGAAGAATGAATAATTGTAGAACAAGGAGCTTGCTCAAGAAATTGAGGAGCTGATTTTGATTCAAGACATGGAGGTGGAAACAAAGTTGTTGAACTAGGATGTTGATATGATGCTGAGCTATTAGCTTAGTGGGGCCTGACCCAGGTTCATAAGTGATTTAGCCAAGCAAATCCGGGTACTACTAGCCCTTTCAGCAATAGTCCATGGAGCACGGACTGAGGTCTCACCCGAAGTAGTATGGGAGGGTGCTAGAACCAGGTTTCTACACCCTAAGGATGTATGATATGAGGTGATTGGTACGTGGTCCAACCTTATCACTTACTGCGCTATGCGCACCTGTGGGCACCCCGCGCCCTGCAATACTATCTTTGTGCAGTTCTAGCCGTAGCGCGACCTGTGTTATTTACCCAAGTCTTCCTTAATTAGGCTATGTTAGTTGATTATTTAGATTATTTTCATATATAAGCATTCATACAAGTATTCATCAATTGCGCGCAGTAAATAAACGGAGTAAAAGTAATGTATAACATCAAAATACGGATTCAAGAACAGATGCATAGAGTAAACTTCTCTTTATTAACTTTCAATTCCAAGTACAGACTCGACTCCGCCTTGTGCACTAAGCTACAGGGGTCCGCGCACTTAGCTGCAGACTCTACTAGGCCTCTGCGCACTCAGCCGCAGAGCCTCTTCCTACTGCTATGACCCAGTACACTTTAGATTCCACTCTAACCTTGAACCATACCTTCGCTATTCTACCTTTAATTACCTCCCTTTACACTTAGAGCCTCACTCTATTTATACAATCCCATGGTCCGTGGACCATGGGTAGGCTGACATAATTTTACATAAAATTACAATATTTTAGAGCAGACAGCCCTATGACTCATCCTAGACTTCGTGCTCCATGCTCGTAATTCACGGAGTTTTACAACATCTTTGATCAAAATTTGGGCTTTGAGCCCCAATACTTGCTGTGTGGGGATTCCATGCCCAACAGGCTGCCAACACAATCATCGTGACTCGTCCCGAGTCACTCTATTGGTGCAGCGATCTTGGCACGGAGCCCCTCCAACTGTGCCTATATTGTGCGAAGGTCCACAGCGCATTGTTCTGTCGTCTGCTAGATCTACTCCATTCTTGCTTCTGAATTATCTGCGTCAGACTCGTGTCTCTTCTTTGCCACCAACTCCTGGTGCTTGTGTTTATAGTCTCGCACCCTTGTTCGGCTCCTTGGGTTGCGAAGACTATGCTTCGGTCGATTAGTTAGATAGTCGACCCACCCGTGTAGGGCTTCAGGCGACTATCGTTTACTTTTCCTGGGAAGGGTTCTCCATTAAGTTTGACTAACTAGACCGCGCCTCTATTTGTGACCTCTTTTACCACATATGGTCCCAACCAGTGCATTCTGAACTTTCCCGGAAATTTTTCAAACTTGCTATCATACAATAGCACTATGTCGTTTACCTTGAAGGTGCGCAACTTGATATGGCGGTCATGCCAGGATTTTTCACGCTGCTTTGTACCTGCTGGTGAAATCTGGCCAGAAATCGTTCTTCCTCGAGTTCTTCTAACTGCGCGAGCCTTTCCTCCAGAGCTTCGTGGTCCGTCATGCCTGTGAGCATTGCTATTCGCAGACTAGGTATGATGTATTCCATTGGCATGACTGCTTCCATACCATAGACCAACCGGAATGGTGTTTGTCCCGTCAATTTCTTACACGTTGTCCTGTACGCCCATAACACAGTGGGTACGCACAGGTCCCAGTCATCCTGCTGTACGTTACATACTTTGGTCAATGCAATATCCAGTATTTTATTGAATGCTTCTACTATTCCATTAGCCTGTGGGTGGTATGGTTTACTTTTTTGGTGATAAACCTAGAACTCTTCTGTGAGCGTGTTGATGGTTTCATTCAAGAAGTGTGTTCTGCGATCATTCATTAAGATTTTCAGGTAGCCAAATCATGTCAACATGTTTTCGAACAAAAAATTTGCAGTCGTGGCAGCCGTGCAGTCCTTGACCAATTGTGTTTCCACCGATCGTGTCAGGTACTTCGTCGCGGTGATGATGTAGTGCGCACCCGTCTTTCCCTGAGGTTTGATTGGGCCCACAAAGTCAATTGCCCATTTCTAAAATGGTTGTAGTGTCATTTGGGGATTTAGTGGCATCTCGTCCTTTCGTGATGGTTTTCTCGTCCTTTGACATATATTACAGGCCTTACAATGCAGTTTCAAATCCTAGTGTAGTGTCGGCCACCATAACCCTGCGTAAAGAATCTTTTGTGCGGTTGCTCATCCTGAATAGTGTCCTCCTGCAACACCCCCATGTGCTTCCGTGAGGATCTGACCTCGTTCAAATTCAGGTACATATCTTCGCAATATCTCATCGTTGCCCATCTTGTAGAGGTGCCCCGCGATGACAGAAAAGTTTGCCGCGCGCACCACCAATTCCTTCTTTTGTTGGATTGAGTACTCCTTCGGTGTAGTCTCCGTTGTTAGAAAATGGATTATATATTCAAAGCGTCCATCTGCAATGCATGTTGCAAAGAGCTGTGCATTAGGTAGTCCCTCCTCCAAATTTGTTGGTTCCTCGCCTGTCTCAATTCGTGACAAGTGGTCTAGTCCTACGTTTAAGCATCCTAGCTTGATTATGACCTCAAAATCATATTCTTAAAATAGTAAAAGCCATCTGCATATGCGCCCCACCAACATAGGCTTGTTCACCGAGTATTTGAATGCGGAATGGTCAATATACATCTTGAAATGTCCGCCAAGTAAATAGTGTCAGTATTTCTGGAGCACGTACACCATTGCTAACCCCTCGTGTTTAGTGGTAGAGTAGTTCTTTTCTGCTTTGGAAAATCTTCGACTTGCAAACGTGATCGGGTGATCCACACCCTTCGTGCCCTCTTTTGTGAGTATGGCTCCCAATGCGATACATGACGCATCAACATGTACATGAAATTCCATGTCCCATTTTGGGAAGACCAAAATTGGCGTGGAAGCTAGTTTCCCCTTTAGGACATCCAAACTCTTCATGCAATCATCATTCCAGTAATATGTCACATCTTTTTTCAATAGATTTTCCATCGACATGGTTATTTGGGCATAACTCTTGATAAACTTCCTATAGTAGCCAGTGTGCCCCAAAGTAGTGAGTAATTGTTTGACACTGCGTGGTGCTTCCAAATTTAGAATAACAAAAATCTTTGCAGGGTCCACCATCAGGCTTTGTTTGCAGGCCACATGGCCTAGTAGGTTTCCAAAGGGAATGAGGAAGGTGAACTTTTTAAGGTTCAGCGCAATCTGGTGTCAGCGGCAAGTATCTAGCATCAAACGTAGGCTCGCTACATGGTGCTTAACTAATCCAAAGATAGTCCAATCATCCAGATAGACCTCCATGAACTTGTGGATGTATTCTTTGAACTTCGCCACCACTATGCGCAAAGATATTGCTGGTGCGTTCTTCAGTCCAAACGGCATAATGGTGTACTAAAAGCAGCCCCATTCTATTGCGAAGGTTGTTTTTATCCTATCTTCCGGCGCGATCTTAATCTGATGGTACCTTGAGAAGCCATCTGTAAATGAGTAAGCTTCCTAACTGCCAACATTCTCCAATACTTCATTTGTGAATGGTGTCGGGAATGGATCATGAACACAGGCGTCATTGAGCTTCTTGAGGTCCATGCATATTCTTATTTCGCCTTTCTGTTTTTTCTCCTGCACTACCATAGGACTCACCCAATTGGATTCTTCCACTGGTTCAATAATTCTGGCTGTGAGCATTTTGTCTAATTTGTCGCAGAATTTTTCTTTATACTTTGGGTTCAAGCGGTAAGGCCGCTGCTTAACTGGCTTCACGTCCAGTTTCAAAGTGATCTTCATCATCCCTAAGTTGCTAATGATCCCTTTTAAGTCCGTGATTTTGGTCAGGAACAAGTCTTGGTATTCGCGAAGTAACTCAGTGACCTTATCTACTATAGCATCATCCCAATAGTCCCCAAGTGTTGCATACTTAAGCTCCGCTTATGTGCCAATGTTTACCTACTTTGTTTTTAGCGGCGTGATGATGTTGGGATCCTCAACTAATGGTCCTTGCACCTTGCGACATCCTTCGGTTTCTGGAATATTAATATTTCGGGGGTCATCATCATCCTCCTCCACCTGCATGTTATAACATTCTAGGGCACCGCTTAACTGGGTTTCCCATACTGGTTGAAGCATTTCCAATGCTCTTGTGATATCTTGAAGATGGCGGCTTTTATTGCTTGTAGTGCATCGTCAACAGTATCTGACCACCGGTCTTTAAATGTGAATGTTAACAAAAATCTCTCGCGCAAGACATCCCATTTGCCCATACCATGTCAGAGTTCTATCTCAGTATACCAGTTCATGGGTATGATGTCTAGGGTATGGTAGAATAAGTGTACCCATTCATGCTTTGGTTCTTCCTCATAGACCTTGGTCCATTTCGCGAGGTGCGTGCGTGGGTCATCTCGTCCATTGTATTTGTCTTCTAGCCATAGTTGCGGTTTCTCAAATCATAAGCGCATCATCCTTCTGAATCCGCACCAACCCTCAAAATTTCCTTGATGTGTACCCCACCATTGTGCGGGTGTTGTGCGCAGTGCCCACTTCAACGCATTGAACAACTGTTGTTTCGGTAATGTGCTTTCAAATTTGCTCAGGAATTCCTCCACCGCTGTCAATCCATCATATGTCAGTAACTTTGTTGCCTCTGTTGTCACGCAACGCAGTGATCAAACCATCATGTTTCAATTCAGCGTCATCACTTCGTGCAACCAATTCTGCCATAACTCTACTTCTTCGTCTGAATCTGAAGTGCAGGAGCTTTCCCGCTCCCACGATATCCTCCCATCTGCACTCGGATTCACCCAATCCTGGTCTCATGCAGTTATCTTGTAAATACAATTAAGATCATCGTCGCTATCATCGTTGCGCACTGGTTCAGTGCAGCACATTCCTTCAGCTGGGTCTAGTTAGACTAGTACTTGTAGTGACTTCTTGAAGTCTTCAGGTTGATGACTCTGTTCATATCAGTGGCCCAGTCTATTCCTAACAACGCGGGATAGGGATTTCCGTCATCGACAATCTCTATTACTTCAAAATCCGCCTGCGCGCTCGCGCCTTCGATATCAACTCTTACTCCTTGCAACCTTCCCATGGGCAAAATATTCTGTTGGTTCACCATTTGTAATTGAATAGGGGACCATTGTAATGTAGGCCTGCCCATGCGTTCCCATGTACATTCGCATCCAAACCCAGATCTAGGATTACCTGATCCATTTTGTATTCACCAATCTGTGTAGTCAACCTCATTTCCCTTCTAGTGCGCAATGTATGCTTCCCCAATTTCTGGACTATGCACGGTTCTCCCGACCCCGCGCATTTGGTGATCATTTCCTGTAGTCCTTTAACTGCCTTGCTGTCACACAAAAGTTTCATGCATGTCTCAAGAAAGGTAGTGAGCATTGAAGGATCCATTCTTGGCTCTGGTTGATCCTTACTATCTAAAATGGAGGCCTCCGCGAAGCTCTTCTTAGCTTCCATGAATGTCTCCTTTGCACGTTCCAAGTCGAACTCGGGTTCCTTTGCAGGAACCTTGCGAACCCACATAATTTCCTTTGGCTGCTTCGCCGTATCCTCTCCTGTGGTCATACTGCTTCTGAGCATCATGTTTACATTCGAGTCCTCTTCGAGCAGCTCAGTCCTCATCATTTGTATATTCTGAGGCGGGGGAGGCTGGAATAACCCTTTTTAATGCATCCTTGTGATCAACGTAGGAAAATCTATTGTTTCATGATCAAACTGATCACAATACGAACAGGTTATCCTCGTCGGGTTGGTACAATCGCAGGCATAGTGCCTTGGTCCTCTGCAATTGTAACAAATTAATTGTCCCTGACCCCTTCCTGGTCCCATTCCACCTCATCCTCGACCCCGCCTCTGAAATCCAGCGTGCACCATCCCTACATCTGGGTCGAGGGCTCGCATTTCGGTCTACATCCTATAGGCAGGGGTCCGATCCATCATTAGCTCATAATTGCGGCAAGTGCACTCATCGTGGCCTACCAACCTGCAAAAATTACAAAACAATTGCTGGGGTGTTTATGTATACTTTTGCAACAAATCACAATTATCCGTCGTGTGTTTCCCTCCTATCTGACGAATCACGCACCATAAAGCGGGTGCCACGCTCGGCCCTACCTGTGCCTCTGGTCTCAATGGCATTAGCCCTCCTCCTGCCAAGTAGTTCACAAACACTAGACAGTGATCCTTGTCATGGCCCTAGCCTTTTCATTTTATGCACCATACTTTCTCACGCACCTTTGGCTACAGTGCCCTATCCCGCTTCAAACTTTGCATTTCCAAACACATATTTTGTAGTTGCACGTGTATCTGTTGAAATCCCAACCCAGGGTCTTGTATCGGTGTCTCAAGTAATCTCATTGCCATTTCTAATGCTTCGGCCTGGGTGGAAAGTTTCTATTGTGACAGTGCCATCCTCAAGTGCGGTGTTAGAGATGCTACAAACCATGCACGATACTATCCATCTGTCAACGCCATATTGGCTTCGCGGATCATACTCTTTAGCCGTTGATCCAGATCCTAGGGATCCTCATCCGGGAGCATCATGATTTCTTTAAACCCGATGATTGATTGTGTTTCTGACTTTGGCCTACTAAATTCCTTGTTCAGTGCGTTCTGGATCTCTGCTATCCCTGTGTTTGGGTGGTTGTTAGAGTGCTTGATATACCATGTTAGTGTGCGATCCTGTAGTGTGCTCACCAATGTAGCCTTTTTAATATTGTCATCCATGACACCTTGTGCTTCCCATACTACTCTTACCATGAACCAAAATTGGTTTGGATCTTCAGTCCCTACCCCTCTGAATACTGGTAGTTTGATCGTGCTCGCCATACTGAACTCTGGAGGTGGTGGAGGTGGAGTGGGTGGAGATGGAGGTGAAGCGGGTGGCAGTGTGGGTGGGGGTCGTAACTGCGGAATGTGCTGCCTTATCAAATTGACCGTGCTTCTCAGAGAGACCTTAGCGAAATCTTCCTCGCTCTCTCATGAGGCTGAAATTTAGGGACTGTTTTCTAATTCTTCGCTACTTTTGTAGATCTTTCCGCTCCGCGTAGTCCCAAACATTAATGTATTCGCATGACCCTTTTTTCACACAATAGCATCTTAATCCAAGTATTCAAAGATTTAATATACTTACCTCATGGTCCTTTGAGAAAGCGTCGCTCTGCCTCGCTGTAGCTCATAGTCGTGTCTATCGCAAACTCAGTGATAAATCCCCCTATTATCCGGTCGAGCCAATGGTCCACAGCTCGCGTGATCTTATCTTCTGATGCTTCTAGTCTGCGCACTAATTCCGGAGTCCACACTATCGGTTGGTCGAGCCTACACCTTCCCTGGCTGTCAGCTAACCTTGCGATCCACTCATACAGCTCAGATGGAAAGGATGCAAAGAAAATCTCGTGGATTTCCGTATACACGTAGCGCTCCAACCACTTTTCCTTAGATACTTGTGGAGTTCTGTTTTCTTGTGTCGCGAACTCATGAATCTTCTTGTCCAACCACTCTTCAATTTCCTTCTTTGTTGGGTTCTAGTGGCACGACATTAGAAATCCCTTATGTAGATCCCGGTCCCGGTAATGGAACCATTTGTTGGCTTAGTGGGGCTTGACCTAGGTTCAAAAGTGATTTAGCCAAGCAAATCCAAGTACTATTGGCCCTTTCGACAATAGTCCGTGGAGAACGGACTGAGGTCTCACTCTAAGTAGTATGGGAGGGTGCTAGAACTAGGTTTCTGCACCCTGGGGATGTTTGATATGAGGTGATTGGTACGCGGTCCAACCTTCGCACTTACTGTGCTACGCGCACCAACGAGCACCCCGCGCCCTGCAATACTATCTTTGCGCAGTTCCAGACACAGCGCGACCCGTGTTATTTACCCAAGTCTTCCTTAATTAGGATCTGTTAGCTGATTACTTAGATTATTTTCATATATAAGCATTCATACAAGTATTCATCAATTGCGCGTAGTAAATAAACAGAGTAAAAGTAATGTATAACATCAAAATACGGATTCAAGAATAGATGCACAGAGTAAACTTCTCTTTGTTAACTTTCAATTCCAAGTATAGACCCGACTTCGACTTGCGCACTTAGCTACAGGGGTCTGCGCACTCAGCTGTAGACTCTACTAGGCCTCTGCGCACTTAGCTGCAGATCCTCTTCCTACTGCTATGACCCAGTACACTTTAGATTCCACTCTAACCTTGAACCATGCCTTCGCTATTCTATCTTTCATTACCTCCCTTTACACTTAGAGCCTCGCTCTATTTATACAATCCCATGGTCCGTGGACCATGGGTAGGCCGACACAACTTTACATTAAATTACAATATTTTAGGGTGGACAACCCTATGACTCATCCTAGACTTCATGCTCCGCGCCCCCATTTTGCGGATTTTTACAACATCTTTGACCAAAATTTGGGCTTTGAGCCCCAAAACCTACCATGGGGGGATTCCATGCCCAGCACGAGCACTCAAAAAATCATCATTCAGTCTCCCCCTCATCCGATAGCAGAGCAAGCTCAAGCGAGGAAGGGGAAATTGTTCCTCTTGATGAGGGTCTGGCCATGGACACATACAATCTGACTTATGATGAGCTTTAGAAGAAGATTATACAAGCAAGGAAGAAACATTTTATAAACAATCTCACATCTCTTGCTTTCATGAGAGAAAGGGTGATTGTGATAGACACTAGAAGGAATCTAAGTGCCATCGCTGAAGCCAACTTGGCCTTCACATGTTCTACCAAGTCAAACATGGAGTATCTGATGGCCAAGAACAAATAGTTGGAAAAGGACTTACAGGCTATGAGGCAAGAATTTGAATAGCTATGAGGAAAGGTCTAGAATGCAACTCTCACACAAGTATATTTGGAATAACTTAAGGCATCCATACTTGGTAAAGTATCGACATTGGGAGAAACCATGTGGAGCCTTTATGAGGAGCTTGTAACCATGCATAGAGAAGTTGTCCACTTGCATGACATGCAACAAAATTGTAAGGATAATGCTAAAGCCCTCAAGGTTTCCCATACAACCATCGTTGTCGTGCATGAGTGGAGAATGCAATACAAAGGGGAACTTTCTGAATTGGCAAAGAAAACAAGGAAATAGGAAGAGTTGGAGAAAACACAAGTGTGGATGATCATTCAGAGTAACAAACAACTTGCCTCATTCATCGGCAATATTTAGGCCTCATATGCACAATTGTACAACATTGTGGATTTCATGGTGAAATCACATAGGATCCCATCAGTTGGCTCACTCACTGAAGAGAAACGTAGGAATCAGTTCATGCAAGAGGTCGAATAACACTTGGCCAACTCAGACATATCACTACCAAAGAATATATTGAAGTGAATAGGAAGAATACACAAAAGTACATTGGTGGCCCTGTCAAGATCAATACCTCTTGCTAAATAAGGAAACTCAAACTGGTTCCAAATCAGTGTATTTGGATGCCATGGAGGCTAGAGTTCGCTTCCACCCTGATCCCATCACACAGTTTGGGGAAGTCATTGCGTAGTACAAAGCTTGGCACCGTCAAGTGACTGAGAACCTACAAGTCGAAATTGCTGAGCTAGAGTTTCCTCAAACTCAACCTTAACTTGTTTTGTCTTAGTATGCTGTTTAGTTGGTTTTACCCATTTTTGTCCTATATGTGTACAAGTATATTGTAATATTATTTTGTAATTAGTTTGTAAGTGAAATTCCAAGCGCCAATTGTGGAATGTGAAGAGTCATGAGGGAAGTTCAAGAGTCACAAAAGAAAGATGAATAGTCACCCATTTTATTATAAATATGTCCTCATAATTCATATAAAGGGCTTTTGGGAGCCAAGATTTTGGCTAGGCTTTTAGCTTAGGATCAAGAGCTTCGGAATTTTTTTGAGAGCCTTGGCTTCTCCGTAGCATAGAGGGAGTATCTTTCTTTGGAGGAGTAGGTGTAGACTTCATGTTCCACTATTGGGAATAGTAGTTCATCAATGGTATATGTATGCTTGGAACTTTCACTTTAGTAAAAGCTCCGAGCCGACACGTTTTCATGCACATGTTGTGAATATAGTAGGACCATTCTTGTTATGTTTGCAATATATTTTGTTTCACTTATGCTAATGATTATAAACTATTTCGTTTGCATTAGTATGCATCTTGTTAAATGTGTGTTGTTGTTTATTTCTGTCATGGTTAACTTGTGAACTATTTTACAAGCTAACTCGTGATGTATTTTATGCTCATGTGTTCCCTTCAAGTTGCGTACTTTTATAGGCTTCTAAGGGGCTCACTCATTTTCCCCTTATTGTGTTAGAACCTTTCATACATCACACTTGACCTTACGCAGAGTCACATAGTTATTTCCCTAAAGTCACGAGTACACCACTCTATGCATTATTGCAGCTAAGCACATCATTAAAACACATTGCTTTGGCAATTGGGTCATATTCCGGATGGGGCTCCTACTCCAAATGGTGTGAGGTCTAATTGGGACTTCATGTCGGGGAGACCTCTTGAATGTTGGCCGATCCAGCACCATCAACACACGTATACCATGCAAAATCAAAACACATTGAGACTCACTATCATTTTGTCAAGGAAAAGATGCAGTCTAAGGAAATTGATTTAGTTTATTGTAATACCAATGAAAATGTGGTTGACATATTTACAAATCCTCTTGGAAAGGAAAAATTTGAAATATGTAGGAATCAATTAGGTGTGATAGAGAACATATTTCTCCATTAAGGAGTATCAAAATAATGGAAAATTCCAGATTCTTCTATTAAAAGAAATTGTTATGTTTCATTAGAATTTTGTTAGGACCGATTGTCCTAATTAGTATTTGTTAGTTTCCAGATCCTATATTCCATCATTCTATTCAACTATATTGTAATTCTATATATATGCCTGATTACTGGCTTGGTGAATGTAAGAGTGAGTATGAGAGTTGTCTCACTTGAAGATTACAATTCATCTTCTAATAATTTTCTTCTGTAATTTCTGTCTAAAATAATCTATAATGATAAACATAATACATTGAATTATAATATGCGTAATAATACAATATAGAACCACCATACCACCACCTATTCAATATGCATATTGGTGCATATTATGCCTAACATTTTTATTGAGACTTTTGCATTCTTTGAGAATTATAAAAATGATAAAAAAAATTAAAGAATAAAAAATTAACACTATAAAATTATAGATAAACTAATATAACTATAAAATAAAGACTTTATAAATTTATCTAACAATAACCCAAAAAAAAAAAAAAAACAAAAATTAATGCCATAAAATTATAAAGAAAATAATATATCTAAAATTAACAACTTTAAAATTTTATTTAATAATAAAATGAAAAGATTTTATTGTTATAAATTTTATATATAATTTAAACCCATAAATATAAACTTCGAACGCTAACCCTACTAAATTTGCTTAATTTTATATATCTAGTTATACAAAACATTATATTAATAAAAAATGCTGCTATTAAAGTCTCAGGAAAATAAAGAGATATCATAATTAACATTTTTTCTTTATTGAGTTTAAAGGCTTATTTTATAACCGGGAAATAGTGTAATTTTCTTCGTGCTTAATTTGGAGTTGATACATGTTTCTTTTAAAATTAAAAAAATATATTTTTTAAATAACAAAAAAGTCGCATATAATAAAAAAACAAAAATGAATATACATGTTTGGTTTGTTTAATTAAAAGTATTATAAAGCACCAATAATCTCATCACTCTCAATCATAAATAAAATATTTCACGTTGGATATAAGAAAAGAACAAAAAAAAATATACTTATTTGGTTTGTTTAATTAAAAGTGTTATAAAACATCAATAATCTCGCTTTCAATGGTGGCCATACTAAGGAGAAGTGTTAAAAATATTTCTCTCACTCTCAACCATAAATAAAATATTTAGATGTCTATATAAAACAATATAATCTTATATCAACTTTATAGAGAAACAAAATAGTTTAAAAAAAACAAAGAAACAAAGAAACATATATACATTATATAAAGCAATTGAAAAATATATATTTTTAAAATTGACACGTGTCCCTTGAAAAAAATACTTTAAATAAAAAAAATGTCAGCGATAATAAAACCATAAATGGTATACATATTTGGGTAGTTTTAATTAAAAGCATTATAAAACATCAATCCATACAAATCATGGATTTATCAAGCGCTAAAAAAGATTAAATCTCTTAACGTGTAAGTCTTTTTTTTAAATTTGCACTCTAAAAGAGGTTTGTACCTCAAAAGATTTGATCCCTCAAATCTTACTGGATATATGATTAAGATAAATTTATACTGATTTAAGTGACAAATCTCTTATTTTAATTACAATTATACCCAAAGCTTAAAAAATCTCTGAAATTCAAACATAAACAATGATTTATATAAGGCTTAAAAACATCTAAACCCAAATATAGACAATGATAGGAAGTGTCCATCCTTCTCCATATAGAACTAACGATTGAAAGATAGGCGCACCCTTAAAGAGACAACCTAGTGCTAGACAAAACACTAATATATGTAATTTATAGTAAGAATAGTGGGGTATTTTGTGTGAGTTAGTTTAACCCTTATCTTACGAATACTATTTGCATTTTTACGAATACTATTTGCATTTTTACATGTTTTAAGTTATGCATAATTTAATTAATTAATTTATTATTATTATTATTTTTTTTAAATACCGAGAAATAACTCAATATTTATAAAAATTATTTATTTATTAATTTTAAATTTCATTTTTTTGTAAGTTCATTTTTTTTTATTGATAGCAAAAAATATTACATAAGATATTATAGTTGGAGCTTTTCATTTCATCATCCGATCTCAAGGATTATAACTCCACTAGTAATACCATACCCATAGAGTAAACTACTATTAACAAGCTCTACAAAAAGTAACTATTTGACAACATATCGAGATGACTGTGGTCTGTAGACATACAAAAACCAGATTACTATGGTCTGTAAACATACAAAAAACTAGAGTAAAGATAACATAGGACATAAGTTGGAAACTCTTACAAAAATAGAAAGATAAATTAAGATCACTAGACAAGGTAAATTCCTTCCAACTTCAAGAACTAAAACCACTTGCTTGGTGGACATTTTAGTCTAGAATGATGACTGGCAAATGCAGAGAAGAATTCGCATGGGTGGTGTTCATAGGTAGATCACAGTTTGCATGAATAGTATTGAGTGGTGAAGCGTTCATGACTGTTTCCCCTTCGTGATGATTATTTGAGTCAGTGTCTGATTCTGAAACCACAAAACGTTCCTCATGACTCAGTTTTACCACTATATCATCAAGATTATATCTGATATCCCGCAATATTCTCTTAATCTCCTCTTAGCCAACAAAGAGTTTGTAGTTATCAACTTGCTTTTCATGGATGACCATCCTGAGCAGCATCTCCATTTGACGATGCTAGGTGATGGAATGAAGAAAATAAAGTCTTCTCCGAAAATTTCTTGGGTCCGACACCCATTTGAAATCGTTTCCACCTTTCAATGAATAAGAGAAATATTTGCGATCTCTAAATTCTTTAGCTTCCAAATTTAAAATTTCCTTTCTGACCTCAAGAGGGGCAACATCAAAATAATTTGCAACTTATTCCCACCCAAAAAAACCCCTGTGTCTTGAGGAAGATGCCCCAGGAGCACCACACCACTGGGTGGATAATCTTTGGTGTGGAGCCATATAGTACCTAAAAACAAACTGCTTGACAATGAACATAGAGAAATAAACAACAACCTAACAACTGACCTGCCAATAGTGCAATCCCACAAGGATTCGAAAGGAAAACTTAATTTTAAAACAAGAGGAATGTTTAGGGAAGCAGAAGAGGATTAATTGATACCCGTCACAAACCCAAGCTACCCAAATCCCCTAAATATTTTTGAAACCAGAGTGACCAAAATTTACACAACTTGCAAAACCAAAGATTAAGAAATACCATAACAAGTTTTAGAACTAAATGGAGAAGGTGCTGAGGTACCAAACCCCACATGTGAGCACTAAAAAACTAAATGAAATCCTGGTGGGGTCATAGGTTGGGATATATGTCGAGGGTAAGACTGCGACCAATTCGAAGGACAAACCAGTCCTCAAGTTGTGTAAAAAAAGGACAAAAAACATTGACTCTTTAGAAGAGAAAGAAAACGACCTTCAATAGTCTTGAAGTTCTAACTGTAAATGACCACAAAACTCTTTGAAACCCAATAATGATAATGACAATGACTTGACCCTAGTATGACCAATTGAGGGTATATGAGTGGAAACTAACCTTCAAACGCTCTTACTCGCATATCATGTAGACCACTTGTATAGAGACACATGAGGCTCCAGGCGACAAACAATGATGACAATGACAAAATGACCATCTTTCCGCCACCCTAAGAGCATTGTAAAGCCTATATAATACATTGCAGATGTGATGAGACAAGTATGATGAATGAGGTGAGCACCATACAAACTGCACGACAAGGGCCAAGTGTATAGGTTGAACTAGAGCTCAACCATCCCAAGGCAATGTCACATGATGAGCTCATAAATGAGTTTTACCCGCATGTGAGAGAGTTCCCTTCTTGCAACTAATCCACCATGGAAAGAGCATGCCATATAGAAGTAGACAGAAGGAATGACCTTACTCATGATCCTGTAGCATAAAACCACCAATTCTTAGCTGCAAAAAATTAATTTAAGAGGACCGAGGTAGGTGACTCGAAGTACATGGAGTGTGGAGAAGCGACGCGCATTCAATGCAAGGCCAAGTGTAGAGTCTGGCTCTGACACGAAGGGCCGCCAATCCTTTGCCCATATAAAAAAACACATGCAAATTATAATGCTGATCCAAAAAATGGAGTTATGAGAGAGGTTGTCACCATATTTGACACCGCCGTTTCTAATTCTCCTGCCGAAAATCTGTTGCCGTATTATCACCCCCATTTGGGACGTAGGCCTTGGAAGCTAATTTATCTTGTTCTACCCAATGCTTTACTTCTTGGAGACCATCCCTTTGTTCCATCTCCAACCATGATTCATCAATAGAGATGTGTCTCTCTGAACTACCCCAATTCGCCAACTAGTCTACCACCTTATTCCATTCTCGCTACGTGTGGATGGGGATTATGTAGTCAAATATTGTTATCAGATCGCTAATATTGCTAACCATCGCCATTAGATGCCAAGTTTGGATGATTTTATTTGACGGGTGATCAAGTAACAATTTACTGATACAAGAGATTACTAATTGAGAATCTCCTGGACCTGAAGTAATATGAAGCCTTCTCTAACAGTAATTTGGAGCCCTCTTTCAAGTTCCATAAATTCCACAATATCATTTGTGGTTGTCCCACAAGAGGATGTGAAAACATGTATGGGACTAGAGTTCACATCCCCAAATATTCCTCCAAAACCTGCTTTACCTAGATTTCCCTTTGAAGCTTCGTCAAAGCTTAAGTTGATGAAAGATTTTGGGGGTGGGACAAACAAGATTGCATTGGAAAATATACTCCTTACAACCTGGGAAGAATCATTGACCCCCTAATTGGCTTGGAGGTTTAGTTCCTTTAAAATGAGCGTCTCAGTCTCATAAGGTTGACAATCCTGAGTAGCCAGAGGGACACCAACACGATTTCTTTAATGTTCTTGAGAATAATTTCTTGTAGGATCGACATAGTCCTTTGTCTTCCTTCAAATATTCTTAGGTTCCTTTCTTTCCACAGATTCCAAAGCATAAAACCTAGAGCTAGGTGCAAATATTTTGAGACCATTGGGTGTTTGATCTTTCACGCGAACCAATCTTCTAACCATGTTCTAATTATTGTGGTGTTTAGGAAAGCACACCTGAATAATTATTGAACAAAATCCCATAGTTTATGGGAAAAAAGACACACAAGTAATAGGTGCTATGCAAACTCATCTTCTTGAGAAAAAAACAAACAAATCGATGGACCCTCAAAGCCTTTCCTTCGGAACTAATCCCATGTTAACAAACACCCCCAAGCTATCAACCATAAGAAGGTCATGATTTTGGGCCAACCATAATCCGTCCATAGATAGTTCCACAGTTTTAACTCCTCTTGTGAGTGAGCTTCTTTTAACGTGAAATTGCTAAAGACATGTGTAATGTTTAAAAAAAAAAAAAAATGTGTCGGGTTATATTAACAAACTCAATTTTGAAAATGATATATTTACAATTTAGAAAGAGATTGATTAGCTTATTCACCGAATAACAAAGAAAATTAGGTGAAGGAAGTGAATGATTCAATTGGGCATATCCTGTAATATGTGTAGCATTTCTTTAAAAAAAATTAAATAAAAAAATGTGTCGGGTTATATTAACAAACTCAATTTTGAAAGCAATATATATACAATTTAAAAAGAGATCAATTAGCTTATTCATAAATTACCAAAGAAAATTAGGTGAAGGAAGGGGAGGATTTAATTGGGCATATCCGGTAATAATAACCATAACCAGGTAAATTTCAGGTTTTCAGTTGTAGTAAGGTAAAGTCAATATAATGGAATGTGCTCAAAAAAATTAATAAGAGTGAGGGGAAATATTGAGTAGAATGTAAGATTTAGGGTGGGGTGTGACCTGAAATATTAGGTAAAATTTACTAATATTACATTTTAATTAGTATTTCTCCCCACCCCTGGCCACTATTTATTGGGGGGGGGTGGTTATAAATATTGGGTAACATATAATATTGTAATATTATATTTTATGTAATCAATATATTTGTAACAATTAATATAGATGTGTTTTATCTATAAATTTAATTAATAAGTGGATAAAAACTTAATATTTACAATATGACAAGATTTTTAATCATGAATATTTACCATCGATATTATTAACTTCTAAGTAGGTTTTCTTACAATACCATGGGCCTATACCCACAAGAGAGATATAGAGGGAGAGGAGGGAAGAAATTTATAATACCATGGGCTACTACCATGGTTTATCAATACCATGGGCCATGATGCCATCTAGACTTTGGATTATTATTTTATGGATCTAGGATTTTAATTGCTACAATACCATGGGCCAATACCATGGCCTATCAATACCACATGCCCAAAAACAATAGCCTATTTCAAAATAAAAATATTTTACAAATATTTTATTTTAATTTAATTTTATAACATTTTTTAATTAAATCTAAGAGAAAAAATGTTATAATTACTTATGAGGTATATCTAAACCCTCCATCCTCACGACTACTAACAATATTTTCACAGAGATTAAATGGAGGTTTAAATAAATTAAAAAATCAGAATAATTTTATATATACATATGTGAAATTTATATAATATAAATAATATTGTAAAGAACTAGGATAGATGCATCTTAACGAAGGATCCAAGTGATAGAACATGACATTTCTGCTCCGGCAGCGTTGGCTCATACTTTACTGTTCGTATACATCACATCTCGTTCACATCTTTCTATTTAGCTTTACACAGTGTTATCATAATGAATATTTCTATACAGTTTAATTCGCAGTCATACACGAGTTTGTATAATGATGTTGCTTACTTGCAAGCACCGAGTCTGTGCTAGATTACTGTAGTTAACTAGCTTATTTCTTCCAGTATTTCTAGACCCTTCCCTCCAGGTTTGTGTTCTTTAAGGTTTTCTATCCGGTTGATACTCAGGTTTCCTTACTTGTTAATTGACACAGTCTCCCAAACTACCCCAACAGCTCTCAGATTGTCTCTATTCTGAGCGCAAAATAACTAGGTAACCCTTAAATAAATACAGTTTACAGTGGCCGCTACAGTTACACTTTTCATTCACAACAGTTTAAAGACTGTAAGCATTACCTAGTTACCCATCAACTACCAAGGATAACGAGTGCGAACTAACGCAAAAAGGAGACATTCCAAACAAGAGATGGAATGAAAGAAAAGGAAACAGAATTGCTGGAAATAACAAAGGCAGCCGTGGAAATGGCGGTAAAGTATTTCTGAAATTTTTCCCAGGTTATGCTTTGCTCACTTACTCCCTTCACAATTTTAATCTCTTCCCACCACAAGGTGGCTTTGCCCTGCAACTGGAAAATGGCCAGCCGCGCCTTCAGATTTTGGTCATATTCGTAAAGTTGAAAATATTTGTTAATATTAATCAACCAGGCTTCTGCTGCTTCTTCCTGCTCTCCATCGAAAAGTGGAGGTTTGATTTTTCGGAATTCTCCCTGTAATTCCACTTTCTGTCTCTTGGAGGTTTGCTGCTCTTGCACATTATCAGAATGGTCTTCCTGTTCTTCTGAAAGCTCAGGTGCGTAATCCCGTTCCTCAGTGCCCCTTTGCTGTTCTGCACTGGGGTTGGCTAAGGGTGGATTTTGTTTATCTGACAAGCTTTTCAGTATTCTTTCTTGTTCCATTGTTAATCGCGCATTGTCCTCTCGCAGACGCGCCATCTCACCTTTCAGCTCCTGGACAGTTTGCAGTATCGCCAGATTGGTACTGCGTGTCTCGGCACCAAGCTGTACCCACAACTCAGCATTTTCTTGAGGGATGCCGCCAGCTCCCGGCATTTCCTCCATCTTGCTATTAGCTGCTAGCAGGTCGCTGTCTCTGTATGGTTCTCCTAATTGGTACACAAGAAAGGCAATTAGCTGCATTGTTTTGGCCTCGATACTTTGGACCTTTCCAGATCTTGGCTAGAGTGGGGCCAGTGGCCTACCAACTTGCCATGCCAAGTCACATTAGGATTCATAATGTGTTCCACGTGTCTGTCCTAAAGAAATATGTATATGATTCTAAACATGTCATTCGATGGCAAGATGTGCGGGTAAGAATTAATCCGGTTGTTTGATTAAGCAGCCTTATTTTTTTAAGGAACTGATTAAAGGTATTGGTGGTTTGCAGGTCGAACCGGAAGGCGAGGTCCTGGTCGAACCACAGAGCATTCTCGACCGGAGAGAAGTGCGGCTGCGGAAACGGGTTATTACCCAAGTTAGAGTGTTGTGGCAGCACTATGGGCCTGAGGAGGCTACATGGGAAGACGAGGAACTCATTAGAAAAACTTATCCACATTTATTTAATGAGAGTAGACATCGGGACGATGTCCAATCTTAGGGGGGGAAGATGTAATGACCCTGGTAACTTGTAAATCTGGATAATTACTGTGGTAAAAAGTGTTGAGTGGTTACTCATGACTTGGAATGACATTATTAATAAAGAAAGTTAATATTTAAATTATTTTTAAATTACATGGATATGTTCTTGAAAATGCTGGCAGCCTCCTGAAGGAGGATTTCTATTTTTAGTTAATCAGTTATAAAACTGATGCAACTGCTTCTCACCCAGGGGAAAAGTCCTGGGAAGGAAAAGTCTCTAGGTTGTTGAGGAACAAGCAGAGAGAAGAATTCCAAGAGAGCGGAGCGAGGAAAAGAGGTTAAGTCTGGTGATGACCAGATAACCTAGCACAGTGGTGCAAGGGTCTTGTTGAGGGCTGCAGGCCTGCAAGACGGCTCGGGGGGAGAATCCAACAACAGTGGATCTCAAGGTTGGGAGGATAAGAGCAAAAACATTGCAGGTGACTTCTGTGAATAAGAACATCAGTAGCGGGATTAACCAGGTACGCATCTTCTAATCCAATTATTGATTAGGAATAAGTATTAAGGTGTACAAAAGATTCATAAAGAACAAGTACAGGTATTCGAAGAAATATTGCATGTGAAACCCTCAATGGGTAAACCATAGTAAGCCGTATGACAACGAATCACAAAAACTATGTAGTCATGGATTAGATAGAAAACGAACAACAGCGAGGCACGATACATATAAACCTCATTTACACCGGCAATGCAAGAACGAAATGATATTTAGCCTCTATTGATAGAATATGTGAATAGAAATTGTATTTATTAAGAAACTATGGAAACACCCCTGTAGCCGTGAGAGGTCCTGACAGGGTAAAATGCGGAAGCTGCAAGTAATACAACTATTAAATAACAGAACTACATATAACATTACATCTCTGTCAACGGCTCAGAAGAGCGTTCAGATATACAAACATTAACAGTCGAACTTGAGACCCTAACTGTTCAATACATAGATACATAAATGAAGGGCGTAACGCCATAACCCTAAGGTCTCATGCGGATCAAACAGGCATAAAGAGACCGCCTGCTAAGCGCACAAGAGGTTGGACATGGTGTTGGACCTGAGACATTAGGCATAAAACACAAGCCCTGTCTCAGCCAGAGTCATCGCACATCAACACAGTAAAACCGTAACAAAGATAAAGTATATAGTAGAGTGAGCTTACCTGTAAATGCGCGTTATCCAAACCCTCCGGCACGCTGTGGAGACCATCCATGGACAGCATCTGACCTGTGTACATCCGTCTGTCAACAAAGACCACAGTCAGGGTATGACGAGGGTTCCAAGCTTATATACAAAACTGACTGGTTAGCTATGAAACTTAAACATCAAATAGTCAGTGGAGTGAACCTTTACCTGGCAGGAGGATGCAAACCGGAGGAGTTGCAGAGGAACTTGACGAAGGAGTGGAGGAGCTCAGCTGCTGCAATGGGCGCAAATGAACCCAGTCCGATGATCCCGGTGGTTAAATATGGATCGACAAACCCTAAACAAAGCTGAGCCGTCCGATGATAAGGAGGGATCACCATCGTTGATGTTGGCGGGATGGATTGGCGCAAACCCCAGAGCAGGTCAACCCTCCACGAGACACGTGACAGCACGTGAAGATGAGCCATCTGGCCATGGAGAGGGGTGAGTTGGCTCCTTCGTATTCCATGTGGCGCTTCACATTTATATCACAGAGGTATGACAGCTCATGGCCCACAAACAAACGTATATTGCATCAAACCTTAGTAAAGCGGAAAAAAAATCCATAATTGATGGGTATGATAAATATTAAGGTCTTAAACATAGATTGCCCACCTTGGGTTTGAATCCAGATGTTAAATCAATTGCCATGTATATACCTGTAGATACTGCGTGAAGGTCTGGCGGGAATTCCCACATGGGTAAACATATAATTACGGGGTGTGGTCATAGGTGAGCCCACCATATAATTTTTTATTTATTTATTAATTATGTTAAGACAATGAGGTCGTGACAATGTGGTATCAGAGCCAAAGGTTGCAATACTGGTGCCTTTGGGAATTGGTAAGCGGAAAGGATATTGAAGTACGCCATTCGTAGGCATTAACTCGGGTATGAGTTTAATCATTCGCATAAACCCTCATTCGGGTCTGTCAATACGCCTTGATTTGTTATAAACCCTCTTTAACTGTACACTGCTATTTTACGATACTGTTTCCATAATGATGTTCCACTACACAGTATTACATCTGTATGTTGTTTCATGCTTATACAGCATTATGTTTATGCCATGTCGCTTGATATATATATATATATACAGCATTTCGATTCGGCCATTTCGTTTAATTTATACAGTGCTGTTTAATAATTGCTCTACACAGCTTAGTTCGCACTCATTATCATTGGCATGCATAAAGGTATTGCTTCCATGCAAGCACTAGTTCTGTGGTGTTCCTGTTAAGGGGGGGAGTATGTAATATACCTATTGTGATTAACCCCACGTAAAGTAATTTTAAATTACCAATCAGTTAATCAAACCTGCGTAAAAGTAATTTTAAATTACATATCAGTTACAACTAATTCTTAGCATTGGTTAAATGGATCAGCGAGCACCCTAACAGGAGGAGTGTGCTGTGAAGACAGAGAGAGAGAGAGAACTGAAGAAAGAAAAAGAGAAAGAATAGAAGGGTTAAGTCTGGTGAGGACCAGATAACCCTAGCACATCTGTGCAATAGACCTGTTGAGGGCTGTAGGCCTGCAGGACTGCTCGGGGGGAGAACCCAACATAGCGTTGGATCTCATGGCTGGGAGGATAAGAGCAAAAACATTGCAGGTGACTTCTGCAAGTAAGGACATCGATAGCGGGAAAAACCAGGTATGCATTCTCTGATCTAGTTAATGAATGAAGAAAAGGTATAGAAGAAGACAGACAGGACACAGAACTTGTATTATTTGTCTTTAGTTACTGTAGTATGGTAACTAGATTAATGTATACAGTTCCTGAAATGTTTGTACATGTTAATGTGTGACTGTGGTCACCCCTGGACACTGTATTAAGAACTTAGGGTTGTACAGTCTTATTACGCTCAGAACAGAGTCAGTTCTTAGAGCTGTTGAGGAGGTATGGAAGCTGTATCAAATATCAGTGAGGTAAAACCAGAGAACAGAAGTAAAAACAGAACCAAGAAAAAGGTCTAGAAATGCTGGGTAGGAAACCGAGTTATACAAATACCGTTAACTAGCACAGAACTAGTGCTTGCATGGAAGCAATACCTTTATGCATGCCAATGATAACGAGTGCGAACTAAGCTGTGTAGAGCAATTATTAAACAACACTGTATAAATTAAACGAAATGGCCGAATCGAAATGCTGTATATATATATATATCAAGCGACATGGCATAAACATAATGCTGTATAAGCATGAAACAACATACAGATGTAATACTGTGTAGTGGAACATCATTATGGAAACAGTATCGTAAAATAGCAGTGTACAGTTAAAGAGGGTTTATAACAAATCAAGGCGTATTGACAGACCCGAATGAGGGTTTATAATAAGACAAGTTGTATTAACAGACCCGAGTAGGGTTTATAATCCTAAGTAACGGACCTGGTAGTAGCTACGCTTAGCGAAACCGGGAACCAAATACATCATTACAAGATAAGTCAACAATATCAAAATATGACCTGCATATTAAACATATAGTAACCTGACATTCAAGGTCATTGTAATGACTGTTCGCGGAAGAGGTAGACGCTACGCTCATAAACTGAGCGCAGGATTACCTCAGTATCGCTTTGAAAATACATATGAAATGAAAACTGTTCTGCACGAATCGAATACATGTGAAAACCTCGAGATTATCCTGTATTAATATGCACTGAAGTAAACCCCTAAAGTTCTACGAAATCTATTAAATAAACAGGAATATGAGCATACAGTAGAACACCCAGAACATAAGTCTTTCCATATGAACTGACTATGTAAGAGCAAAATAACCATTTGAAATTATTGTTAGAATCTGAGAATCGGAAGCAAACATTCATTAAAAAACTGCAAAACATTATCATAGCCGTGAGAAGTCTGGCATAGAAAACGGTGGTAAACCACAGAATGATGAAACCAATACATAGTCATTTAGCTTCACAGATTCGTTAATTGCTCGTGTGAGCTTCCAAAATATACATTCGGTGACTTCTTAAAGCCTGAGGACCAAGTCCAAATCAAATATACAGAAATATAGTAAATGGCGTGGAAGCCACAAGTAATACCTATCTAAACCCTAAGGGCTCACGTGAGACAGGCCGGCATGGAGAGGTCGCCTGTATAAGCGTAACCAGGGTTTGAGACAAATTAATCGGACCTGAGACAGGTAAGCAAACCATAAACTATGTCTCAGCTAGAAGTCATTGCATACAGTATATCAATAAGCTATTAACCAAGGAAAAGCCAGTACAGGCATACCTGTAAATTTCACTAAACGCCCAAATCCTTCTGCACGCGGTAGGAGAAGCTGTGGATGGCCTGTGCATAACCCTCATGAGGGGCATTCGGCCACAGTCAGATTATGGATTACAAGGAAAGCAAAAAACATATCTGAGAGCTAACTGTAACACGAATATAGATTGACAATAGAATTATCCTTACCCGAGCTGCGAGATAGGCACCGGAGTGGTTGCAGAGAAGTCTGTAGAAGTGGCGTGAGAGCTCGGCTGCTGCGGAGGGTTGCAAATGAACCCAGTCCGATGAACCCGGTGAATAAATATTGAATGCCAAACCCTAGATTAACCGGAGCCGTTCGATGAGGTTGATAGATCTCCATCGTAGATTTAGGCGGGAGGTCATGGCGCGAAACCCAGTGTGGGTCAGCCCACCGCAAGTCACATGCCATCACGTGAATTGGAGCCATCTGGTCACGGAAGAAGGTGAGCTGGGTTACCACTCGCTCACCACCTGGCTCTTAACATCTACGTCAAGCCGGATATGACAGCACAGTACTCCAGTGCATTAAATTCCATCCTCAAGCATTCGTAAGGCGTAAGACCATGTTCAAAGGTCCTGAGTAATGACAAGGTGTTATATATGTTTATTGACATGCGTATTAGCTGGGTTGGGCCAGTGAGAGCATATATATATATATAGGTAAATGGGGAAAGAGATCTGGCGGATATTAAAGATAATGGTCAATTTACTTAGTTAGAGTGAGAGGATTGATGAATTGACCCACCTTATCAGAGAAAGAAAACTAATTAACAATGATAGAGGAAAGATAGTGTGTGATTTTTTAATTTTTTTTATTAATTTAGATTATTTTTTATTAATTTAGATACTTTCTTAAATACAATACAATGGGATCAGATTTAAGAAATAGAGTGAGATGGAAGGGGGAATAGAGTGTGGGAGAGAGATGTTGGCTTGTTGGGGCCTGACCCAGGTTCAAAAGTGATTTAGCCAAACAAATCTCGAAACTACTGGCCCTTTTGGCAATAGTCCGCGGTGCGCGGACTGAGGTCGCACTAGAGGTAGTATGGAAGGGTGCTAGAACTAGGTTTCCACACCCTAGGTATGTCTTGATTAAGTCTGGGAAGTTTGTGAAGTGATCTTGCATCCTTGCGTTGCTCCGCGCAACCATCTGTCCTTCGCAACTTATGCAATTGCTTCCGCGTAGCTCTGTAAAGAGCGTGAAGAGGTGTTGTCTAGATCTTTATTCCTTACTACGCTTTTATTATAGATCTTAACTTAATTATGTCGGCCCAATATTCTCATTAATAATTCAACAATCATAACAATTTCACGCAATCATAAACTGTAAAGAGATGCATAAATATAACAGAAGCATAGACACAGAATATTCCAAAATCAACTTATCTTTTATTAATTCTCTGTCCCAGTACAATCCCAACTCCGCCCTGCGCACTCAGCTGCAAGGGTCCGCGCACACACCTGTAGACTCTACCACGCCTCTGCACACTTAGCTACAGAGCCTCTTCCTACTACTACAACCCAAGACTCGAACTTACAGACTCAGAGCTAATTCATCATCCAAAACCCATATGACTTCTCAAAGCTAAGAAACTGACTTTACACTTAGAGCCTCACTCTATTTATACAATCCCATGGTCCGCGGACCATGGGTAGGCTGACATACCATACATTAAATTATATTATTTTAGGGCAGACAACCCTAGACTCTCGCACTCCGCGCCCGCATTTCACGGGGTCTTTACATTACACTTTTACCAAAATTCGGGCTTCAAGCCCCAAAAACATACTATGGGGGGATCCACTGCCCAATAGGCCCCCAACACAATCATCGTGACTCGTCCCGAGTCACTCTGCTGGTGTGGCGATCCTTGCACGAAGTCCATCCAGCAGGTCGCACATGGCTTGGGTGTCCGCAGCACACTGTTCCACTGCCTGTTGTACTTGTTGCACATGTATCTCTGAACTTTTTTGTGCCGGTTCACATTCCTGTCTGACCGTATATAGTTCCTTCATCTGTGCCAGCTTCCCTTCAATGGTAGTTGTGACTATGAACACTTCATTGATCCATGGTTGGATGCGTGCTTTAAGCAGGGCTTCCTTTTGGTGTACGACATCTAATCAGTCCTTCAGTGTCCTTGCCTGCCGTAGTCTGGCGAGTCTTTGAGTAAGGGAAATCGTCTGCACGGTGCCTCGGACACTGTCATACTCCTACTACAACACACGTGCCTCTGCCTCTAGGCGCTGTAGGTTCGGGTCTTCCTAGAGGTGCGTAAGTATGGTGAGTTCTTGCTCCAACATCCCAGTGCAACCTTGGGTCGCCTAGCCAATTTGTTCCAACCCCATCTAGATAGCACAGGTGCGTTGCTCTCTGACTTTCGGGGGTGTGGAGGGCTATGCCTTCAATCGTAGCTTAGCGATTTGCAAGTTCAACTCCAACTGAACTTTTGCCATTTCCTCCCGGGCCTCACAGACTCCGGTTGCCAATCTATGGACCTGTTTTGTTGTTGGTAGCTTTACCGGCACGACCAACTCTAGAATGCTCCTGCATGCATCCTCTATGGCCTACTCCAATCTACTAGCCTGTGCCATCAACTCATCCCTCTAGATGCTGAGCTGGTCCATGTTGATTTTCTTCTCATGCAGGACGTGGATCGCTTGGCCTTCCCGGGCGCAGAGTTCGGTGATGACCCCATCCTGCAGTTGGTACAATATTTTGTGCGGCAAGGCAGCCAATTTAAAACTGACGCCTATCATGCTGCTCATCACAGCTTGGTCTTCCTTGCTTGCTGCTGCTAATGCACCTTCGAGCAAGATGAAGGTTTTACCCATACGGTCGTGCAGTGGCTGTTCAGCCTCATTAGTTCCTACTGCAACATGCTAGGCTAGGGTGCCTGTTTGGGGGTGATGTACCTGTAAACCTTGAAGCTGCACGCTGAGCACCCCCAACACAGTGTTCTACTCCATCCGTAATCCCTGTAGCATGTCCTCCATGACTTCCCAAATCGTTTTGCTGAGATCTGATAGATCACCTTCTGTGAGCGTGATCGGGTCGCCGGATGTCTTCGTGGTTTTTCATTTCTTCCTGGGGCCTATTTTCATGGGATCATGCGGCCGCTTGAGTTGTGCTGATGTCGTACTTAGATACGCGTGGTCCTCCTCCCTGTCTACTTCCCTAGCCTACTGCTTCGAGGACATCTCCTGGCCTTCCTCGGCCTCTCAGGTGGGCATTGTTGTGGTTTCTGTTTTCTGTGCTACTACTGCTGCATCAACTACCTTCTGCTGTGTGGCTACTTCTTGTTCCCAGTGCGTCCTCTCAGCCAGATGTGCGAGGCGCAGCTTGGTGTCCTTCTTTCGTTGCTGTGATGCGATCTTCTCCAGTTCCGCCAAGTCTGGAGCGCGCCACTCTAGAGACCATGAAGCCATCACATCAAAGATTGCATCATCTATTGCAATGAAAAGAAGCTTCATCCACGTTTGGGCTGGATCCTTGCGTGCCCGGATATATACGTTATGCATATCCGGCTTGAATTCTGTCGTGCTTTGTAAGCTATTATACATTGTAGGGGACAAGCACGACTTGCGGTTGATCCATGTTTGGATTCCCACCTAGACAAACACCCAGAACACCTTTATCTCGCAAATCTTATTCACATATTTTGTAGCCCACAACGAGGTGTACCTCGTGGCTTCGGGTAGGTCACCCTCAGTAGCGGGAAACTGACTGTCTGCTGGAAGCTCCCCTGCAACCAACAGGATGGATAAGAGTAACCATGCATAGTGGAAGGTATTACCCTGCTCCTAGGCCTCCCTGTAGTTTGTAAAAAATTCGTCACATAGAAACTGCACCCAGTTGAATTGGACCCTCTCTGTGCATTGCTCTGCCAACGCAATCACAGATGCTGGTACTTCGTCGGCGGGACATTTATTCATTAGATTTCCAGCCAATAGTTGGGTGGCTACGCGCACCCCTTGGTCTTTAATACTGGCTATTGTGTACCCCTGCTTTCTCTTTTCTAGTTTATACTTGGCCTTCATAGCTTTTGCGAGGCCCAAGTCACTGCTTTTTCCTGCTATAACCGTGGGGTCATTTCCTTTGACCGACAGTCGAGAGATTCGGTGGATTAGATCAGCCGTGACGGGAATCGGCTCCTCCAGCCAGAGATACCCATCATGCACTAGGCACGATAGCTTCCTGATGACAAAAATGGTGACGGGCACACTATGGTAGTGGGGTATCCATCACAGATGGAGTAACCCAACGTTCTCCACACCGCGCAACCATTTCTATTTTACTAACTTCTCTACGAACAACTGTGGGAACTTCTTGCTGTCTGTGAGGTCCCAATCTTTGAACTTCATAGTTGGTACTCATCCCAACCACCGACCTTCGAATCTTATATCATCGGGGAGGAGTGGGGTCTGGAGCACACTCTTTGTGGCCTCCAGGTCCTTCGATACTTTGGCTTTCCCCTTCCATGGGGGGATGTACAGAGGTAACTTCATCGTGGAATGATTTTGGGAGACATCCTCCACCTCATCGTCTTGTGCCTCAATTTGGGCAATCAGGGCCTACAAGTCTTCCTCCTCCTCCACTGTTTCAATGGTGACAGCTTTTCCCTTCTCCGCCATTGACAATTTTCCAAACCGTGGGTTTCTTGGGGATACTCGGACTGGCCCCATCGTTTTCTTGTATTTTTGTGGCCATAGCATGCGTGGCGATTTTGGAACTTTTTGCGCAACTGCCACCCCTCCAGGTTCCTCATGGGCCATACGGGGCTTCGTGGTAACTTCGGCGAATCGCACTCTTGTTCTAGCAGTTGTCATTATGTCTACCATTAAGGATGGTAAGAGTATGTAGCGCTCAATGCTTTGTACTTACTCAATTCTCAAACAACCAAGTGTTGTTTTGGAGCTGGCCCTGGGGTTTTTATAGCGACCTCTGAATTTGAATTCGACCCTTCCCCCTACTTCTGCATCATTAATGGCTTTTGGGTGGCAGATCGTCCCAAATCTCGTTCTTAATTCGTGTCTTAATTGTCTACCGCCTGCTCCCTTTTGCCTTAAATTAGATCTCTTGTCATGAACAATGACACCAACGGTCACCTTCTAGCCTACCCACATAGCGCAGCCCCTTATGCGCGGTCGTGACCCCTGTGATGTCCCAATCCTATGCGCAACCTCCATCTCACGCATCTCCCATACAGGCTCCTTTATAGTCCCGCGCTCTCTTTCAACTGCTTGGAATGTTGAGACTGTGCTTCCTATGGATAGTCAAGTGGTCTCACCCTCGGTGCGAGGCTTCCATTTTCCTACTAGCTCGGGCCACGGGCACCCCTCAACTACCCTTGCCTCTGTCAGTGCATCGCGTTCTTCTTTGTATGGTACGCTCCCCTGTTTAGTAAGGCGCGGTCGTAGCCATGGTATTAGGGTCACAAATTCTTCTAATGCAGTAGTATGGCTGGCTAGACCTTGTCCCATCATGCTTAGATTTTCGGCGCAACCTGCTTGCGTGAATTTGGTTTCCAGTTTGCTGATTTCTTCATCCAATGTCATTCTTTTCTTCCTCAGCCGTACCCAATCTTTTTCGAGTTCGTGAAGTTACAAGCTCCCTCGTCGGATGGCTTCCTATAACTGCGTAATTCCATTACCCAGGTCCTTGCATCCTACTCTTCTTCTCATCAGTATTGGGGTCATTTCCACACTCTACTTTTTGCTTATGGCCCTATAGGCCCATCGAACCGTTGGTATGCACAGGTCCCAGTCAGTTCGTCTTGCCTGGTGAACTCTGTTCTTGATTCTGCATATCTTTTTGAATGCTCTGTCATGGAATATTTGTGGCGTGCATCACCACGTCTGGTTCTGATTTTCGATCCGTAGTCTAGGATGCAGGGAAAATTTTAAGAACCCCCCCTAAATTTATAAATATAATAAATGGGCGAATCTCCATGGTATATAGGAAAAATGGAAGGCGATTTTATCAATAATATAATATGTATATATAATTTTTTGGCGAATCTCTCACCAGGCATGGCGAATATTTTACTCAATTATAAAATATTGTAAGATCTTGGCGAGTCTTTCACTAAATAATAAAACTTTGTAAAGTCCTAGTGAATCTTAGCATAGGCTACATGCTGGTTTAATTCCCCCATTTAAATAGACTACATTCCGGGTGAATACCATGGGTCAATACCATGTGCCATTTTGGTGAATACCATGGGTCAATACCATGTGCCATTTTTATTTTTATTAATTCTAATATTAGGGTTAATAATGGTTTTTTGCATGGTATTAATAACAATCTAGTCCATGGTATTTGTCCCATAGTATTTTGGCCATAGGTTTCACCTAAATATAACCCATTTTTTGAGTGTTCGTAAATATAAGGTGACTTATGAAGTAAATATAAAAAAATGTTTTATTTGTTTACCATACCTCTCGTTTATTTATATTTTTATTAATTTACCATACCTCTTTTACAAATATGGTATTTGGCCCATAGGATTCACTTAAATAAAACCTCTTTCTTGAGCCTTCATAAATAGAACGAGGGTTATGGACTAAATATAAAAAGAGGTTTTATTTATTTACGATACGTTAGGTTATTTATATTTTTATTTATTTACCATACCTTTTGAGTAAGTATAAAAAGACGTTTTATTTATTTACCATACCTCCACTTTACTTATATTTTTATTTGTTTACACCCTTACATGTATATAAGGTGACTTATGGAGTAAATATAAAAAATGTTTTATTTATTTACCATACCTCTCATTTATTTATATTTTTATTAATTTACCATACCTCTTTTATAAATATGGTATTTGGCCCATATGATTCACTTAAATAAAACCTATTCTTGAAAATGGGCCAATGGATTCACTTAAATAAAACCTATTCTTGAAAATGGGCGAATGGATTCACTTAAATAAAACCTATTCTTGAAAATGGGTGAATGGAAGGTTGTAAGTCCTAAATTCAAGGGCTAAATTTACCTTTTTTACCCTCTCCCTTAAAATAAGGTGGGCTATTTGAGGTGAAACCCCTTAATTTCGCCAAAGGGCGAACATTCGCCCCTAGAATTATCCTTGCTAGGATGTGTTTGTACAACACACGTTTGCACCCATCGACACAGGTGGGCGCGCAAAGTGCTTCATCCTGGATGCCTGGCTCTCGTTCGATGTTGGAGACTTCCAAATTGCAAGCGCATCTACCTTCTACATTCTCGCCAGTTTACAATGGTCTCCTGATGTGTACTCCACCATCGTGCGAGTGTTGAGCACAACACCCATTCCAGCGCACCGTACCACTGCAATTCCGGTGCTACGATTTAAAATTTGTCTAGGAATTCATCCATCACTGTTACTCCATCATATTTTGGTAGTTCCCTTGCCTTTGTCGTCACACAATGCAGGGATCTAATCATCATGTTGCAATTTAGCATTGTCACTTCGTGCAGCGGGTTCTACCATCGTTCTACTTCTTCATCTGAATTCGAAGTACAGGAACTGTCGCGCTCCCATGAGATTCTCCCATTTGCAGTCGGGTTCACCCGATCATGGTCTTGTGTCGTTATCTGGTAAATACAATCGAGCTCATTGTCACTTTCATCGTCGCGGAACTACTACGCGAAGGGAATTTTTCTCGAATATCATCTTTCGCTTCTTTAAGTTAATGAATCCATTCAAGTTAATGACTACTACTGGTTTGGTGTAGCGCGCTCCTTCGGTTGGATCTATCAGAACTACTACGTGAAGGGACTTTTTCTCGAATATCATCTTCTGCTTCTTCAAGTTAATGACTCCATTCATATCAGTGGCCCAGTCTATTCCTAGCAACATGGGATACGAATTGCTGTCATCAACAATCTCTATTACTTCAAAGTTCGTCTGTGTGCTCGCGCCTTCGATATCAACTGTTACCCCTTGCAACCTCCCCATGGGAAAAATCTTCTGTTGGTTCGCCATCTGTAATTGAATAGGGGACCACTATAATGTGGGCTTGCCCATACGTTCCCATGTTTTCTGTGGCAATACATTCGCATCTGAACCCAGGTTTTGGATTACCTGATCCATTTCATACTCGCCAATCTGCACCGTCAATCTCATTTCCCTCCCAGTGTGCAATGCATGCTTCCCCAGTTTCCGGACTATGCGCAGTTCCCCTAACCTTGTGCACCCAGTTATCAACTCCTGTAGTCCTTTAACCACCTTATTGTCACACAACAATTTCATCCATGTCTCCAAGAAGGTAGTAAGCATAGAAGGATCCATCCCTATCTTTGGTTGATCCTTACTACCTGAAGTGGAGGCCTCTACGAAGCTCTTCTTAGCTACCATGAACGTCTCCTTTGCACGTTCTAAGTCAAACTCAGGTTCCTTTGTACGAGTCTTGCGAACCCATGTATCTTCCTCGGGCCGCTTCCCCTTATCTTCCCCTGTAGCCACACCGCTTTTGAGCACTATATTCACATTTGGGTCTTCTTCGCGTGGTTCATACCTCATCATTTGAATATTTTGAGTCAGAGTAGGTTGGAGTACCCCTTTCTCGTGCATCTATTCGATCAGCGTAGGACAATCTACCATTTCATGATCAAACTGAGCACAATATGAATAGGAGACTCTCGTCGGGTTGGTACAATCACAGGCGTAGTGCCTCGGTCCTCCGCAATTGTAACAAATCAACTGTACACAGCCCCTTCCTGGCCCCATTCCTCCTCGTCCTTGACCTCGCCCCTGAAATCCACAGCACGCCATTCCCACCACTGGGTCGAGGGTTCACGTTTCTGTCTACATTCTATAGGTTGGGGTTCGATCCATCATTAACTTGTAACTTTGACAAGTACGCTCATCGTGGCCTACTGACCTGCAAAAATTACAAAACAACTACTGGGGAGTCTGTGTATACTACTACAACAAATGATAATTATCTATCGTGTGCTTTCCTCCTATTTGATAGATCATGCACCATAGCGCTGGTGCTACACTCGGCCCTGCCTGTGCTTCCGGTCTTTATGGCATTGGCCCCCCTCTTGCCAACTAGTTCGCGAATACCGGATAGTGGTCCTTGTCATGGCCCTGGCCTTTGCATTTTATGCACCACACTTCTTCACGCACCTCTGGTCGCGGTGTCCTATCCCGCTTCAAGATGTGCATTTCAAGGCAGAGATTCTGTAGTTGCACATGGATTTGTTAAACTCCTAGCCCCTGATCCTATATCAATGTTTCATGCAACCTCATCACCATTTCCAACGCTTCAGCCTAGGTAGCGAGTTTCTATTGCGAGAACGCCATCCTCAGGTGTGGTGTTAGAGATGCCACAAACCATGCACAATGTTGCGCATCCGTGAGCATCATATTATCCTCACAGATCGTACTCTTCAGTCGCTGATACAGATCCGAGGGGGTCTCTCCTGGAAGCATCACGATCTCTTTAAATACGATGATTGACTATGTCTTTGATTTCGACTGGCTAAATTCTCTATTTAGTGCATTCTGGATATCTGTTATTCTTGCATCTGGGTGATCATTCGAGTGCTTAATAGGCCATGTCAATGTGTGATCTTGCAGTGCGCTTACCAATGTAGCCTTCCTAATGTTGTCATCCATGACCCCTTGTGCTTCCCACACTGCTCTCACCATGAACCAGAACTAGTCTGGATCCTCATTCCCTACTCCTTTGAATACGGGTAGCTTGATCGCGCTCGCCATGCTAAACTGTAGGTTTGGTGGAGGTGGAGTGGGTGAAGATGGAGGTGAAGTAGGTGAAGCAGGTGATGTCGTAAGTGGAGGTGATAACTGCAGAATGCGCTACCTTATCAAACTGACCACACTTCTCAGAGAAACCCGAGTGAGCTCTTACTCGCTTTCTCATGAAGGTGATATTAAGGGAGTGTTCCCTAATCCGTCGCTACCTTGGTAGATCTTTCCACTACGTGTCGTTCCAATCATTAATGTATTCGCATAACTTGCTTTTCACATAATAACATCTTAATCCAAGTATTCAAAGATTTAACGTACTTACCTCGCGATCCCTTGAGAAAACGTCGTTCGGCTTCGCTATAGCTCATGGTCGTGTCTACTGCGAACTCAGTGATAAACCCCCCTATTATTCAGTCGAGCCAATGGTCCACAACTCACGTGATCTTATCTTCTGATGCCTCTAGTCTGTGCACTAACTCCGGAGTCCACACTATCGGTTGGTCGAGCTTACACCTTCCCTAGCTGTTGGCTAACCTCGCGATCCACTCATATAGTTCAGAAGGAAAGGATGCAAAGAAGATCTCGTGGATTTTTGTATACATGTAGCGATCCAGCCACCTTTTCTCAGATACCTACGGAGTTCTGTTTTCCTGTGTCACGAACTCATGAAGCTTCTTGTCCAACCACTCTTCAATTTCCTTCTTTGTTGGGTTCTAGTGGCACGACATTAGACATCCCTTAGGCAGATCCCAGTCCTGGCAATGAAACCATTTGTTGGCTTGTTGGGGCCTGACCCAGGTTCAGAAGTGATTTAGCCAAACAAATCCTGAAACTACTGGCCCTTTCAGCAACAGTCCGCGCACCGCGGATTGAGGTCTCACCCAAGTAGTATGGGAGGGTGATGGAACCAGGTTTTCACACCCTAGGGATGTCTTGATGAAGTCTGGGAAGTTCACAAACCGATCCTGCGTGCTTGCGCTACTCCGCACAACTGTCTATCCTTTGCAACTTGTGCAACTGCTTCCGCGTAGCTCTGTAAAGAGCGCCAAGAGGTGCTGTCCAGATCCTTATTCCTTACTGTGCTTTTATTAATTATGTGGGCCCAATATTCTCATTAATCATTCAACATTCATAACAAGTGCGCGCAATCATAAACTGTAAAGAGATGCATAAATATAACAGAAGCATAGACACAGAATATTCCAAAATCAACTTATCTTTTATTAATTCTTTGTCCCAGTACAATCCCAACTCCACCCTGCGCACTCAGCTATAGGGGTCCACGCACATAACTGCGGACTCTACCAGGCCTCTGCACACTCAGCTGCAGAGCCTATTCCTACTACTACAACCCAAGACTCGAACTTACAGACTCAGAGCTAATTCATCATCCAAAACCCATATGAATTCTCAAAGCTAAGAAACTGACTTTACACTTAGAGCCTCTCTCTATTTATACCATCCCATGGTTCAGGAACCATGGGTAGGCCAACATACCATACATTAAATTATATCATTTTAGGGTAGGCAACCGTAGACTCTCGCGCTCCGTGCCTACATTTCGCGGGGTCTTTACATTACACTTTTACCAAAATTCGGGCTTCAAGCCCCGAAAACATACTCTGCGAGGATCTTTTGCCCAACAAGAGACATAGAAGTGAGAGCCACAATGAGAGAGAGAAAGGAAGAGAGAGAGGAGGGGGAGAGAGGGAAGGAGAGAGACGTATTTGGAGGGGGAAAGAGAGGAAATGATAAGGGAGAGATGAATATGGAATGAGGGAGAGGGGAGATAGGGGAAGAGAGAGAAATTAGAGGATATAGATAGGGAATGTAGGGAAAGAGAGAGATAGAGAGACATATATATGGAGGGGGGATAGAGGAGGAGAGAGAAGGAGAGAGGGAGGGAGATAGTGACAGATTTGGAGGGTGAAGAGAGAGGAAGGAAAAAGAGAGAGGACTTGAGAGGGAGGAGAGAGAGATGGAGTTGGAAGGGGAAGAAAGACATAGAGAGAGAAAGGTGGAGAGGGAGTGACAAGGGGGAGATATATATATATATATATATATATATATATATGGATATGGAGAGAGTGTGTGTGTTTTGGGGGTGAGGAGGAGAGACAAGGGGAGATAGAGATATATATGGGTCGAGGATGGGGCGGGGTAGAAAATAACTACCATTGAAAATTATTTTGGGTTTAACACTCCATAAGTCACAATGATTGAATTTTGAGAAAACTACTGTTAATATTGGAGAGAAACAGAGACAAGGTATGTTGTTTACTACAGTAGCTCGAGTTAAATATTTGAATGGTCTATGATTCCAACTACTCTTTTCATATGATCGATATGAGAAAATGGAAAAACTAATAGGTGTGACAATGAGAACAATAGAATAAAATGATTTTAGATTAATTGCAATGAATATTGTTTGTAATTGACTATATTCTTAGTATTCACATTTTTTGTTAGACACCCAATCCTCTAAGGGTTGGTGTGGAAGCTGAAGAGTCTAAGGAAGTCCAAGAGACCTTGGAATATGAAACCAAAGGTCATATGAATGTACTATAAATGTATATCATTTGTTAATAATAGATACACTCTCATGCTTATCAATCATACTTTGTGTCTACCATGTATGTGTTTAACATGGTATCAGAGCGGGTTCCTTCCTGCCTTGCTCAAATTTAAATCGCTAATTTTATGGTGTAGTGATTTGCAGTGTTTCTCTATTTTGTGCATAATTGTCTCTTTGTTAGCTACTTCCTTGCGTTGTCTACAATATTGAAATAGAAAAAAAAAATAGTGTTGGTCTCTTGCATGATTTAATGATTCTCTGTCTCCTTGATTCCTTGCCAACTCTGTTGCATGCAGTACTAACAAAATAAAAGGACACAATCCCAGCATTGGTTCATTCCTGTTCAAGTCACCTACTTCGACCATTGAATTTATGTGAATTTTGTAGTTCAGGTGCAGTGGTATTTCTAGTATGTACAGTGGTCAAAATTCCCATATGGAGAATCTCCTGTAATAGTTAATGTTCAACGGTTACGAACAGTCATATTGTGTTCTCCCTCATAGCTTGTTTTAACACCCACGCTGCCGAGCTTATCCATGGCAAGCGCAAAGTCCTGGAAGAAAGCATTTTGGTCGGAAGCATATGTTTCCACGAGGCCCCTGGTCCGAGCATCGGTGTAGAGGATCTGATCAGAGGCCAGCAAGCCCAAACCCTTTGGCAGATTCTGATAGAAAACATTATCGAAAGTCCTGGGAGAAAGGACATCATTGAAGGTGACCATGTTGGGATTGAGGTTCTGCTAGGGGTAGACGTTTTGCAGGCCCGCAGCGTAGTGAGGATCGATGGTGGGATCCATGGGTTCTTTGTAGATCCTCCCCATGAACTCCTTATAGTGTGAGAAGCCCACGGTGTGAGCTCCCGAGAGCGTTGTCATTTCCGACTGATTGAAGCCCTTGGATTCGAACAAGGAATTTAGCTCGTCCACGCTCATCGTTGCTTCTAGGAGATTGCCTACAACTCAAGAGGCTTCTGAGACAAGCCCATCTTTGCACCCCTTCTTGACCTGGTACTTTGGCCCCCCTACCAGAGTAATGAGATCTTTGGTTGCAATGGTGAGAATGTCTACACATGAGACGACACCAGGGAACTTAGCTTTGACCACGGTCTTTGTTCGGGCGACTGTGTTGAATCCGTCATTGGGCAACGATAGATTGATGTCTGTGTCCTGCTCCACCTTATGACCAACACCCATCGACGACACCAGCAGTGATGCACCAGATCCCACCACGCATGGTGTCTCGCTTCAATCACCATCACATAATTGCTGATATACAGGCATTCATTGATGCTGCAAGAAGCTTGGCATTAGACCATTTTGTATCCTGAGGTTCTTGATCTCACAGAGGATTATTTAATAGAGAAATTTGCTGCTGGTATTTCTACCGTGATAACTCTTTCCTTGGATAGATAAATTTCAGCCTCCCCACATACGACCCCTCCTTCTTTGGTAAACTCAACCTTGTCATTACTATGCACACTTTTCCATAACGTATACCCACAACAACTTGTAATGCATAGTGGTGCTTTATTTTCCTTATTCCTCCGATAATTAGATTTGGAAGTTGATATTCAAGCTATGTAATCTAGATGTTGAATATGCATATACCCTGAAATTTGTCTCCACAACCACAAATCCCTCAGCTACTTTCCGGGATGATGAATCTGAGAGGTTCAATGCTAGACTTGTAGCCAACTTTGTAGGTATAAACCATTTCTCTTTCATACCCTGCTAAAATCGCACTAAGCCAAGTACAACAAGTTCCTCCATAGCCTTTAGTTGCATCTTTGTGAGTGTATTAACATTGTAAGCCTGAGAAGTGGCATGGAAACTAAGCTCAAATAGAAAAGAAATTAAATCTGTGGCATGAATTCCTCTATCCTCAGATGTTGAGATGTACTCTCTAATGATCTGCCATAGTTGAGAACTTGTTTCCATCAGCAGAAACTGGAAACCATTCTCTGTTAACCTTGGTGCTTCCTTTTCCCTCGAACTCAAAGAGGCTAGCCCATTGGAAAATTTTCAACATAGAAGGGCTAAAAGGTTCAGAAGTGTTTTCTTCAAAGCCAGAGCTGACTAGTTGCAAAAGAAAATTCTCCCATTGTCTTAGAGCATATTTCTCTAGTTCTTCTATAGTTGGAAGTCTAACAGCAACATTTGGAGGCATCGGTTCTCTAGGAGGAGCTCCCCCATTCATGATCACTTTGCGAAGTTGAATATGAAATTTATGGTTCTTTTGGACAAGAATGCGTGGCAAGAAATAAATAGGTTTCAATCCTAATACAAAGACACAACTAGAGACATTACATCTAGAAAATCAAATTTCATCTTGTGTATTATGATGGTTCCATTTTGATGATCTTGTTGTCAGAGATCATTGGTAGGGGCCGTGGGGAAGAACAAACGTTCTTTTAGATCCATGCATATTTTCGAATCTTGATAGTTTACATATTATTTGTTTTATTGGCATCATATTCTTTGGCATCAGCTTTTTAAAGTGTAAGTTTGACATTGGAAAAAATGACTCAAATTGGTGAAGTATTAGAGTTCTTGAAAACTATGATACAATCTACTTCTGATGACACATTCCAAATCAGCAAAGGCTCTCTCTCAGAAATTCATACTTTTCTACAATATGCACAAGAACATATTGATTTTTTGCAGCTTGAATCTCAACTACAACAGGAAGAATTACAGTAGTGGAGTCATCATTCTGAACCTATTTCTGTTCAGAAGATCGAAACAAACTCCCATAAACAACAAGAAAATAATGTTGCAATTGATTTAGATCCATTTCCCAATGAAGCAACAGAATTGCATGCACAAGAAAAAGTTCAGTTTGCACTTCACAAGACCATCATCAGACCTTGGGAAAATATTGTCCACGACAAGAAAAAAACTTGTCTTGGATATGACAAGGAGGTTTCCTTTCATATTCCAGATTACTCAAATCCCATCCAGTTTCAGAGTGCTGGATTTCTTCATGACAGTTCACCTTCAGTTATTCCAAATTTTGCCCCTCTTCCACAACAACAAAAACAGATTGTGAAATGCCAACACTTGGCCATATGAAAGATCACTGTTTTGATCTTCATCCATGTAAGCATTGTCATAAAACCAGTCATTCTTCAAACAAATGCTTCAAAAACAAGCCTCCTGCAAGAACAAAGATTCATCTTGGATGGATCGCTTCTTGGCAATGGGCATCAACAACTAAGAAGATATTTTAGTCATATGTTTGAACTTGTTCTAGAGTATTGAACAATCTTGCAGTTGATTTTTCTCCATCATCTCACCTTGTATCTGACAGGGGGGGAAATTATGGTCATCTACAAGCTTCAAAGCCACATCAAGTGAGCCTGAGCCACAACCTGCCATACCAGATTCAGAGTTGTAGCCAGAGACAAATATGCCCATGATCATGCCTTCATTTGGGACACTTCCTCTAGCAGAAGGCTTCAGCTTCTTGCTAGTTTTGGAAGAGTTCGAGGAATTGCATTAAGCATTCCAGAGTTGTTGGTCATCCTTAAACCATCACAGGTTGAGACCTCCCTTTTTAGGTTGAAGTTCTCCCTTTTATGCAGGGTGAGACCTCCCTTTCATGGTTGAAGGTTTCCCTCTTCAAAACATCAGGAGCACTTCCTCTAGCAGAAGACCTGAGCTTCATGCCAGACTTGGAAGAGTTCTCAGAACTACACTAAGCATTCCAGTGTTGATGGTCATCCTTAAACCACCTCCCTTATACCAACATTTCAAAGAGCACATTCAGCGTAGTGCCGCCATGCATTTTTGCACGTTTTGTATTACAACTCTCTTCTTGGACTCATACATAGCCCTTCATATTGGGGGGGAATGTTGGACAGCTAATCCTCTAAGGGTTGGTGTGGAAGCTGAAGAGTCTAAGGAAGTCGAAGAGACCTTGGAATATGAAACCAAAGATCATATGAATGTACTATAAATGTATATCATTTGTTAATAATAGATACACTCTCATGCTTATCATTCATACTTTGTGTCTGCCGTGTATGTGTTTAACATTTTCTATCTATCAAAATTGTTACATTAACACTTTGCAGTTAAAATTTGTATTTCATCATTTTTCATCATTCAAGTTACTAACAGTCTCTCTCATCTCAACAAATTGAGATAACTAAGCAAATTTTAAACTAAATTGACCAAATTAATCTTAGACATATTTAGCATATTTAAAATGATCAAAATAATTAGATGTTCAACAAATTTTGTATGACTGCACACGACTGAAACCAATCTAGATCCATCTTAACACCGGATCTATCAACCGCCAAGAGGGATCAAATCTCTCGAGATGCAAACCTTTCCTCAAGTTTTTCACTCAAAAAATAGGTTTGCACCTCGAGAGATTTGATCCCTCTCCGCACTTCATAGATCCAATGTTAAGATGGATCTAGGCTGGTTTATTACTTTTAAATTTTGTAAAATTTAGTTTACTATTTTTAAGTTTTGTAAAATATATATATTTTTTGGGGTCAATTTTGCAAAACGGATAAGAATGGTTAGGTTATTTTCAAAAAGTTATATATATATATATATATATATATATATATATATTTCAAATTAATCAATAATTTGATAAATTTACAGATAAGATATATTAGTTGAAATATTTTATGTCTTTTAAATAGATTTTTTTATTATGTTTTAATTTTAATATTAAAATTGATGATGATGATGATGGTTAATGTACACAAAGGTTAATATGCTCTATTAGACTATAAGAAAGAAAGTAGTTAACTGAGGCTCTTTAATAATTGATTTCTATGATAAAAAAGAAGTGAGAGAAGCATTTCGAGATCACTGCAGTTTTGCTAACTTAACAAGTCAAGAAGGTTGGTAGTATGACAAATGTTTTAAAAATGAGAACAGATGTAAGGGTCGGACAATCTAAGAGAAAGTGTTTTTCATCTTCAACTCTCCTAGTATTGCAAAGGGGGCATATTTTTTCATCCCAAGGTGTTTTGGGAATAGACCAATGTCCAGTTTCACTTTGAAGCTCATGAGAATTAGTTCTTATCTTTGCAATGTTCATTTTCTTCTTAGCACTAATCAAGACAAAAAAATAATTCTAGTTAGCAAGAGTGGGGTTGATCACCTCCTTGTAATATCTTAGCTTGAATTTTCCCTTTAACTCCTCATCATCCCACAACTTATCCTTGAACTTGGAAATAATAATGTTTTTAATATTATCCTTATTCTCCAAGATGATCTCTTCCTTTATCCCCCAATGGTCAAGCCAAGACTGGGCATCCTTATACCAGCCTCGCTTGAGCCAGAGGTGGGGGTTTTAACTAGAGTTAGAAGCAATCTTGGGGAGCCTCTTGGCTTCCATGTTGTACAACTTCTTCTTGTACATCAGATACCTAAACATAGCCATGATTTCAATGGGGGAGAGGCTAGATTCAATCAAGAGAATATGGTAGGGAGTATTTCCTTTAATTTAGATGTTGTAAGTTATAAATTTCTTTTGGCTCTTCTCAATCTTTCTACATGATTCTCTAGATACACTGCAGCCCCAAACCTCACGTCCATATAAAATAACAAGGGTGACAAGAGTCTTGAAGAGGAACTTCTTTTTACTCCAATCCCAAAGATCAATTAACTTGCAATTGTTTTCAAGCTCATAGTAAGCTTTCTAGCCTCCTATAATCCTTTTCTCATGCTATACTTCAAGTTGAGCATGTAACTCCCTCCTCCCACATACACCCAATTAACCATCCAACCAGGGTAAATATGTGATGAGAAGTTACTATGATATGACTCGACTCCATATGTGTCAATTAAGGAAGTGGAACCGACGGAACACATCACACAGACCTTCCACATCAGTAACAAAGCTCCTAGGAGCCATCCCAACCACTTAGGTAAACAACCCCTAAGATCAATTGAAGTTTTAGTGCATCAAAGCCCTGGAAGCTCCCTTGATATGGACAAGGTGCATCTGGGAGGCTCTAGAATCTCCCACAGTAAGGGCAAGGGAGCTTCCGGGGAATTTTTTCCCTAGTGATGTGCTTGCGACTCTAGGATTTGTGCCACTTTTTCAGGCCCAGATCCTAGGTCACTGCCCATAACTCAATGACAGGTTCAGAAATGAAATTTCATAGCGAAACAAGAATACATTTTCAAAAACATCAACAAGGACTAGACTGGACCCCTACTAGCCATGACAGACATTTCTTCAAACATGTCACAAAAATGGAAGCTACAGGTCTTGATAATAGAACTGAGCATAGGGGTCTCATACTTATTTGAGATTCGCTAAGAAGCATTGATGCCTCAACACATTAGCTGCAAATTTCATCTATTATGCCATAGATATGTTGCTCATTCATTTACAAGTAAAAATATGATGAGAGACATACATAACCACTGTCATAATACATGTTCATAACCAACTTAATAACAACATAAATACTAAGGAAACAACAACCATATAATCCACATACAAACCAATCACTACTAATCATGAATTAATAAGGAGAAATAACCTCATATTAATGATACAACGAACAACTAGGTTTGGGACTTCCACGAACCACTCGACCATAGATTGGCTAAACCAAATCTTTCTTTTAGCCAATCACCCCCATGCCATATTCCAAGCATTAGTTTGGGACTTAAAACGAAACTCAACCAGGGCTTCCTAAAGCTACACCACCTCACCCTCATCAAGAGAACCAGCCTTTATCATAATCCATCCCGAATCACTAGGGCGTAAAACAAGCATGGATGCCACCAAATTTCTCCACCTACACTGTGATTAATTTTCCTCTCTCCTAGTCTCTAGGATTTACTGCAATCCACACTAGATCACTAGGCCCTAACCAAGAATCCACCCTCTAGGCTTATCTCGCCATTCACCAACAAGGATTCCTAGGCCTAATTAAGGGAAACCACCTCTAGGCTTTATCATATATCCTGCGATTAACTAGTCGAGGATTCCTAGGCCCACTGAGGCAAACAATACATGGCTTTACTGCAACCCACAATCTGGTTCAGGGGTCACTAGGCCAATGGCTTTACTGTGATCCACAGTCCGCTTCAGGGATCACTAGGCCATGTGTTCTTTCTTTCAAGGATCCACCTCACTCAACTTCGAATCCATCCAAAAATACAGCTCAACCAAAACATGAGAACCCATCAAACCATGACTATTCGGAAGTGGAAAAGCTAGGCTGAAAACACTGTCACACCTAGAAAAACCCATGTCATGATAGCAGAGAACCACATGCAATACCATGCATGCAAAATCTAGCAAGGAAATCACAAATGAAAATTGATACCTGCAAAGAATCATATTGTAGCTCCTTGATCCTGCTCTTTCTTCATTGCTCCTTCCTTCCTCTTGCCTTCTTTTCCTTTCTTAATCCAATGACAAAGTGCTCCAAGAAAAGTCAAAGTGTCCAAGAGTGAGAAAGAGAGAATAGAATGAGAACTCCAAAACTGAACTGGCAAAAATCTTACACTGGCCAAGTTTGCCCACTGATTCTCAGAAGCCTTTTTATCAATGAGGCCTCTATTTTCTTTATTTCGCATTATTTTCCTTCATTTTCCTCCTCACATGCAACCTGTGACCTTTCACCTTCCTTTTCTCCTAATTTCCATTATTTTTATAAATAAGTGTCAAATAATGCCTTTTACTTTTCAAAGCCTTTGCTAATTTCCTTAGCCATAATAAACCGAATGAACAACCACTGGGATGTTTTTCCCACCATTCAACTTGGAATATGTGTCCCATGACCTTGGTCTTATTTTTTCCCTTATTAACTTTTTACATGAAATTTTGACCAAGGTTGTTACAGAACCCTCCCCCTTGGGGGAACACCATCCTTGGTGTTCAATGAAACTTACAAACTAGCAAACTGTTGAAAATAAAACGTACTGCCCATGGAGCTTTATAACACAACTCATTGCAGTATTTACAATGACCACTACTTAAACATGACAAACATATTGTTTACTGGAGCTTTATAACATAGCTCATTACAGTATTTACAATAACAATCACATATACTTATACACATTTGATTCAATAAGAAAATAACCATACTATCTATGGAGCTTTATAAATCCATCTTGATACAGTATTTAAAATGATATACACATATACACATATTCACATTTGCTAAACCAAAAAATAAAAGGATACAATGCCTGCATCAGCAACAAGGGAGTCTAGAGGCTTACACCTCCACCCTCAAAAGTAACGCTAGGATTCACTTCCTTCCCAAGAAGTCCAGAATCCACAGTTGCCAAAGTCAAAGTTTCATGCAATGTCCAATGCTACAGTCCTATGCCACTTGTCCTCTTAGCGAACAGTTACTAGCTCATTGTTCTAGGGTTCACACTCAATGTGCATATGATTCCATCTGGAAATGCTAAAGACCAAAAAAAATCCATCCCTGACCTTCCCTTCTCTACTACACAATCCTTTGGGCAATTCGGTCACCCCCTTCCATGCAGTCACACACCTTCTACGTTCTGCTGGCACCCCCATCCCAGGTAGTCCATCCCTCGGCAAGGTTTTCTTGCATCAGAAGATCCAAAAACCAAGGCATATCCCTACCTCAAACCATCATACCAGCCATAACATGCTCATGGGAATCAATGAACACTATTGGGTACTAGTGTCCCACAATGGCCCTGCTCTTGAATACTTTACCAACATACTGTTTCCTATTCCATTTCCTTTTGTTGTTGTTTCTAATGCTTGCCATCAGTTTTGACCACCCAACTGGGAATTTCATGCTTTCATGTACCAAGCACATAATTTCCATTAGATTCAAAATGAATTAAATAGCTTCAAATCATACCTCATTGGTGGCTTGTCAATAAGGTACATTTGTAGTTCTATTTGCTTCCTGTCACACAAGTCAAACTAACATCTTTGACCAAATTATTATGTATAAACATACCACATCAGATTAGCTCAAAACACAACCATCATAGATCATAATCATAAATGACATGTAACCATCATAAACCAAAATCATAGATCACATGTAATCATCATAGACTAGAATCATAAATAATAAAACTGAAATAAAATATTGCTACTTATCCTTTAATTAATCCTTAGCTTCTACCTTTGTCCTTATTCTGTACGCACTCTGTTACAGGTCTATTTGGGCACATCACTCCTGACATTCAGATCAGTACAATTAGGGCCCATCAAACCCTAATTCAGGTTTTACATGCCCTAGACAAGTTGTCAAATTGAATGCTTCCATCCATCAAAGTTTCCTAGCTTGAAACCCTACTAAAATGCCTCCTTGGGACACCAGCGCAACCTTGGTCAGGGGTAACTGCACTACAGAGCAGGTAGGCCCATTCAGGCCTACACTACAGTGCACTTAGGCCCTCTTTGACCTGTGCTGGGTGAGAATGAGTGAAATTGACATTGGATTATGGGAATATTATATGATTCTAGATCATTCTAGAAGGATGCTCAACTCTTATCTCATCCTATGAGGTCAACTTTGGATAGGCTATGGATCAATTATCCCTCTATCCTCTCATCCCTTTCTCCATGGAAACTAACTCCAATTTTTGAAAATCATTCAATGCCCAATTTATGGCATAACCACCTGCATTTCCCTATAAATTGACCACTCATCATAGTGATCAGGAGGTTGGAATTTGAAGATTGTAGAGAAATATTGTTGGTTTGAGATTTGAGTTCATGTCAAGTAATGTTATGCTGCTGGATTGGTGTGATTTTGGTGTGACGAGGGTTGGACTGAAGCTGGATGAGTGACATGGGATCGAACCGCATTGGGTGAAACTCTTCCTTCTACATTAATAAAGTTGTTTATTCCTTTTCTCATATTCTTGTTCATATCTATGATGATTATGTGTTTCAATGTTGTCAATTCCATTGGTTTATAGTAGATAGATAATGTATGCTTTGATTGTTGTCGTTTTCTGTTTTTGTTGACAGGTACCAATTGAGCAGATTCAGTTCAAGTGGGAGTGATAGGAGAAATTCAAAGGAGATCAAGGAAGCGAAAGACTACAACTAAGTTCCTTCATCTCATATATCTATTATAGGAAAAGGTTAAACCACTTTCTTTCTATTGTTCTAAGTGTAACTACCCACTTAGGGAAAATGTGTTTATCCGTAGATACAAATTCCATATAACACACTCTGAATCGGTTGCCACACCCGACAAACACCTAGTGCCTTCTCCTCAACCATGTGCACATACACATAGTGTGCATCACACACATACAACCACACACGACATACAAGACCATGCAATACATGCACTTACACTTGATATACAACACCTACACCTACACCCACTGTACAACAGAACACAATACATATGCCTACATCCGGTGTACACCACCACACAATACATACACCTACACCTATTATACAACACAATACATATACGTACATAGAGTGTTGAAAATAGCAACAAGAAATGTTAAAAATAACATCAAGAAAAATCCTAATTTAATTTTTTTCCTTGAATTAAATTAGGAACTAAATTGTAATTCTAATTATCATAGCAACTTGTAATAGTTAACTAAGTTAATTTGAATTATTTGGCTTAGTTAATTCGAGTTGGCAATTTATCTAGAGTCATGTAGAGTGGTTCCTAAATTTTAGGGGCCCAAGTTGGGTTCTTTTGAGTTGTAATTATTTAATTTAGTTTAACTGAGTTAAATTTAGTTAAACTGAGTTAAATTCAGTTAAACTAGTTCCAACTGATGGAGGAATTAGTGGGAGATCTTGTTATGCAACCAGCTCACAAAATAGTAGAAAAGATAGAGCAACAACTTCAAAATTAGCCTCTTCAAGGGGGAGACCTCCTTTACATTACACAAATGAAAAATTCTTGGATGATACAAATTACAAGACCTCCTTTCTATATATAGTGGTCTAAGGGGTCACAATATAGTCAAGCTGACATAACAATAATAATATAAGGGCACAACAATAACAACATCGGGCTTCCATGGGGCACAATAATAACAATATGGGGTCAACCTGGGCACAACAATAACAATAAGGGGATACAATGACAATAATAATAAGGGAATACACTAGTATTATAGGGGCCTAACATGCCTCTCTCCTTCATAAAAGTGTTGTCCTCAATGCTTAAGTAGTTCTAGATGCTTATGTATAAAATTCTCATCCTCCCATGTGGAATCTTTAGAAGGTAAGTTCTTCCACTTGATGAGATACTCTGAAATCGATCAATTTCGTAGCTTTTGAGTTCTTGTTTCTGTGACTGCTTCAGGTTCCAATATGATTTTTCCTTCCTCGTCAAATTCTGGAAATATTGTTTGAACTTGGAGCTTGTCACTTATAACCTTCTTTAAGCATAAAACATGGAAAACTAGGTGCACTCGGGAAGCTGTAGGAAGCTCCAATTTGTATTCCATAGTACCAATCTTTTGCAACACCTTGTACGAACCATGGATGGATCATTACCTTGCTACGGGGGCCCACAATAGTTAGTAGTAGGAGGATCCAGGTCAATCAGATACCAAGGAGTGGAAAGCAGCGTCAACAACAACACAATTTTCCTAGTACACAATTGCAAACACAATTGATTCAATTTATTTTGTTTGGATGATTTTTGGTTGCAGATGTTGTAGTAGCAACAATAACAATGACAAGAGTTCCATGAAAAACATTCCAAAGGTACCAGATCAAGATAGAGTTGAATTGCTTTCTTGATGAGAGGGAACTTTGAAAATAGAAACAAGAAATGTTAAAAATGGCATCAAGAAAAATCCTAATTTAATTTTGTCCTTGAATTAAATGAGGAATTAAATTGTAATTCTAATTCTCATAGAAGCTTGTAATAGTTAACTAAGTTAATTTTACTTAGTTGGCTCAGTTAATTCGAGTTGGGAGTCTATCTAGAGACATGTAGAGTGGTTCCTAAATTTTAGGGGCCCAGGTTGAGTTATTTTGAGTTGTAATTATTTAATTCAGTTAAACTAGTTCCAACTGATGGAGGAACTAGTGGGAGATCCAATAGTGGAGTGTAATCTGCAGTAGTGGGGTGTAACCAACACTGTTCAGTCAGTAAACTGAAGATTCACTCATAATTAACTCATGCATGTAAGATCAAAGAAAGACCCAGTTGAGATTGGAGTTCAAGGACAGTGTACCATCAATTGTAAAATCATCTAAATTAAACAGATGGTGCATGTAATAAAAAAAAGGCCTAAAATAAATCATTCCTTAATTAGAAAACTCACTAATTTTAGCCATTCGAGTTGCCTTTAAAATGAGGAATGAAGGCACAAGTTTAATCATTGTTTTGGTGAGCATGAGTTGGTGATACCAAGCAATAGGAAACACAAGTTTGTGCGAAGAGCTTATGAGAGAATGGTGTGCCAAGAGAAGCTTGTGCACAAGTTGGTAGTGAGATAGATAGAGATAGTGCAGAGGTTGCTTGAGCTTGAGCAAAACATTGTAATCTTCTCAATTTTTATGATTAATGAAATATATAGATAGCAAGGGTTTTTAGCTGTGGATTTCCCTAGAAAATCATTGTGTTATGCGTGATTGAATTATTTCTCTTTTATGCTTTGTGATTTCATCGATGTTTATTATTTCCGCTAATGAGTATAGTAGATTCAAGTCAATTTTTTTAGCATATTATAATCTGTAGTCTAAACCTACAAGGAATTTCTACACATAGTACAACACAACAAATACACATGTCACAATACCATGACTACACAATTCACATACATAGTACCATATGCCCTCAACACATCATGTATGACATGCACACAATACCACATACACACTAGTACCATATGTACAACATGTACACAACACCACCTGCACAACGAGTGCACAACATCACATGTAAACACCTACACCACGTGTACACAATGCCATATGTACACCACACCACTTGTACAATGTGTACACAATACCACATGTACACAACACCACAAGCACGACATGTACACGACACCACAAGTACACAATGCCACATGCTTGACATGCACGCAACACCACCTGCACACGGCATCACATGTACAACATGTACACAACACCACATGTACGGTCATGCACACAACACCATATGTACATAGTACCATATGTACAACATGCAAACAACACCATAAGTACATAGCACTGCATATACAACATGTACATAACACCATCTATACCTAGCACTACATATGTAATATACACACAAAACCATATATACAACATGCATACAACATCATATGTACACAATACTACTTATACAACATTACACATCACCATAGCTATAATCAATGAATATACAACATGCACAACATATACACAACAATAGCACTGCACATCCAAAACCATACTATCTCTACCAAGCAACCTTTCTTCTAGTGTTGCTCTGCCATCCATGCTTATCTTAGCATGTCATGGATCACACTGTTTTCATTCCGCTGATGTATCTCTAAGCATAGCCTGCCATAACATAAATGTAGATATAGTATAATCACATAATATAAACTCATATCCACATGATATTGACCTAATAAATAGTCAGGATTGCTCTTCTGTTAAGGGAAATGTTCCCCTAGGGCTTTTGGGTTGAAACCCTAGCAGACTGAAAGTTGTCTATACAGAGAAACACACATTCACACAACCATTATGCTATTATAAGCAAATTCTATGATAAGGGGGCATACCTTAGGTCCTATGTTTGAGAAGGTCCTTTAGGGTCCAAACCCTTCTTCGAGTTCCTTTTGCTCTTTTGTCCTGCAAAACAACCAATTCCAGAGAGCACAGTAGTATATGGACAAAACCTTATAAAGAAACCATCTTCATGTTATAAAGAAAGGTAGTTAGTTATGAAATATAAACAACCATTCACATGTGAATTCTAACATGAATATCATGAACATAAAGAAGATTTATATCAAGAACCAAGACATGTGTTTCTTTTATTATAGACAAATAAAGTACAGAAAAGGAATAATTTTACCTGAGTCGTCCTTTCGCAGGCTCCAAGCAAAGCCTTCTTCTGGATTTGTCCAGCCTCAAGCCTTTAACAAACTCCTTCCATGACTTACTCCATGATGTCACAAGTAGTGGATGAACATCAACACACAAGGAAACAAGGGTTTCCTGTACAAATGGGGGAAGTGCAGGAGGCACAAGGATCTTTAGACCTGGTCAGGGAAAAATCTCAGCATAATAACCTTTCTCTCTCTTCTCTCCTCCCTTAGGCCTTCCCATTGAGGTCTTTTTATACCTCTCCCAAAGTAGTTTTTTAGTTGGGAGTTGGTTGGGAACAGTTGGGCCACGGGCACTAACAGGTGATCAGCAGGTAAAACCCGCGATCTCCGCCCGAAATTAAGGAGTTTTATATTTTTTTAAGTGTTTTAATACATATACGTGGGTTGGGTATATGCCTACCCGCGTATACACGCGTTTAACTCAGGGCAATGTCGCGTATAAGGGATAAAACACTGTTTTTTAAATTTTGGACCAGGTCTGGAAGGAGGGGTTGCCCTAGGCCGTGAGTGTAGCGTCACAAACCATAAGAGTGAGATTTGGAGCTATAACATCTTCCCACTTGATTCCTCATAAGACCAGGAACCTCTTCATGCCATTCACCTGCATAAGAAATCATTCCTCCACAAGAATGATCCCTGACAACCCTGTTGGACAATGACATAGATACATAGATACATAGATACATACACATAAACATTAGCATAAAACAATCATGATCCAATTAGACAACAACATACATACACACATATATACATATAAACATTAGCATAAAAACAATCATGATCCATGATGACCCTGTCAGACATGAAATACATACATACATACATGTATACATATATAGACATCAACATAATCATGATAACAAAATAATTACCAGATATCATAAGGTCAGGTTAAGAGAACTCCCTTTATCTATTCACAACATTCACAACATTGAGAACAACGATTCCAAACATAGCCAAGCCATATGTTACCTTAAGCCCATTTACTTTACCTTTCTCATGATTGTTCTACCATCATTCATTTATCTCAGTGGACCCAACCAAGTCAACTGGTTGTCATACTCTTGCCTTCAACTTCCCTTATACATGCAGCAACTTCATGTGAGTCTTACATTTCCTGCTGGATTTCATTAAGCTCTCCCCGAGTTCCACTAACTTTCCTCTTTTCCCAACCAATTCTCAAGACCCTCAAACATAAAAGATAAGGAAAAGAAAAAGAAAAAAGAAGAAAACCATGAAAACCAATAACAATACGACACCATAAATAAAGCAGTATGGTTGTATACTATACATAAACAAATCGGAAATCAAGCACAACAAATCACAAAGAATGAAAGCATAAGACTAGAAACAAACACCATGACTCAATGCCCATGGCTTCCCAGTGCTTCCAAAGGAAATCTCAACATGAGCCTTCTTCAAGATTTCATGGAAGTCTCTTTTTCCATGCAATCCTTGAAACATACTACCATAAACACATAACTGTCTGTGTATAAACAATATAACAATATACGAGTTATCTTACCTTGATGTGCCAAGCACGCTGCCTTGTAACCAAACACATCCATGCCATCTCTCAAGGGACTGCAATTCCTTAATGGATCCAACTATAATTAGAAACTAGATGATATACCTATCAAATACATGTTCAGGAATATAACACATATCCACATAATTTCAGACAAATTAGGGTTAAGAAGACTTCCTGTATGTAAAGAACTCATTCATTTGGAATTGTGGTTTCCAAACATAGCCAAAGGACTTCTCACCCAATTCCTTTCTTTTACCTTTACCTTGTTGCAACTGAGTTTTACTATGTATTATCACATCACCCAATGGATAATTATATAAACAAATCAACTATTACCTTGTCATGCTAATACCAAGCATGTTTCCTGCAACTGTTCACACATGTCGATCACATGTTCGAAAGATCAAGGAAACATATCTATTACTTGGAAATCAACCTTCACCAAGTCTAACAACCATGTAATAATCAAAATCAACTCACATTAATCAATAATAATACATAATGTTACACTCAAGTACATATCAACTACCTCAACATATTGTGTTAGTACAACCATCTTAAAAAAAGATCATTTCTTCATGCAATCTTCCGGACACATACTCATATCATGCTATTAATCAAACATTCAAACAAACTATAAACGTACCATGTTAGATAAATCAACTAGATGACATAATAGACACCAAACACTCAAACACCAAATAGACAACATAATCAAACAGTTAAGCACCAAATATACTACATAAGCAAGCTCATACCTTAATGTATCTCAGGAGGGTCTATCTTGTATGCACAATCAAGCTAGATTAACATGATATAACTTCACAACATATCAGATCAACCATAAATAAGGTCATGATATCCATAGCAGTAACTAGCTAACATGTTCACATCGTGAACTCATAAACAATTTTCATTCATGCATAACAATCACATATGCACCGTCAGTCTAGATTAATATGACATAATATCACAATGTATTAACACATACCTAAATGTCATAAACATGATCATCTATATAGGTCAATTCAGATTAGCACAAAACATAATAACATCAGTACCTCTACTTCAATGACCATAATCCTCAGGCATATGACCGCAATGCATATAACAACATGTTACTATCCTTCATGACTATATGACCACACTAATTCACTAACATCTACCATGCATGTAACCACAACAACAATAAAATGACAAACATGTATGTAACCCTAATGCATATAACAATCAATTAACTAACATACATGCATTCCAAACATACAATATCTGTATGACAATCTTCTCTTACCCCAAAGTCTAGTGCTACAACCTCACTTTGATGGTCTGCATCTCCTGCTCTATCTCAGTCAACACATTAGAATCATAACATAACAACTACATCATGATGACATAAGCACATACAATGACCTCACAATGCATATCTATCCTATTATAAACATAACCATGAAAATGCATGCATAACAACATATAGACACTGACATGCATAAAAAATGCATATACATCCGACATGCATTCATGACAAACACATCCCAACAACAACATCATCAACTTTCACATGACAACACAACTGTAACAATGACCACTATCATGCATACATAACAAGCACATATACAACCTACAAGCATGCATGTCAAATACATTCTGCCAATCTAGTCCAAGTGTTGAACCATGCTCTAATACCACTCTATGGTATCAGATATCACCCGAAAGAACTGAAACCAGACACCACCCAAAGAGAACGAAACTCACTCTGTTACCACTCTGTGGTATTAGATAACACCCAAAGAGAGCACAACCCACTTTGATGCCACTTTGTAACACCCTTCTCCCACATCTACGCAAGTAACTGGAAAACCAAGGTAAATATGTAACGAGAAGTTACTATGGTATGATTCGAATCCCTATGTGTCAGTTAAGGAAGATGAAATGGAGGAACACATCACACAAACCTTCCACATCAGCAACAAGACTCCTAGGATCCATCCCAACGACTCAGGTAACCAACCCCTAAGACCAACTAAATTTGTAGTGCATCAAACCCCTACATGCTCCCTTGATATGGACAAGGGTGTGTCCGGGAGGCTCTAGTAGGTACCACAACAAGGGCAAGGGAACTTTCGGGGACTTTTTTCCCTAGTGATGTGCTTGCGACTCCAGAATTTGTGCCATTTTTTTAGGCCCAGAGCCTAGGTCACTACCCAAAACTCAATGATAGGTTCATAAATGAAATTTCACAGTGGAACAAAGATACATTTGCAAAAACATAAACAAGGACTAGACTGACCCCTACTAGCCATGACAGGAATTTCATCAAACATGTCACAAACATGATAGCTGTAGGCCTTAACAACATAACTAAGCATAGGGGTCTCATACTTATCTGAGATTTTCTAAGAAGCATTAATGCCTGAAAACATTAGCGTAATTTCATTTATTAGGCCATAGATACATTGTTCATTCATTTACAAGTAAAAACATGATGAGATACATACATAGTCACTATCATAATACATGGTCATAACTAGCATAATAATAACAGAAATATTGAGGAAACAACAACCATATAATCCAAATATAAACCAGTATAATACTCATGAATTAAATAGGAGAAATAACCTCATATTAATGATGCAACAACTAACTGGGTTTGGGAGTTCCATGAACCACCCGACCATAGATTGGCTGAATCAAATCTTTCCTTTAGCTAATATCCCCCATGCCATAAGCCAAGCATGAATGTGGGACTTAAAACCAAACTCAACTAGGGCTTCTCGAGGCTACACCACCTCATCCTCATCAATAAAAATAGGCTCTACCACAATCCATCCCGGATCACTAGGCCATAAAACAAGCATGGATGCCACCAAATTTCACCACCTACATCGTGAGGAAGTTCCCTGTCTCTAGGATTTACCACAATCTACACCGGATCACTAGGCCCTAATTGAGACTCCACCCTTTAGGATTTACTGTATATCCAAACATTCACTAGCGAGGATTCCCAGGCCTAATCAAGGGCAACTACATCTAATATTTACCGTATATCCCTCCATTAACCAGTCGATGATTCATAGGCCCACCGAGGCACACAAACCTAGCTTTAACGCAACCCATAGTTCGGTTTAGGGGTCACTAGGTCAGTGGCTTTACCACAGTCCACAATCCAGTTCAGGAATCACTAGGCCATGTGTTATGTTGTTGCTTTTTCTAGCACATGTAGCTCAAGTTCTTAAGGAGATATGAAAGCTTCCTAGAGACAACCTTGGGTTGAAGGGGGAGACCAATGCCTAGGACATCTTAAAGAGTGATTCACAAATTTATAATAGAGACTTGCAACACTTTGGTTTTTCACAAATAATGCAAATGGGTTTAATTCAGAACCATTCTTAAAGGTACACTATATGAAGTATCTTGTACACAAGAGTACTAAGGAAATAATCTTCAACTCATAGGTGGCCAAATCATATTAGGAATCTGTAACGATTTAATTTTTGAAACATAGGTAATGGGAGAAGACAATAGAAGAGGAGTCCATCATATACATCTTAAGGTCTAAGAATTTCTATATATCAATACTCAGAGAGAAACGAGTGAGAGAGAGTGCCGTGAAATGCTAAGATACATGGAGCACTTTTAAAAGACTCGATTTCCACCATGAAGCAGGAATTATCCATCAATTTTTTGATTTAAATAAATTTGCATATGAATGGAAATACAACTAGCTGCTACTTGACTTGCAAGCTATGAAGAATTTTAAACATATATGAAGAATCAGAGAAAGAAGAACATACTGCAAATCTAATAAGTTGGAATCACCTGGAACTTTGTATTAATCTCTTGAGAAAAACCAATGTACATCAAGTTCAATACATGTCTTTATGAAACTAGGAACAGGTCTCTTAAGAGAAGTCTTTTCCAAAAATTTTGAACCTTCCTTAAGTGTTTCTACCCTCCTTTTATAAGGAGAGGGAGAGCTTGAAAATAAGTTACAAAAATGTCTCAAGCCTGAGCATCCAACAGTCTGCACGACTAACTGTCTCGGCGTGCGGGTTATATCGCCTCAAATCATTACAATAGAAAGATGCTTTTCTTTAAAACATAATAACAAAAACAATCAAAATCAACAAAACAATTAACATGTGAAACTGAAATGATGGTCCTATAAAAATATCTCCACACCACTTCCATAGCTGGCCTCTAGTCCAGCCACGTTTCTACACATTATGCCTCATACTCTCTTAGTCGGTTCTCTATAGCTTTCAGTCTTAGCATCTTTAATTCTTCACTTACAGGAATCGGGAGTGATCACCCATGATGGCCATAACATGTCCTAAGCACAAGTACCAACTCATTTTCCCCCTTCTTTAGCAATCCTTTGGAACTACACATGCCCTTTGAAACAGTTATACAATTGTATTGGAGGTCAAGCCGTTTAGGAACTTCAAAATGAACATGCTTTATAAAAATGTGAAAGACGATCTCCAATTGGCCCCTTCTGCCTTAGCCCTAGGGGCTTAGGTGGAAACTGTATGATAGGGTCTTGGGGACTCAAGGTCTAATCCTTCAGAAGCTAAAAGCCCTTTATTTATGACAAGGGCCGATTCTTTGATATATTGCATTATAACTGGTCCCAATGCATAATACATAGGACCATACTACATATGCACTTGGGCCCCTTTTGCAATATTGGAGCTCGGAGATTAGGGATTTCTAATCCTTGCCTCTAGTTGCAGCCTCCTAAAACTTGTGATTATGACGCATGACGTGGTCCGATCCATGTGTAGAGGGAATGAGGGAGGGCCCACGCCAAAGCTTGAAAAAACCTTTAATAACCTCTCTCTGCTTTATAAAATATTTGATTAAGTTTTATGCCCAACCATTGGTTTTGATACATAAGGCACATATATTCATGTGAACAACCTTATGCCACTTGTGCACCTCACTTTGGGCCCACAATATTGGGAGTGATATGCGTATTGGAAGAAACCCCGATACGCTCCTCTATGAAATGTTGATATCACATTGTTTGTGATCAACGATATTCCATGACTTTTGATATTGCGGGACCTTCGATATTGCGATTGCCGATTTGCGACTTGAAGACATCCTCTGCCACGTGTCACCTTGTGAGTGGTGACACATGTTACCATGTTTTGGCCCCTTATGACCCTTGAAAATGTCAGATATGCATGCCACGTGTCCTCTGTAGTGCCACATCAGATGATATCAGACACCACGTGGCTTTATTAGGACCAATGATATCTAGCCACGTGGCCCTCTAGAGGAGAGAGAAAAGGCCCACGCTCTTCTAGTTTTGCGACTGATTTCCTTTGTTAAATGTTTCAAGGTGTTACCCCGACAGTTTATACTATTGACGTTTTTTTTCCACAATTTCTTAATAGAGGTCACTTCCAGAATCACCGATCGCCAATCATCGATTTATTGCGATCGTCCATCCCCGCCTCCGATATATCAGATTTTTTTATGCAAGGCACCAATATGTCATGCTTCTTGATCCTTCGATCACTGATCTCTGATATCGGGCCTCTGCTTCCCTCTTTCCTAAGGCTTCATACCCTTAGACTTCAACATGTTGTATCTTTTGATCCAGAAGTCCGTTTTTTGGACTTCCATATACCATTGGAAATATTTTTCAAAGAACTTTCCTTTGGAGAGGGCTCGACTTGGGTTTTTTTGGTTCTATGGCTTGGAATATGGCTGAAAACTTCTCTACTCCTTTGCACTCTTTTTCCAATTGGAACACTTTTTGCAGAAGGTGACAACATTGGCTCCAACTGGGGATAGTGCCTTGCTAGCAAGGTGTTGAGAACCTGTAGACTAGCAACCTTCTATCTATTGGGCATGGAGTCATTTTATTCATGTATATAAAAAAAAACATAAATATAAAGAACTGAAAGAATTTTTGATATTTTACAATGGCTCACCGGTATGTACAATGGGTGAGAACTGAACCTCTTAATGTTGGAAATAAAGCTTGAGGAATTTCCCATTTACAGGAAGCTCAAGCATTTCACCCTCCAAGTTCTCCAACATAAAATTATTGTTTCCTTTAGTCTCAACAACCTTGAAGGGTCCAAACCATAAGGGATCAAATTTACCATGTTTCCCTTTATCTTCTATTCTCACATCCCACCTCAGAACTAGAGCTCTTGGTTGGAGAGGCATGTCTTTAGGTTTCTTATCAAACAAGGTAATCATTCTTTGTTGGTAGTTGTCTAACCTGTGATTTACCTATTCTCTAGTCTCCTGGAGCTCTACTAATTGATTTATCCTTCTAGTCAGGGAGTTGGGTTCTTCTTCCACATCTTGTAGCATCTTAACAACTGACATAGCAAAGTTGTATAGGGAATACAAATGATTTTCCATAGGCCAAATCGAAAGGTGATTTACCCATAGATATTTTCGGAGTGACCCTGCTTTCCCATAGTGAAAAAATTAGTTGAGAATCCCAGTTTCTATGGCTTTTTGCAATTGCCTTCTTCAGGAACCTCACCACTGTTTTGTTGGAAGACCCAACCAATCCATTTCCTTGAGGAGAGTAGGTAGTAGAGTGGCCAACTGTGATGTTAAATTTATCACAAGAGGTGCTAAATTTTTCAGACTTAAAATCCTATGTGTTATTAGTCAAAATCTTCACAGGACATCCAAACTTTGCCAATATATTCTCCTCGAAAAAATTTATTACCACAGTTTTAGTTGCATTCCTGGCTGGGATTGCTTCTAACCACTTGGTGAAATAGTTTGTGGCTGTGAGGATCCACTTGTGCTGGCTGCTCAAAGGGGGATGTATCTCTCTGATAAATTCCAATCCCCATTGCCTGAAGGGTTCTTTTACACAAACAGGGATCAAGAGGAGTGGAGCTAATTTTTTCTTTTCAACAAAAAATTGACACTGCTTACAAGGACCTAACATAATAGTGAACATCTCTGAATAGTTTGGGCCAATAGAAACCTACCTTCAATATATTATGCGCAGTGGTCTTCCAGTTGTAGTGACGCCCACAAATGCCACTATGGAACTCATCCATCACTCTTTGAGTTTCTGTCTCAACCAAACAATAGTAGAATTCCCACCAAGTCTTTCCAGTATAGCTTCCCATTGGATTTAATGAACTTCTGGGTTTGAGACCTTACTACTCTGTACTTGGATTTTTCCATATTTGTTGGGCACCTCAAAAATAGGAGAGAGTGGATGACATTCTGATACTAGGTAGAGGTTTCATATTTGATATGAATCTTTTGGATTGAAGTCTTAATCATGGGTTGTGCCCCCTCTTTATCTTCTTCTATTAAAAGGTTGATCCCCAAGGCCTATTAGTTAGACTCCAATAGGATTTTTGCCAACCCTTGTCCTTTAATGAGTTTAGTGGGCTTTACCTCCATGTCATACTCTTATATTTTTTCAATCCACTTACCCCTTTTACCATCATTGTCCCCTTGCACCAAGATGTCCTTAAAAACTGTTGTCGAGACATAAGCCATGATGTTTGAGTGTAAAACATAAACTCTAAAATCCTTCAAAGCTTTTACTAGAGCATATGATTATTTTTCCAATATATTATATTTTAGTTCAACATCTCGCAACACCTGACTGAAGAAAGCTATAGGCTGCTCATGGCCTTCCTTATTTTTCTGTAGTAACACAATGACTATAGTATGGGGGGAGGAAAAAGAAAAGATGTAAAATGGCCTTGAATAGTCTGGGCTGACTAGCATTGGAGCCTCTACAAAATCTCTCTTGATTCTAGAGAAGGATTCTTGGGAATCTAGGCTCCACTTTACTTCGTTCTCCTTCTTCAACATCTCCATAATGCCTTTCACTATTTTTGCATAGTTAGGCACAAATCTCCTCAAGAAATTAATCCTCCCCAAGAAGACTTGGACCTCCTTTTTATTTCTTGGTAGGGAAATATGACTGATGGCCTCCACCCACTTAGGATCGATCTTTACCCCTTCATATGCTACGATGTGCCCCAACAACTTGCCTTCACTCAAAGCGAATTGGGATTTCTTGGGATTTAGAGATAACCCATACATCCATCATTTCTCAAAGGTGAGTTTCAGATGTTCAATATGATCCTCATTTGTTTTGGAGAAAACAATGATATCATCTAGATAAACCACCACAAATTTGTCCTGCTCTCCCACGAATGCTATGTCCATTTCCCTCTAGAAAGTTGCTCCTGCATTTATAAGGCCAAATGGCATCCTTGTGTACATGAAAGTCCCCCATGGTGTAGTGAATGCAGTCTTCTTTTGATTATGAGGATGCACTGTTATTTGATTATACTTTGAAAAACCATCCATCACAAACATTCGAGCAGAGCCAACTACCTTCTGTAAAATATGATCCATTTTAGGCAATGGGTAGTTTTCCTTCAAAGAAGCTCTGTTGAGGTTCCTGAAATCTATGCACAATCTTATTTCTCCATTCTTCTTCCTAACATGAACCAGATTTGCAACCCATTCTGAGTACCTCAGTGGTATAATGATCTTAGCCTGAAGCAACTTCTTCACTTCCTTCTCAATGGATGGGAGCAAAAGGGGATTTATCTGTATGGGTTTCTTCTTACAAGGCTTCATCCCACTCTTGAAAGGAATCTTATGTTGAATGACATTTATATCAAAAGTATTTAAATCATCATAAGACCAATCAAAAACATCTTTATAATCTTTTAAGATATTTAAGTACCCTTTTTGTATTGCTAAGGGATCCCTTTTGACAACTTAACGATCTGGGGTTCATCCTTTGAGCCTATATTGCAATCCTTCACTTGTTCATTAGCTTCATATTCAGCAGGTTTAGAAGCCACATCGTTGTATTTGAATATCCTGTCCAAAGGAACTAGACCTTGTGGAATGGCATTTCCCTTCAGCTGCAGAACTCTATGTCTTGCGATAGTTTCCTCCCAGGCAGTTGGATGTTCTTCTATCACTTCTTCTTCTTCTTGGTCAATCACAGAGTTTGAGAATTCCCCAATGACTTCCATGAAGCACTTTATTTTCTCATCATCCTCAAACACTTTCCAGTGTTTCACATTGTCAGGCATTGAGGGTCTGTACCTAACTTTAATTTCATACTTGAGAAATGGATTTTGTGGTGGTTTGAAATTGCTGGCAGCTATAGCTAAGGAATTGACCATTCAATTTCCTTCCCTGGGAAATAATTATACATTAAAATATGAGAAAATTTTATCAATCAAGTCCTAAAACTCATTTCTGTAAGCCCTCAGCTGGGGGTGCTTGGTTTGGCATTGGTCCTTGATTTTCTTCACTACCATTTCTGAGTCTCCAAATACAATCAGGTAGTCAATGTTTAGATTCTTCGTTGCTTGTAGGCCTAATAAAAATGCCCCACACTCTGCCACATTGTTGGTTGCTTCAAATTCAAATTTGAAAGAGATGGGAATCAAGCTACACTATGGAGATATAAACAATACCCCTCCTCGCTTCCTTCTTTAAAATTGGCACCATCAAAATATGTTGAAAATGCAACAAGATGATGGAGCTTAGTGAAAAGAAGTCACCTTCACTAAGTGGGCCCGCAGGCTATTTTTGGCGCAAAGTCTATTTTTAGACATATGGATCATGGTCTATGAGTTGCAGGATGCTATTTATGGATGATTGGTCATGTTGGTAAAAATAGATGGACCTCTATTTTTAGACATATGGGCGGAGTCTATTTTTAGACTGCTAGTCAAAAAATAGAACAGTCGAATATTATTAGCTCTTAAAAATATTTGGACTATAAACATTATCTTATCCTCTTGTAGCACTTCAGTTCGAGCTACGGATGTGGCACATGCAACTGCCAGAAGAAAATACGCTTTTCCTATGGGTTAGTTGAACTATTGCATGATGGACTTCAGTTAGAACTCAAGTGATTGAGTTTGGTGGAGTTGATTGAGGAGTTGATGGAGTTGTGTTCAACTTGACTTAGTTGAACTAGTTGTATTTAGTCTAACTACCAAATACACTAGTGATGAGTGATGTGAATTAATTATTAATTAATTCACTAATTATTAACTCATAAATCAACTAAAGAATACATCAGTTAACTCAATGCATGGACAGTTTAGTGGAGACAAGTGTTAGAGGTGGGTGAAAGGGTGAGACTACTATCAGTTGTGACTATAGCTGTGCATGAGATTTGCACAATCATTGATTGAGATTGCCAATGAGGATTGGCACAGTACAAGCCAAGGGAATTCAAACTTGGATCTGATCTATTCTCAACTTGGATTGCACAGTAGAGACAGGCAAACAGTGGAGGAGATTTGAACCCGTGACTTGTTTAAATCTGAGCTAGTTTGTGTGTAGCATGTGGAGATAGTATTGAGTACTTGTGAGGAGTATTGTACTATGTATTGTTACATGTTATCTATCATTATAATATATAGATAGTTGGGGGTTTTCAGCTGTATGCTTTCCCCATTACATACTGTGTTGATATGTGTGATTGATGTTTCAATGTGCGCATGCGATTGTTTTTTTTAATTCCGCAAATTGATGATCAATGGTAGAGGAGGTTATGTATTATGCATGCATTCCACAAATAGTGTATAATCAGGATAATCTCTGTGAATAAGTGTTATACTATTCAAATTTCTACATGGTATTAGAGCGAAGTTGATCATCAAATCTATTATTCAAAAAGTGATTACATTTTTATTTCTTCAGGCAGAGTCTGTAATCAGGCCAGGTAGCCTCTGGATTCATCCTTATTTTGGAAGGTGAGATATTCGGTAAATGCCCATACAGTCAATCTCTGTACGAGAAATACTTTGTTCTCACAAATTTTAGATCAGAAGCGGTTGAGTTTTGAGCTGGTGGAATTCGAATTTGCAACAGTGTTTTCTTGGTGTCAAAGTTGAAATGTCTTTCAATGGATTGCGATTGGAGTATGCCCTTGAAGGCAGCTCGAATTATATTGTATGGAAAGACAAGATGGAGGCGGTGTTAGATGACAATGGGTTGAAGGAGTTCATAGATGCTGAGGTCCCAAAGCCTACTAATGCTACTCAAGTTGAGGCTTGGCAAAAGAAGACAACAAAGTGTCGAAGGATTCTGTTGGAGGGCGTGAAGGATCACATTGTATCTAACCTGCATGGAAAGGCTTCTCCATACTTGATGTGGAAAGCGTTGACAAATTTATTCCAAAGAAAGAGCAACCAGAGGAAGTTGGCGCTCAAGGATAAACTCAGAAACATTAAGTGTGATAAAGGAGATAGTATGCCCAAGTATCTCACGCAGTTCACCCAATGCCGGGATGAGTTGGGAAGTGTGGGGGTGACTGTCGATGATGAGGACTTGGTGAGCTTGGCTCTCCTTGGTCTTCCAAAGAGTTGGAATTCCTATCAGGACTCTATCAATGGTCGGGAGAAATTTCCAGGATGGGAGAGACTTTGGTCTGATCTTGTGTAAGAGGAGATCAGGTGGAATACCAGGGATGAATCTTCATCAAAGGCATCTGATGAAGAAAATTGCGCTTTGGCTGCCAAAGCAAAGAAGGGGAAGAACAAGAAAGCTTCTCATTCTGGTGCGAAAGGCAAGAAGCAGGACATGTCCAAGGTGAAGTGCTTTCACTATCACCAGCACAGACATTATGCCACAAATTTTCTGCAGAAGAAGAAAAATAAGCAAGCTGTTGGATCTGCAGTGGGAGAGGCCTTAGCCTCGCAGTTTGAGCTGGATTTTTCACTGATCACATGCTTGGTATAAAGTGTGATGGGATTGGTATGGTTCTTGGACAGTGGTGCGTCTTTTCACATGACAGGAGATCGAGATTTGTTTTCTGATCTGGATGAGAAAGATCTTGGAGTGCACATCGAGATGGGCGATGATGGTAGATACAATGCGACCAGTATCGGTACCATTTCCTTTGAGAGGGAGTCTGGTAAACCCTTCGTATTGAAGGAAAGGATGCATGTTCCAGGATTGAAGAAGAATCTTATCTCTATGGCGATGTTAGAATACAAGGGATATGATGTTGTCTTCAACGAGGGAAAGGCTTTCCTGCATATTAAGACAACTGGAGAAACCCGGAAGATAGGGGTTCGAGTCAAGAACCTTTATCAATTGGATGTAGATGGCTACGCAGCAATGGCATGCAAGGTAGAAGGATTGGTGAGCCGGGATGATGGCGAGCTGTGGCACCGGAGATTGGGCCACCTTCACCATGGAGCCTTGAAGATACTGCAGCAGATTTCTACTGGGCTTCCTAAAGGCGCTCTTGCGCAATCAGATCAGTGCAAGGGGTGTACTTTGGGAAAATTTGTGAAAGCCACCTTTCACGAGAAGGATAGTCGCGCCATGATGATCCTTGAGAGAATTCACACAGACGTGTGTGGACCTTTCTCAATAGCTTCGACAAAAAAGCACAAGTACTATGTGATCTTTGTTGATGATTTCTCTCAAAAGTGCTGGATCTTCTTCATGCAGAAGAAGAGCGAGACATACTCAAAGTTCTGTGAGTTCAAAGCACTGGTCGAGAAGGAATCGGGGATGAAGGTGAAGGCTCTTAGGAGCGACAATGGTGGTGAATTCATCTCTGGCGAGTTTATGGACTTCTGCAGTGCAGAAGGGATTTGAAGAGAGCTCATAGCTCCCCATAACCCACAGCAGAACGGGGTTGTTGAGCGGAAGAACAGAACGATCGTGGGTGCTGCATGGGCGATGTTACATGATCAGGGCCTACCCCTTCACTTGTGGGTAGAGGCATGCAATACTACAGTATATGTGCAAAACTTTTGTCCTCACAAGATACTTGGCATGAGTACACCCGAGGAGGCTTATTCTGGTAAGAAGCCTGATATTTCCCATTTGAGGATTTTTGGTTCTCCTGTTTGCATGCATGTGACGAAGGATGCCAGGAAGAAGCTGGAGCTGACCGTAGAGGTTGGGATATTTGTGGGGTACACTGATACGCCCCACAACTATCGTGTATATTTTCCAGACAGTCACAAGATTGTTGTGCGACGGGATATCAAATTTCAGGAGGAGAAAGCCATGAAGTGTTCGCTTGAGAGGGAGCCACACTTGCATGCAGATGAGGAGCTATTAGTTCCTAAGGATGAGCTTCAGGATGTGGATCAGCCACAAGATGAATTTCATGGAGTGGAAGAGACCACTCATGCAGCGCCAACCATCAGAGGGCGAAAGTGCACTACAGAAGCTGAGCGACTGGCTCAAGATGTAGAGAAGGTTATAGGACCACCTACAACACAGTGCAGACAGAGACAGTCACTTGATCGGTACACTGGATACATGGTTCTTATGAGCAAATGTGTCGTGACTGAGCCATCCTCTTTCGAGGAAGCTGTGGAGGATCCCACATGGTAGATGCCATGGTGGAAGAGTATGATTCGATTGTCAGAAACAGTGCATGGAAGATTGTCCCAAGACCGGAGGGGCAATCAGTGGTGGGTTTGAGATGGATCTACAAAGTGAAACAGGCAGCTGACAAGAGTGTGGAGAAGTACAAGTTAAGATTTGTTTCTCGAGGCTTGTCACAGGTAGAGGGGATTGATTATGAGGAGACCTTTGCACCTGTCACAAGGTATTCTTCCATACAGACGATTCTTTCTCTCTCAGCGCAGATGGGGTGGCACATCCATCAAATGGATGTGAAGATTGTGTTCCTCAATGGAGTCATTGAGGAGGAGGTGTACATAGAGTAGCCCGAAGGTTTCGAGATCTTCAGCAGTAAGTCGCATGTGTGCAGGCTTAAGAGAGCGTTGTATGGGTTGAAACAAGCACCTCGTGCTTGGTACACACAGATAGACAATTATTTCACCAGACTTGGATTCTCCAAGAGTGAGGCGGATCCTAACCTATACCAGATTGTGGTGGAGGGTAAGTTGCTGATCATTGTACTTTATGTAGATGATTTGATTTTGATGGGAGATGAGCTGTTGATACTTTCATGCAAGGAGGATCTTGCTAGAGAGTTTGAGATGAAGGACTTGGGCCTCCTTCATTATTTCCTGGGATTGGAAATTTGGCAGCGTAGTGATGGACTATTTGTTTCTTAGGGTATGTATGCCTGGGGGATACTGGAGAAGTTCAACATGCATGGCTGCAAGCCTATTGATACTCCTCTTCCTGGAGGTTGGAGAAAGGAGGATGCTACTTCAGTAGAGGTAGTGGATGCCACTATTTATCGAGAGTTGGTGGGGTTGCTTATGTATCTGGTCAATACATAACCCGATATATGCTATGCTGTTAACTAGCTTTCACAAGCTATGGTTAAGCCAACCAAGCTCTTCTGGAAGGCAGGCAAGCATGTATTGCGTTATCTCAGAGGCACATTGGGATATGGATTGTGGTACAGACAGGAGGATGAGGTGAAGCTATGTGGCTTCACGGATGCAGATTGGGTAGGGAGCCCAACGGACAGAAAGAGCACATCTGGAGGGATATTTAGTATCGGGTCGACAATAGTTTCTTGGAAAAGCAGGAAGCATAGATCCGTGGCACTCAGTTCAGCAGAGGCCGAGTATATGGCAGCAAGTTTGGCTGCATGCGAGGCTATATGGATGAGGAAGATCCTGGTCAGGTTGTTTGGGTCACACTTGGAGCCTACTGTGATTTATTGTGATAACCAGAGTTTCATTAAAATCTCGACTAATCCAGTATTTCATGATAGATCCAAGCACATCGACATTAGGTACCATCATATCAAAGATTGTGTGCAGCGGAGAATCATGTTACTTTCATACATTCCCACGGAGGATCATGATGCTGATATCTTGACGAAGGCACTCACCAGGAGAAAATTCAAATACCACAGAGGCAGGATAGGGGTTGCAGATAATCCATATCTTGTTGAGAGGGAGTGTTGAAAATGCAACAAGATGATGGAGCTTAGTGAAAAGAAGTCGCCTTCACTAAGTGGGCCTGCAGGCTATTTTTGGCGCAAAGTCTATTTTTAGACATATGGATCATGGTCTATGAGTTGCAGGATGCTATTTATGGATGATTGGTCATGTTGGTAAAAATAGATGGACCTCTATTTTTAGACATATGGGCAGAGTCTATTTTTAGACTGCTAGTCAAAAAATAGAACAGTCGAATATTATTAGCTCTTAATAATATTTGGACTATAAACATTATCTTATCCTCTTGCAGCACTTCAGTTCAAGCTACGGATGTGGAACATGCAACTGCCAGAAGGAAATACCCTTTTCCTATGGGTTAGTTGAACTATTGCATGATGGACTTCAGTTAGAAATCAAGTGATTGAGTTTGGTGGAGTTGATTGAGGAGTTGATGGAGTTGTGTTCAGTTTGACTTAGTTGAACTAGTTGTATTTAGTCTAAATGCCAAATACACTAGTGATGAGTGATGTAAATTAATTATTAATTAATTAACTAATCATTAACTCATAAATCAACTAAAGAATACATTAGTTAACTCAGTGCATGGACAGTTCAATGGAGACAAGTGTTAGAGGTGGGTGAAAGGGTGAGAATACTATCAGTTGTGACTATAGTTGTGCATGAGATTTGCACAATCATTGATTGAGATTGCCAATGAGGATTGCGTAGTACAAGCCAAGGGAATTCGAACTTGGATTTTATCTATTCTCAACTTGGATTGCGCAGTAGAGGCAAGCAAACAGTGGAGGAGATTTGAACCCATGACTTGTTCAGATCTGAGCTAGTTTGTGTGTAGCATGTGGAGATAGTACTGAGTACTTGTGAGGAGTATTGTACTATGTATTGTTACATGTTCTCTATCATTATAATATACAAATAGTTGGGGGTTTTCAGCTGTATGCTTTCCTCATTACATACTGTGTTGATATGTGTGATTGATGTTTCAATGTGCGCATGCGATTGTCTTTTTTTAATTTCGCAAATTGATGATCAATGGTAGAGGAGGTTATGTATTATGCATGCATTCCACAAATAGTGTATAATCAGAATAATCTATGTGAATAAGTGTTATATTATTCAAATTTCTACAAAATACAACTTCCATAATTTGCTATAATATTTGCGCTGTTGGTCTGATTTGACTACAGGATGTTCCTGGGTTTCTTCTAGGATAAAGTGATCTTCTTCTAGCATGAAGCAGGAGATATCCCTTTCTGTCCCATACACAGGGGAATTATTTGGGCAATCAGCTCTTGTGTCTGTTTTAACGAATCTGGATTCTTTGTACAGTCTCCTTTCCTCTCCACCAAAGATAGGAATGGTAGCATAAGTAAGATCTAGCTTGATGGAACCTCCAGCATTTGATCCCCAAGATGTAGACAAAATCATACCAAACCTCACAGGGATATTGGAAACTACAATGTCGATGACCATGCTTTTCACTGGGATCCAGGCCAAATTCACCACCAATTCCTTGATCATTCCCAAGCATTTGACCCTCTTAGAGTCAAAAGAATAAATATGTTTATACAGTTGTGTTGCCTCTAGAACTAGTTGCTCCATCAATGATAGTGGCATCAAATTATGAGAAGCTCTCAAGTCCAACATGGAATTATGGAGAAGGAGGTCATTTACTACCGGAGTAACATAAAAAGGTGGAGTGGAGGGATCTTGTTCTTCAACATGAGATCCAAAGACTACCATTCGCCTTTCTTCTTGTAGGTTTAAACTTTCAAGTGGTTGGACTGAAGCGGAAGGAAACATAAACTGAGAGACTTGGGCCCTATAGGTGGGATGTTTCAAGAGCTCGAACAATGGGACTAAGGTCTTGACTTTCTCAAGCTCTTTCTGAAGTTTAAATATGGTAGTGCCTTTCTCTTCAATGATAATTTCTACAGGCTCCTTTTCTTTTTAATGGATGGGTCTAGTAGGGGGAGGTGATTTACCTTCTTTGAGGACTTCAAGCTTATAGTAGTTCGGATATGAGGAATATTTATTTCTTGGAATAATTGGATCTACAGATCCCTTCCCCTTGTCATTAGGCTTAGGAGGCTCCTGGGAGGAAGTACCTTCATTCTAATCTTGTCCTCTCAATATCTTTCTAGATGATCACAAATCACATTTCTTATGCAACTGACCCTACATGAAATCAACGAACTGTTTGTAGTAGTCATCGATCTCGTCATCATCCAGTGTTGCATCAAGATCCTCCTCCTCTTCTACATATGTTTTGAGTCCTTCATCTGAGAAAGAGGAATACAAGTGCCCCTAAACATCACTAGTATATGGTATCAGTTCCTCAGGATCATCTTCTATATACAATGGAGGATGAATGTGGTCTTGTTTCTCTTTCCTCTCCCTTTGCACTATCTATAAGGGAGGCCTTCTATATTGGGGATTAAAACCTCGATTAGTAGCTGGGAAATTCTATTTTTGAAGGCTTTAATTCTCCAGCTCCATTTTTGTCAGTTTGCTTGATAGTTTCTTTATCAACTTATCCATCTCCTCTATCCTATGTTCTTGGGATTCTCTCCCACTTGAGGAAGTTGTCACCTCTCTTCCCTTTTTCTTCTCTCTGGGGATCAAATCTGCCTCTTGACTTCCTGGTTGAGATAAAATTTGCTTCTACCTAGAGAGAATTAGTTTGAATTTGGTCTAAGGAATGAGACTTCCTCTCTCTAAGTGTGAAGCCAAATTCTGAATCAAAGGCCCCAGCAAAGACTACTTGAGCAACGACCTGTAGCGATTTGATTTCAGCAGGCATATTATTGTACAATTTATTAAAATTTTTAATAAAATATGAGATATCCTCACCAGATTTATTCTTGATAGCATTAAACTTAGCGAGAATGTATCCATGGTCTCTCTTCTCACCCGATTTTTGCAAAAATAAGTTCTCCATTTCTTCCCAAGTGCTAATGGTAGCATTTGGAAAGGATTTGAACCTTTTCCTGACTTCCCTGTCCAAAGATCAGACGAAAAGCCTCAACACTACATCCTGGTGTTCAACATTCAGATTTTCTACTAAGGAACATAAAATTTCTATGTGTCTCTGCGATGTTATATCAACTTCTTCATTATACCTGGGAAAGAGATTGAGATAGTCCTATGGCATAGCATTTAAATCTTGAGGCAAGTTTAAGGGAGCATATTTGTTCAAAAAGAAACCCGAGACAACCATTTGGATCAGAGGCGGTAGTGCTTAATTTACTGGAGGATCTTGAGGTATTACTAATGGTAAGACAACTGACTAACAATGGAATGAGAAACTGTTCACACTGTGGGTAGGACTGCTTTGGAGTTTATCTTGTATCTCCTCAACTTCTTCTTTGACCTCCAAGGAGGCAACACTGAGCAAATGGCCACTTTCTGGAGGATATCACAGAACTCTGGGAGGAAATTCAGAACAATGAATTACAACCTTCTGTGAAGTGGATGAATATGTTTTAGGAAATGAAGAGACAGTAGCATCAATATTTGGAGTCTTTTCTTTTCAAATACTTCTGAATATTATTCTTTCTGGGTTAGATACAAATGGCATTTTTTGCTGAGAGGTATCTGAGCAGGTATGGGTCCTATTATAAGCTAGAATGATCAAATAAAAATATAGACAGTGGATTCACCAAGGTGTTTATAAATGAATTCAGACAATGGATTTTCCAAGGTGAGGGATCTTCAACCCGCACTCCCCTTGCTCACCTAATAGAGGGAATGTAGATATTTTTTGTACCCAAGGAAAAGTATTTCACATTCATTCCCCGTCAATGGTGTAAAAATGATGTTATCACTTTTTCTAGCACTTGTAGCACACGTGATTCAAGAGATATGAAAGCTTCATAGAGATAGCCTCGGGTTGAAGAGGGAGACCAATGTCTAGGACATATTAAAGAGTGCTTCACAAATTTATATTAAAGACTTGCAGCACTTCAGTTAGTCACAAATAATACAAATGGGTTTGATTCAGAACCATTATTAAAGGTACAATATACGAAGTAGCTTCTACACAGGAGTACTCAGGAAATAATCTTGAACTCACAGGTGGTCAAATCAGATTAGGAATGTGTAGTGATTTAATTATTGAAACATAGGTAATGGGAGAAGGCAGTAAAAGAGGAGTCCATCATATAAAGCTCAAGGTATAAGAATTCTATATATCAAGAATCAGAGAGAAATGAGTGAGAGAGAGTGCTGTGAAATGATAAGATACATGGTGTGCTTTTTAAAGACTTGATTTCCACCATGAAGCAGGGATTATCCATTAATGTTTTAATTTAAATGAACCTGCATCTAAAGGGGAATACAACTAGCTGCTAATTGACATGCAATTTGTGAGGAATTTTAAACATATATGAAGAAATAGAGAGAGAAGAACATACTGCAAATCTAATAAGTTGGAATCCCATGGAACTTTGTATTAATCTCTTGAGAAAAACCAACGTACATCAAGTTCAATACATGTCTTTATGAAACTAGGAACATGTCTCTTAAGAGAAGTATTTTTCGAAAATTCTGAACCTTTCTTAAGTGTTTCTTCCTTCCTTTTATAAGGAGAGGGAGAGCTTGAAAATCAGTTACAAAAATATATCAGGTCTGAGCATCCAACTGTCTTCTTGAATAGTTGTCTCCGTTTGCAGGATCTATCGCCTCAAATTATTACAACAGAAAGATGTATCTCTTTAAAACATAATAACAAAAACAATCAAAATCAACAAAATAGAATTAACATGTGGAACTGAAGTGATGGTCCTGTAAAAATATCTGCACGCCACTTCCTTTGTTGGCCTTTCATCCAACCACGTTTCTACCACATTATGCCTCATACTCTCTTAGCCGGTTCCCTATAGGTTTCAATCTTAATAGCTTTAATTCTTCACTTACAGGAATGGGGAGTGATAACTCATGATTGCCATAACATGTCCTAAGCACAACTATCAACTCATCTATCCCCTTTCCTTCTTTATCAATCCTCTGGAACTCAACATGCCCTTTGAAACGGTTATACAGTTGTATCAAAGCTCGGACCGTTCGGGAAATTGAAACTGAACAGGCTTTATAAAAATGCGAAGGTCAATCTCCGATTGACCGCTTCTACGTTAGCTCTAGGGGCTTAGGTGGAAACTATATGATAAAGGCCTAGGGACTCAAGGCCTAAGCCTTCAGAAGCTAAAATCCCTCTAGCTGGGATGGAGGTTGATTCTTTCATATATTGCATATTAACCGATCCCAATGCATAATACATAGGAACATACTACATATGTTCCTGGGACCCTTTTACAATATCAGGGCTTGAAGATCGGGGATTTGTAATCCTTGCCTATAGTTGCACCCTCCCAAAACTTGCGATTGTGACGCATGATGTGGCTCGATCCACGCGTAGAAGGAATGAGGAAGGGCCCACACCAAAGCTTAAAGAAACCTTTAACAACCTCTCTACTTTATAAAAGCTTTGATTAACTTTTCCACCCAACCATTGGTTTTGATACAAAAGGCACATATATTCATGCAACCCGCCTTATGCCACTTGTCCACCTCGCTTTGGGCCCATGATATCGGGAGTTTCTTCGATATGCATATCAGAAGAAACCTTGATACACTACTCTGTGAAATGTCGATATCAAACTATTTGAGATCGCTAATATTCCATGACTTACAATATTACGGGACGTCTGATATTGTGATGATCGACTTGTGACCTAACCTCATCCTCTTCCATGTGTCACCTTTTGAGTGGTGACACGTGTCACCCTGTTTTGGCCCCTTATAACCCTTGAAAATGCCAGATTTGCAAGCCACGTGCCATCTGTACTGCCATGTCATGATGACGTTAAATTCCACATGGCTTTATTGGAATCAATGATATTCAACCACGTGGCCCTCTAGAGGAGAGAGAAAAGCCCCCCCTCTTTTGGTTTTATGACTGATTTCGTTTGTTAAATGTTTCAAGGCATTCCCCTGACAATTCATACTATCGACGCTTTTTTCTCGCAATTTCTTAATAGAGGTCAGTTATAGAATTCCCGATCGTCGATCACTGATTTATTGCGATCACCGATCTCCACCTCCAATATATCAAACTTTGTTATGTGGGGCACCACTATATCATGCTACCTGATCCTTCGATCATCGGTCTTCGATATCAAGCCTCTGCTTCCCTCTTTCCTAAGTTTTGATACCCTTAGACTTCAACATGCCATATCTTCTGATTCAAAATTCCATTTTTGGACTTCTACATACTGTTGGAAATCTTGTTCATAGCACTTTCCTTTGGAGAGATTTTGATTTGGGCTTTGTGTGCTTCTATGGCTTGGAAGATGGCTGCAAACCTCTCTTCTCCTTTGCACTCTTTTTTATAGCTGGAATTTTTTTTTGCAGAAGGTGACAATATGTTCTTTCTTTTGGAGATCCACCTCACTCAACTTCGAATCCATCCAACAATCCAACTCAACCAAAACATGAGAACCCCATTACACCATGGCTATTCGGAAATGGAAAGGCTAGGCTAAAAACACTGTCAAACCTGGAAAAGCCCATGCCATGACAACAGAGAACCACATGCAATACCATGCATGCCAAATCTAGCAAGGAAATCACACATGCAAATCGATACCTGCAAAGAATCATGTTGTAGCTGCTTGATCCCGCTCTTCCTTGCTTGCTCCTTCCTTCCTCTTGCCTTCTTTTCCTTTATTGATCCAATTCCAAAGTGCTCCAAGAAAAATCAAAGTGTCCAAGAGTGAGAGAGAGAGAGAGAATAGAATGAGAGCTCCAAAACCGAATTGACAAAAAACTTATGATGACCAAGCCTGCCCATTGATCCTCATAAGCCTTTTATCAATGAGGCCTCTATTTGCTTAATTTTCCATTATTTTCCTTCATTTTCCTCCTCACATGCAACTTGTGACCTTTCACATTCCTTTTCTTCTAATTTCCATTATTTTCATAAATACGTGTTAAATACTTCCTTTTGCCTTTTCAAAGCATTTTCCATTGCCTTTGCCAATTTATTTAGCCATAATAAACCGAATGAACACCCACAAGGATGTTTTTTTGACCATTCAGCTTGGAATACGTGTCCCATGACCTTGTTCTTATTTTTGCCTTTATTAACTTTTTACATGGAATTTTGACCAAGGCTATTACAGAGCAAATGGTGGATGTCAATACCTAAATATTTGTATGAGGAAACCTTCTCCAAGTGTTTTTTTATCATAAATCAAATTATCATAGTTGATCCTTTTGGATTTAATTATCATGGGAATTAATAGTTATACCCATCTTGCAGTAGTAATCATGGAGGATTCTAAGCTCCTTGTTGAGATCATCAGGGCTTCCAGCAAGCTTGGGTCCATCACACCCTGCAACTTCTAGACATTCTTTTAGCTTATCAATATAAATGCCAAAAAAGATAAGAGATAAGAAACAACCTTTCTTAACTATGACATTGCATTTAATCTCTTTAGACCAAGCTTTGACGATCTTAAAATTGACAATAACATTCTCAATTAATCAAGCTTGGGTCCATCACACCCTGCAACTTCTAAACATTCTTTTAGCTTATCAATATAAATGCCAAAAAAGATAAGAGATAAAAAACAACCTTTCTTAACTATGATATTGCATTTAATCTCTTTAGACCGAGCTTCGACGATCTTAAAATTGACAATAACATTCTCAATTAATCAATAAATTTTAAAATTATATATATTTATTCAAACCCTTTACATTTCTTCCATCAATTTTCTTTATTATACTTTAATTTCAATATAAAAATAATATAAAATTTTAATTATTATTAATTAATACATGTGATAATAATGAGTCAATATATATTTTTAAAATTTAATGATTAAAATATACTGATATTAATAATAAAGAAGAATATTATTAAGGTGATTAATTTTAATCTATCAAATCCATAACCATACATTATTTTTAGAATTTCTGATTTAAATCACCGACATTTGGTGTTTAAATTATTTTATATATTAATAAAATTTAGATTTTATTATATTGTATAATGAAAATTTATATATTATTTTATTTATTTTTATAATATTTATAATATTTATTTTGTTTTCAATATAATATAAATTAATAATGTTGAAATAAATTACAATGTTTAAATTTACTTTAAATTATTTATAAAATAAATAATTTTAATTTAGTTAATTAAAAATTACTATTTTTATTATTTTATTCATAAATAAAATTTGAGTTTCACATTTTTTTATATCCAGTGGAATTGGCAATAGCGGTGGTATCGTACTCGTGTTACACGGGGTCAAATCCTACCGGCTGCCACTATAACCGCTAGGAGGAACCACCCAGCCCGCAAGAACGGCCCTCAGGTTAAGACAAGACTTGAACCCGTGATCTGCATAGCGACACGAACGACTTAGCAGGTCATCCGCTGGCCACGAGACCAAACCCCTGCGGGCAAGTTTCACTTTATTACTATGTTATATTTTATTTTACTTATTATTATTATATTTGTTTTATTTTTAATATAATTTAAATTAATGATATTAAAGTACTATAAACTAAACTAGTTTTACTATAAACCAGTTAGAGTGGTGGTGGTTTATTTATAAAAAAAATTGTGTCAATTATGCTTATTATCATGAAAGTCTATTATATTTATTTAAAATCAAATTTTAATAGAAATATAAATTTATTTTAATTTCAAATATATGGATCAAATTTTTCAAGGTGCAAACATTTTCTCAAAATTTTCCAATTTAAAGGAAGAAAAGAAATTTTTTTTAAGAATTTGATTCCTTTTTGCTTATGATAATTTTTTATTTAAGATGGTTCTACGCTAGTTTTTAATATGTGTATGTGTGTGCACACACACCATGTGTCAATTCGATGTTGAGTATTGAAGGATTAGTTATCTCCCTTATGTTATTGACATTTTCTTTTAAATAGGGGTGGTAGGAGGGGGAGAGATTCTTCAAAATCCCGAAGGAATATAGGAAATAAAGTACACTTGTGGGCTTGGTCACAAATCAAACAACCTTGCGGAAATCTATGGGCTATATTATGGCCTCTAGTTAGTCAAGAATCAGGATGTTTCCTCAATTTTAATCATTAGGGACTCTCTTACCACCATCCAACACCTTCTCAAAGGAACTAGTCCAAAGAACAACCAACTCTCCCTCCTTTGCAGAATCAGAACCATGTTGGAGTCCTTCTTAATTAAATCTTATTTCCATATCCTCAGAGGTAAAAACAAGGATGCAGAGGCTCAGGCTAACATGGCTTGTCAACGTGAAGCAGGGCAGTTAGAAGTGAATGACTCATTAGGATGGAAAGTTATCCCATAATGGTCCTTCACATATATATAAGGCCCTCCCTTCTTAATGGGTTGGATGAAATAATGTTTGATGAACAATAATGAACTACAAACTCCCCTTAAATCATACATCACTTCACATCTCTCTCTTCAATTACTACAAGGCTTCCTATGGCGTAGAGCTAGCGTCATGCAAGGTAAGGTGGAAGACAGATGGAATAATAGCCATGCACCCCCATACGGAATTCATGCGGAAAGTACTAATCTAAGGTTGATTCAGATCTCTCCCCATGTCTCTACCTTAATTTTGATGGAGTCCAGATAGATTGAATGTAAGCTGATGTGGATAGACAAGCTTCCTAAAGCATGGGAAAATCCAGGTCCTGGTGTGACATTCATGGAAGGGAAGTGTGGGTCATATTGGCTTCAAATGGTTTGAAAATTTGAGAATGTGTTCTCCAGGGATAAATTCGTCGGATTGGGGAGAAATTGCTTTAGTTTCATTAGTGAAACCAAGTGCTCCTCTTGGTCTAGTAGACTCCTAATCATAAGAAGGATAGAAGATTGGATTGTCCCCATATAGTTTCTTGGCCTAGGTCCATCTTTGTTTGAAAGTATTGATGCTAAGGTCATAAATTTCTCTCCCTCAAAGGTACCATGAGCTTAGAGTTTTGATTGGGACAATAATTTGACAATTTTCATAGCAGGAGCAACTAGTTATATCTTAGATAATTCTCTCTAGAGGTTCCCATCTCTTTGGGTAAGCAATTTCCTATCTTGTCCCTTTTGTAGAGTCTCCCTTCACTCCAGAATTTGAGAAATCACCTCTCTGAAGTGTGATCATCTAGTCTCCTTTGCAAATAATTTCTCTGTAGTCTATCTCTCAACTAAATTTAAAGTTGGGCATGCCTCAATGTGCGTCCTCTCTATCAAATCTATTTCTCTGTCTGTCATGGAGAATATGGGTACATATTCCTAAGGATTTAGTGTCCAAATCAATTTCTTCTCTACCCTCACCCTCCTATTTGTAGAAAATATGATACCAATGAGCTTAAGCCACAATTTGGTCAACAATCTACACACATCCTATTCCTCAATGAATAATTTCAAAAGCTTCAACCCAAGGTAAACCTACTTGAAAATGAAATGGATTGGTTTCATTGCCAATTTACTAACATACAAGCCCTGATTCAAGTGGATATTGGTGGCCACCCACCTATTACACCTAGATACCCAGTCGGTTTAATCAATTTCCTTGATTGTATCAACATTTACTATTTTTAGCAATTTTTCAAGTCTTGAACTTCCAGAGCTATTTTGACACCTAAATGATGTTTTTTTGAGCTCTACAGTAGACCCGAAAATCTTATAGTACTCAGAGAGATCTTTCCAATGAGGTATCGTATGAGCCAAACAGAGATCATATGACCAAGTTACGACCCCGGGAAGTTGGTTACCCAACTAACCCCAACAAGGCCCACAAACTATTGGCATTCCATCTCCTAGGGTTAGGGTTTTGGTTGTTTAAGGTTTCCCTTTGCTTTTAAATAATAAAAATGCCCTTGAGCCTCATTGTAACATAGTTTAGAGGCATGTAGCCACCACATCTCTTCTCAGAGATAAGCTCCCATTACCAGAGCTAGTTTATTTCCATTCTGTATGTAAGCATATTTCAACTCTTTCATATTAATGAAATGTAGTTTTATTTCTGCTGCACCTTTGTGTTTATGTTTATATATGTATTATGTTGTGTTCTTATATAAGTCTAGATTAGTGGTATTGGAGCGATTTGATCTTTCTTTGTTTTTCTTTACATGTCCCCACCGAGGTCAGGGTATAAGGAGTTAGGGCTCAAATTGGTTGAACCTTTGCAAGACTAGCCTCGAAAACCCTGATGACCTCCCTGGCCAAACAAAAGAAAGATGAGGGAGAAAAATATACTTTCAAAATATTGCTTGAAGAAGCCCTCAAGTGACAAAGGAACGTGACGGTGGAAAACTTTTCCTATATCCTTCGGCAACTACCCACATGCGATGCATCTTCATCCAACAATCACTCTAGAGGCACCACTCCCTTTAAGGTACAATTCAACTTTGACATCCCCATATTTGAAGGCTAGATAGATGCAAATGTCGTATATAAATGGTTAAATATTTTAGAAGGATATTTTTTGGTTCATGATTTTCCAATCGGGAAAGGATTAGGTTTTCACTCCTCAAAGCCGCCCCCAATGTCAAGGACTAGTGGAAAACATACTGTGAGAAGAGGGACGAGAGGGAACCCTCACTATTTTTAGATGCACCCACTTAGAATCTTTCCAAGACGTCATCAAGGAGATATATTACCTTGTTGGGAGATATGAAGATAAATACATAAAGTGGACCACATTGTAGCAGGGAAGGGACCAAGACGTGCCAAAGTTCACAAATATTTTTGATACCCTTCGTATGAAGTTGCAAGGATTCTAAGAGGCGTTTGATACTTAAGTAACACATTTGTCTACACAAGTACATTCAAGATGAGATGGAGTTCCTAAAAATATCCTCGCTCGACACCACCTATTGATACACTGTCAAGATTGAGTAGAAATTTAAGAAGAAGAAGCGGGACTTTGGATCTGCAAATCCGAAGCAAGGGAAAGGCGCCCCCAAACCGCATAACAAAGGACAAAACCAAGGTGGGGTGACCCAAGATAACTGGTCGAAGCCGCAAGAAAATAAAAACACCACGAAGACAAAGAAGAACACTGGAAATAGGTGTGAGTTCCATAAGAGCTCCACTCACACACGAGTGAGTGTCGAGCCAAGTAGTTACTGGTGGCCAAGTTAAAGGCTTTTGAATTAGATGCATGTTCTGACTCTGAGTCAAAACCTGACAAGGGGAATGAAAAAGGGAAGCATATTATTGATGCAGAGCCTAGTTCCACCGCTTCCACAACTAAGATCCAAAATATTGAGTCTGAAGATCCAGAGGAGGGGGAGCGCCTCTTCCACTCACAAATGTGGGTGAAGGGTTCTCTGCTGATGTGATATGGATTTAAACAGGAACACAAAAAATTATAGAAATAACCATAAATTCAGAGATGTAGTGGAAATAATACTTCATTTCATTAATGTAAAATACTGAAATATGCTTACAAACAGAAATGTAAATAAACCAGCTAGGGTGATGGTAGCTTATCTCTGAGAAGAGATGTGGCGGCTACGTGCATCTAAACTATCTTACAATGAGGCTAGTAGGCATACTTATTGATGAGAAACAATAGAAAACCCTAAACATCCAAAAACCTAACCCTGGGAGATGAAACGCCAAACTGCGGGTCTCGTTTCGGGTAAATTGGTACATCAACTTCCCGGGGTCGTAACTTTGGCATACGATCTCTGTTTGACGTGCACAATAGCTTGTTAGAAAGATCTATACGAGGAATACAAATTTAGGAAGAGAAACATTGGTCCATGGGGACATGTTGCTCCCAAATTTCCCAAAAATGTCATTTAGGGCCTCAAAATTGCTCCAAAAGTTTAGGACCCGAAAAACTACTAAAAATAGTAAATTGTGCTACAATTAAGGAAACTAAAAGACTAGAAAATACAGTTGTGGTGGTCCAAGTGGGGTAGGTGGGTGGCCACCAACATTCACCTGGATCATTCCTCCCCCCTTAGGAAGCAATGGTCCCCATTGCATTGAGTTCCTCCCTGAGATGAGGAAGCTTCTTCTGAGCTGGGTCCCTGGTGAGGTGTTCTGCAACCTCTGATGTGTCCAGTAATGGTGGGAAGCATGGTCAAGGGCGGTCCACATTGAACACTCGGTGCAAGTGAAGGAATGGGGGAATGCTATGCTCCAAAGCATTGTTCCCCACAGCCTTGGTACTGGTGTAAGGACCATGTCGCTTCTTGTACTTGTCATTTTTCAGAATGGAGCGGTGATATATTAGCTCGTTAGGTAGAGGTGCTCTGGGAGTCAGATCGAATGAATGCTTGACCTGACAGTGCAATGGTGTCCCTGTGGGTGAGGAGAAGATGTTCCTGTCTACTTTCATGATTGTATCCATCTGTTGTTGCTGCTGCATAGAGGAACCCTTCGCGGGGGTCATGAATGTGGCGAAAATCTTCCCCTTACTTTGGGAGCGAACCAGACAGAAAATGAATTTCCTAGTCTAGGAGATGAGCTTGCTGCATTTCTTATCAGTGATCAAAGAGGTGGCGATAGGTGGGGCTACCTCCAATATCCTGTATAATGAACTACCCAAAGAAATAATGACAGCGCGAGGCCTTGACTCACACACAGCATGTCGCCTCCATAAGTATGGCTCGCCTAATAGTACATCACAAACATCCAGAGGTGCAACATCACACAACACCTTGTCTGTGAAGGGTTTGATGCTGTAGGGCAGGCGACACTACTGTCTAACTCGGAGATCTCGTCCTTGGTGAAGCCACTTGATACTGTACGAATGCGAGTATGGTGTAGTCGGTAGGCCCAACCGCTTCACTACCTCTGCTAAAATTAGGTTCTTTTAGCTCCCACTATCAATAATGAATTGCAGCGGCAAACCCTTCACCCACATCTGTGATTGGAAAAGACGCTCCCCCTCCTCTGGATCTTCGGGCTCATTTTTCTGGACCTTGGCGGTGGCAACAGTGGTGCTGGGCTCTGCATAAACGATTTGCTTCCCTTTGTCATTCCCCTTGTCAAGTTCTGACTCAGGGTCAGAACATGCATCTGATTTAGAAGCCTTCAACTGGGCCACTAGCGACTGCTTGGTCCGACACTCACTTATGTTGTGAGTGGGGCTCTTGTGGAACTCACATCACTTTCTTATGTCCTTCTTTGACTTCGTGGTGTTGTTCTTTTCTTGTAGCTTCGACGGGTTGTCTTGGGTTGCCCCATCTTGGCTTTGTCCTTGGTTCTGCGATTTGGGGAAGCCTTTCCCTTGCTTCGAATTGACAGATCGAAAGTCTCGCTTCTTCTGTTTAAACTTTTGCTCGATTTTGATAGTGTATCGGTACGCCGTGCTGAGCGAGGAGATGTTCAGGAACTCCATCTCGTCTTGGATGTATCTGTGTAGGCAGCCACGGTACTTGAGTACCAAATGCAGCTCAGGGTCCTTGATACACAACTATGTGCAAAGGGTACGAAAAATGTTTGTGAACTCCAGCACATCTTGGTCCCTTCCCTGCCGTAGCATGGTCCACTTTATGTATTTGTCCTCATAGCTTTTGACAGGGTAGTACTGCTCCATGATGGCATCCCGAAATGAATTCCAAGTGGGTGTGGCTAAAAATAGTGAGCCCGTACTTTCATCCTTCTACTTGCAGTAGGTTTCCCACCAGTCCTTGACGTGTGGGGCTGCTTTGAGAAGAGCGAAAATAATCTTTTCCAAACTGGAAAAATCATGAACATAAAAATACCTTTCAAGCAGATTTAACCATTTATCTACGGCATCTGCATCTATCTGACCCTTGAATATGGGGATTTCAAAGTTAACTTGTACCTTAAAGGGTGTGGCGTTTCCATAGTAGCTGTTGGAAGCCAATGCATCGCCTCTGGGTAGCTGTTGAAGGATCTGGGTAAAGCTATCCATCATCGCATTCCTTTGTCACTCGAGGGATTCTTCATGTAAGATTTTGATAGGATATCCTGCCCCTTATTCTCTCTTTTCATCCACCATGGGAGGCCATCGGGATTTGTGAGGTTGGTCTTGTAAAGGTTCGACCAGTTCAAGCCCTAACTCCTTATATCCTGACCTCGTTGGGGACATGCAAAGAAAAATAGAGAAAACAAAATAGACCACTATGATACCACTAATTTGGATTTAAATCGGAACACAACAAATTACAGAAATAACATAAATGTAGAGATGAAACGGAAATAATACTTCATTTCATTAATGTAAAATACTGAAATATGCTTACAAACAGAAATGGAAATAAACCAGCTAGGGTGATGGTAGCTTATCTCTGAGAAGAGATGTGGTGGCTACATGCTTCTGAACTATCTTATAATGAGGCTCGCAGGCCTATTTATTAATGAGAAACAATGGAAAACCCTAAACATCCAAAAACCTAACCCTAGGAGATGAAACACCAAACTGTGTGTCACGTTTCAGGTAAATTGGTACATCAACTTCCGGGGTCGTAACTTTGGTATAGGATCTCTGTTTGATGTGCACAATAGCTCGTTAGAAAGATCTAACCGAGAAATACAACTTTGGGAACATGGATTGTTGTTGCTCCCATATTTCCCAAAATAACATTGTTTAGGGCCTCAAAACGGCTCCGGAAGTTCAGGACCCGAAAAACTGCTAAAAATAGTAAATTGTGATACAATTAAGGAAACTGAAAGACTGAAAGAGACATTTTTGGGGGTCCAAGTGGGGCAGGTGGGTGGCCACCAACATCTACCTGGATCATGCAGTTCATTGTTGATATAAGGAGCCAAAATAACCTCATTAGAAGAGGTCATGAAATGGTTGGGCCTATCGACCACACCACACCCTCAACCATACAACATCAAGTGACTTCACCAAGGACGAGAGCTTCGTGTGAGCCAATAGTGCCGCCATTCATACAACATCAAGCCCTTCACAGATGAGGTAATGTGTGATGTTTATCCTCTTGAAATTTGTGATGTATTATTGGGCCAACCATACTTGTGTAAGCATCATGCTGTGTGAGTTTAGGCCTCGCACTGTTATTATTACTTTGAGAAATAAGTTATACAGGATACCAGAGTTAGCAACACCTACTGCCATATATTTGATCATTGCGAAGTAATGAAGTAAGATCATTTCCCATACCAGGAAGTTTATCTTCCTTATGATTTGCCCTCAGGTAAAGAAGAAGATTGTGACCACCTCCACAACCTCCAGATAGGGCTCATTTGCACGACAACAACAAATGGACAAGGTAGTGGGGAAATATCGGGACATCTTCACCTCACCCAGAGGGGTACGCCTACAATGTTAAGTCAAGCACTCCATCGATATGACCCCAAGCATGCTACTATCCAATGGACCAATCTACTGACTATTTGTTCTAGGGAATGATGAGATCAGGAGGCAGATTCAGTTGTAGAAAGGAACATCAGGCCAAGTTCATCACCCTATGGGAGCCTGATCATGTTGGTACTGAAGAAGGATGGAACTTGGAGGCTTTGTGTTGACTATCAAGCACTGAATAAGATCACTATCTAGAATAGGTATCCAATCCCACAAATTGATGACCTTTTGGACCAGCTCAAAGGTACCAAATATTTCAATAAGATTGAATTAAAGTTTGGTTATCACTAGGTACCAAATGAACCCTCCAATGTGTGGAAGACTGCCTTCAAATCCAAGGAGGGCCTTTTCGAATGGTTGGTCATGCCTTTCGGGTTGATGAATGCCCTCGCTACCTTCATGAGGTTGATGGATGAAATCTTATGACCCCTCACCAACTCATTCATGGTAGTGTACCTAGACAACATCTTTATCTTTATCTGGAGTTGGGAAGAGAACATACACCATATTGGTTAGGTCCTCCAAACCCTGCAACAACACAAATTGTGTGCCAATTTGGAGAAATGCACTTTTGATATGACTCATGTTCAATATATGGGGTATATCATTGATGAGCGGGGTGTGCATGTGGAGCCAACCAAGATACAAGCTATTCGGGATTGGCTAGCCCTAGCCACTCTAAAAAAGCTTCACATCTTTCTAGGTCTTTCCAATTTCTATTATAGGTTTCCGTTGGGATTCTCTCATATCACTTGGCCTTTGAGTCAAGTCACTAAGGGATAAGTGAAAGCAAATTTATTTTAGTCTGAATCCCAATAGAATAAATTTATTGAGTTGAAGCATCGCCTATGCTATGCACTAGTGCTCACATTACCAGACCTACAACAACCATTTGGAATTGAGGCAAACACCTCCGACTATGCTATTAATGTAATTCTTACCCAATAGGGGCATCCGGTGGCATATCACAGTGAGACACTTTCAAACACAATCCAAAATTATCCAACTTATGACAAAGAGATGTATTCCATTGTGTAGGTCTACCTATAATGGAAGCATTACATTTTAGGGAAGGAAACAATCGTCCACACAGACCACCGACCCCTGCAGTTTAGAAAGACATAAGGAAACTTGTAGAATGATCGCCATCAGAAATGGTCCACATATCATCAATTATTCCATTTTAACATCAAGTATAAGAAGGTAAATACTAATAATATTGCAGACTATCTCAGCTGACCACTGGTTATGGTGCTGACCACTTTGCTCGACTCTTGTGGACATGAGACTTCAGGGTGGCTGCATCTTTACAAGAGCGATCTAGAATTTGGAAAGACATACCAGATGCTCCTGGAAGGAAAAAAAGTGCTAGATTTTCACCTCCAGGATGCATTGTTATACCACTTGGGACACCTCTGTGTTCCTTCAAGCCAGTGTGAAAAGATGATTTGGAAGTTGCACTATAGTTAGGTCGCTCGATATTTTAGAGTAGAGAAAACAATGGTAGTGTTGTAGAAGTTTTTTTATTGGCCAAATATTTGACAAGATGTTGGGAAGTACATCAGATCCTATACTACCTATGCCATTGCCAAACCCAAAATCAATAATCAAGGCCTATATACTCCTCTGCCTACTCCTAGTCATCCTTAAGAATCCATCACTATGGATTACATGTTAGGCCTTCCTCTAATAAGCATGGAAATGAATGTGTTTTCATGTTCGTTGACAAATTCTTTAAGATGGCTATTTTAATGATCCACAAAAAGAGTATCACAACAAAATCCATTGCTAAGCTCTTCTTTGAATGAGTGTGGGTACACTTTGGGATCCCACAATCCACTATCTTAGATTGGGACATCAGGTTCTTGAGTACATTTTGGTCAAGTCTCTGGTCGATGTTGGATACCAAGCTCACTAAGTATGCGACCTTCCACCCCCAAACTGATGGCCAAAAGGCATGCACACATATTCTGTAGGATGATTGTACACACTCTACACATGTTCAACTCAAAGCATCCATGCACATGGGATGAAAGTGTCCCCTATGTCTAGCACAACCACAATCGATCTCTCCATAGCTCAACTGGCTACAACCCCTTTCAAGTGGGGTTGGGATTCCAACTACTATGTCCCATTGATGTGGCCATATAATTTGCAACTACTTAAGCAGATTTGACTCCTGTCAAGTCTAAAACTAACAGGGCTAACAACTTCATTGAGTGCATTCAACACATCCTCTAGCAGGTCCATGAAATAGTGGACAAAGCCAATGCTAAGTACAAGCAGTGTCATGATCAACATATGGCACCACATAAGTTCCAGGAAGGCAACAAAGTTTTGTTACATTTATAGAAGGAGCACCTCATTGGGCCCCACTGTAAGCTTTTCTTTCTTTGATATGGGCAGTAAACCATCACCAAGGATTTAGGGGACAATGCCTTCGAGCTCAACATTCCACCGTTCCTTGGCCTATGTTGAGCCGTAAAAAGGGTCTTTTTCACCTCTAATTACCTCACATTAACTTGTCAATCCAGGAACGATTTTTTATCTCAAAGAGTGTACTCAGTTTGAGGCTGTCATTTGTTAGAGTAATGCCAGTAGTATAGTGCTCAAGAAAACACAAGAGTAAACAGATGCTTGAAAGGAAATCTACTTACAGCAAAATATTTTAAAGCCTGAATCATGCATTCAGAAACTAAGCAATTTATCAGTCAAGGGTCCAGTAACAATAACTCATCCCTTTGGAAACTGATGTGACTAAAAGTAATCAAGGAACACATCATCAATCTGGGGACTAGACAGCAAATGCCAATGCCCACTACAGTTTCAGATCGTTCTGCACACCAAAGCAATCGGTAACGCAAATAATCAGGAAATGGAATAGCAATTAAGAAATGGAACAACAACTAGAAAATGTAACAGCAACTGAGTTTGATGAACAGCAACACCTTAGTCTACAGAAACAAGTACAACAATCTTATCCTATAGGAATCAAATGTCAATCTTTACTCAGAGGGTAAATTGGATAGCAACTGGAAATGGAACGACAACCAATTACTAATGAAATATAGAACAACGCGTAGTACCAATTGTAGATACATGGTGCCGAAATAAATAATACACACAACATACAAAGATATTAAGAAAAATAGTGGTCTGAGTCTGATACCGCAAGTATTGATCCTGGTTAGAAAGGGTAACGATAGCAATTCATAATGGAACAACAATGTCAATTAAACAACAATCGTATAAAGTATAAACCATAGACGAATACAGTAATACCAACTTAAGAAGGTTACAGCTCGATTACTTTGCAATTAAACAACAATAGAATAGTGATGTTACATTAATGACTTTAAAGGAACAACAATACGTTATAAGATCAGAATGCACAATACAACTTTCCTGTTGCAAAGAACGATATATAAAATATAACAAAGCTGTAATATAAGATAACGAAACACACCAGATTACCAATTAAAGCTGATAATACAAACCACACATGAACCAAAGATAATGATACAAGAGCAAGTGTTCCACTAGGGCCAGGCCCTTAGCCTCCAGGGATACACCACTTGAAGTTATTCCAGAATCACAGATAGAACAACAACCAGATTTATATTAAAGCATCAAGACAGAGTTACAGTGGATCACTTCTCAACGAGAGTCGATGATCAAAGTTTCGAATACAAAGCAAAGTTACATGAAAATTAACAACTCCCTCAGGCTAGCAGTGCTACCCCTACTTATAACAGCTGAAGCGGAGATATCAAGGATGCAAAAATAGTTAAAACAATGATCCCTCAGGATTAAAGGATCCTGAGGGATTCGCCCAACTGTTAATCCTCAGTTATCTGGTCATTTTCTTGCGCCGAGTCGATATCTCCTTTTCCTTTCCTTGGCTGAGATGTTTTAATTTAGATCGTCTTGTTTGCATATGGTTCCCCACCAAAGGGAGAACGGTTAGCTTGGCCCTGTCTTTTTCTTTGGAGCGACAATATTTAGTTTTTCCCTTTTCTTGCATAAGAAATAGAAATTATTAGCGTTTTCATGTTGCATATAAATCTTTATAGATTTTTTCATGATTTCCCATTATCTACCTAGTTCATGATGCAAAGATGTTATGAGTTCTAAAGAAAAGATGGCAAAATAGTCAATGAAAACATACCTTCTTCCATACTCCACAGCCTACACTTCTAGTGACTGCTATTGCCTCTGTCAACTGAAAACTTTACACTTCTATTGACTTAGCTTTTCTGCACTATTGTCAATCCTTCTTTGCACTCTTCAGTATTTTATTGCTCTAGCCTCTGTCACTTTGATCTCTGACTGCATCAATCCCACTGATTCCTCCCGCTACTATGTACTTTGGGCTCCCATAGCAAGGTACGATCCATGAGATAAAACTTCTCAATGGACCTTGCCCAATTTCAGCCTTCTTGAGGCTATCACTTCACATCGCCCCACCTCACACCTGGAGGTATGGCTGCATGTGATCCCTCTGTTGACTTCTCTAATTGTGGCTCCTCCACAATTGTCTGAGACTTCTTCTAGCGCTGCATGTTGAGAGGTAATTTACTCTCCCTCTCAACCACCAAGTATCTAATCTTTGCCTTGCTCCTCAAGGCTTTACATGCATCTTGTACCTCAAGTGCATACAGGTTCTTGGATAGCACACCAATTTGTTTCATCTTTCCCGTTGTCACGAAATTTTCTGGAAAAAGAGTTGATTTTAAATCAGCGATATCTCCCTCATCCAAACTCCGATTCAACCATTTTTTTTCGAATTTGGGTATTTTTTCGCAAGGAATCCAGATCTACTGTTTGTTTCTGAAAATTTTGCACAAAAATTTCAAATCTACTCTGCAAACTCGCGACCCAGTTTTTATTGTTTTATTTTATTTTATTTTTTATTTTTTATTTTTTTTTACTTCGAATTCTCTTCTTCGTATACTGTTCATTGCTCTGATAAACTAGGCTTTGATACCATGTAGAAATTTTGCAAATTCTCTACAAATCTACCTTTGAGATCTATGTAGAAAATCTGACTGTAGATTAACTCGATAATGCGATATACCAAAGAAAAATATTATAATCTACTTCTACTATAAAACTTGTAGAAGCGTAAAGATCGAGTTGAATCAGAGCTGAATACATATAACCATAAGAAGAAGAATCAATACACATGAAACACAGAAAATACTCAGGGGAAAGCCTCAACTAACCCACTATTTGTATTATCATACAAGGTGGAAATACATCAAGATTATACAAAACCTTAGCTTTCATAGCTAGCGAGCTCTCAGTACAATCCTCTTGGATTCTCATAGGCAATCAAAGCTTCTCACAAGCCTTCTCCTCTGCCCTCCAATCTCCTATTTACTTGCACAGTTACCTCTGGGATGATCTCCTTCACCCAGTGTAACACTGCTCTAACACACTGTCAGGATTGCGCAATCATCAAGGAACCTTGTTCTTTCTGCATGGATGAGTTTCCTTTATAGGAAAATTCCTCCAATTGATATTACAATGTCCCTATCTTTAATCTCAATTGGGTCTTTGTCTGAACTGACATGCATGAGTTATTTATGAGAGAATCCTTAGTTATCTGGAGTACACTAGTTGCATGCATGCATGCATTAACTGACTGAACTCACAATTAGTTCCTCAAACTATTTGGAACTAATTTAATTGGACTTAACTCAGTTAACTGAGCTAACTAATTATACCTCAAATACAACTCATCCTTATCTCCTTAATTAAGGATAATCTCCTTAATTTAAGGGATAACTGTTGCGTGACTTCATAAAGACTTCTAACTTGAATTTCTCCAACTAATTAATCCAAGATGAATTAATTAATTATTTTTCAAGCAGTTGGTGAGACTAAATTCAAATTTTAATTCTCAATTTTAATTCAAGGACAAATTAAAATTAGAATATTCTGAATGCTATTTTTATCATTTCTTGTTGCTATTCTCAACACAAGCATACCTAAGTTCTTCTTGATTCTTAGGGAAAAAGATTACCGCATCCCGCACCTGCCAACCCTGGGAGTATGGAAGGAGTTATACATCTCCTTCATACTAGATTGTGAAAAGTATATTTCTACATAATTATAGAAAGCTCTTCTCATTGTAATTAGAAACTTTTTACATAAATAACTCAAATGGTTGAGACTAATGATGTTAATTCCACCCACCTCAATTTAGACTTTACTAAACTATTCGATATGATTTTCAAACTATTAAATAAAGGTAATAAATTGTGAGACAAATAATAATATGTTCTAGTTACTAATTCCTACATATATAGTAAATATTTAAATATTTTTTTCATGACTAAAATATTACATCTCAACTTTTTATGAATATGAACATAAGTATATATATGGCAGAAAGTGTTAAGTTCAAAATTTCAATAGGAAAAAAACATTGAAATATAAAATTCTAACCTTAAAAGATAAAATGACAAAAGCTTTGCAAATCATAAAAAATTCAATTGATAAATCAATTTTACATATAAACACTATTTAAAGCATTACTTATATTCAAATTATATATTTATAATTAATATTATCATTCAACCATTTTTAATATTATATTAATTTTCAAAAATACATAAAAATACCAAAAAAATTGTTTCTATAGGCACTCTGCAACCTAGTATTGAGGAGATGTGTAAGTATAATATAACAAAATATGTAAACATTTTTACATGTCTACTTTATATGTTGAATTTAAAATAATATTTTCAAATATAAAAGACAAGCTTTACATGTCCACTCAATTAAATAATACTAAAAGGTTAAAAGTAATGTAGAGTCCAATATGAAGAGATTGTAATGCCTTTAAAAAATTAAAAGTAATAGAAATATTAAACCTTAATTTGTCATATTATAATTTTGATTTTAATAATAGAATTAGGAATAACTTTTTAGATACAAGAAAATCACAATATACAATCACATTAAAATAAATAACATATACGTAGTACCTATAAGTTAAGATCCATTTTACCTTATGATTATATAACCCTATTTAAATTTATTTAATAAGCACATAAAAACTTTAATAGTTACAATAAACTTACAATATAACAATATTTTAAACCATGGATATTCACACTCACTTTACCATAGATATTTTTAACTTGTAAATAGGCTTTGTTACAATATCATTGGCCAATGTCATGACTCATCAATACCACATACCTAAAAACCATCTCTTATTTCACAATCAAAATATTTTAGAAATATTTTATTTGAATTTATTTTTTTAACATATTTTTAATTAAATCTAAAAAAAAAAGATTATAATTATTTCTGAGATATATCTAAACCCTCTATCACATCAAAATACATAAGATATAAATAATAGCTATAAATTAATATCCATTTTACCATATAAATTAAAATAATAATTTTGTAATCATATTTAAGTTTCATTAATAAGCACATGAAAAATTATTATTTACAATATAACAAGATTTTTAATCATGGATTCACCCCACTTTATCATGGATATTATTAACTTGTAAATAGACTTTGTTACAATACTATGAGCTAATACTATGACCCATCAATAACACATGCCAAAAAACGATCTCTCATTTCATAATCAAAATATTTTATAAATATTTTCTTTTAATTTAATATTATTACATTTTTGTGCTAATAAAATTATTAATTAAAACATTTTTGACTTAGTGAAATTACACAAAAATAACAAAATAAAAAAATAAAAAAATATTTTTTTAAAATAAAATAAAATAAAAAATAAAATTATTAACAACTAATAATTAATTCATCTTAGCTCCATTTAATCTTGGATTTATTAAGTTGACAGAGGGATTTGCATGATGCAAATTTTCTTTAAATTTTACACTTAAATAAGAGATTTTCATGTCTAGAAATTTAATCCCTCTCAACCCTTAACAAATCTAGAATTATGATAAATCTAAACTAATATTAAATTTTGAAACTTACAATATTATTATATTGTAAAATTAGCAAAATACATAAATTAACAGTGCCACCTATATTTATTAAGTCAATCTCATACCTAAACTTAAATATTCAATATTAAAATTATATTTACAATTTAAATAATGTGTTAATAACTTTGACATCTTATTAGCTAAAAAAAACATAAGAAAACCAAAGCATTAGCATATTTTTAGAATTTTTAATATCCATTCTTATGATTAGCCATTAGTACCACCAATATTTATTAAATCAATCTTATCCCTAAACTTAAATATCCAATGTTAAAATTATATTTACAATTTAAATAATGAATAACTTTGACATCTTATTAGCTAAAAAAATAAAAACATAAGAAAACCAAATCATTAGCATATTTTTAGAATTTTTAATATCCATTCTTATGATTAGCCATTAAATAAAATTTTTATATAAAACGTTCTCATTCATATATACAATTTAAATGTAAATGACTTAAATATTCAATATTAAAATTATATTTACCATGTAAATAATGGGTTAATAACTTTGACATATTATTAGGACAAAAAAAAGACAACCAAAGCTTTACCATAGTCTTAGAATTTTTTATATACCTTCTCATGATTACCAATTCAATAAAATTTTGATATAAAACATTCTTATTCATATATATATATTTAAATGTAAATGAGAGGGTTAATTTTTTTATTAAACATTTTTGTAATTTATTGTTTGGTTGAAGTGTACAAGATTTATTTAGCTTAATTAAGAGTAGTCGTTCATTTCGCTGTTTTTATAATTTGCAAAATGGTCGTCGTACAATTTATCACTTTTGCAAAATGATCATTGGACTTTTGAAAGGTTGCCTTGTTGACTCAAGGAAATGACAATTTTTTGTTTTTTCATATTAATTTTTAATTTATTTCCAATGCATAAATAAATTTATAATTAACATATAAATCTCATGTCACTTACTAAATTAAGTTTCATTACTATATTTTTGTTATAATATTTAAAATTAATAAACTAATATACTATATTTTTCTTCTAATATGTAAAATTAATAAATTAAAACATAATATGAATTATCAATGACAACAAGTAATAATTTTTATGAGTATATATTTTTTTATATTATTAAAATTAATGACAAGAATATAATAATGATTATCATTTATTAAGATTAATTTTATAACCATATTTATAAATTTAATTTAATAAGTTTGATTTGGATACATATATTTAAATTTATTATTAAATTGGATTGAGAGGTTTGGGGTTATGCTATTTCCATATAATTATGGAAGAAGGTACAACATATTTAAAAGTAGTTTATAACTTACAATATTAAGGTTAATGGAAATACCCTTTATCTTATCTTCTTAATTGAAGCAAGTTATTCCCCATTGAAAACATGACTATGACTAGGTATCTTTTATATAAGAAGAAGTTAAACAACATGGAAGACGAGGTTTTGTAAAATGCTTCTAATTTTAGCGAAAACTACCACCTTCGACTCAAGCGAGAATGACATAAAGATGCCTAATCTTAACTAGACCTTTGGGGGGATAAAGGAGTAGGTCAACTTGAAAAATAAAGATAGTATTAAAAATATTGTTGAATTTAGGCTTCTGTGATCCAGATCAAGTTTATTGAGAAGAGTTTTCGGCGAAAATCACATCATAACTCATTTGTCGACGCATTTCGAACCAGCAAGTGCGGTTCATCGTTAGGACAAGTTGAAGAACTAGATCATGGCTACAGGTTAAATAGAGAGAAAAGATCATTCAACAACTATATTTGACCAGGAAATGACTATATTGGACTGGTCATAACTCATTTGTCGACACATTTCGAACCAACAAGTGTGGTTCATCGTTAGGACAAGTTGAAGAACCATATCATGGCTACAGGTTAAATAGAGAGAGAAGATCATTCAACAACTATATTTGACCGGGAAATGACTATATTGGACTGGGTAACTGGACTAGACCAAGAGATAGGGACAGGGAAAAATAATTAATTAATAAAACAGTTTTGTTATATTCATTTCCATTTTTTTATTAAATGTAACCGTTTGTATTTAACTAAAATGAGTATAAACCAATAACTAATTAATAGACCTTTTTTATTATCTAAAACTATATAAACTATACAAAAACTTATATTATTATTATTATATGAAATAATAAGAAAAAATAATAAATGTTTATTAAATGGATAACCTAATTAGTTAGATAAATATTTGACTTAATACTAAATTTAAGGAATCTAACTATATTGAATATGTAGCAAAAACCACTTGGAAAATAAATTAAAGTCATTGAAGAATTATGAGAAAATATAGTTGTTTCTAATTAGTTAGTTAATTCCATTATTAATTTTATTTATCTATATTTAAAGGTATAACGGGATAATTAGTTTCTATTGCCTGTGTTATTGCCAAGATTGCGCCTTTTCATCATCGGAAGTTTAGGGAGGCCATAGAAATTGAAAAAAGGCTGAGCAATCTCAATAGGGATGATGACTGGAAAATTAGCAACGGTTGGATCCTTGCCCTTTCATCCTAGCCATCCCCTGCCCCTATCCCTTGTGTTGTTCTTTTTAGTGTGGTCTTCTCGGTTCCCCCCCCCCCGTCTTTTGGATTGTTTGTTTTCCTTTTTATTCCTTTTTACATTTCTTCTAGATTAAAATTATGAATAAGATGTTTTTATTTGAATAGGTACTTAAAAAAAGAATAAAAAATTATGCCTTAAATAATTTTTATACCTAAACATATATGAAGGAATTATAAAGATAGAAACTAATTATCTCGTTATGCCTTTAAATATAAATAAATAAAATTAATAACGGAATTAACTAACTAATTAGAAACAACTACATTTTCTCCTAATTCTTCAATGACTTTAATTTATCTTCCAATGTGGTTTTTGCTACATATTAAATATAGTTAGATTCCTTAAATTTAGTATTAAGTCAAATATTTATCTAACTAATTAGGTTATCCATTTAATAAACATTTATTAATTTTTCTTATTATTTCATATAATAATAATAATATAAGTTTTTATATAGTTTATATAGTTTTAAGTAATAAAAAATGTCTAATAATTAGTTATTGGTTTATAGTTATTTTAGTTAAATACAAATGGTTACATTTAATAAAAAATGGAAATAAATATAACAAAACTAACTTATTAATTAATTAATTTTCCCTGTCCCTATCTCTTGGTCTAGTCCAGTTACCCAGTCCAATATAGTTGTTGAATGATCTGCTCTCTCTATTTAACCTGTAGCCATGATTTGGTTCTTCAACTTGTCTTGACGATAAACCCCACTTGTTGGTTCGAAACGCGTTGACAAATGAGTTATGATGTGATTTTCGCCGAAAACTCTTCTCAATAAATTAAATATTTCAAGAAAATATAAGGAGAATTTCTCCTTATATTTTCTTGAAATATTTTATTTATTGAGAAGAGTTTTCGTTGATCAAAAAAATACATATACCATAGCATTGGTTCCTCCTACCACTCAAGAAACTAGAACAATGAAAAAACCTCAAACTTTTAATTACCTGAATTTTAAAGCCAATATGAAAATAAAAAATTGAGAATGTTCTCATCCATGACTGGATGTTATCTGTCCAACTATAACTATATATTTGATAAACATAAGACCATAAGTAAACAAAATGATAACAACATAGAGCATGAGGTTAAGAATAATATAAAGGCTCCACTTTGATGTGTACCTTTTCATGTTGAGGGGAGCTGCTTAGGTTTGGTGGGAGGCCAAGATGGTCCTCAATCCGCTTCATTTAGCTATCCAGGGTCTTCATATAAAGTTGGAATTCATTTAGCATAAAGATAATTTCTTCCTTACCCTCATTATGATCCAATAACACTTGATCCAACATTGTCTTCATGTGCCAATAGAGATCTATTGTTTGCATGTAATGATTGTATCTGCCTCACATGTGACTTGTGTCAGGTATCCATGAAGTCACCTCAACTGGGATGTCGATGTCTGACAAGCATTTTCACTCACCAGTGATATCCCTCTCTTCCTCATCAAGCTCAAGTTGAATATTATGTAGTGTGTGATCATGTAGTTGCAAACTTGGAACTCTGCCTGTTGACAAGTATGAGCACCTCCTTTGCTCATAATGTGTTTCCCCCCTACAGTACCGTGCATGCTTTCATAGCATGGGATTTCTTTTACTCCTAGGAAGTTGTTAACTATGAAAAACCAAGGTCATCTAAGACTGTGAAGGATAGACCTCGAGGTAGGTCTCAAGAGAAACTAAGCTTGTAAGGATACCATCAATTCCACCACAACAAAGATGGGAAGTTAAGCAACATGTAAGGAAGGTCGGAGTCCAATGACATGAAATCCTTCCTATCCTTAGAAAAGCTATCACTTTGTGGAGAGCTCCTAGAATAAACTCTAGGATAACCATTATATTTAGCCTTAACAAGAATTGAAGGTAAAAATCAATGCCTACTAATGAATGCAAGGCCATCATTATCATATGTCAAGATGAAGCAACTGGAACTTACAATTACGGAAACATTTTAAACTGCTTCACTGCATCTATAAATCATAATAACCCAACATGGAGGGATAGGCTGCACATAGATAGCTCCGTAAAATGAAGGTTAAATAACATAAAAACCAACATCTTTAACTCGATTTCATTCATCACATCACCATCAATTCTAGGTTGGCGTAGTGACGAAATAGAGTTATGGCACATAGTGTGCCACACTCCAAAATTGTTACCATCTTTCATATCTAAGGAGGGCATCATAGAATGTCCTTTCCTATGCACACATGGTGGTATGGTTGTCATGTGCTCTCCCACCTGAAATATCCCATATCACCCCATGCGGGAAGGTCATATCTCTCTTTTCAAGATTAGCACATTCTTGTTTCAAAGCCCAAGCTAGAAGAGTTTCCCAAGAGAAAATGAGAATTGTTGCTTCTTCCTTGCACCCCTCATTGGCTAGGAGGTTTAATATTTTGTTTTTGTTTCTTTGAATGTGTGAAGTAATAACCATAAGGATTGTGGGAAGGTGTCTACTACCTTTTCTAGGCTACTGTCTAGGCACCAACATGTGGAGGCTTTACTAGGGGAAATTCGATTTAACCATCCAGATTATGAGCTATGAGTCTTATTTGATTTTGAATTTGGGATATTGTAGTAGTCGATCCACCTAAAGCCTAAATTCCAAATATTTGAGTTTTGTAGTGTTATTGATATTGAGGCACATGTGATTAGTGAAGAGATGAGTGATATTTGCTGAGTGGCATCGAAAAACCCTCCAAAGCCTGCTACTCCTAGGTTTCCCTTGGGTAGGAGAATTCTAACTTGGACGAGGAAAGATAAGAGGTCCCATTCTCTGACAATGCTATAATATTGATCTTTGGATTTCCAATTGCTTTTAAAACATACATGAGATGAAACTAGTTCTCAGATGTTGCTTGTAATTCTATCCCAAATAACCAACATCGGTTTTGAGTTGTTGTGAAAACTTCTTCAGTTCCTTTCTTTCCATATTTCCCACATGATGAAACTTGGTAGAAGATTCCATATCATATTAAGAACTGGGTTCAAATACACCATTTTACTCCAATTCTAGTGGGGTGATAAAGAGTTAGAGGGAAAAACGAAATTAAGATATTATGAGGAAGTGATCAAACCAAATATTAAAAAAAAAAAAATCTGTCTCTCTTGATTAGTGTAAACAAGAAAATAAACATTGTAAAAATAAAAACTAATTCTTATGAATTTCATTGTGAAATTTGACATTGTCTAGTTCCCAAAACACCATTGGATGAAAGAGTTTGTCACCTTTGCCACAGTAAGAGGGTTGAAGAAGAAAAGCACTCTATTAGATTGTCTAGTTTATACTCATATTCAATCTAAATTTCAAAATAGTTTTCACACTAGCAACTCTCTTGACCTTTTGAGTCAACATAATTATGGTGATATTAGAACACTTCTTTTAGTGCTTTTTGAGCATAGAAATAAAATGCTAAATGATTTTGAGTAATTTCTTATCTTCTTAAGGTCTGATAAACCTTTTGGTATTCCTAAATGTTAATCATCATCACAAACATAAATTAATTATCTTAATTAATTATATCATCTATGCTTAAGTACTTTGAAAATTAAAATTTAAAATTTTCATTTGTTTTTTATATAATTAACAAGCTATAGGGTTTAGTTTAAATAAAAAAAATCACAAACTTAAATTTAATATATAAATATAAATTTACAAAGAAAAAATATTTTCATCATTTACTTTAATTATTATAATTGACTAATAAATTTTATTAAAAAAATTGATCATTGAATGTGGGATTTGTGGTAATAAGGTCATGAGTGAGGTTTTCCATAGGTCACATGGAGGGTTTTTGCTTAAGTTTTTCTCTCCATAGGTTTCGTAGGTTTTGGTCATTTTTTTCTTTGTCAGATTTTGTCCTCCCGTCGATTGAATTTTCCACCTTCTTTCTTGTGTTTCCAAGCTATCAACCACTATCCCCCAATAATTACTCTAAACATTTATGTAATATGCCTTGGACACAGATTTAATTGATTACTCTATTAGCCCTCCCCACTCTCTGATTTTTCTTTCACAAACTGAGTATGGTGCGCTTCACCACTAAGAGGTTGTCATGATCCTGAAGCTTGTGCTTGTAAATAAACCTATATATTCTATGGAAATTAAAATAAATCAACAACTAGAAATTTTCAATAAAACTTCATTTTTGTTGTCTAAAAATGAAGATTGTAACTCCAAGAATTTACTCAACATGAAGGCGAATCCCATGCATTACTCAGATTCCCTCAATGGAAATGACTCTTCCCTACCTAGTGTTTCCTTACCCTATGATGAATTACTTGTTCATATTCCCAAGAGCTCAACCATGGTCCAAGAAAAACAATCTAGGGACACTAAGTTTAAGTCTCAAGCAATATCCATGGTGGTCAGGAAAGATGTTAGCTTAAATGTTGTTCCTTAACTCTTAAGCAAAGCCCTAGTGGGTAGGTTCTATGATAAGGATATTTTTGAGAAATATTAATACACTGGGTTGAGAATAATTGGAAGTAAATTGCTGGTTATACTCCTTCCTATCACTCTTAGTTCGGGGATGGATTTATTTTATTTTTTTGGTGGAAGGAAACAATGAAAATATTTTGACATTGTACTAGAATTGAGGGCCTTGAAGTTTAATATTGAAGACCTAGACCATAGATTTTGATCCCAAAAGATAGTCAGTATAAATTTAAAAAGTATTTCTCATACTCTTGGGGATCCCTCTAGTCTTTTGGTTAAAATAATTTCTTGTGGCTGGTTGGGGGGAAATTGTTTGCTTCTTTCCATTAGAAATTAACTAGTTGACCAAAGTAGATTATTGTTGGCTATGGATGCAAGTAGAAGTTGATGCGAGTGCTGGAATCCTAGGGGAAATTCAACTAAACTTTAAATATTTATCTTGGACTCAAAAAATTGATTATTGGTGTCTTCCTTTTCAAGGTTATAGGCAGGGTCAATGAATTCTTTTTGGATCCCCTTCTAGATGGTTCACAATTTTTTGAAGAAAAAACAACATCAAAGGAACCTCATGCTCAAATGTTCCAGTATATGACAAGATCCCCTTGCAATAGTTCTCATTGAATCATAACATTCTATAATTAAGGAATTTCTTCAAGGAAGAATTGCATGGATCACATCCTCCCCTGTAAGATTTCTCCTATGGTTTTTTCCATGTCATCTCTATATTTTTTTTGTTAATGATTTGATTGTTCTCCTTATTTCTCGATCCCCTTCTCACTCTCTATTGGAAAATTTGGGGGTTCCCTTGTTAATTGACACAATGGTTCACTCCCATACCCTCCCTCCCCATGCCTCCCTCTCCTCCAAGGCTCCATATTGTTATATAGTTCCCCTTCTCCTTGACTAGTTGTGCCTCAATAGATTCTCTCCCCATCCCCTTTTTCTTCCCCTTCTCGCCTCCCACATAGTGTTACATTGTGTTATGTACGTGTTAAATTCTTTGCAAGATTATCTACACGTGTTGTAAAAATGTGTGATGCGCAGTAGGGGTTGGCAATGCCCTTGAAAAAAAAATTGGGCCTTTTTTTACAGTCTCCAGCACATTATTTTTTCCAAACATGGTTTTGTGCCTCATGCTGTTTTTGTAGTTTCAATTAAGGAACTATGGTTGTGTTCTAATCTAGGGTAATTGCATTTTTTTTCATGGATGCAACAAGATATATATCGTATTGTAATACTGTACAAAGGAATATATATTGAAAAAATCTTGTTGGTTTTCTCAGTTTTTGGGTTTCCAAGATAAAATCTCTATGTTAATGTGTGTGTTTTCCATTGCATATTTTTGTTTTGATTAATAATATATTTGTAGCAATTAATTATATAGGGTTAAAACCTATATTTGGTATAAGAGAAGTTTTGGCTTCAAGGGGATGCCTTTGTGGCTAAGGGGTTTGGCTTAGGCTTGTGGTAGACCCTATTACAGTGGGGGATATGCAAAAGTGATTCTTGTGTTGAAAGGAAATGGTGAGTAGTTCAGAGATAGATATAAAGAAGGTCAATGGGAAAAGTTTTGAGCTATGGAAGTTCAAAATGGAAGATTTGTTGGTGGATAGAGATACATGGATTGCGATGGATCCAGGTATTGCACCAACATTGATGTCAAAGGAAGATTGGACCAAGTTGGATCAAAAGGAAAAGAGCACAATATTACTGTGTCTATCAGATTTAATATTAATAACTATTTTTAGTGGAAGCTACAACAAAGGATTTATGGGACATGTTAAGGGCTTTGTATCAATTTAAGTCCCTAGTGAATAAATTATTCTTGTGGAAGAAGTTGTATAACTTGCAGATGAAGGATGGAGATTAAGTGATAGAGCATCAAAATTCCTTCATTATTGTGGCAAGTTAAGCGTTATCTATTGATATTAATATTTTAGATGAAGATAAGTGCATCAATTTGTTATGTTATCTACCAGTCTCATGGGATAATCTGGTTGTTGCTATAGGTACTAATGCAACTAATTTAAAGTTCAATAAAATATACTCATATTTTTTACTAGAGGAGATGAAACATAAAACCATGGAAAGAAGAAAGGGAGCTTCCTTTTCTATAAGAGGATGCTCCCAAAATAGAAATAAAAAAAGGTCCTCGAGTGGTATATCTAAATCTAAAGGAAGATATAAATATCCAAGAAAGTTCGTAAAAATATATTGGATATGTAGAAAAGAAGGGAATTATAAGAAATATTTCAGATCCAAAATTGTTGAGAAAGGGAAAGGGATCTGAATATTCTCATTTTACAAAGGAAACATTCTCAAATGAAGGAGGGGATGTGTACTTGGATTCTTCAAGTACACATGTAGATCATGAGGCATGGTTTGTCAACTTAGGAATATCCTTTCGCAAGACTCCTCAAGGGTGGGGGGGGGGGGTTTGAAAGTATGAAATATTCAATAGTGGTGATCTTTTTTTAGGAGATGACTCAATAGTCGAAGTCATAGGTCAAGGAAAATTCAAGTTGAAGCTCATGGGTGGAAGGATTATAACACTCACTGGTGTTCTGCACATACTAGGATTATCTTATTGAAAATGTTTATTATTGATGTCAAAGGTTGTCCAAATGAAAGAGAATGTTATATAATATAATAACACATTTGAAGACCTTTCCAATGATATATGGCATGCCTTCTAGAATTTTGTTTTTTAGATTTATTTTTTGGATTTTTTATGCCTTTTTTACTACAATTACCTAGTTCAAATGGAAGAATAATATATATGGTTGGCAATATTATTCCAAGACCTTTCCAATGGTATATGGAACTCCATGTAACCCCTCATGATTGAGGAGAAATGTTTTTTTGAATATTATTATACATTCTAACAACTGCACAAGTCATCCCAACCAATGGAAAAGTTGGCCCAATCTAGACCCCAAATGCACTATAAATAGGTGTGAGAAAGAGAATTTATAGCCACTTTCTCAAGTGAATCAATTCTATTATAAGGAAGTAAAGGAGTAGGTCCAACGTTCATATGCCATGAACCAAACGGAAAAGAATTAAAGCTAATTTCTAGTCGAGTTGGAGGAATTTTTGTGGGATACATTCGCTCCCCTATCTGGGTTGTAAAAAGGTTTTTGGAAAACAATTTGGGAAGGTTTGTGGCTCTAGTTTGAAGGAGGTCAAATTTTGATGTGGAGGAGGTTGAATTATTTTCTAATATGGAGGCTAAGTTTAAGCCCTGTTGGAGACTAAATTCTAGTCCTGTTAGAGAATGAGTTTCAGCCCTTTTGGAGGCCAAGTTTTGGCCCTGCTAGAGGCCGAGTATCAACCCTATTGGAGACCAAGTTTCAACCCTTTTGGAAGTTGATTTTCATCCTTGTTGAAGGATGATTTATAGACCTATTAGAGGTTGAGTCTTGGTTGGAGGCCAAGATTTGGACTAAGTTGTGTACAAGTTTCCAAGTGGGACAAATTTTCTTTGAAAATATTCGAAACCTTGTGTTAATTCGGCAGCTCAGTGACAAACTCCAACCATGGGATGAGATTCCTTTTTTTTTTTTTGAGAAGACCAATTTTGACTATTGAATTTCTCAATTTGGATAAGGGAAAGTGTATTTTTGAATTAAAGCCCACATGTGAACATTTGATCAGGTCGACCTTAAAGCAAATTGGACCCCCTTAGAAGGCCATAAATACAAGTGACCACAACCTTATTTGGACATCATTATTATGATCATTCTTCTCCTTTATTTGGTTTTTATCACACATGTATGAGATAGTTCATGGATAGTTTGCTCGCACAAGTCCGAGATTGTAGGGTTCGAGGCTCACACGTGTCTAGGGATTTTGGTTTCTGACCGCAGACATGACACATGCAGATTTCAGTCATAAAAATAGGATAGTGGGCTCATGCGTGCGGTTGGATGGTTTCAGCCACATGAAATTAATTCTCTTGGTGCAGTTGGGGCCTAGGGTTTGGTTTTTCAATTGACCACAGATTTCACTCATTGACCGCGAGATTTGATAGTTGGCTGCAAATAGTGATAGTTGATCACATGCTTCTAAATTAGGGTTTCGATTATTGGTAGTGTTGGGTCCATCTCATGATATTATTTAGTTGATTTTGCTGGATAGTTGTATGGATAAAGATATGGGTCATTATACTCTCTTTTGCTGAATCATTCATTGAAAATCTAATAAGAAGAAGAATTTGAAATGGTTTTCCCCATAGTGGGTTTTTCCATGGTCTCTGACCAATCGTGGTGTCTCCATATGTGAATGTTTTTCTTCTATTGTTCCTTTATGTTCCATTGCATTAATGATGATGTTTTTCTTTCTATATAATTGCATATGTTGCTAAATAATGTTGTAAATCTCAATAGTGATATGATTCTATTGGGTAAATGTAATATCCAAATGATGAAATACAATTATCAAAGCAAAGAAAAATATAGCCCTAAGAAAAATTAACATGGTATCAAAGTTCAGCTGAAGAAAAGTCATTAATATCACCCCTATGAAGACACCTTTCATGGAAGCCTAAGAAGATGGAGGAGACCTAAAAGAATTCTAGGGCTTGAAGGAAACAATAGGCAATTTTATTATTATGGTTTGATGGATATTATGAGGTTAGGGTCTGGAAGAAAACCTAGATTATGACAAATATTTGAGATATGCAATTAAGAAGCCCTAACATGATCAATGTGAAGATGTTCTAGCACTTGTAACAGGTTTACTGTAGCCCTAGATGGGATAGTGTCAATTAGGCCTTGGTTATTGATGAATTTGGTTGAAATATTGAAGGCAACAATGTTATATGTTCAAAGGAAAGTCACGACTCTTGAAGGTTGGTTCAAGAGGGAGATGATCACCTCCCATTGAAGATAAGTACCTTTTAGATTTATGTTACCTCCTTGTGATCCTATTCCTGTTTGAGTTTGTTGTTTTGATTATTACTTATACTTCCTACATGTATATGTGAGTATTTGGATACTTCTAACCTCTTGATGAGATGTGATAAGTGGATCCTTCTTGAGGATTATCTGAGATGCAGAAAAATATGTCTAGTGCAGGAAGAGAAGAGCTACAATTTCCCATGATAAGGAAGTTGACAAAGTGCTCCCGTTTCCAATGTCAAACATGAAGATACACATGTATATGAATACTACATGGTATGTATGGTGTATTGTTTCAATGTTATGTTTGAACTATAAATATTGGATGGCAAGGTAATCCCTAAGGTATGATGGAAATATCACCTTCATGAATGACTCATATCGCATATGAAAGTAAGTTTGATTCATGGTTCTTATGATGAGATGATGCACTTGGTATTGGAAAAGTATCTTACATTTTATTAAGTCATGGTAAAGATACTTAGAAACATTGATCTTTGATATATTGGTATACTTGATATTTGGCAAAGAATTTTAAATTTTAGACATGATGGGTTTCTTTAAGCAGGCTAGATACATTGTTTTTGATATATGGTAGCTTGATTTGATTGTTAATGCTTGTGATAAGCATGATATCCATGATGATAGAAGTGTAACAATAAGATTGATATTCATGATCCTCTTTTTGACCTTGGCTTAATAATTTTAACAATGTAGTAAATATAGATGCCTTGACTTGATGGACTAAGCTATGTAATTGATATTGTGTTCATGATCTTTGATGATACACCTGTCAACTATCCTAATCATATGACTCTAACCCTTGATGAAAGTTTGATGTCACGTTCATATCTAGTTGGTGCTAACATGTTATGGTCATGATGGATATATGTTTTGGAACTTGATATAGTTTGATTTCATGATCTAACAGTTCTGTTGATGCATGACAGTATTATGATAGACAAGTTGATAATGATGAAGTCTAAAGTGGCTGCTCATTAAGAGGGAGACTCTTCATAAGATCCCTACACCTATTATCATTTGCATCAAATATATGGAAGATTCTTTATTATTGAAATAAGTTTTATGGACATAAATAGACAAATATCTAACATTGTTTATCTGCAACAAGTTTTGGTATGAGAAGAGAGGGTTTCCTCTAGTCTAAGCTGCAACTACATGGAAGCAAGATTATCAGTGTAGTTATATGAATCCAACCAGACGAAAGAAATCCTATGGGTGTGGCTATGCCTGTAGGTAACAAAATTGAAGTTTTATGCATAAAATCAAGAACACACTAGAAGTATGACAATCCTACATCTATGGAGCAGGCATCAGAATGTCCTATGAGGAGGGAAGTTTGAATGTTTGAATTACTATAGAGAATGTAATCATGTTGACTAAAATTGTGTTTGCAGGGGACTGAAATATGCATGTCAATATGTTATTTGATCATTAAAGCTAGTGTATGACAATATTTGATAACATTTATAAGGGTTTGACAAAATTTGGCCATTTGACATAATGCTTGATGGTTCATAGATATGATTTAAAAATTTTGCATGATGCTAATTCATATGTTTTGATTGATTGAATCCATGGTGATAAAAAATTATGGTTTTTGATAACTAATGATTTTCCTTGATGACAATGGTATATGGGTCTAGTGAATTTCAATGATTAATGTTGGCATTGATTTTGTATTGATTTCATTGTATTTGGCACATTGGTTGAAGTATAAATAGTTGTGACTTATCCTTGATGTATGCATTTGCATCTAGTAACAAAAATAATTCATGTTATGATTATATGGATGACTTGATGGAATTTTATATTTCTTAATAACAAGTTGTTGGCAATAATAATAGTATTTGGATGTGATCTCTACCTAACACTTGGTTTGAAGAGTGTGTCACAATGATATTGACATAAACTTTTATATTAGTTTTGATCTGGATGATTTGATTGCACAATATTTATTTATGTAAAGCTGAACATATTGGTTTGGTCAAGTGTTATGTTTGTAGATAACATCATATGGTTTGAAGCAACCTTCCTGACCTGGGTGTGTCCGCATTGATAAGCCAGGGATATGTAAAAATCCAAACATCTACTTCAAAAGTGGTCCAAGGTATGACTTTGATTTTGGTTTTATATACTAATGGTCTATTCGTGATAGGTAATGAGCCTCTGGTGATCAAAGTAAGAGGGATTTGGCCTCTGAAGTTCAAAATGATGAATCATAGCATGATGAATTACTTTATGAAGTTTAGAAAAGAAAATATATGTCATGAAGCTATTGAAGAGTTATTGGAAATTGAAAATGCAAATCCTTGGACACTCTGATTGAATTATGCACAAATATTATTGGACCTGCCTTGGCAACTGACAATCGATTGAAGCATTGATGTTCTATATGAACACTCATCTGTATATATGTGTTTTGCATAGAAAAAATTGAGTGAATTCATGATTGAGTCAATTCATACACATTAGGTTGTCGCTGAGCACCCTTCTAGATATTTGCATGGGATGATCAATTTTTGGTATCAGTAATTCTTCTTGTGATATGTGAATGCATGGATATACTGATGTTGTTTGGGATCGTTATTGAGGAGATGAGCACATCTAGGCGTGACCTTAGTATGAGATCTTCCTTTATATTTGTGGATGAGAAGTAAGTAGCTTTAAGCATGACCAAGGTTGAATATGGTGTTGTTGGCATAGCTATTTGTGAGGTAGGTTGAAGAAGCTCTTTGGATATCTATTTGAGCAGGTTCTGGATATGAGATGGATACATTGTGATAATATTGAGTGAGATCTGATTGGAAGAGAATCTTGTATATAGCTGGGGTTGAGATCTCTTCATATATTGAGACAAAGCTGCCATATGAGATAATCTTAGGCTTGTGGTTTCTGCCTCCATGAGAGGGAGGATGAATAAAGTGTCCTTTTTGTGATATATATTGTTTTTTGCTATAATATGTGATTTGATTATGACATGATGATTAAGAAGGTACTAGATATGAGCACGATGGTATGTTTCCGATCTATAGAGAGCAAGACTAATCGAGAACACTCAACCAACTCTTTCCCACTATCTGAGCTCCCAGGGTGAGGAATTGAGATGAAGGGATCCTTGGGTTGAGAATCTCTAGAAAATATGATCATAATTTTTTCTCCCCTATCTGTCATCCATAGAGTGTGTGTGATCCATTTTAGTTTTGACAAGTCTGGTATCTCCCCCTATCTTGGTCTACACAGAGTATACCTCGGTTGGCATCATACCCACACATTGGGCTTGTTGGGAATACCACTCCTCGAATGGCCAACCAGTTGAGAGTGTACTTGGGGGTGTACAACCCAAGGTGATTATGATGCAAGTGTTCTACGACATGTCTCTTAATGGTCATTGTTGGGAAGATCAGTGAGAAATGGGATGGGTTGAGATGTGCTCCTCTATATCACCTATTGCTTGATATGGGGGTGGAGATGTTTTGCTCCACCATGAGATTCCAAGTTGAGACTAAGCTCCCCAATGTGGTTTCAGGTTGAGATTTTCTCCATGATGTTGTTCCGGATTGAGCTAGGCTCTCCGATGTAGATCAAGGTCATAGAATTGGCTCCCCACTGATGTTTCTTAGGTAGTAGAATTTGGCTCTCCGTTAGAAGAGATTCCAGGTGATAGCAATGTCTCCCCGATGGATAGAGGGTGGTATCTTAGGCTCCCCTCTGATGTCAAATTCTTCTTCTTTTAGATTCGAGAATGTTCAACATATGTGTATGGAAAATCAAGAGATAATTAGGAATAAGTAGAGATGAGCAAAGATGAGCAGTGATGACACTTGATGATGATATATTTGAGATTGAGTATGATATGGTGACAGGATTCTTGTGATGATTACATGATGTAGTTGGAATTTATCCCTAGCTGAGAGGGAGTGTTAATTTGGCACATAGTGACAAATTATAATAGTGGTGTTAGCACCTAAATCTGCCCTAGGCTAAAGGAAGGCAAAATTTAGGGTAACCACAAACCAGGCTCAGTCTGGTAGCTAGCCCTACCAGAACAGGAGAGGGCTCTCTCCGAGTCACGCTCAGTGAATAGATAGGAAAAAAACGGTCTGAGATGACTTACAGTGAAATATTGATCTTAGGTTAGTAAGTGAATAGGGATACAAGAAACAATTTTTATGAATGACTGAGCTTCTGGGATGGTATGGGAGCAACGGTCAGCAAAGAACAAAGAATTTAATACAAAGGCATAGATTACTTCGTGAGGCAAGGCAGGTGGAAAGTGTAGCAATTTAGTTTGAAATAACGCGGAATGGAGAGATTGTTTAGGAGAGTGAAAAGGGCATAGGAACATGAATCCTTTTCAACAGAAGAAGAACACTGAACATGAAATTTTCCCACAGGCAGAGCAATAAAATTGAATTCTACCTTATCTAACTCAGAAAATTTCACTAGAAATGAACATGAATTGAATTATGAAACATAACGAAATACATATGAAAACATAAGAGACACATTTGCTACACTCACAACCACATGAATCTCATGAAACAAAGCCGCTTCCTTTCATTAATTCTCTGTAAAAAATATACAGTGAAGAAGCAGAGTTTCTTTCCCACAGTCTCCCGAAAGTTACAAGCCAACCAACCCTTTGCAAATAGTTTGCATACAATACATAGAATGTGCTATGAAGAGATAGAACGCCCAAGGGTTGGGGAGTTACTCGAATCATTACAAAATGGAGGTGAAGAGCCAAGCATCAGCTATAGGTGCAGCATTACAAACATGACAAATGGCTTGGGTGACTGTTTGCCTTCCTTCGCCACTTAGATAGAAGCCAATCTGGAGAGAAAATAATTTAAATTCCACCTTAGGTGCCAAAACGCTGAAATGTAGATGAGCGGGCCCACTTGGAGAAGTCACGAATCGAAATTTCGCAAAACGGAGATAAAATTGGGCTTTTTTCCTATATGCGCCGCGCCCTTTTCTGTGTGCACCGTGCCAATTTCGAGCCTGTTTTGAGGCACTTGAAGGAGTCCAAAATGTGCTCAAGTGTGCTTGTTGGAAAGCCTGTCCTATCTACTTTCCAACCCAAGTGGAAATTCTGAATTTGGTGCTTATTTGCCCCTCCAAATCTTCATTCTCCCAACACTGCTTCCTGTGTGTTAAAATATGGGTAGAGAGGTGATTTTTTGGGTGTTTTTGACCTCCTGGAGACTCAGATCTTGCCCAAATTTCTTGTCCAAGCACTAGTAGTCGTGATTTTTCATGCTGAATCCAAAAATGAAAACCATTCTTCATTTGGAGCTCCCAATTTTTAGCGCCGTGCCACACAGGGAGAAAAAACCTGTGTTTTGCCCAAAAATTTGTCATGTGACCAAAATTTCCACTGGAGGTCCTCTTAGAGGCACTATGCTGGGCCACAGAAGCCTCAGCCAAGATTTGAAGCCGATCTTGCTCTTTTGCCTCTTTTTCCTCTCTTGTTGCTTTGCTCAATTTCGCCTTCAAACTCTTTATTCGGGCCTTTGCACTCATGTTTCGTGCCCTGTAATGGAAAGCCATGTGTCTCAGTAAGGCATGGTCTTTGTCGACCTTGTCCAGCAGCCTCTCCAAGTGCATGTTAACTCTCTCTATATTGGCCTCCTGATCCTCATTGATCTCTTGCTCCAATGACGTGAGCTCAACTCTTCTTCTTTGTGCAGCTTGGCGATGTTCACGAATGTTTTGTAGCTCCATGATCGCCCGCCGATCCTCCAGCTGTTTGTTCCTCTGCTCCAGGTATTTCATGTTCCACTTATCCCTCTCCAAGTCAACGGATAAGGCCTCAATCACAGATTGCTGCTCCTGGATGATCTCTCTAAGCTCTGCATTTGTCGGTTCTGTATCTGTCTCATCATCATGAAGGAGAACGAATTCGGTCTCTAGTTCACCTGATGGCTCACCGGATGGCCCCTCATCATGCATTGGCTCCTTACCTCTGTCCTTTTCCTGTGTTGTCGATGCCGGAAGCGAGGCCCCTTCCACCCCGGGTGTAGATAACACTCGCTTTTCCGCTGCAAACAAATGTCTACTGCCTCTCTGATAGATGATGAATATTGGCATAGTAGCTGTCTCATGGCGCTCATACTGATGAGAAGGACCACCTATCTCATGCTCTGCCTCTGATACTACCTGTGGAGTGCTGAAGAAGTCCCGGGAGATGAAGTCCTCCCAAGCAATGCCCTACAATCCCAACTAATGATCCACCAAAATCCGGATAAGAGAAAAGTGATAAACACTGTTAAGCTGCTGCTGAGGGGTCTTATGCTGCATGAAATTGTTCATCCTCTCTATGTTCCTACAAATGAAAAATGGGAGGTTCATCATCTGCACCCTGGTAAAGTGCATGAGAAACCTGATGTGATAGGCATATAGGTGAGAAAACCTCCCCTCACAATTGAAGTACTTCATGATCAATTTCATGAGCGGAGCATACTCATCTTTCAAAAATCTAAATGGGAAGACTCTTGTGAGATGCCTCAGACAACTGGCCTTAATGTAAGGCTCATAGTATTGTCTATCCACCTTCTTCTTCTTATGCCACTATTCTCCAACATTTGGTATGCCTGTTGCCACTGAGATAGTTTCGGGTGTCAATGTGAAGGTGACCCCGGCCAAGATAGACTGACCTCCATGTAGGTGAAGCACAAAAAGGCGGGCCAACTCATGATGAACTCTAACATTTGCCACCCTTTGACAAAATTCAAAACATGCTAGGTGCTAGAAACATGACATAGCAAGAGGGCATGCCTGCAATTCAATGAGGGTGTTTGGCTCATCCCTAACATGTTTGCGACTCCTATGATGTCTCTTGGGAGCCTGTTCTCCTGAAGCTGTATCGCTGTGAGTTTCCACCTCATACTCTGATGAACCCTCAGATGCCATCGTTGTTGTTTATATATTGTATTAAGGCTGCCATTTGATGATGGTGAAGCTGGGTGTTGTTTGTGATATCTTCCACCAAGGGGAACAATGAAACAAAGGGAGTATTAAGAGTGGAGTAATGTAATGGGAATAGGGGTTATAGGGAGAATTTTGTTTAGGGATATGTATGGGTTTTGGGTATTTTGATAGGTTAGGGTTTGGGGTTTTTATTGACCAATAGGAGGAGGGGAAAGGGAATATGAGTTTGGTAGTGGTAGGGTAGTGATAATAGGAAAAATGGCATAGGGGAATAAGGAAAAGTGGTAGGGCAGGAAAAATAGAGCCTTGGCATCAACATACACTTATACAACCCTAGCATCAATGGTTTTTGTGGTTGAATTTACGAAAATAGTTGCATTCAATCACAGGCATAAAACCACCATATCACTCATAAAATTGGATGAACAAGTGATGTTTCGAGCCTACCTTGCAATTGATGTGCTTCACCAAAAATTTGAGGGAGTTTTGGCACATTTCTGGTGCTTTGTTTGTATGCGCCGCGCGCAAAACCCAGTGCGTCGTGCTCTGGGTGTGTGCCGCGCTAGTTAGGAATTTTCACTGCGGGCGGGCTCTATGTGTGCTGCGCCCCTGCCTATATGCGCCGCACACCTGTAATGGCCTCCAAACTTGCTCCAAACCACGCGATTGCACTCTCCACGACTTTGCAATGTTTTCCCTCTGCCTTTGATTGCACAATGACTTTGATTTTGGTGGGAATTTGTATATATAGACTTGGAGGTCATGATTTAAATTTTTCTTTTTCAAAAAACCCACTTTCTAATGTTATGTTTGACACTTTTTCACTGACTTTAAAACAGCCCTAATTTTCACTTTTCCTCTGAATTTGGCTCAAGTGTTGAAATTTTCGACACTCTTTGCAGGGATTGCTTGACAGGACATTAGGCGATGGAAACCATGATTACGCCTGAAGAGATCAACTGAAGACTTTTTTGAAAATTTTATCACCCATGACATTGTTTGACTTTTCTTCAAAACAGAGTTTTGGAGAACAGTCAAAGTTTATCAATATGATGATGAAACTTTGTGAATCATTACTTTACAAGGGCATCACTCTGGCCAGCATGGCTTTACTGGACATATTTAAAGACCAAATTGATTTAATCCCTAGACCTAATGACCGAAAATGACTTTTGCCCATTAAAGGACTAGACCTTGACTGTCATGGACTTTGGTGATCATTGACAAAAGACCTAAGCTAGTAGGAGCCAAACATGAGGGGAAATGACTAGCATGACCTTCTTGGTCAGATCATGGCATGCCCCTAGGGGAATGCAGCTGAATGAATGGAGCGGGACATCTAAAAATGAAATGCATAAAGAGTTTTGATCTCTGACAGAGGGTTGACCAGACCGACTCTAACATTGGCTCCAATGGGGGATGGTAGCTCCTTGGAGGTGCCAAGAACAACAGATCTCTGGAAGAGCTAGATAGTGCCTTCATCCATTAGGCTATGGAGTCATTTTTCGAAAAACAACACAGGACTCTGACTCATTTATGAAACTAAAATGACCAAAAATTAACTCAAACTTGACATTGAAATGACTCAAAAACTAACTTGACAAATTCAAACCAAACTGAAATAAAAATGGTATTTACAATGACAGTGGAAGCAGCGTTAATAAACTCAGAAATGGTACCGCTTGAGCAGCCGACCATTGATCGGCCCTCCTAGACAATCTTCCCCGTTCATTTCCTTCCGAACGAAGGCATTCTGACCCCTATATGCTACAATCTTGAAAGGACCTTTCCAAAGATTCTCGAACTTACTGTGCTTACCTTTCTCCTCATTCCTTGCATCCCACTTTAGCACCACATCATCCAACTTAAATTTATCTACCTTTGCTTTTCTGTCATAAATTTTCTTGATCTTCTCCTACAATTTGGATGTGTTCTTGAAAAATTCTTCTCTTGTTTGCTGCAAGTGGACCATTTGATTCAACCTTCTTTGCACGGGATCTTCTTCACTGCTGGACTCCTGAAGAAGTTTGACTACCAAGACAACGAGAGAGGTAGGAAGTACTGTATCAACTCCATAAACAAGCTCAAACGGTGACATACCAATGGATTTTTTGTGACTGATCCGATCTGCCCAAAGCGCATGGACCAACCTCTTATTCCAACTCTTTTTATTTATTTCTAGCAGCTTCTTGATTATGTTGACCAATGATTTGTTCGAAGACTCCGCCAATCCATTGCCTTGCGGATGATAGGTAGTTGAGTGACCCAAAATGATGTGATATTTATGACAAAACTCTACCATCCTTTTTGATTTGAAAGCTGCTGCGTTATCAATGATTAAATTACTTGGACAACCAAAGCGAGACATGATGTTATTTTCAAGAAATGAAATGATTACTGCATCGGTAGCTTGTCTGGTGGGAGTTGCCTCAATCCCTTTTGTGAAATAATCTGTCACTGTGAGGATCCATCTATGCTGACCGGAAGAAGCGGGATGAATTTCACCAATGAAATCCAACCCCAACTACTGGAAAGGAGTGCTCACCTCAATAGGCTTAAGTGGCAAAGGCTGTAACTTTTGTTTTCCTTCGAAAATCTGACATTTATGACAGCGCTTGACCATCTTATATACATCAGCAAACAATGTCGGCCAATAGTACCCTGCTCTCAGAATTTTATTTGCTGTTGACTTCCAAAAAAGGTGACCACCACACTCTCCTCCGTGGAAATCCTCCATGACTTTCTTTGCCTCCTCTTCCACCAAACAATTTAACAAAACGCCACCGGGATCTTTCCAATACAGCGCAGAATTTAGAATGCAAAACTTGGCAGCTTTCAACTTGAGTGTTCTCGCTTTGTTTCTAGGCATGCCAGGTGGTGGTGACAAATTTTTAAGCACATATATGATATCTGAATACCATGGAGAAAGAGAAAACATTTTAGATACCTGAATTGATGATGATTCTTCATTCTCATCGGACATAGCAGCGATCAGGTTTATGTCCAAGGCATGCAAGTTTGATTCGGCCATTAGCTTTTCCAATCCCTGTCCTTTGACCAGCTTTGTGGGCTTTATTTCCACATCATATTCCAGCAAGGCTGCAATCCATTTGCCTCTTCTTCCTTTAGGATCGGTCTGCACTAAAACATCTTTTACAACAACGTTAGGTACATAGGCCAGAATATGAGAATGTAGAATATATACCCGGAAATATTTCAATGCCTTCACAAGTGCCAGGGCTTGTTTCTCAATGATGTTGTACTTTAAGGCTGCATCTCTTATGGCTCTGCTGAAGAATGCGATGGGTCTTTCATGATCATCTCTTTTCTGCAATAATACTGCTGCCATAGTGTGCTCCGAAGCAAATGAAAACAATATGAAATCCTGAGTGTAGTCCGGGCTGACTAGAACTGGGGCTGAAGAAAGAGCCAATTTAACCAAATTGAAAGATTTTACAGCCTCCTCTATCCATTTCACTTGGCTGTCCTTCTTAAGCATGTTGGTCATTTCTCTTAGGTGTTCAGCAAGATTAGGTACAAAGCGACGTAGAAAATTCATCTTACCATTGAACGATTGTATCTCTTTTTTATTCCGGGGCAGATCGATTTGCTGAATTGCTTGCACACGTGCTGGGTCAATACGAATGCCATCCTTTGAGATAATATGCCCGAGTAATTTTCCTTCCTCCATGGCGAATAAGCTATTATTCAGTTTCAACGATAAACCATATTTTCTGCACTTTTGAAAGACAGTTTTTAGATGATGCATGTGCTCTTCATCAGATTTGGAAAACACCGTCAAATCATCCAGGTACACCACCAAAAACACATCCTTCTCATTCGCAAAAGCCAAGTCGATTGCACGCTGAAATGTGGCACCTGCATTCTTTAAACCAAAAGGAGTTTTGGCGTAATGAAAGGTTCCCCATGGAGTGGTGAATGCTATTTTTTCCTGGTCATCTTCATGGAAAGAAATTTGGTTATATCCAGAATAGCCATCAAGCAGTGAAATACGAGATGCCCCCACTACTCGCTGAAGTATATGGTCCATTTGGGCAGTGGATAGTTGTCCTTCAATGAAACTTTATTGAGATTTTTGAAATCAATGCATAAGTGGATCTCACCTGTCTTCTTTTGTACGGGCACCAAGTTAGAGATCTAGTCCGAAAATCTGATGGGCACAATGATCCCTGACTTGTACAACCTGTTTACCTCCTTTTCAATAGATGGCAACAACTTTGGATTTATCCTTCTCAACTTTTGTCTGAATGGTTTTTGATTGGGCTTGATGGGTATCGTGTGCTGAATTATATTGGTATCATAGGTCTTTAAATCAGAATAGTCCCAAGCAAACACATCTGCAAATGAAGCCAGCAAAATGATGTATTTGTCCTTGATCTTTGGCGGCAATGCTTTGGACAATTTTACCAACTTAGGATTGGCAGCTGTTTCGATGTTGACCTCTTCTACACCCTTCTCTGTTGGCTGCAATGTTGGCTTGCGGGCTACATCATCTTGATCAAAAAGTTCTTCTAAAGGTATCAAGCCTTTAGGAATAACGTTATTCTTCAGCTGTAACACGTCCATTTCATTGATCTGCACTTCATCTGTACCATTCCCTTTACCATCATCATTTTCTACATCAATTGAGGTTTCTTTGAACCTGCCTTTGTTTTGCAGAAAATCATTAATCTCCTCATCATCTTGAAACACCTGCCAATATCTCTGATTGTCTGGAATGGTTGGATGATGCTTGACATGGATTTCAAATTTATTGCTGGAATTCATTGGGATCTTCAAACTACTTGCTGCCTTGGCAAGAGCGTCAGCAATACTATTTTGTATACGAGGCACGCATGTCAAGGTGTATTCTAAAAATAATTTTAGAATGTCTAGAACTACATTACGGTAGGCCCGCATCCTAGGATGCTTTGCTTGATACTCGCCTCTGACCTGCTTTATTACCAATTTGGAGTCGCCATATACCGAAATCCTCTTAGCATTCAGCTTTCTTAAAATATTCAGGCCAGCAATCAGAGCTTCATACTCAGCTTCATTGTTTGAACACTCAAAAGCCAACTTGTAAGAGCAAACCCTCACGTTACTAGGCACTTTGTTTGGGGCGGAGAAAGGACTGCGTACCCAAATTCCAATTCCAGCGCCATCAAAATCCATGGTCCACAAACCTTCTTCCTCCTCTTGCAAGTGCTGGAAATCTGTTTGTTGTGCCTTGTCTGCTTGTTGTCCATTACTTTCAGCTGATTGCCCAACATTGTTCTGTTGTTCTTGTCCTTCTTTCTTTAAAATTTCTCTGAAATTTTTTGTTATTTCTAGAATATCATCTGCTTCAACTAACTGACTATCTATATCATTAAAACTATCTGAATACAAAACAAAAGACTCTAAATCTGTATATACATAGTTAATTGGATGATTTATTGGTTTCTCCTTGCTTGTGATCATGTATTTCATTTTTTTGTTCCCGATACAATTTCCTCATTTGTCCAAACACCGGAATCGTTGCATAGGAGAAATGTAGCTGTAGTGTCCCTTTCAATTTCGCTACCCAAAACCTAGAAAGAAGCATGCCAAACCTTGGAGGAATATCTGCTACAACCACATCCACCAAAACATTCTTCATTGGGAGCTGATCCAGACTCACAACCAAGTCTTTGATGAGTCCTATACATCTTACTCTGCTGGAATCAAATGAATAGAGATCATGGTATTTCCAGGTGATGTCCAGACCAAGTTTATCCATGATAGCCTTGGGCATGAGATTGTGAGAGGCTCCGGAATCAAACATGGCATTGTGTAACACAAAATCATGCAATCTTAAACTGATGTAAAAGGGTGGCACATCACTATCAGGAGACTCACCATTCGATGCTGGTCCAAAAATCATTTCGGGCTAATCGTCTTCAACATTCACCATGTCGGACATTGGGTCCAAATTCAACATCTTAGATACTTGTCCTCTATAACTGTTGTTCTTCATTATTTCAGTCAAGGGGATGGATACCTTTAACTTAGAAATCTCATTCTCTAAGTTAAAAGCGGGAATCTTTTCTACCTCTTTGATTGGGATTTCTTTCTTTTCCTTTTCTTTTGATGAAGCTTGCTGATGTGATTGTTCTGCTGATGGTGATTTGCTGCTCTCCGGACCAACCACCTCCTTTCCTTTCCTTTGTGTAACTGATGAATCATTCTTTGATGCTTCAACATCCTTTTTTTTCTGAATTGGTTTGGCCGGCACATCTCTGTTTGTAAGTGAATATTGTTGCTGCTGTGTGGACAGAGCATTCATATACCCCCTCTGACACTCCTCTGATTCTTCTTCTAAAACAGTGTCACTTGCTAGAATGAAATCTGTGTCTTTGTGTACAGCTGAACCTTCTGCATACTCTTCCTCCTCCGTGAGATAAATAGGCAAATCATCAGGAGTAAAGAGGTGGTTTTCTTCACCTATTACATTCCTGTCCTCATCTGACTCCAGTCCATGCACAAAATTTTGCTGCAAAGGTGTCTGTACTGGCTGTTGTGCTGTCTACTCTTGGGCTTGCTGATCTCTCTGTCTTATTCTATATTGTGATTGCTGCTGGCCACGAAAGTTAGGATTTCTAACTTGTGGCTCAGGTTTGTCGAGCTTCACCCTTTCGAGCATCTGCTCTACCTTTTTGAGTAATTGATCCATTGAAGAAGACTCTTCCTTAACAGTGACTTTCTTTTCTGCTTTCACTCTAGCTCTCTTGGATAGCAGATTTGCTTCAACGCTGACCGCGATTTTCTGCATGTCTTCCATTGTAGCCGGTTCTCTCTCTCTTAATTGGTAGGCCATGTCAGCATCAAAACCATCTAGAAATTTCATCATAGCTAGTCCCACAGGTGGCTTTAGATGATCTGGAATTTCGTTATAAACTGTATTGAATCTAACACAATAATCTTGGATCGACTCACCAACATTTTGTTTAATTTGCTCATATTCAGCCAGAATTTGAAGAGGATTCTTTTTCACTTCCCATCGATTTAAAAATTGTCTTTGTAGTTCAGCCAAGGTAGCGATACGTGCTGCTGGCAAACCTCTGAACCACTTCCTCACTTCACCTACAAATGTCTGTACAAAGAGTCTCATTGCCACATTCTCCGCATCGATCTCATGAAGTTCATAGAAGTCTGCCATTTTGTCCACATGTTGCTGGGCAGTAATGCTGTTAGGAGTGCCATCAAAAAATGGGATTTTGCTTTGATAATCTGTGGGCATGTCATCTAGAACTTGAGGCAGAACAAGGGGTGCGAAACGGGCAGCCATCACTCTTGGTGGATTTGGCCTTGGAGGTGTTGGAGGAGTGTGCACAGTTTGTAAGGGGCTAGCAATTGGGGTTTGAGGCTGGGTCACAATATAATTATCAATTAACCGATTAGCTCTTTCGGTTTCTAAGTCTACAAGAAATTGTGGATTGGGGATAGTATAGTCAACAACCCTTTCGGATTTAGACTCAAACAATGATATTTCAAACCACTCGTCAAACTCAAGCTCTTCAAGATACTCAAAAATGTCAAGACATGAATGGGATTTGAACACGGGAGTTATGGTGCTCTCTTGACGAAGGAGTCTCGGAATCAAATTGGGGTTTTCGTAAATATGAGGAGGATCTGGGTCTGGATTGGCTCTGGTATATCGTCTCGAAGCCAGCGTGCTATTGAGAAAAATCACAGGACTTGTAACCAACTTACTTAGCCTATCCAATCCTAAACTTATCATCCGGAAGCTTAGAATTATTAAGAAGTAAGGGGATTGATTTCAGGTCCCTAATGGAGTCGCCACTATGTTAGCACCTAAATCTGCCCTAGGCTGAAGGAAGGAAAAATTCAGGGTAACCACAAACCACGCTCAGTCTGGTAGCTAGCCCTACCAGAACAGGAGAGGGCTCTCTCCGAGTCACGCTCAGTGAATATATAGGCAAAAAATGGTCTGAGATGACTTACAGTGAAATATTGATCTTAGGCTAGTAAGTGAATAGGGATACAAGAAACAATTTTTATGAATGATTGAGCTTCTGGGATGGTATGGGACCAACGGTCAGCAAAGAACAGAGAATTTAATACAAAGGCACAGATTACTTCGTGAGGCAAGGCAGGCGGAAAGTGTAGCAATTTAGTTTGAAATAACGCAGAATGGAGAGATTGTTTAGGAGAGTGAAAAGGGCATAGGAACATGAATCCTTTTCAACAGAAGAAGAACACTGAACATGAAATTTTCCCACAGGCAGAGCAATAAAATTGAATTCTACCTTATCTAACTCAGAAAATTTCACTGGAAATGAACATGAATTGAATTATGAAACATAACGAAATACATATGAAAACATAAGAGACACATTTTCTACACTCACAACCACATGAATCTCATGAAACAGAGCCACTGCCTTCCATTAATTCTATGTCAAAAATATACAGTGAAGAAGCAGAGTTTCTTTCCCACAGTCTCCCAGAAGTTACAAGCCAACCAACCCTTTGCAAATAGTCTGTATACAATATATAGAATGTGATATGAAGAGATAGAACGCCCAAGGGTTGGGGATTTACTCGAATCATTACAAAATGGAGGAGAAGAGCCAAGCATCAGCTACAGGTGCAGCGTTACAAACATGACAAATGGCTTGGGTGACCGTTTGCCTTCCTTCGCCACTTGGATAGAAGCCAATCTGGAGAGAAAATACTTTAAATGCCACCTTAGGTGCCAAAAAACTGAAATGTAGATGAGTGGGCCCACTTGGAGAAGTCGCGAATCGAAATTTCGCGAAACGGAGGTAAAATTGGGCTTTTTTCCTATATGCATCGCGCCCTTTTCTGTGTGCACCGCGCCACTTTGGAGCCTATTTTGAGGCACTTTCAGGAGTCCAAAATGTGCCCAAGTGTGCTTGTTGGAAATCCTGTCCTGTCTACTTTCCAACCCAAGTGGAATTTCTGAATTTGGTGCTCATTTTCCCCTCCAAATCTTCATTCTCCCAAGACTGCTTCCTGTGTGTCAAAATAGGGGCAGAGAGGTCATTTTTTGGGTGTTTTTGACCTCCTGGAGACTCAGATCTTGCCCAAATTTCTTGTCCAAGCACCAGTAGTCGTGATTTTTCATGCTGAATCCAAAAATGCAAACCATTCTTCATTTGGAGCTCCCAATTTTTAGCACCGCGCCACAGGGAGAAAAAACTTGTGTTTTGCCCAAAAATTTGTCATGTGACCAAAATTTCCCCAAATTTCTTGAAATTTGGGCTGGAGGTCCTCTAAGAGGCACTATGCTGGGCCACAAAAGCCTCAACCAAGATTCAAAGCCGATCTTGCTCTTTTGCCTCTTTTGTCTCTCTTGTTGCTTTTCTCAATTTCGCCTTCAAACTCTTTATTCGGGCCTTTGCACTCATGTTTCGTGTCCTGTAATGGAAAGCCATGTGTCTCAGTAAGGCATGGTCTTTGTTAGCCTTGTCCAGTAGCCTCTCCAAGTGCATGTTAACTCTCTCTAGATTGGTCTCCCGATCCTCATTGATCTCTTGCTCCAATGACGTGAGCTCAACTCTTCTTCTTTGGGCAGCTTGGCGATGCTCACGAATGTTTTGTAGCTCCATGATTGCCCGCTGATCCTCTAGCTATTTGTTCCTCTGCTCCAGGTATTTCATGTTCCACTTAGCCCTCTCCAAGTCAAGGGATAAGGCCTTAATCACCGATTGCTGCTCCTGGATGATCTCTCTAAGCTCTCGATTTGTCGGTTCTGTATCTGTCTCATCATCATGAAGGAGAACGAATTCGGTCTCTCGTTCACCTGATGGCTCACCTGAAGGCTCCTCATCATGCATTGGCTCCTTACCTCTGTCCTTTTCCTGTGTCGTCGATGCCGGAAGCGATGCCCCTTCCACCCCGGGTGGAGATAACACTCACTTTGCCGCTACAAACAAATGTCTACTGCCTCTCTGATAGGTGATGAATATTGGAATAGTAGCGGTCTCATGGAACTCATATTGATGAGAAGGACCACCTATCTCATGCTCTGCCTCTGATACTACCTGTGGAGTGCTGAAGAAGTCCCGGGAGATGAAGTCCTCCCAAGCAATGCCCTGCAATCCCAACTGATGATCCACCAAAATCTGGATAAGAGCAAAGTGATAAACATTGTTAAGCTGCTGCTGAGGGGTCTTATGCTGCATGAAATTGTTCATCCTCTCTATGTTCCTACAAATGAAAAATGGGAGGTTCATCATCCGCACCCTGGTAAAGTGCATGAGCAACCTGATGTGATAGGCATATAGGTGAGAAAACCTCCCCTCACAACTGAAGTACTTCATGATCAATTTCATGAGCGGAGCATACTCATATTTCAAAAATCTGAATGGGAAGACTCTTGTGAGATGCCTCAAACAACTGGCCTTAATGTAAGGCTCATAGTATTGTCTATCCATCTTTTTCTTCTTATGCCACTGTTCTCCAACATTTGGTATGCCTGTTGCCACTGAGATAGTTTCGGGTGTCAATGTGAAGGTGACCTCGACCAAGATAGACTGACCTCCATGTAGGTGAAGCACAAAAAGACGGGCCAACTCATGATGAACTCTAACATTTGCCACCCTTTGAAAAAATTCAAAACATGCTAGGTGCTGGAAACATGACATAGCAAGAGGGCATGCCTGCAATTCAGTGATGGTGTTTGGCTCATCCCTAACATGTTTGCCACTCCTATGATGTCTCCTAGGAGCCTGTTCTCCTGAAGCTGTATCGTTATGAGTTTCCACCTCATACTCTAATGAACCCTCAGATGCCATGGCTGCTGTTTATATATTGTATTAAGGCTGCCCTTTGATGATGGTGAAGCTGGGTGTTGTTTGTGATATCTGCCACCAAGGGGAACAATGAAACAAAGGGAGTATTAGGAGGGGAGTAATGTAATGGGAATAGGGGTTATAGGGAGAATTTTGTTTAGGGATATGTAGGGGTTTTGGGTATTTTGATAGTTTAGGGTTTGGGGTTTTAATAAGGTAGGGTTTGGGGTTTTTATTGACTAGTAGGAGGAGGGGAAAGGGAATATGAGTTTGGTAGTGTTAGGGTAGTGATAATAGGAAAAATGGCATAGGGGAATAAGGAAAAGTGGTAGGGTAGGAAAAATAGAGCCTTGGCATCAACATACACTTATACAACCCTAGCATCAATGGTTTTTTGGTGTCTTCTTGTGGTTGAATTTATGAAATTAGTTGCATTCAATCACAGACATAAAACCAGCATATCACTCAAAAAATTTGATGAAAAAGTGATGTTTCGAGCCTACCTTGCAATTGATGTGCTTCACCAAAAATTTGAGGGAGTTTTGGCACGTTTCTGGTGCTTTGTCTGTGTGCACCGTGCGCAAAACCCAGTGCACCACGCTCTGGTTGTGCGCCGCGCCAGTTAGGAATTTGCACTGCGGGTGGGCTCTGTGTGGGCCACGCCCTGTGTGTGCGCCGCGCCCCTGCCTATATGTGCCACGTGCCTGTAATGGCCTCCAAGCTTGCTCCAAACCACGCGATTTCACTCTCCACGACTTTGCAATGTTTTCCCTCTACCTTTGATTGCACAATGATTTTGATTTTGGTGGGAATTTTTATATATAGACTTGGAGGTCATGATTTAAATTTTGCTTTTTCCAAAAACCCACTTTCTAATGTTATGTTTGACACTTTTTCACTGACTTTAAAACAACCCTGATTTTCACTTTTCCTCTAAATTTGGCTCAAGTGATGAAATTTTCGACACTCTTTGCAGGGATTGCTTGACAAGACATTTGGCCACGGAAACCATGATTACGCCTGAAGAGATCAACTGAATACTTTTTTGAAAATTTTATCACCCATGACACTATTTGACTTTTCTTCAAAACAGAGTTTTGGAGAACAGTCAAAGTTTATCAATATGGTGATGAAAATCTGTGAATAATTACTTTACAAGGGCATCACTCTGGCCTGCATGGCTTTACTGGACATATTTAAAGACCAAATTGATTTAATCCCTAGACCTAATGACCGAAAATGACTTTTTCCCATTAAAGGACCGGACCTTGACTGTCATGGACTTTGGTGATCATTGACAAAAGACCTAAGCCAACAGGAGCTAGACATGAGGGGAAATGACTAGCATGATCTTCTCCGTTAGATCATGGCATACCCCTAGTGGAATGCAGCTGAATGAATGGAGCGGGACACCTAAAAATGAAATGCATAAAGAGTTTTGATCTCTGATGGAGGGCTGACCAGGCCAACTCTAACAAGTGGGACAAGTTTCCTCTTTTTGAGAGGACCAATTTTGACTATTGAAATGATCAATTTGGATAAGGGAAAGTGTATTTTTGAATTAAAGGCCACATGTGCACATTTGATTAGGTCGACCCTAAAGCAAATTGGTCCTCCTTGGAAGGCTATAAATACAACTGACCTCAAACTCATTTGGAAATCATCATTATGATCATTTTTCTTCTTTATTTGGTTTGGCTCGCACAAACATGAGATAGTTCATGGATAGTTCGCTCGCACAAGTCTAATATTGTAGGGTCCAAAGCTCGCACATGTCTAGGTTTTTGGTTTCTAACCACAGGCATGACACATGCATATTTTGGTCATAACCGTAGGCTAGAGGGCTCATGTGTGTGGTTGGAGGGTTTTAGCTACACACGTCACTCTGTGGGTGTGGTTGGTAGCTAGGGTTTGGTTTTTCAGTTGACCACAAATTTTTCTCGTTGAACACAGGGTTCTATAGTTGACCGCAGACAATGAAAATTGGTCGAAGTCTTTTGAATCAGGGTTTAGATTATTGGCCTTGTTGGGTTCATCTCATGATATTTTTTAGTTGATTTTGCTGGATAGTTGTATGGCTGAAGATATGGATCATTGTACTGTCTTTGGATAAATCATTCAATGAAAATCTATTAAGAAGAAGAATTTGAAAGGGTTTTCCCCATAGTGGGTTTTTCCCTGGTCTCTGACCAATCCTAGTGTCTCTATGTGTGAATGCTTTTCTTCTATTGTTCCTTTGTGTTCCGATGCATTAATGATGATGTTATTCTTTCTATATAATAGTATATGTTGATGAATAATATTATAAATCTGAATAATGATATGATGCTATCAGTTGAATATAATATTCAAATGATGAAATGAAATTATCAAAGCAAAGAAGAATATAACCCTAAGAAAAATTAACACCTAGATGTTGTCTCTTGAACATATGTAAGTTTCAACTTATTAAGGATTGTTGTCCTTATCTTTTTGACAAGTTGGTGCTTATTGAGGATTGGTGTCCTATGAGTGATTGTAATAAATTGAAGATTGTTTCAAAAACATTCAATTGTTTTTTCTTCAAATATGGATTTGCGCTTTAATATTTGTGATCATGCTTAGTGTTGATGATTGATTATGTGATGATATTTTAGAATAATAAAGTGAAAAATTGTTGAAATTAACAAAATACTAATTCACCCCCCCAAGTATTTCCAACATAGCCAGAAATTTGATTTTTGTAAGAAGGATGAGAAATGCAAGTGTAAAAACAATGTTTGAAAAGGATACATGTAGGATGGTTTGAGGAGAAATGTTATTTCTGATGGGATTTTGGTTTATAACTCTATATAAGATGTTGGGAGGAATGTAGGTTTTAACCCCGTACAAAAATTACCTGCATATGAATTCTAAGAACAGAAAATAAACAATGCGAGAGCATAACACATAAAACACATATACGTAGAGATTTTCCCTGGATCCCAAAACTGGGACTACCAGCTTGATTTTTCAGTATGTTCCTTTCAATGTTACAATACATATTTATACATGCCAAAGCATCTAATAACATGGACTGAAAACCATTGCGTCCAAAACCATGGACTGAAAAACCATCGCATCCAAAACCATGTGAAAAAACCATGCACAAAACCATAGGTAGGTTCGCCCAACCTAATATAGGGTCCAAAATAACTTTCCCCGAGGTGCTGCCCCAGACCCTGTAGAGGGGGGAAAACCAACCCCCTCAAACCCCCCATACAGGGGGCTTGCCGCCCCCCCTCTAACCCTCCCGTTGACTAGGTTAGCTAGTCATGGAAAGAATATAACACAACCCAACAAGGCACCGTTAGTGATGGGTGAAACAATTCTTGGAGTAGAAGAAGGAAACATTCCCAACCCTTCTAGAGAAAAAACTATGTTGTGGCATCAAATACTGGGACATATATGAGAAAAGGGCCTTTGAGTAGTACAAAATAATGGTATGGTAGAAGGCATGTCTAATTTCTCTCTGGATTTTGATTTTTGTGAACATTTCTTATATGCAAAGAAAAATCGGGTAAGATTCTCCTCTTGTTCTATGAGGTCAGAGGGAATATTATAGTTGGTGCAAATTGATGTGTTTAGACATGTGGAAGTTCCATCATTGGTAAATTTGTGTACTATGTCTCATTTATAGACAAATTGTTGAGGAATACATGGATATATTTTCTCAGGAAGAAATCTAAAGTCTTCGACAATTTTAAAGAGTCTAAGGCTCATGTGGATAATCAAACAGAGAAGAAAATTAAGCAATTGAGGATAGATAATGGTGGAGAATTATGCGGGAATGAATTCAAAGAATTTTGTAAGAAGTACAGTACAAGGCAAAAGACTACTCCATCTACACCTCAACAAAATGGAGATACAGAAAATAAGAACATGACAATGATGGAGAAAGCAAGGAGCATGCTTAGTGGTATGGAGTTAGGATGAACATTTCAGGAAGGGGTAGTGGAAACAAAGTGTTATAAAATAAATAGATCTCCCTCATCAACATTAGATGACAAGACTCCACATGAGGTATGGAATGGTAAGAAACTTTCTCTTAAAAATCTTAGGGAATTTGGTTGTTATGCTTATGTACACACTCCAAAGGAGAATAGATTATGAGTAATGTTGGGTGTGGAGCCTAATTATCTTTTGTATTCAAAGGTATCACCACATTGGAACCCAGTTCGTAATGTGGCGGCAATGCCAGCTGTAAAATATTCGCTGAAGCCCAGGTCTAGGGGGGCAACTGCGACCTTTGGGAGCCCCCCCGGCGGGGGATTAGGGGCAGCACCCCCGAAGCTAAAAATAGATGTAAAATTGCCTTGTAAAATGTTGTAATTTCATAGTCAATCCGGGCCATTCATTAGGCGGAGATATGACGGTATAAGTTATGTTTAATTTAGGGTTTTTGCCCTAGAAGGCAACCCCTCGCTATATATGAGGGAATTGTATTGCATCTATATAGATCTGTATTCTGAGTGAGAAAGAGAGAGGAGATTGAGAGCGAAGAGGGAATTACAACGGATTTGTTGTAGGTTGTATCTCTTTAGTTTGCTTGATAATATAAAAGGAAGGACTGGATGTTTCTTCATGGACGTAGCCCAAACTGGGTGAACCAAATATATCTGTGTCTCTCTTGTTTTATGTGTTTTCTGTGTTTATATTTCTGCAATATTTTATGTGTTCCATTACTCTGTAATATATAATTTTCTAACAACTGGTATAAGAGCTGAAGTTCTATTTGGCTGATAAACTTGCAGGAGAGAAGGGTTCTTGGTTCGAGTGGGAGCAATGGTGGAAGATGGTAGGTTTAGGGTCAAAAAATTCAACAGCCAAAACTACCAGCCGTGGAAGATGCAGATGGAAGATTATCTGTATTAGAGAGATCTGTACCAACCATTAAGTGGAAAGGCAAAGAAGCTGACGAGTATCACAAACATAGAATGGGATATTCTTGATAGAAAGGAACTTGGAATAATACATTTGTGCCTAGTAGCGTCGGTAGCGTTTAATATTTCAAAGGAAACGATAATAGAGGGTTTAATGTCGACATTAACCAAACTATATGAAAAAACCTTGGCCTCAAATAAGGTATTTCTTATGAATCGTTTATTTAATATGAAAAAGTCAAAAGGTGGATCTATTGTTGATAATTTAAATGAATTTAATACAGTTACCAGTTAGTTAAGTTTTGTAGGGGTAACTTTTGATGATGAAGTTAGGGCTCTGTTATTTCTGTGCTCATTGCCAAAAAGTTGGAATGATTTAGTTATGGCCATTAGTAACTTTGTCTCTGGATCTAGTACTTTAAAGTTTGATGACATTATCGGTGCAATCCTTAGTGAGGAAATGCGATGGAAAAGCTCCGGTGAGACATCAGGTAATGCTTTGACTGTAGAGACTAGGGGAAGAAAAATGGAAAGAGGAAAGAGCCCTGGGTATCGCAGTAAGTCAAGAAAAGGCTGATCCAAGTCCAGATCATGGATAGTGTGATGGAAATGCGGGAAGAAAGGACATTTGAAGAAAGATTGCAAGTCTCAGAAGGGAAAAGAAGGAGATGTGCAACAAGAAAATAATCATGAAGTGAATGTAACAGGTGATGTGTTGCAAGATGCTTTGATTCTTTCTTTAGAAAATATTATTGATGCCTAGGTGGTAGATTCAGGGGCCTCATTCCATGCCACACCTGATAGGAAACATTTTCATGATTATGTTCAAGGATATTTTGGACAGGTTCGATTGGGTGATGATAAACCCTGTAAAATCATTGGAATGGGTACAGTTTTCATAAAACAGCAGAATGGAAATCAATGGCTATTGAAGGAGGTAAGGAATGTTCCAGATCTGAAGAAAAATCTTATTTCAAATGGGCAGTTGGGTGGTGAAGGTTTTCTGACTACTTTTACAGATAAAACCTGGAAGGTCACTAAAGGATCCTTGGTAATAGCAAAAGGAGAAAAGGTTGGCACATTGTATTTATGCAATGGTATTTCTAATTCTATTAAGGCTTTAACCTCTATAGGAGAAGATACGACATTGTGGCATCATAGGCTCGGGCACATGAGTGATAAGCGGATGCAGATTCTTCACTCAAGAAATTTGTTGCAGGTTTGAAGCATGTTGATTAAAATTCTGTGAGAATTATTTTTATGGAAAAGAGAAGAGAGTCATATTCCTTAGAGTTGGGAAAGAAAAGAAGAGCGAAAAATTAGAGTTTGTGCATACAGATGTATGGGGACCTACTCAAGTATCATCTCTTGGTGGCTTTTGTTATTATGTTACTTTTATTGATGATGCAACTAGAAAAACCTGGATTTATTGTATTCGAAATAAATCTGATGTATTTGATACTTTCAAGAAATGGAAAACTTTGGTTGAAAATGAGACAGGAAAAAGGTTTAAGTTTCTCAGATCAGACAATGGAGGTGAACACTACAACAAAGAGTTTGATAGGTGATATTCAGAGAATGGAATTCAAAGAGAGAAGATAGTTCCAGGAACACCACAAGAAAATGGTGTGTCAGAAAGGATGAATAGGACAATCATGGAGCGTGCAAGGTGCGTGAGATTGCATGCAGGATTGCCTTTACAATTTTGGGCAGATGCTGTAGATACTATTGTTTATCTAATAAACAGAGGGCCTTCAAGTTCCTTGGATGGTGGTATTCTAAAGGAGGCATGGACAGGTAAAAAGGTAAACTACTCTTTTTTAAAGACTTTTGGTTGTGAAGCCTTTGTCCACATTAATAAAGAAAATAGAACAAAGCTTGAGGCAAAATCAAAGAAATGTACCTTTATTGGATATTGTGTTAATGATTTTGGTTATCGCTTTTAAGATTATGAAAAACAAAAAATGATTAGGAGCAGAGATGTCATATTCAATGAAAAGGTTTTGTATAAGGATCAGCTACAGGAAAAGAAACAAGAAAAAGAAAACAGAGAATACACAATGCTTGACGAGATCACAGAGAAGGTGATGGTGCCTGAAAATCATAATTATCAACATCCAGAACAACAACCACAACAACAACAAGCACCTAAAACACCAAGAAGTGGTGTTAGAATATCTACCAGGATAAGTAGACCCCTTGAACGATACTCTCCTTCATTATATTATGTATTGTTGACTGATTATGGTGAACCCGAATGTTATGAAGAAGTAGTATAGGTAGAAACTAGGAAGAAGTGGGAGCAAGCCATGAAAGAAGAGATGGACTCCTTAGCACATAACCAGAATTGGGACTTAGTCAGGTTTCCCATAGGTAAAACAACATTGTAGAATAAATGGGTTTACAAGTTGAAGGAAGAATATGGAGGTAGAAAAAGGTATAAAGCTAGACTTGTGGTGAAAGGGTTTGCACAGAAAAAGGGTATAGACTTTGATGAGATATTTTCTCCTATTGTTAAAATGACTTCGATTAGAAATATTTTAAGTCTAGTAGTAGCTGAAGATTTGCATCTTGAGCAGTTAGATTTAAAGACAACCTTTCTCCATGGGGATTTGGAGGAAGAGATATATATGCAGCAACCACAAGGATATGAAGTAAAAGGGAAAGAGAAACTAGTGTGTAGGTTGAGGAAGAGCTTGTATGGCTTAAAACAAGCTCCAAGGCAGTGGTATCTAAAATTTGACAGGTTTATGTCTGGACAAGGTTATACTAGATGTCACTCTGATCATTGTGTTTATCTCAAAAGGAAAAATGATGGAAGTTATATTATATTGTTATTGTATGTAGATGACATGCTTGCTGTAGGTTCTAACATGTAGGAAATAAATGTGCTCAAAAGAAAATTTGCGAACTCATTTGCAATGAAGGATTTGGGTGCTACAAAACAAATCCTTGGTATGAGAATAACTAGAGACAGGAAGAATCGCAAATTAACATTGTCTCAAAGTGAGTACATAGAAAAGGCGTTGAAAAGGTTTAATATGCAGAATGCAAAACCAGTTAGTATACCTTTGGCTAGCCATTTCAAATTAAGTAAGGAGGAGTGTCCCAAGACTCAGGAAGAAATCACCCATATGTCTAAATTTCCATATGCATCAATAGTTGGAAGCTTAATGTATGCAATGGTTTGCACAAGGCTTGATATTGCACATGCAGTGGGAGTTGTAAGCAGGTACATGAATAATCCAGGAAAAGAACATTGGATGGTGGTGAAGTGGATTCTCAAGTATTTGAGAGGTACCACAAATCAAGCATTACGCTTTGGTGGTTCAAACATTAATCTATAGGGATATGTTGATACAAATATGGCAGGTGATAGAGATAACAGGAGGAGCACAACAGGGTATGTGTTTACTATAGGTGGAACAACTGTCAATTGGGTATCAAAATTGCGAAGTGTTGTTGCACTCTCAACAACAAAAGGAGAGTATGTTGCTGCTACAGAGGCTAGTAAAGAAATTATTTGGTTACAAGGTTTTTCGATGAATTGGGTAAGAAGCAGGAGTTGGGCAAGTTATACAGTGACAGCCAGAGCATTATACATCTTGCAAAGAACTCTACATTTCATTCCAAGACTAAACATATACAACTCAAGTACCTTTTGATACAGTTAGCATTGGAAGATGGACAGTTGAAGCTGGAAAAGATACACACTAGCCAGAATCTAGTAGATATGTTAAAAAAAGTTGTAACAAGGGAGAAACTGAGAATCTGCTAAGTTTCAATTGGTCTTCAAGTATGATGAAGAAGATGAGAAACAACTAGGTCCAAAGTGGAGTCATTTTCCAGCGAATGAAGTAGCGGTGGAGTTGCTATAATCAGTCTCAAAGTGGAAGATTATTGGATGTGGAGCTTGATTATCTTCTGTATTCAAAGGTATCACTGCATTTGACCCCAGTTCGTAATGGGGTGGCAATGCCGCCCGTAAAATATTTGCTGCAGGGGGGTCCAGGGGGGCTCGTAAAATATTCAGTGTGGGGGGGGCCCGTAAAAATAGATGTAAAATTACCTTATGAAAAGTTGTAATTTCATAGTCAATCTAGGGTGTTCATTAGGTGGAGATCTGACGGTAGAAGTTATGTTTAATTTAGGGTTTTTTGCCCTAGAAGGCAACCCCTCGCTATATATGAGGGAATTGTATTGCGTCTATGTAGATCTGTATTCTTAGTGAGGAAGAGAGAGGAGATTGAGAGCGAAGAGGGAATTACAACGGATCTGCTGTAGGTTGTATCTTTTCAGTTTGTTGGATAATATAAAAGGAAGGACTGGTTGTTTCTCCATAGACGTAGCCCGAATTGGGTGAACCACATATATCTATTTCTCTCTCGTTTTATGCGTTTTCTATGTTTATATTTCTGCAATATTTTATGTGTTCCATTGCTCTTTAATATATAGTTTTCTAACAAGTAAGTTGGATAAGAAAGATAAAACATATATTTTTATTATATATAAAGATGTTTTAAATTGTTATAAGATTTGATGCCCAAAAACTAATAAGGTTGTGTATAGTTGAGATGTGGTATTTAGAGAAGTCAAAGTTGTTGTCAAACAAGAAATCATACCAAGGGAGAAAGAACCAAAAAAGATAGAGTTTGAAATGAAGGATGATGAATCATACTCTAGATAAGAACATAAATAAGAAGAATAAGAACCACATTCTCTAGTATTGAGGAGATTAGTTCAGGAAAGAAGGAAGCTAGAAATTTATACTCGACCTAATTTATATTCAAACTTTTATTTGTTTATTATTGATGATTATCCTCAAACTAATAAGGAGGTAGTGGGATTCATAGGATTATAAGCTCTGGAAAAAGGCCATGGTGGAAGAAATGATAGCCTTAGACAAGAACGAGGCTTGGGATCTAGTGGAGTTTCTTACTAGAATAAATCCCATTAGAAACAAATGGGTGTTTAAAATAAGTTGAATGTAGAAGGAAAATTGGAGAAATACAAAGTTCAATTAGTAGTAAAGGATTATTACCAAGTGGAGGTAATTAAATTTGGTGATATATTTTCCCATATAGCTAAGTTAACTTCTATTACATTTCTTTTATTAGTTTTTGTTGCTTTTTTTTTTTGAAGTTGAACAGATGGACATGAAGACAAAATTCCTACATGGGGATATGAAAGAAGAAATCTACATGAAGCAACTAGAAGGCTTGGTTGTGAAAGGAAAGAAATAGCTAGTATGTAGGCTAAAAAATTCCCTATATGGTTTAAAGTAATCACCAAGGATGTGATATCAAAAAATTTATACTTATATATCGGGACTGTAACAACGCTTGGTTGATTTTCTATGCAAATAAAATAAGACCAAGGTCATGGGACACGTATTCCAAGCTGAATGTTTGGAAAAACATAGTGATGGGTATCACTGGTGATTAATTAATGGTTATGGAAATTGGGAAAGGCATTGGTAAAGACAAAGAGGCATTAATTTCCATTTATTTATGAAATTAAAGGAAAATAGGAAAAAAGGAAAGTGAAAAGACATAAATATGCATGAGAGGTAAAATAGAGGAAAAATGAAGGAAACTGAAGAAAATAGAGGCATCAATGATAAAAATTCTTTTGAGGATCATTTCACAAATTTTTTCAGTCTAGTTTTGGAGCTCTCATTTCATTCTCTCATCTCTCACAGTCTTGCACACATAGAAAATTCTTGGAGCATTCTTTGGGCATTTTTACATACATTGGTTTGAAGAAAGAATTCAAAGGAAAGAAGGAAAGCATAAGGGAATAGTTGGATAAACAACCACATATAGATTTCTTAGCAAGTAGTAGGTTGCAAATGTGATTTCCTTGCTAATTTCTGGATCCATGGTATATGCACGTGATATTCTAGTTATGTGTTTTCATTGGCATGGAGATTTTCTAGAATTGATAGTGGTTTTTAGGCTTTCCTTTCCAATTTGTAGATAGCCATGGTGTTGTGGGTTTTTCCACTTATTGTTTTTTTGATTGGTGCTCAGGTTCCTGATGGCTGTGGTTTAGAACAAATGATTTGAAATCCATGGAACAACTTGCGTTGAGTTACTAGTCCTGGAGCATAGGTTGGGATAAAAACTCTGGAGCCCTTGATGGGTTGAGTTACTAGTCCCTGGAGCCAGGTTGGACAAACACTATAGAGCCCTGGAAGGTTGTGGGTTGAGTTACTAGTTCTTGGAGCCCTGGAAAAATTGGGTAGAGACAGCTCTAGTTGATGTTAGTGATGTCCGTCTGTAGTGGTGGAATCACTGTGGTTGAGGGTTGAGGTGGTTTGGCATCTAGAAGCCCTAGATTGGTTTTATCTTGGTTTATTCCATGAGATCCCACATTCATGCTTGTAATATGGTGCAAGGGTGACTGGCTAAAAGAGATATTTGGTTCACCCCAATCTATGGTTGGGTGGTACGTGGAAGTCATTGACTTGGTTGGCATTTTCAGATGTTGATATGAGACATTTTAATATTTTGATCTATGATCATTTTAATGATTATGTTGGTGATATTATTGCTAAGTTTCCATGGTTTCTATGCTGGTTGGTTTAAGCTTATATGTTGGTTATATGATGTGTACCATCTATGGCTCTTGTCATGAATTATTTAGTTATTGATTGCTTGATGAATGTATGGATTGATAAGTGTTGTTTCAACTATGTGGAGAGGGAATAGAGAATTCTTGGTGATTCTCAAATGAATATTAGACTAATATGATAATGTTGGGTTGTGTTATATTCTTTCCATGACTAGCCCACATAGTTAACTGAGGGGTTAGAAGGGGGGGGGGAGCCCCCCTTCGTTGTGCGGATTGTGTAGCAGGGGGGTCATAGGGGGTTTGAGGTGTACCAATAACCCCACTTTATGGGGTTCAGGGAAGCGCCTCAGAAAATTTTGGTTTTGGACCCTATGTTAGGTTGGGCAGACCCACCTATGGTTTTGTGCATGATTTTCGCACATGTTTTTTGGACACTGTTATCACAAAATCATGTTCTGATGGCTGCTAATCAGTTAGACTTTATGTAACTATTTCAGACCAGACTCTTGGCTAAGGATTAGCCTCCCTAACCTGAGAGGGCTCTCTCAAAACAAACTACTGATTGTGATTAACACTAAGAGGGCTAACTCTTGAAATGAAAACTTAATAACATGTTGGTTGGACAGACAACATAAGATTTCTTCCATTGGGCTCATGGAGTCAAACACCATTCCAGTAAACTATCAACTACTCATTCATGGAAGTCAAGGCATATAATGTCTAAACACTCAAAACATTTCTCAAAGGAACCTCAACTCATAAATATGCACAGGAAATCTGAGCAACTAGGTGAATTCAGAGTGATTGCACATCTATGGAGCTGTAAAATATGAAAGATAAGACAAAACCACATACATCTTGAGCATTTGAACACAATATGAATCTTGAGAAGAAAAAGTAATCTATTATATTACTGCAACAAGTCTTTTACATAAGCAAATGTAAAACTCTGTCTTCAATAACATCCAACCCTCATTACATCAGAGTTTTCACTATATATAGGAAAACAAACTTAACTACTTTGAGTCTCCTCCTCTAGCATGACGGGAGCTCGATCACTTATCATTAACTATCCTTATCTATTTTAAACAGACTCATTAAATACACAAAGTGTTGAGCTGTAATTACAAAGAGTCCTAATCAAACTAAAACTCTAATTTCATCTCCTCGTAGCATGATTCTTTTCTTGATCTTTGACAGCTGTCTTCTGTTGGTTAGGCTGAGATGATTGAGCTACAGGTGCAAGGAACGCTGACTTTGGATACCCGAAGGCGCTGATGGATCATTTATCATTAGGATCAAAACCACTATTTTTATGGTCCCTGTCTCCTACCATCCTCCGAAAATTAAGCAACATGTCCCAGCTCCTTTAATATCCCAAAACTTACGAGGCTCACCATACTTCAAATGCGTTGGAAACTTCATGGATAGCCAGGTGTATGAACCAAAAAGATAATCCTCGTATGCCATTCTGCTAAACCCTAACTTGTCATAAAGTAGCTTTACACAAGTTTAACTTGAGACAAAAATTTTACTTTTACCAAAAGGTCCACCTGTCATTCTCTGAATAGCCAGGATAGCCTTGAGTGATATCTCTTTCATTACTTTGGCGTTTCCTTCAAAATCTGCTGACCTCACCATTAAACTGCTCATCTTCCTTATAAAACAGCACCTACAGCAGTTTCGTAGCGCGCTACGAAACTGCTGTTTTTGCTGAAACAGAGTATATTTGCCTTGAAACGTTTTTTTTTGCTTAGACTCATGACTTCTTCAGACCCTTTCTACAGGTGTTAGGGACCTAGATGATTTCAAAATGATGGAGCTTAAACAAAATTTATCAAAACTTAGAAAGGCACCTTTCCCTTTAAATCAGTCAGCTAGTTTACCTAGCTTCTTCTTCAAATTGGTAACCTCCTTCTTCAAAGCTTTGTTTTCTGATCTCAGGCTCATGTTCAGCTTTCTTATGAGTTTTTCTTGCTTTAGGGCTGGTACCATCCACGAGTACACATTAGACACCGAGTCTACTTGACCCCCTAGGCTTTTGCTACCTTTTAATACAGTTCTTCTATAGTTGGCATATCGGACTGCACGCTCCTTAGAAACATTCTTTACCTGGGCCACTTCCTCTTTTGTTGCTCCCGCTTGGTTCTTTATAGCTATGACATTTCATCCTTGAGTAATAATAACCTTTTGGTTCTTGTCTTTATGCTTGGCTGCCTCTACTGTTTTGGTCAATACTTCAATTACCTCTGTTCTGGGCATTTTTACAGCTGCCTCTTCTTTATGCACTTTCTCAGCCTCTTTCATTTGTTTCCTTGTAACTGGCCTTCGTGGTTTGAACACATACTCTTCACTAGGTTCATCAAACCTTAACCTCTTCGAAGCCTTTGATTTTTTAGTGCTCTCTGGTGATGATTGGGTTAAGTCAATGTGCATTGGCTCAATATGCACTGGCTGATCCTGTTCAAACTCAATAGCCTCAAGCAAATCAGTTAAACTAGCCTTTGACATAGGACTTTCCTCAACAGCTATTGATTTGCCCTTCTCCTTGCTTAATTGACTTCTGGTCTTTACTCTTGATACCTTTTCAGCTCCACTTGATCCAGGTGCATCCTTCTTGTGCTTGACCTTCTCTTTTGATGATGGTTGAGGTGGCTCTTTGATAACCAAGGGCTTCACTGATTTCTTCAACTTGGTTTTGGTCTTCTTCTGATCTTTCACCTCCTTTCTAAGCTCAGCAAGAGTAGGTTCTTCAATTGACTCTTCTCTTTCCCTAACAGGCAATGGGGTGAGGCCTGTCTTACTCTGAAAGCCAGCCATAAAGATAAAGGAATCCCAATCCTTACCAATTTTCTGCAAACCATCCAGCACTAACAGCTTTACTAAACCATGGTGAAACAGTGATGTCTCACAGTCATCCTTCTTTAATTGAATTTTATCACACATCTTGCTGAGGCTACGGAATAAGTAGAATGGGATATCTATAGATGCTTTGCCTGTGAAATGCAACAACAGCTTAAAATGATAGGAGTAAACTTTATTATACCTCCCTTCACATGTTAAATACTTTTGGATGCATGTAAGGAGAAGTGCATAGTGTTCCTTCACATAATTCCTTGGCACAGCCTTTGTGAGATCTTTATTCACATAAGGGTCCTTCAAGAATTCCTTACAGGGGTTCATATCAAATTTGAAGTTTTTGAACCACTCCTGTCCTCCTCTCGGAATCTCAGTCACATTAGCAATAGCCTCTGGAGATACTGGGAATTCTAACATAGAAACTTTAGAATTTAAACCTGTAAAATTCAAGGCAAATGCTTTTGTTACCTCAGCATGCCCTCCCTGCAGCTTCTCACAAAATCTCCAGCAACCAGCATCCTTAAAAGCTTTTCTTACACCTTCATCCCTTAATGCAAGATCCAGTCCCTCCGGTTCTGTTCTTTGGCATCTTCCAGACCGATGCTCCTTTTTCTCCATTTCGCTTTAAACTCTTCCGCACAGAGAAACACCACCAGCTTCAACTCAAACAGCAGATTCAAACTTTGGAACGCAGGCTCGCTTGCAAATCAGGTTCTTTAAAAAAGAAACTCGGGCTCCTTTGCAATTTAATAGTCTTATCATCCAAGCGGGCAGTTCATGTATCATCAACAAACATCATAACACTACCATGCATTACAAAATCGTTTGAATGATTTCTATGTGCGTGGATATGAACCTATTGATGGAATAATGGCTCATACTCACTTGGAAAGGACGCCAACTGACAATAAATGGACGGACACAATGACTCATCCCCCCAGACTTGACATTTCAAGAAACTGCGCTGCAAAATCCCCGAATCCGCGATTTCGTAGCGCAGACAGTTATAAATTAACAAAATGCGCTACGAAATGGCTGGTTATTGACACGCTACGAAAAAGCTAAAACATCATTGCGCTGCCAAATCAGCCAATCAAACTGCGCTGCGGAAATGCGAAAAGGACCAATGACGTAAACAAGATAAGACATGCCTTATTCAATCATGATGGATGATGACTAACGGTATTTGAAAATGATTCACATCAATATCTTTCTAAAACATGATCCTTAAGTAACAAACATAGGACAACAACTATTTGACACACATTTTTGGCAATGAAATTTTTTTGGGACAACATTATGTACATGGACTGTAGTTCTAGGTGATAACAGACACGATGGTTTTTGGTCCATGGTATTGGACGCGATGGTTTTCGGTCCATGGTATTGGATGCTTCGGCATGTATAAATATGTATTATGACATTGAAAGGAACATAATGAAAAATCAAGTTGGTAGTCCCAGTTTTGGGATCCAAGGGAAAATCTTTGTGTATATGTGTTTTATGTGTTATGCTCTCGCATTGTTTATTTCTGTGTTTTAGAATTCGTATGCAGGTAATTTCTGTATGGGGTTAAAACCTACATTTGGTATCAGAGCAGTTTTGGCTTCAAGGGGACGCCTTTGTTGCTGAGGGGTTTCGCTCAGGCCTGTGGTAGACCCTGTTCAGTGGGAGATCTGCGAGATAGATTTTGGTGGTGAAAGAAGATGGCAAGCAGTGGAAATATAGAGATCGAGAAATTTAATGGTCAGAGTTTTGAGTTGTGGAAACTCAAGATGGAGGATCTGTTGGTGGATAAAGATCAGTGGATCGCGGTAGATCTGGGTACTAAATCAACGGGAGTGTCCGATGAAAAATGGAAGAAGTTGGATTGGAAGGCAAAGAGCACAATACAATTGTGTGTCTCAGATTCAGTATTGCTAAATGTATCAGGGGAAGCTACGACAAAGGTTTTGTGGGACAAGTTAGGGACCTTGTACCAATCTAAGTCTCTGGTGAATAAACTGTTCCTGCGGAAAAAGCTGTATAACCTGAGGATGAAAGATGGAGACTCGATGATAGAGCATCTAAACACATTTAACACTGTGGTAAGTCAGTTAGCATCTGTTGATATTAAAATTTCAGATGAAGATAAGTGCATCAGTTTGTTGTGTTCTCTACCAGATTCATGGGATAGTCTAGTTATGGCAATAGGTAGCAATGCAACTGCCTTGCAGTTTGATGAAATAGTCTCATCCTTGCTGACGGAGGAGATGAGATGGAAAAATATGGAGAGGCAGAATGGTGATGCCTTGTCTATATGAGGACGGTCCCAGAATAGAAACAAAAATAAGTCTTCGAGTGGGAGATCTAAATCTACAGGGAGATCTAAATCTCTAGGAAAACCTATAAAGGTGGTGTGCTGGAAATGTGGAAAGGAAGGGCACTACAAAAGGGACTGTAAATCTAAAGCTCCTAATAAAGGAAAGGGATCTGATGATGCTCCTTCTGCAGAGGTGAAAACCACCTCAGATGAAGGTGGGGATGTGTACTTGTCTTCTTCAAGTACATGTGTAGATCATGAGGCATGGTTGATTGACTCAGGTGCATCCTTTCACTTCATTCCCCATAGAGAGTGGTTCTGCGAGTATGAGAAATACGATGGTGGTGATGTCTTCTTAGGGGATGATAGGAAGGCTAGAATCATTGGTCATGGAAAAGTAAAGTTGAATTTGCAAGGTGGAAGGGTTAGAACACTTCCAGGTGTTCTGCATATTCCTACATTGGCCAGTTTGTAAGCCCCTGGCAGGCTTGTGAAATTGGGTAATTGTGGGAGGAGGCAGTTACAAGGTGGTACCAGAGAAAGTTTGTAGTACTGGATCTCAGGGTAGATGTGATTGTTATGTATGCATGTCCAATTGTTTATGTGTTTGTCATGTATGCATGTTGGTTATTTCTTGTGATGGTCATTCTCGTCGTTGTGTCATCATGTTGAGGTTGATGATGTTGATATGTTATGATGATTGATATATATATATATATATATATATATCGTGCTAATCTGGACTGATTTGTGTAGACAAGATAGCCTCCCATGAAATTCACTAAGGTATGTTGATTTTGTTTATATTCGGTTATCTGCAATGGTATGTTTGTAGAAAGTAGAAGATCAAAAATGACAAGGAAAATGGTGGATTACAGCTCACATGACTCTCCATATAGATTATATGAGCAACAAAGAGATGAGTATTCTTGTGACACAATAGATACCTTGAGAATTTTAAAGGCATAAATCATGAGTTGCAAAGTAGATACTGATAGGATAATTTAATCACAAGAAAGTCTTGCCAGGGCACAAGAAAAGCAAGAAGAGGTTAATGAAATGATCATTTAGAGTTTATCATATTTGCAGAGACATGGACAACCATAAATAAGTTATGGATAGGAGGAAAGTACAAATGGATCATATGGTAGCAGGTCTCATGGTGGACACACATTGGACATGGATGACACAATAAGATGTGGTAATTGGATGGATACACCTGACATAAGAGGTAGTGGTTATGGGTTTTATTCTAGTTTTGGATTAGAGAGACAACATGGTCATCATCGTTATCATCCTTACAGAAGGAGTGAGAAGCATTACCTTTGATGGAGAGTTGAAGAAACTGGAAGATGCAGAAGCACAACTACTTGGAACGAAGAAGTTCTTCAAGTTGCATGATTATACAAAGAATATGAAAGCCAAGATAGCAATTTTTAGTATCAAGGGAAAAGTGAACATCTGGTGGGAAGATGTGAAGCATGTTAGAGGCATCAAGACAAAAGAATTGAGTTGGCATGAATTCAAAAAAAAATTCACGAAGAAGTACTTGTCAGAGAGATACTATGATGAAAATGCTAAGGAGTTATATGAATTGAAGATGGGCTCTATGATAGATGAAGAGTATACAACTAAGTTTTTGGAGCTATTGAGGCATGTGCCATATATTAAGGATGAGAAGATGAAGGTTCAAAGGTTTGTTAGTATATTTCCATTAGCATTTATTCATTATATTGAGTATAATAAACCTCAAACATTAGAGGAAGTAAGTGGGTAGTTGAAACATAGTTATGAGCAGTCTAAGCATAATTCAGAGCCTAAGTAGGGTTGGAAAGGTAATGATAAGTCTAAGGGAAAGTGGGATAATAAGCGACGAATACCTCAAGATGTAGGTAATAAAGAGAATATAATGTCATACAAGAAATTCATTGCAGTTGATCATAGGTATTTCAGTCTCAGGAGAAGAACAAGGGTGATGGTAGGAAGCCTTTGTAGTGTTGGACTTGTGGTAAGGATCATCGTAGGAGAGATTTTCCACAAAACTAGGGTGGTATACCTGAGATTTACACTGCTCAAGAGGCACAAATAGTTCGGGTTGTTGGACAAAGTATCCCTCAGATTTTTGCATCATTGGATAATAGGAAGGCTAATCATCAGACCTCTATTATCGAGATGGAGGGTAAGCATTGTATTCAATTTGTTTCTATTTTTATTGACCCCGGATCTAACTATAGTTATATTAGTACTGACCTGGTGGATAAGTATTGCTTGAATGAAGAAGTGCATGATGACTCTTGGTTGGTGTAGTTGGCTACAGGTACAAGGAAAAGAGTTCATCATTGGGTGAGATCTTGTGCATTTGAGATGAATGGTATGTCTACATTAGCACACATAAATGTGCTTCCATGGGGTTCAAACAATATTCTTTTGGTCATGGACTGGTTATACATTCACAAGACTAAGGTAGATTGATATGATAAGGGCACTGAGTTTCTAGATAATGACGGAGAAAGGAGATTATTATAGGGAAAGAAGAAGCGTACATCAGTGAGGATCATTACAACTATGTAGGAAAAGAACAATAGTAGGAAAGGGTGTGTATTGTTTGAAATTCATATTTCTATTGACAAAGGGAAGGATGTTGAGGATGTTGAAGTCTTGAAGAGGTATGCAGTTTTGCAGTAGTTTAATGATGTATTTCCAGCAAATATTTTAGAGTTACCACCTAATAGGGTAGTGGATTTCTCTATTGAGTTTATGCCAGGAGCATCACCAACATCAAAGGCACCTTACAAAATGATTACTCCAAATTTCATGGAATTAAAGTTGCAGCTTAAGGAAATGATTGATAAAGGATACATAAGGCCAAGTGTATCGCCTTAGGGTGCACCAATATTGTTTGTGAAGAAGAAGGATGGTACTCTCAGGTTGTGTATTAATTACAAGCAATTGAACAAGGTGACTATCAAGAAAAGATATCCTTTGTTACAGATTGAGGATTTTTTTGATTGGTTGAAGGGAGCAACAATCTTCTCGAAGATTGATTTGAGATCAGGATATCATCATGTATGCATCAAAGAAGAGGAAATCTACAAAACCACATTCTGTACTAGTTATGGGAATTATGAGTTTGTAGTAGGTCCTTTTGGTCTTACTAATGCTCCAACTACTTTCATGTGTTTGATGAACAATGTGTTGCATTATTCTCTGGAAACGTTTGAGATATAATTCATTGATGACATATTGCTATATTATAAGAATAAGGAAGAGCATGCAAAACACCTGGAAATAATGTTAATATTGTTGAAAGAGCATCAGGTGTATGCCAAGCCTATCAAGGGGTTTATTTCAGAAAAAGTTCATTACTTGGGACATGTTGTTTCTAAGGAAGGTATAGTAGTGGCCCCGAAAATGATTAGAGCTATCATGGAGTGGGAAACTCCTAGGAATGTGTATGAGGTCACATTATTCATGGGACTAGCAAGTTACTACAGGAGGTTCATCAGGAACTTTTCACGGATTTCCTATACTATTACATATTTGTAGTGAAAATAAAAGAAGTTTGAATGGACTGAGGAGTGTGCAGCTAGTTTTGACTAGTTGAAGCATTTGCTTACAAATGCTTTGGTTTTGAAAATTGTAGATCCAAAGAAATAGTTTGTTGTATGTACAGATGCTTGCAAGAGAGGACTTGGTGTAGTCCTAATGCATGAAGGACATGTGGTATGCTATGAATCAAAGAATTTGAATGATCATGAGTAGAACTATGTGACTCATGATCTTGAGTTGGAAGCTATCATTCATGGCTTGAAGATGTGGAGACATTATCTTCTTTGCAGGAGGTTCTTCTTGACGAGTAATCATAGTGGGTTGAGGTACTTGTTTGACCAACCTAATTTGAATGCTAGAGAAGATAGATGGTTGGATACTCTAAGTGAGTTTCACTTCGAGATCAGGTACATCAAGGGAAAGGAGAAAAAAGTTATAGATGCTCTTAATAGAAGAGTGTAGGTGAACCACATTGTAGCAATGAGTTCTTATGGGATATATTTGCAAGAGTGGATCTTGCAGGCAGGATAACATGATGACAATAATTGAGGCACATGTTACAACAATAGGGTGAAGGTGATAGGGATGAGGAGTATCATCTCATGACAGATGGCTTGGTCAAATTCAAGAATAAGATTTATGTACCAGATGAAAATGAGCTCAAGAAGCTTATCTTGAGGGAGTTTCATATCAAGTCATATTTAGGTCACCCGAGATATCATAAGAAATTGACAACAATTAAGAAATTCTATCATTGGTTAAACTTGAAGAAAGAGGTGGTTGAGTTTGTTGTGAGATGTTTATATTGTCAATAGGTAAAAGCAGAGTGTAGGCATCGAGGTGGTTTATTACGACCAATTCTGATTCCAGAGTGGAAATGGGAGGTCATTTCCATGGACTTCATTATAGGTTTGTTGAGGATATCGAGACATCATAATTCCATCATGGTTGTTGTTGAAAGGTTAAGTAGGGTAGCTCACTTCGTTTTAGTTAAGTCTACGAATTTAGCTAGTGAGGTAGCTCAAATTTTCATCAGGGAGATTGTGTGATTTCATGGTGTTCCCAAGAAGATTGTATCTGATAGAGATGCTAAGTTCACTTCTAGGTTTTGGAAGAAGTTGTTTGCAGGTTTGGGGAAAGAGTTGGCTTTCAGTATAGCTTATCATCTGCAGACAAATGGAAAAACATAGAGGGTTAACAAGATTCTTGAGGACATGTTGAGGATGTATTTCATGCATCAACAAAGGAAGTGGGAAGAGTATCTTATAATTGGTATTTTCTTATAATAACTTATATTACAAGTCCTTAAATATGAGTCCATTTGAGGCACTTTATCAACGAAGTTGTAATACTCCTATCATTTGGAGTGATCTAGTGAACATGATATTGACTGGACCAGACATGTTGGAAGATATGGAACATGAAATGCAGGTTGTTAAGAGGAATTTGAAGGCAACACAAGACAAGAAAAGAAGTTATTCATATCAGCATAGGGTATTTAAGGATTTTTAGGTTGGGGAGCATGTGTAGTTGTACAACAAGCCCAAGGGGAGCTCCTTGAGGATTGGGTCATGTGCCAATATGGAACCTTGATATTGTTGGCCTTTTAAGATCCTTGAGAGGATTGGACCAATGGCCTAAAAAATTGCATTGCCTCTCACAGTGAAAGTCCATGATATTTTCCATGTTTCATTGCTTATGAAGTATGTCTAAGACGTTGATCATGTGATTGAGTGGTCTGTATTACAAATGGAACCATAGGAAAATTCTAGCTAGAACCACAACAAATATTGCAGTGGAAAGAACTCATGCTATGGGATAGAGCAATCGAGTAGGTTAAAGTGCAATTCAAGCACTTTTGGCACGATGAAGCTATATGGGAGATGGCTGATCATATGCAAGCTATGTATCCGTCATTATTTGTTGGTTTGAGAAAATGAGTTTTTGGTATATGTATATGTATATGTATATGTGGATGTTGTTGTAACTACCACAATGAGTTGTGTGATAAAGTTCCAATAAGTGGTATGATTGTCATGTTTTTCATGTTGGTCATGGTTTGCAGTAATTACTCATTGTAAATACTACATCGAGCTATGTCATAAAGATCCATGGGTAATATGTATTATTTTCAACATTTTGTTGGTCATAGGTGTCATAGAACATCAAGGATGGTGTTCCCCCAAGGGGAAGGGGTTTGTAACAACCCCTGGTTGATTTTATATGTAAATAAAATAATACCAAGGTCATGGGACACATATTCCAAGATGAATGTTGGGAAAAACATAGTGATGGGTATCACCGGTGATTAATTAATGGCCATGGAAATTAGCAAAGGAAAAGAGGCATTAATTGACATTTATTATGAAAATAAAGGAAAATAGGAGAAAAGGAAGGTTAAGAGACACATATATACATGAGAGGGAAATTAAAGGAAAAATGAAGGAAAATGAAGGAAATAGAGGCATCAATGATAAAATGGCTTATGAGTATCAATTCACAACTTTTGTCAATCTAGTTTTGGAGCTCTCATTTCATTCTCTCATTCTCTCACACTCTTGCACACTTACAAAATTATTGGATCATTCTTGGAGCAATTTGGAATACATTTTCTGGAGAAAGAAGTCAAAGGAAAGCAGGAAAGCATAAGGGAATAGTTGGATCAACAACTATAGCTTGATTTCTTGGTAGGTAACCGGTTGCATGTGTGATTTATGGATGCATGGTATGTGCATGTGATTTTTTGGTTATGGGTTGTGATTGGCATGGATATTTTCCTGGATTGAAAGTGGTTTAGCCTTGCCTTTCCATTTCCTGGATAACCATGGTGTTGTGGATTTTTCCACTTGTTTTTTCTGATTGGTGGTCAGGTTTCTGATGGTTGTGTGTTGGAACAAATGCTCTGGAATCCCTAGAACAAGTTAGGTTGAGTTACTAGTCCTGGAGCATAGGTTGGGATAAACACTTTGGATCCCTTGTTGGGTTGAGTTACTAGTCCCTAGAGCTAGGTTGGATAAGTGCTCTAGAGCCATGGAAGGTTGTGGGTTGACTTACTAGTTCCTGGAGCCCTTGAAAAATTAGGTAGAGACCAATCTAGTTGATGTTAGTGATGTCCGACCATAGAGGTGGAATTACTGTGGTTAAGGGTTGAGCTTGTTTGGCCTCTGGAAGCCTTGGTTTGGTTTATTCCATGAGATCCCACATTCATGCTTGGAATATGGCATGGGGGTGATTGGCTGAAAGAGAGATTTGATTCAACCCAATCCATGGTTGGGTGGTTTGTGGAAGTCTCTGACATGGTTAACATTTTCATATGTTAATATGAGACATTTTCCTATTGTGATCTATGATAATTTTTAGTGATTATGTTGGTGATATTATGGCTAAGTTGCCATGGTTTCTATGTTAGTTATTTTATGGTTATATGTTGGTTATATGATGTGTACCATCTATGGATCTTATCATGAATTGTTTAGTTATTGATTAGTTGATGAATGTATGGACTAATAAGTGTTGTTGAAGCTTTGTGGAGAGGTCATAAAGACTTCCTGGTGATTCTTAGATGAATCTCATACTAATATGATTTGATATGAATTCATGACCTGTAGCTTACATTTTTGCCATGTGTTTGACAAAATTTCTAGTGTGTTGTATGTAGTCTAGGTCAAGTTTCTGATGTGAGATTGAATTTTTATCTTTCTCATCATGTCAATAATGATTTTGGAAAGTCTCAAGAAATTTTAGGTGGTGGTCTTAAAGCTGGCCTCAAAAGGTGGCATGAATCCCAAGAATGCATGCTCAAAACTGAGGATTTTTTGCCATAACCACATGGAGGCAAGCTTGTGAGTGTGGTTATAACCTCATAACCACATGGAAGCAGTGTCAAGGGTGTAGTTATGGGTCTATGTTAGTGAAACAAGGTTATATCTTAGTGATTGACCACTTGGAGTGTTTCTTAAAATCCTGGGTGATCTGTAGTTCTTGTAGGATCTCTGTTTATGGTTAGTTTGTAGGCCCCGCTTCCTTAACTAGAACTAGGATGTCAGGTCAGGCCATAGTGACACCCATCTCATGTTTGCCTTGACAGGTTTGTGAAATTGGGTAAATGTGGGAGGAGGTAGTTACAGGGTCTTTGCTTCATAAAAAGTAAAGAAGATCATTGTGTATATTTCAAATTAGTTGGTGATTGTCTTGTATATTTGGTATTGTATGTGGATGATATGTTGCGGATTGGAAATTATAGGGAAATGACCAAGGAAGTGAAAACTAAATTGTCATCTAAATTTGACATAGAGGATCTCGATGCCACAAATTTCATCTTTGGAATGGATATTAGAAGAGATCAAGAAAATAAGAAACTTTTGTTAAGTCATAATAAGTATTTTGAGAAAATATCATAAAGGTTTAATTTGTAAGAATGTAAAATGGTAAAGGTGCCTATTTCTATAGGTGTAATTTGCAGATCAATTTTGCAGTGGTTTGTACTAGATCATACATTGTAGATGTAGTGGGAGTATTGAGTAGGTATCTATCAAAATCAGGGAGGGAGAATTGGGAAACAATAAAGAGGGTTTCCAAGTATTTGCATGACACTACTAGATATGGATTGTGTTTCCAAGGAAGACTAGGATTCAAAAGAGTGTTGGACATACATGGCTTTGTTGATGCAAACTGGGCTCGAGATCTAGATTGCAAAAGATCTAAAAGTGGGTATGCGTTTCAGCTATTTGGAGGAGTAATCAATTGTATGAAAAAAATACAATCTGTAGTGGCAATCTCAATTAAAAACATTAAATACATGGAAACGACTTATGCAAGTAATAAAACATTGTGGTTATAGAGAATGTGTTCAGGTATTAGGTTGGTACAAAAAGTTGTATGGATATATTGTGAAATTCACAATGAAATATTCGTAGAAAATAACCTGAATTATCATTCAAATATAAATTATATTGATGTTTAGTATCACTTGGTGAGAGATATGATTGATGACAAGAAGGTGCTACTGGAAAAAGTGAGCACTTTGAAGAATGTTGCAGATTCATTAACAAAAAACGTAAGCACTAAGAAGTTCTCTTGGTGTAGAGAAACAATGGGAATTATTTCCCTATATTGTTCATTATGTGCTTATGTGACTTCCTTTGTGAGAGAAGTACAAGATGTGGCCGAATGTACTCCTATGATCCCTTGTGTAATTAGGTACATGAAGTGGGAGATTGTTGGGTATGTGTTATATTATTTTCATGACTATCCCAACGTGTTTCAAAATGCATGATGCATAGTGGGGGGTGATATACCCCCTTTGTTTGAGGGGTTTGAAATGGGGGGTATAATCCCCCCTACATGGGAGTGCCCTTGAAAAAAAATTGTGCAGTTTTTTGTGTCTAGTTTTTGCAGTTTTCAGCACATGGGTTTTGCTAAAAGTGGTTTTGTGGTGCATGGTGGATATTCCCATGGTTTTGTAAATTCAATTAAGGAACTGAACTTGTATTCCAATCATAAATGTATTGGTGGGTCATGAATGCCACGGATATATATTTTATTGTGATGCTATACAAAAGAATATATTTTGAAAAAATCTTGTTGATTTTCTCAGTTTTTTGGGTTTCTAGGATAAAATGTGTTAATGTGTGTGTTTTCCATTGCATATTTTCTATTTTAATTAACAATATGTTTGTATAAATTAATTTTATAGGGTTAAAACCTACAATTTATTCTCCAATCTTCTTGATCCTCCTAGTTTCTCAGACTCCTTGGATGACTCTAGCCGTATGGAGGTATCTAATTCCTTGTCAAAAAATTTGAATAAGACCCATCTCCCATGAAACCCTTATTGATTGAAACCTCATTCTAGGACCTTAGAGACCTTAAAATCTAAGGTATGTTTAGATTTAGTTCTAACTCTATCCAACCATGTCGGGAAAAATTCCCATCCATAAAAATCCAAAAAAAATGTTGTGTTGGATATTAGGAAAGGGAAATATGATATTATTTCTATGGACCTTAAAGTAGGGTTAACCCTTAAACTCCCTCAAACATGATTATCGTCTCCTTCAATACCATAGGGTTGGGGGATGACTATAAAATTATATCCCTAAAATGACTAATTATATCTCATAGTCCTTATATTATTCTCTTACAAGAAACTATGGTCGAAGGGGCCAAAGCTAGATTGGTTGAAGAATTGGTCTTTCACTACATTAGATGCGGTGGGGATATATGGAGGGATTCTCACTGGAGGGGGTCTATAGTTTAAGGCATTGGATTCCATAGTCTATGATTCTACATTTTTTTCTCGACTAGGGGTTAGGAAGATTGGAATTGAAATATTTTTCCTCAAAATTTATGGTCCTTACTTAGATAGGATCCCTTATAGGGAAGGACTTTCCAATTTGGCTACTTTATTAGGCCAAAATATCATCACAGGAGAATATTTAAACCTAACCTTGTCTCTTATATATTTCATGGGGGAGAATCCATGACCTTACCCTCTTAGTGGTTTCTTTTCATCCCTCTTTGAGTGTCTTCACCTAGAGGACACTGAGCCACTTAAAATTTCCCCTACTTGTAAAAAATTTTCATGCAAATGAGGATGTTGTATTAAAAGGATTGGATAGATTTATGTTTTCTATTGATCCAGTTAAATATTGAATAATTTATCATTCATGGGTGCCCACCACTTAATTATTTGATCATCTCCCCCTATTCCTCCATTTGGTTTTGGACGAAAAGAGGCCTCCTATGCCACTTAGATTCAATTATTTCTAGCTCCTTGAAGATGATTTTAAAAAATTGGTGGAGGACTATTGGATTCATATTAACTCATCAAACCTTGAATCAAACATGGTTTGATTTTTTGAAAACATCTCTAGGCTCAAGTTAACCACAAAACGTTGGTCCATCCTTTACAAGGAAAAACATCAAACACATATCAAGGTAGTGGAACATGAAATTAAGTCCCTCTATGAAGCATCAAGTAATGTTATCTCTGGGGGAAACAAGTCAACACCTTGATATTTAAAATAGGAAAGACAAGATCTATTAGAGAAGGAAGAAAAAAAATGGAGATTAAAAAGAAGAGCCATAGGTATCAAGGAAGGGGAAAAAACACTAATTTCTTCCAACAACCTGCATCTTATTGGAAGACAAAAAAAATCTATTTGGGAAGTTCGAAAGAGGGATGGCTCTATGGAATTCAATGAAAAAGTGTTGAAAAGGGGCAAGCGAGGCTCTTTTCAAGGATCTGACAAGTTGTCCCATTCATTAAATCCTAGAGGTGATCTCACTTGTCTCACACCTCCTTATTTTTTTCCATACAAAAATACAAGTATGTAGCAAGGTGATGGCAAAGTTGGACATAAAAGCTTCATGGTCAAAATTTGGATTGGAATATTTACCAAAACCTTGGAAAGGAGCTAGGGTCACTACTTCCTTTGAATGTTTTCCATGTGTATTGATAAACAACATATGAGGCAAGGAACTCTAATATTTTCTATTCTCAAGAGAGTCCAATTGTGGTCACCACTATATTAATATTAAAATTATATAATGAATTCAGGGTTGATCCGAAGGTACAAAAAAAGAAATTTCTAACAATGCGTATTCTCAACCAAGTTTCCCTCAGGGATTTTTTGATGGTGATTTGTAAGGACATCCACCAACATGTGGGGTTGGTGTGGTCCTCTACTTAACAAAATAATTATTCTTTTAGGTCATATACACTCTTAGGCATGGGTTTTAAAATAGAGTAGAATTCATATCTTTATGAACCTCACTCACAATACCTTCTTTAAAAATTTTCAAGAATCTTCAAGTGAGGGGGGACTAAAAATTGGTAATCAAATAGGCCAATAAAGAGGTATTAGTCAAATCATATATATTCAATTGTTTCCTCTGGATATCAAATAATTTATCTCTTCTTTTGACTATCTCTCCTTTACACACATTCTCATAGAGCTTAACTCCATTGTAGAATGGTTTATCAAAAGAGGCCTTGGAATTTCTTGTAGGGTCCTTTGTAATATCATAATTCATGGATGGGGTGGAGCATGATCATGTGGTAATTCACGAATAATTTTCTTTTTCTATTTGGAAGGATCAATTTATGGTTTATGTGATTGATGTGATAATACAATAGAAAACTAGTGATCGAACATGACTAAATTTCTAGTATTGATTCCAAATATTTTATGATGAACAACACATTTTTGGTAAATTTTTGGGAATTAACAGAGACAATGTAGCATTGAATAGGGGTGAAGTGATGTGAAACCTTTTTACAAGGTATGTCAAAGATAAGATGTTAGTTTTGGATAGAAATATGTATATTCAATCTTATGAATATAAAGTTTTTTTCTTATGGATTGTTTTTTTAATTAAAAACAAATTGTTTTAAATCTCATCCATGATATTAATGAAATATAAAACTTATAAAAATATATATTTTTTAAAAATAATTTTAATATTTCAATTATGATTAACATATGGGTGGAAGGAACAAGGGATGTAATCTTCCTCCACAGAGGAAAAGAAGAATTAGCTTATTCATGGACTTGGGAAAGGATACAAACAACCAATGGAATATTATCCTTTTTTCAAGGTATTTCCCTTGCCTTGTCTTTGTAAATTATTGGTGGTGGGTGTCTAGAAAATCATAGTTAAACACCTACACATCAGAACCTCACACTTAAAACCCAAATTGAACTCCATTTTAAAGCATATTAGGCATGGAATTGGTTGCATTATAGTGGTCTCATCATTCCAAGTGTTAAGGCATAACAATAATGTGACAAACTTGTTAGCCAGGTCTACCATCCGCAAGGAGGAGGGAACACTTCAAATCTAATGATTTTAGGATATGAAAACCCATTACTTGAATTTGTTAGCACATGTCATGTCAATCTCATGTCATTTGGAGAAATATAGGGTCACATCATGGTTCATGCATCCATGAGTTGGAAAAGGTTCTTTAATTACAACCATCATTGTTTTAGTTGGAATGCCCTTCCTTCCTATCCAATCATTCAAGACAATGTACACCCTATATGATGTTTGTTCATGGTTTTATATGTTGGTTCATGTCCTGTAATTGTATGCAATTTGTATTTCCAATATGGATCTAAGGTTGAGCATTACAAAATTTTACTCATGTATTATATGGTATGAGGATTATTGTTTCTGATTTTTGGCAAGAATGGCACCTCAGTGGTTGAAGGCTACTACTCTTTAGTTAGAAATACCATGGATATTGAATACAACATACTCCACATTGAACTTAGCACTCAATAGCTCTCCATGCAATTGACTTTAGTGATGGATATTATTATAGACCATAAGGATTGAATTTGTTACACTAAAGATGAAATTGATAGTTTGTATAGCTAGAGTGAGGAATTGCAGCATATCAGGGCCCCAGGTAACCAATCTTATTCTTCTTTTGTCAATTCTCTATTTCATTTGGCCCTTGCTCTTATAGATTTGAATGATATAAATCAGTTGAAATTATTAATGCAATGGCACAAGGATAGATCATCCTCCACCATAGTTTTTCACACAAGTTAAATTGTATGTTTTTTTTTAAATCTTTTATAGAATTTATACTACAATTTTTTTACAAGTTTATAATTCTACTTATAATTCAATTAATCACTGTTAATATCTATTTCTATAATTTAAATTTTATTTTGATGTAACTATTATATTCCCAAGCACAATTTTTTGATTGATTTATAATATATTTTCCAGCGAGTATTTGAAAAGTATCTCAAAATAATTTTAATACCTTAATAATGAATAAATCAAAGTGCAAAAAAAATTAAAAGAAACATGAAACATGAAATAACCTTTCACTCATTTCTTTAATTTCAACGATATACTTGAATTATAGTAATGCCTATGTGACTTGAATGCTAAATAACAATTTGGCTTATTTTTCCCACTATATTAAAATTATTTCTACACGTCATTTGTCACACTTACGAAAATGACCATAAATCCGGATCTCTCGCTATCTGATGAACCTTTTTTAGAAATCCCATACAAAGTTGGAAGAAAAGCCATTATGAGAAACACAAGAATCCTAGACTACATTGTTAAAAAACCCTAATTTCAGGCATCATCACATCTTGCACATTATACAAGTGTGTTGTCACATCTATTACTATTAAAAACTTGAGATGATCAATGCACGTTGCTATATTAAAAAGTGCGATGACCTTTTTACATGGGTAAAAAATAAAAAGTAAAACCTAGAAGCCTTGTTGGAGAATATTATCCAAACAAAATGGGATCGACTCCCTACCTACTTGGAACTCATCCCTGACTTGATGGATCCCATCCCCCCTTTATGTGGATCTCATCCCATGAGAAATGGATTTACAACCTCCTCTCTTCTCCTATTTATATAGAGCAGACCAAATGAGAAAGAGTTGGATTTTGAGCCTTAATTTATGCACTAATTTTGTCAAAGTGAAGCCTTATCAAGGGAGGATTGGATATTATTAGAAGGAGGTCCATGACATCAAGGCCTATTGGTTTGTAACTTTTTCTTCTCATTTTTAATACAAGTAAACTATCTTTCTCACATGATATGTTAAATGTTTACATGTATGTATTAGAGCTCCTTGATCTTATGTTTAGTAATAGCTTGAACTTATTGATATATTGTATGCTTTGATCTTGTGCCTATTTCTGTTATTACAAATTCCAGTTTCAGGGATTGAAAGTGGAGCAAGATTTCAAGCAAACAAGGAATTTGGAGACTTATTTCATTAATTGAGTAAATAGATCTCTAATTGTTCAAGTATTTCTAGAGAAATGTTAGTGTATATTTTAACTGTTTGTTATAGACTTAGTTACTGAGTCTAGGGAGATCGCTCTTATCCACAAGAGCGATTAGTCTGCTAACAAACTTGGAGACTCCACTAGGGAATGTTTTAGTTTTTTGATGGCTTCCTTTGTTTACCTTAGCCTTCCAAAACCTTTGATGACTATGATTGGATTATGAAAACCTAAATTTTAGACTTGTTGTGTGATTTGTTCATTTTTCTTTGCGTTTTCTAGTCATCACACTTTATTTTTTTCCACTGAGCGATTAATCCCATCTTGCTTGTTTAAAAAGTGCGACATCACACTGGTGTCAACTACTTACCTACGATGACCACAAAAATTTGAAAAAATTAGGGTTTTTGCCTGCTAGGTTTGAAATTTGTTTTTCTCTATCGTTTCCTAAATCTATTGCCTATCTGAAAAAGTAAACATTAGCTTGAATTTTTGTGTTTAATTGTCATTTTGTGTAAGTTGTCTATCTTTACTTATTTAATCTCGTGGAATTGACTAGTTTCATTAGTCTATCAAAATTTAGTTTCTTACTTCTAGAAATTAGTTTTATGAATCTGTCCACTTTCAGTGATTTGATAAAAGAATTCATTGTGTCTATTGTAAAGAGATTTAAATTATTTTCGTGAAAGGATAGATTGATTTGAGATTGTTTGTTTGTTTGTATTGAATTAGTCATAATCATTCTCTCTATACAAAAAAAATACATTTATGTTATTAGAGGCTTTGTTTTTGAAAGATATTATTTGGAATTTTTATTTGGTTTTAGAATATGTGTTGCAAAAAAGGATTATTGCATTTGATCATCTTTTTAAAAAAAAATTCTCCTTCTCATAAATAGGAGTTCATTGAATAAAAATTTTAATTTATCAAATCTACTACATTAGCACTTGGGTAGTCGAAATATCATTAGTTTCATCTTCATTAAAATTTTGAGTAAAAACAACTTAAAAAACAATGGTAATAAAACAAAATAGATTTTTTATATTTCTAGGGCTAATTACACCTACATTAGATTAGTTTTAGGGCTTTGGAAATGGAGTGAGAGTTGAATTTCCAAAGTTGTAAAGAAACAATAATATCTTGCAGTAGGGAGTGAATAAATTTATTACAATTTGGATATGGGAAGCTCCTCTTACAAGGGAGTTAAGCACAAGATCATATCAGACCCAGTGAAATAATCAACCCTACTTCATTGGTTACAATAGTGTTATTTGCATGCATTACAAATGGAACCGAAAGGTGCTTCAAAATCACTTGAAAGAAATACCTCCTTGTGAGGGATATTTCAAGGGGATTCAGCTTTGTTACTCTTCCCTTGCATGTACGTCTAATCTGTAATTTCCCCCCTAGGTAAAGTTGTTGTATGTGGTAACCTTAGTGACCATAATCTTAAGGATTCCTAAGGTGACGATGAGGGGGAAGTCCCTGCTGTACTTGGAACAAATGTTGACTAGAATCACTTGGGACTTCTTGGGGGTACTTCACACGAGATGGTATATGTGAAGTTACTTGCACCAAGTCGTGACCATTAAGAAAGTTGTTAGCGTAACTAGTTCCATCCACTCTATCTCAAGCAACTTTTCACATCAATTTCTGTGACATTGGGTTTCATCTCCAACTAGTGATTTTGTTGTGGAAAGGTTGTTTGCATGGTTTTGACTCAGGTTTGTTAGCGTGTGTTATATTGTTTGTTTTTACTTTTAGTGGGACCTTAGGTATAAATTGTGGTTTTAGTTGATTAATATTGTTAAAATTATGAATTAAAATTCACTATGGCACATATACCTCGACATTATCGTAGGATGCAGGGTTTACCCACTAAAATTACACTTGAATCATCCATCACAACGAGACCTGTAGTTACAAAATGTGAATTAACAAATCTGAGACAGTTCAAATGGAAAAAATAGAACTTGAAGTAACTGAAACTTTAGAGCCAAAAGTAATTCAAGTTGAACCTAAAGTAACTGAAACTTTAGAACCCTTTATAACCAGAAATAATTCAAGTTGAGCCTGAAGTAGCTGAAACTTTAGAACCAAAAAGAAATGAACCTGAAATTAAAGTAACTAAGTTTGAAATTTCAAAACTTGATATACCTGAAGAGTGGTTCACCGAACTAGTAACTTTGGAAATTCACGTTACACCTTTATGTGGTTTAGTTTCCAACCCCTTTTATCGACCAAATCGTCGATGATTGTGCCAAAATGAAATATTTTTGTTTATGGATAGATTTTTTTGGCTATAATCAAATAAAAAAACTCCCATCTGATCAACATAAAACCATTTTTTTTTTCCGCTCATGGGACTTTCACCTATCGAAATCTTTCGTTTAGACTTAAAAATGGGGGCGCAACTTTTCAAAGAGAAAAATCTTATGCTTTTCATGACATCAGACATATTGTTCATCCTTATATTAATGGCCTACCTACTCATTATAAGAATCATCAAGATCATCCTATGCATATATTAGCTATATTTATGTGATGTAGGCATCCAATATTTTCTTGAACCCACATAAATTTGTTTTTGTGTGGAATATGGTCGACTCTTGGGTTTTGTTGTATCAAAGTAAGGAATCCATGTTGATCCCCTGAAGGTTCAGACAATTCTCAATTTACCTGCTCCTTCTAATCTTCGCCAACTCCAAAATTTGCAAGGGAAGGAATTTTTTTTGCATCATTTCATACTTAACTATGCTGATATTTCTAAAGGTTTTAGCCGACTATTGAAAAAAGGGGTTCCCTTTTTTTGGGTTGACATAGATAAAATATATTTTTATGCTTTGAAGGGTGTGTTGACTCACACACCTTTTTTATATCCCCCTAATTATCATCATGATTACTTTTTATATTTAGATGCATCAAACAATAGCATTTCCATGGTACTTGTTTAGGAAGATGATTTGAATGATGAACATGTGATTTACTACATGAGTAGACATTTTAGCAGTACAAAGATCAAGTACTCACATGTGGAGAAATTGGCCTTCGCAACTATTCAAGTTGTCTAGGGATTTTGTAATTACATATTACTACGTAAAACTATGGTAATTTATTATTGCAACCCCATGATTTGTATTCTTACTTGTCAATTGTTGGGGGGGAATAATCGAAATGGATTGTTATTCTACAAGAGTTCTATTTGGAATTTGTCAAATCTAAGTCTAACAAATCCTTACTCTTTGTTGAGTTGATATGTGATCTTCCCTATATTGAAATATAAATAGTAACCGAAGACCTTATTCCTAACGAAACATTGTTTCTGATCATTTCTACCGATTCCTGGTATGGAGATATTATCTTTTATCTCCAAACCATAATTTTTGGCTTGAAATATCTCATTTTGAACACCATCGAATTCGATACCAATAAAAACTATTTATTATCATCGATGACACTATTTATCACCTAGTTGTTGATCTTATATTTTGACAATGTTTGATACATGAAGAAGTTGAAAAAGTCTTGAATAATTGTCATACTAGAGCTTGTGGCAGCCATATAACTGGCTATATTATCACCCAAAATATCCTACGCATTGGTTATTTTTGGCCCAACTTGCTCAAAGATTGCATCTCAGCAGTCCAAAAATGTCACGCTTGCCAGATTTATAATTGTAAAATGCATACTCCACCTACTCCTTTAAATCCAGTAGTTGTTTTTAGCCCTTTTTCAAATGGGGCATTGATTTCATGACATGTAACCCTCAGTTGGCTGGGGGGGAGCATGGCTATATTATCATTGAAGATTATTATTTCACGAAATGGGATGAGGTGATGCCTACATTTGATAACAATGGTAAAACTATTGTATTAGTCATATTCAATTACATTACCAGTATATTCGGTGTGCCTCAAACCATTGTCACTGACCATGGCACACAATTTTGTGTAGAAATTCCTTGTAGATTCAAACTTCTTATGTAATATTCTAAAACAAAAGACTTGAATCTACTCTACTCATAAGCAGAAACAACTAATCGATCGATAAATCAAGAAGCATACAATAGAAATAATTCAATCAACACATTACACATTGATTTCCTAAGGAAAGCCACAACTAAAAACCCCTGTTATATGTATATTGGATTAGTAAGAAAATATGAGAAGATTACAATTCTTTGCTAAAGATCAAGCAACCTCTACGCTATCTCTATCTATCTCACAACATCCTAGACAAGCCTTGGCCAATAATTAACCAATTTTCTGCTTGCCCAAGTCCCTATTTCCTTGCACTGTTTCCCTGGGAATTAGCCCCTATTAATTAGGGAAACTCCTCAATTGGAATTGTGCAATCCATCATGGGCCTTCCTCTAACTACATGCACCACCTGTACAATTTGGATGATTATACAAATGATAGTACACTTCCATTGAACTCCAATCTCAACAGGGTAACTCGTAGATCACACATGCATGAGTTATTTATGGCTCAATTATGAGTAAAATGATTGAACACATGAAGAAACACCCCACTGTTAGACCTCCTATAGGTTCCTCCATCAGTAGGAACTAGTTTAACTAACTTTAACTCAAAATAAACTCAACCATGGCTCCTATAAAGTAAGGGACACTCTACATGACTCAAGTTATACCATTAACTCGAATTAACTGAACCAAATAAGTTAAATTAACTTAGTTAACTCTTACAAGTTGTCTTATGATGTGGAATTACAATTTTTCTCCTAATTTAATTCAAGGGAAAATTAAATCAGGATTTTCTTGTAGCATGTAACAACCCTGGTGAAAATTCCATGTAATAAAAGTTAATAAAGGAAAAATAATAACCACAGTTGATGGGACACTTATTCCAAGCTGAATGTTGGGAAAAAGCATAGTGATGGGGATCACTTGTGATTGCTTACTGGCTAAGGAAATTGGAAAAGGCAATGCTAAGGCTTTGGAAAGGTAAACTGGCATTTTGGCACATTTATTTATGAAAATAATGGAAATTAGGAGAAAACCGAGATGAAAGGTCACAAGTTGCAAGTGAGGAGGAAAATGAAGGAAAATAATGGAAAATGAAGAAAATAGAGGCCTCATTAATAAAAGGGCTTTCGAGGATCATTTGGTAACCTTTTTTCAGTTCAGTTTGGGGCTCTCTCATTAATCTCTCTCTCTCATACTCTTGGATACTTAGAGTTTTCTTGGAGCACTCTTGGAGGGTATGACATACTTGGATTTTTGGAGAAAGAAGGCAAAGGAAGAGTAGGAAAGCACAAGAGGACATCAGGATCAACAACTAATGATATTTTCTTACAGGTATCGAGTTGCATGTATGTTTTCCTCACTAGTTTTGGAAGGCATGGAATATGCATATGGATTATTGGTCATGATATGTCACTGACATGGGGGATTTCCTAGATTGACAGTGGATTTCCTAGCCTTTCTATTTCTTTGGTAGCCATGGAGATTATGGGTTTATTTCCTTGTTTTGTTTTGGTTGATTCTCATGTTTCCTTAGCTTGGGTTGAGTTACTAATTCCTGGACCCTTGGTTGGACAAATGCTCTGGAGCCTTCTAACAACTTAGGTTGAGTTACTGGTCATATAGTCTTGGTTAGAAAAGCTCTCTGGAGCCCTTGGTGGGTTGAGTTACTAATCTTGGAGACTTGGTTGGAAAAACACTCTAGAGTTCAGCCACAACTGTGGGTTGAGTTACTAGTCCTGGAGCATTGGTTGCAACAAATTCTCTATAGCCCTGGATGGCTGGGATAGAGACCAATCTAATGATGGTTTTGGTGATGTCTAACCGCGAGGTGGAATCACTATTTGATGGGTTGAGGTGGATGGCCTCTAGAAGCCCTGGATGGTTTTGGATTGATGTGTTCTATGAGATCCCACATTCATGCATGTAATGTGGCACATGGGTGAATGGATGAAGAGAGATTTGGATCAGCCATTCTACGGTAGGGTGGAACATGGAAGTCCCATCTCGGGTTTGGATTTTGCATCATCAGTATGAGGTTATTTCTCCTTGTATTTCTATGAGTATTATATTGGTTATATGTGGTTTATATGGTTTTTATTTCATTTGTATTTTTACTGTTATTATGCTGGTTAGGTATATGTTTTATGACAATAGCTATGTATGGATCTCATCATGTTTTAACTTGTAAATGAATGAAAAAAGTATCTATGACCTAAAGGATGAAATGGCACTTGATGTGTTGTGGCATTAGTTCTTCTTAGTGATTCCCAGCTAAGTATGATACCTCTATACTCATATTTTTATTTACACTTGTAGATTACATATTCACGATATGTTTGATGGAATGCCTATCATGGCTAGTAAGGGTCCAGTGAAGGTCTCATTTAAGTGATTACATTTATACTCTCATTTCATTGTCATTTTATTGTTCTGAAGATGTCATTCAATTCTGGGCAGTGACCCGGGCTTTGGGCTAGAAAAAGTGGGTCAAATCTTGGGGACACTAGCACAACACTCTGCAAAATAGTCCCTGGACACTGGATTGTAGGCCTGTGAGAGTGTCTAGAGGTCCTTGGATGTTGACATGTCCATAACATGAGAGCGTCTAGAGGTCAAGTGGTCCAAAAGTTTAGTAGGACCTAGGGGATGGTTGTTTAATCTATGTATGGTGTGTTTCCCTCAATTCCATTTCCTTAACATGACTTAGGAGGTCGAATCATATAATAGTGGCCTCTCGTCACATATTTACCCCGGTTGGCTAGTTTCTTGGGTAGATGTGGGAGGAGGGTGTTACAGAGTGGTATCATAGCATGGTTCACCCCTCAGAATGGATGGGCCGTGTGTTGGTCATGATGCATGTCAGTTGCAAGTGTGTCTCTTACGCTTGCATTCCATGTGCTTGTTGCATTTGCATGATGTTATTCATGGTTGTAGTGATGTCGACATGTGGAAGTTCATGCTGCTATTGTGGGATGTGTTAGGGTCCTATAAATATAGAAATCAATGTATGATTATCTAGCCATTTATCCCAATGGGATGTTGTAAATTATTTTTCATTTTAAGTTGTTTAGCTGTTAAAAAGAAAAATATAAGAAAAGAAAAAGAAAAATATAAAAATAAAGAAAAATGAAAATAGGAATAAAAGAAAAATATTTAAAGAAAAATAAATGATAAAATCCTCAAAAAGGTGTGCCAACCAAAATGCTGCCTAAGTTGTTTTATTTATTATCCTTAAACTTGATTAAATTAGAAAAATTATGTTTTAAAGGGTGAGTAAAGCATGACATGACGTTTTATCTTTTTGTAATAAATAACGAGCACTTCTGAATGAATGAGATCATCCCTGCCAAAATCAACGATAGGGAGCAATGTTCAGACCCCCACCAACCTCCTCGAAGGTTAATTCTGCGGAGGGTTCAAAAAGTACTGTGCTTGAAACCCCTATGGGCCACGTGGTAGCCCCACAAACATTTCGGGGGCCTCTCCTCCCTTACCACTTACCACGCGACCCCTCGAAAAACCATTCCCGCCTCCACTTACCCCCGCTCCCGCTGGCTCCCGCTCCACTCATACCATGCCACCACATCACGCCATGACATCAAACCTATCCATGCCACGACATCACATCCTCCATGTCACGTCACCCCCTTACGTCGTATGACCGTTGGTCAAATTTCCCACCAACAGTCATGTAAAGGTTGGTCATTAACTCCCACCAACATTTAAATCCATTAAATGCGACGCGCCAAAAACAATTATTTTGCCATTGATTTCTTTCTCCTTTTCGCTTTAGAAATCCCGCATTTCCAAAATTTCTTTCCTTTTCCATTTCATTTTATCAGTGCAGGTTCATGCTCATATATTGTTCAATGCTCTAGTGCCCTCTACAATCACCATTCTCTTCCAATATCAATCAAGTACAAAACGAGTAATTTCCCTAGGGCCTCTCTATAATATGAAATGTCATCACATAAGGGAAAAGAGAAAATGGTGGCCAAGAGTCCAATCTTACCCTCTGTTCCCAATTTAAATTAGATGCCTTTAGTTGATACACAATATAAGATAGCGGAAAATCAATGTGAATTTGATTTATATGAGTTTCATAATTTGGTGAATCAAAAGTTTTTAGATAATAGTGATGATCTAAGCATTTGGAAATCATTTCTACCTCAATTTAAATTTCCCCAGACTCATGTTTTCCTAGAGTTCGTTACATGGTGTCATCTTAGTACCTCCCCATCCAGAAAGCGGTAATTTTTCAAAACAATGAAATCTTATTCTTAATTACCCCAAAAACTATCTGTCAAGCCCTTTATATTAATTTTAAAACTTATTTACACTCATTTTCCACTAATGCACTCATGGAAATATACAAAAATCTTACCTTCTCCAGTGAGCCCATATTTTTGAATGTTTTCTACCTGAGAATTCTGAATTGCCTAGAAATAATCCCCCATACTCTACTTCCATTTTCCTTGAGATTTCAAGGTAAGTTATTTCCATGGTTACTTGCCTATTAGGTTATCCCATAGACCAATGGGTAGATGAAGTAGTGTTAGGGTTTTTGTCAGTATTTTTAGTTGGTCAGAAGCCATTAGTCATTTTCAATTATAGTCAATACTTAGCAGATGTTATTCATGAGAAATATATGAAATTTAAGGCTAAAGGTGCATTCAAACACCAACTAGTCTTAGTATATTCGATGCTATTCTATCAAGTAGATAGGTTGAAGTTCCATTTACAAAAGGTGAATGAAAAAGGAAGTCCATTATCAATAATTCACTAGACTTCTTTAGTTAGAAATAATTCATAGGATTATTCATTCAACAATTTTGTGGATCAATTTTTACATACATCCTTATGTCTTCTTAGTAGCAATATTATACCAAGAATTTCACCAGAGATCAAGAAGGTTTTACATCTTACAGAACAAGCTAAATTTGGAGATTGGTATCTTTACCAGAATTATATAGAGATTCAAATCTATGGGTGTGAGCTTCCTCCCTACAAATTGCCAGTATTTGTACTAGTGAGTATTTTTGCCTTGGAATACATTAGGCAAATGTTAAACATGTATGACCTAAATTTTGTATCAAGTAAAAAGAAGGCACAATTTAAATTGAAGGCACATGTTGGGACTTATATTATAAATACCAGAGAAATGACAAAGGAAGTGGATGAAATATTAAAGCAAATCAAATTTAATTTAAGCTTCACATGGTCTTATGATCCATTAGGGACAATTTCAAGACTAAGAGTCGAGTAGAAGACCACACCATAAGCACATACACCTAGGTCAGAGATAGAGCAGTATGCCAATTAGGAGCAGTGGATAGAGAACACACTACATGACGCTGAATAGAAAATTGTCATTCAATCATCTCTAAAAAGTCCTATCCAAAGGAAAAAGAAATCAAGAGACCAAGGGAAAGTATGTTCCCTATAGATTGAGAATCTCAAGCTGTAGACTTTCATGCTTCAAAGAGGATAAAAAAAGATCTAAAGATCAATATTAAGACGGATACTAAAGGTGATGGCCATATGATAAATATTCAAGAGGAATACTAAGAATGAAAGGGCTCACAGGAGCAAGCCACATTGGTTTCGACAGGTATTCCTACTAATTTATTCCCATATGTTGAGGAGACAACTGAGTCACCTTTGTCTTCTACATCTTAGATTGCAACACAAAAGAACATTTTTGCTAGATACAGGGAGATCAAGAAGAAGAATGAAGCATTGAAGGCTACAACATATTCAAAGTTCTGGAAGAAAACTTCTAGTACTCAACACAAGTTTCTATCTTCACTTGACATTGAGAAGGGACAATTCCAATTGGCATTCTTGGAACCTACAGTTCTAGTCCCCAAAAGTGCAAAAGACTATAAAGCTTCAGTTTTTTTTTGATACCAAAAATATCCATGCAATTGGTCAAATTGATTTTCATAAACAGGTAGGTGAAATTATATATTCAACACTGAAAATTTCAGCCATGGTTGACTCAAAACTACTTGCCTCTTTGAATAATATGAATTCACAACTAAAGATAGAGCGAATGTCATCTTTGGGTAAAGAAACTAAAACCAAGGCTTTAGAATATTTAGTGATTAAACTAGGATATGATACCAGTAACATCAAACCAATTGAGGAGATGATTAAAAATAAATATGCAGATATTCAAGCTCTGAGGAAAAAACTCAAGCTTCCAACCACAGAACACCCTCAGGCTAAAGAAATAACTAATCTAGATATATAAAAGGAAAAATCGTTCAAATTAATAGTTGAACAAAACATTCAAATTCAGAAGATGAAGACTGATATGGAGGCACTATTAAAAGAAAAGGAACAATTAGCAGCTACATGTAGATCAACACAGGAGGAAGTACAACAAACAACAAAGACATCCATTGTAGATTCGTTTGAAAATCTAATCAAAGGTTTGGGAGAACTATCAATAACAAACAAGGAGAAAGAGAAGTTAATGGAAGCATTGACAAAGATGGAGGAAAACAAAATCAAATTGAGAATGCATATCTAGTAGAGGTACAAAGGAATTTCAAATTGATTCAACAAAATGAAAAAATATGAGAATCAATCTTTGACAACTCAAATGTTGGCAGAGGCCAAGCAAAGTATATGGCATAACATCAATGCCAATATTACAGAATTGTGGCCATCATTTCAAATTATTTTTGAGCGGGAGGAGCTAGTACAAGGGGTCAAAGTAGTGGTTGAGCAAACAAAATCTGAAATTGAGCACAGACTAGCGGAATCACACAAAATTATTAAGATGTTGAACTCTAAGGCTACGAATGAGCTAGAAGAAGTCCAAATTCAAGACAGAACAGGAACAATTATTGAAGTAAAGAGAGTTCTGACGAAGAAGAACCTCATGATACAACTGGAGAGTAAATGAAAAGAGTTGTAGTTACAGGTGAAAAGATTTAATAGAAAATTTAATGTATCGTAGGAAAAAGGACTTCCAGCTCTGAAAGCCTCTAATGGAAAATTTATTCCAATAGAGAACTATCAAGACTAGTTATGCAACATATTTGCAGATACTTCCAAATTCACCAAAGCCAGAGGAACAATAAATGAAGAAGCTTTGCTAGAAGGACTACATCACAACCTCTACATTCAACATGAAGTCCACCATCTATTTCTCAATAAGCCAACTTTTAAAACATACACAAAGTTAGATGAAAGATTTCAAAGCGTGGTAAATTTCTCTATTCTAGGTGAAGACAGGTGGGATAAATTATTAAATCTCATTGAGTAAAACAAACAAAATTTTGGGGACCTGATCAAGTGCTCAAAAAATAGCTCAAAATTCAAAGTTGTCAGATCAGTGTGGAACTTGAATGATTGAGTAGTGCTCTTCATCCTGAATCCTGTGCAACTCGTTTCGCATGAAACAAACACCGTATGCTCCTAGAACCATCTTCTATTCATTTTCCCAAATAAGAATTTTTTTGTAAAAGGTGACAGCCCAGTAAAAAATCCGTATTATTGACGTGGCACTAACTGTGCAGGCTGAGCTGGCAAGGTTGTCTTGTCAACATCCTCTGGCGAATCATATGATGCCAAGTGGTAGTTTTGGATTGGGCGCATTTGGCAGATTTTTATTAGTTGGAAGGTGCTTAACCACAAGCTGACACGTGGCAGCCTGAGGGCCACCAAAAGTTTGTTTGAGGTCCGGGCAGCAGTAGCGGGGGTCAAACCCGCGACCTTTAAGCACATAACCATAGCCTCCAACCAACCACAACAATGACTCTTAATAGACTATGGTGGCAATGTCTACTAACATTTAAGTATTTTTCATTTGGGGAAAAGGGTTAGCCCGCGGGGGCCAACCCTTGGGCACACACCACTAATGTGACCACCACTAGAGAGGGAGCGGGGGCCCAGCTGATGGGGGCGGGGTGTTGGCCTTAGCCCCCATGTGTCGATAATATTCGGAATGAAGGCATTAGAGGTAATTTAATGCACACGACAATTTCGCCCGGAAATTGGCTAAATCGACGCTCTATTAGCACAATTTGGGGTGAATTTGGAGGATCGTGTCGAGTTTTGGGAAATTTGTGGTGTGATTAGCAAAAATACTTGGGGAAGCCATAAATTCTTAAGTTTTTGACCAAATCAGGAGAAGGAAGAGGCTAGACAGGCATTTTTTGGCATTCTGGAGCCATTGGAACAAGCTTCAGAGCAATCTGAGCATTGTAAAATGATGTATTCAATTTTTTTTAGCATAATAGAGAGTTCCAAGCCATTGGAAGCTCGACCAAGGAGACATAGCCTAGGTGGGGTGAACTCCTTCATCATGTGCTGCTGTGATACTGTTTTGGTGATGTTCATGTCTGTTATATGTTGTTGTTCAGTCATTTGTTTATGTTAATTTGTACATAAAATTTACATAAAAACACTCAAAAACTCATGTTTAAACTTGCAATTAACCTCATGAATCCTTAAGCTATTCTGAAGAGGAATTTAGCACAACAAAAGTAATTTTCTCATTTAGATCAAGACCATAGCAAAGAAAGGGAGAAAAAGCCTATAAGTCAAGGGCAGTTAAAGAGGAGCAAGACTATAACTACAATCATCAACAACAATCCTTGAAGTGTGTACATAAGATCTAAATCAGTCCAAAAACACGATTTAATTTAGTCCTATTTTTGAAATATCTACATTATTTCAGTAGATATTATTTTGTAATAAATTTTATTTTGAAGTCCGAATTAATTCAAGATAAACTCTATAAATATTTTGTAAAATGTTTAGAAAGGGTTGGATTATGCAAGAAGAAAATATTTTTCTGTGATTGTAAGCATTGAAAAATATTTGTGTTGCAGTGGCTACAATGTTGGGTGTGTGTTATATTCTTTCCGCGACTACCCCACGTACAGGAGTCCCCCCTGTACATTGTGTCGGGCACAGCAAGGGGGGCGGATGCCCCCCTTGTTGGGGGCTAAGAAGGGGGGTTGTAGCCCTTCCACATAGGGTTTGGGGCAGTGCCAGGATTTTTTTTTTTGGACCCCATATTAGGTGGGCGAACCTACCTATGGTTTTGTGCATGGATTTTGCACATGGTTTTGGGCAAGATGGTTTTTTGTTCATGGTATTTTGTAGATCCAGTCAAGGTAACTATGGTTATGTTCTAATCTAGGGTTAATGGATTGGGGCTTATGGATGCTTCGACATGTATATATATGTATTGTAACATTGAAAGGAATATAATAAAAAATCAATCTGGTAGTCCTGGTTTTGGGATCCAGGGGAAAATATTTGTGTATATCTATTTTATGTTTTATGCTCTCGTTATTGTTTATTTTCTACTTTTAGAATTCGTATGCAGGGGATTTCTGTATGGGATTAAAAGCTACATTTGGTATCAGAGTTTTTTTGGCTTCAAGGGGATGCCTTTGCTACTGAGGGGTTTTTCTCTGGCCTGTGGTAGACCCTATTTAGTGGGAGATCTATGGGATCGATTCTTGTGGTGAAAGAAGATGGTGAGTAGTGGAGAGATAGAGATTAAGAAATTTATTTTTTAGAGTTTTGAGTTGTGGAAACTCAAGATGGAGGATTTTCTAGTGGATAAAGATCAGTGGATCGCAGTAGATCTGGGTACTAAACCAATGGCAATTTCAACTGAAAATTGTGCAAAGTTGGATTGGAAGGAAAATAGAACAATACAATTTTGTGTCTCAGATTCAGTACTGCTAAATGTATCAGGGGAAGCTTCAGTGAAGGCTTGGTGGGACAAGTTAGGGACTTTGTACCAATATAAGTCTCTGGTGAATAAATTGTTCCTACCGAAAAAGCTATGTAACCTAAGGATGAAAGATGGAGACTTGGTGATAGAGCATCTGAATGCATTTAATACTGTGGTAAGCCAGTTGTTATCTGTTTATATTAAAATTTCATATGAAGATAAGTGCATCAGTTGGATGTGTTCTCTACTAGATTCGTAGGATAGTTTGGTTGTTGCAATATGTAGCAATGAAACTACCTTGCAATTTGATGAAATAGGCTCATCCTTGCTATTGGAGGAGATGAGATGAAAAAATATGGAGGGCCAGAATGGTGATGCCTTGTCTATACAAGTATGGTCCCATAATGGAAACAAATATAAGTCCTCGAGTGGGAGATATAAATCTCCAGGAAAACTTGTAAATGTGTGATGGAAATGTGGAAAGGAAGGGCACTTCAAAAGGGATTGTAAATCTAAAGCTCCTAGGAAAGGAAAGGGATTTGATGATGCTCCTTCTGCAGAGGCGGAAACCACCTCAGATGAAGGTGGGGATGTATAATTGGCTTCTTCTTCAAGTACACATGTTGATCATGAGGCATGGTTGATTGACTCAGGTGCATCCTTTCACTTCACTCCCCATAGAAAGTGGTTTTGTGAGTATGAGAAATATGATGGTGGTGATGTCTTCTTAGGGGATGGAAGGAAGGCTAGAATCATTGGTTGTGGAAAATTCAAGTTTAAGTTACAAGGTGGAAGGATTAGAACAGTTCTGGGTGTTCTGCATATTCTTGCATTGGTCAGAAATCTAATTTCTGTAAGCAAGCTGGATGATGCAAGTGTAAAAATAGTGTTCGAGAAAGATACCTGCAAGATGGTTCGGGGAGCACTGGTATTGATGTGGGGAGTTCAGATTGGAACTCTGTACAAGCATTAGGGTAGCATTATTATTGATCGGTGAAATAGTTCTATTGTTCCTAAAAGTGGAGTAGAAATTCTAGTGGTCTCTGGAGAAAATACCATGCTATGGCATCAAACGCTTGGACGTATTGGAGAGAAGGGCCTTCAAATACTTCATGGTAATGGTATGGTAGAAGTTATGTATAATTTCTCTTTGGATTTTGATTTTTATGAAAATAGTGTGTATGGGAAGCATAATCATGTGAGTTTCCCCTCAGATCTTGTGCAGAATCATGTGTTTGGACCTGTGTCGATTCCATCTCTTGGTAAGTCTGTGTACTATGTATCATTTATATATGACTTCTCAAGGAATACATGGATATATTTCCTCGGGAATAAATATGAATTCTTTGACAGGTTTAAATAATTTAAGGCTCTGGTGGAAAACCAGATAGAGAAGAAGATAAAGGTGCTGAGGACAGATAATGGTGGAGAGTTTTGCAAGAAGGAATTTGAAGAGTTTTGTAAGAAGTGTGGTATAGCATGACATAAGACTACTCCATACACACCTCAGAAAAATGGAATTGCAGAAAGAATGAATAGGACATTGATGGAAAAGGAAGGAAGCATGCTCAATGGTGTCAGGTTAGGACAAGATTTCTGGGCAGAGGTAGTGGAGACTACATGTTATCTGGTCAACAGATTACCTTCATCAACGTTGGAGGATAAGACTCTACAATAGGTATGGATTGGTAAGAAACCTTCTCTTTCACACCTGATGGTATTTGGATGTGATGCATATGTACATGTTCCAAATGATGAAAGAACAATGTTGGATAGTAAATTTGAAAGGTGCGCCTTCATTGGGTATAAGGATGGTTTAAAAGGCTATAATATTTGGAAACCAGAAATAAGGAAGGTGTTGTACAGCTGAGATGTGGTGTTTAGAGAGGTGAAATATGTTATGAAACATGATGTCCTACAAAAGGAACCTAAGAAGATAGAGTTTGAGCTAAAGGAGGAAGAATCAAACTCTACGACAAAATAGGAATCAAAAGATGAAGAGCCACAAACTCCAGCTGTGAGAAGATTACTTCGAGAAAGAAGGAGGCTAGAAAGGTATAGTCCATTTAATTTCTATTCAAATTCTGCTTTATTTATTACTAATGATGGTCCCATAACTATGAGGTAAGAAGTATATTTAGAGGACGAAAAACTCTGGAAAGACACCATGGTTGATGAAATGGCATCTTTGCACAAACATGAGGCTTGGGATCTGGTGGAGTTGTCATCTGGAAGGAAACCCATTGGTAGAAAATGGGTGTTTAAGAAGAAGATGAATGTAGAAGGCAAGGTGGAGAAATACAAAGATTGGTTCGTAGCAAAAGGTTATTCCCAGGTGTCGGGAATTGATTTTGGTGATATTTATTCTCCTCTTGCCAAGGTAGCTTCTATTAGATTACTTTTATCTGTTGTTCTTGCTTTTGATTTTGAAGTAGAATAGATGGATGTGAAGACAACGTTTATTCACGAGGATCTGGAAGAAGAGATATACATGAAGCAACCTGAAGGCTTTGTGGTGAAGGGTAAGAAATAATTGGTATGCAAGTTAAAAAGGTATTTGTATGGGTTAAAAAAATCACCAAGGATGTGGTATCAGAAATTTGAGACATTTACACAAGGACTTGGCTTCACCAAAAGAAAAGAAGATAATTATGTGTATTTTAAATTAATTGGTGACTGTGTTATTTATTTGGTCTTGTATGTGGATGATATGTTACTGGTTGGAAATGACAAAGAAGTTATCCAGGATTTGAAGATCCAATTGTCCTCCAAATTTTACATGAAATATCTTGGTGCTGCAAACTATATTTTGGGCATGTAAATCAAATGAGATTGGGAAAAGAGGACGCTCTGGTTAAACTAGAGGAAGTGTGTTCAGACAATACTGCAGAGGTTTAATATGCAGGATAGTAAACTGATGAAGTTTCCTATTACTATAGGTGTAAAGTTATCTGTTGAACGGTGTCCCAAGACACAAGAAGAGGAAGGGGACATGTCTTGTGTTCCATATGTGTTATGAAACCAGCTCAAGAAAAGATAGAAAAGATAGATCAACACCTTAGAATTCAGCCTCTTCGAGGGGGCAACCTCCTTTACATTACATAAATGAACAATTCTTGGATGATTCAAATGACAAAACCTCCTTTCTATATATAGGAGTCTAAGGAGTCACAATATAATCCAGCCGACTTAACAATAATAATATAAAGCCACAAAAATAACAATAGAGGGATTCTATGGGGCACAGTAATAACAATATGGGGGCAATAGGGGCACAACAATATTAATAAGGGGTATAACTACAATAGTAATGGGGTAATCACTAGTATTATAGGGACCCAACATGCCCCTCTCCTTCAAAAAAGTGTTGTCCTCAACGCTTGAGTAGTTTTAGATACTTCTGCATAAAATTCTCATCCTCCCATGTGGAATCTTCAGCGGATAAGTTCTTCCACTTGATAAGATACTCCGAAATTGAACGATTTCGTAGCTGTCGAGTTCTTGTTTCTGTGACTGCTTCCGGTTCCAATATAATTTTTCCTTCCTCATCAAGTTCTGGCAATATTGTTTGAACTGGGAGCTTGTCGCCTATAACCTTCTTTAAACATGAAACATGGAAAACTGGGTGCAATCGAGAAGCTGCAGGAAGCTCCAATTTGTATGCCATAGTACCAATCTTTTGCAACACCTTGTATGGACCATAATACTTTGGTGATAATTTATTATCCTTCTTAGCTTGCTTGAGGGACATTTGCTTATATGGTTGTAGCCGTAGGAATACCCAATCACCTACATCAAAACTTCTTTCACTGCGATGTTGATTTGCCTGTTGTTTCATTCTATTCTGTGCCAACACGAGGTTATCCTTTAAGAGTTGGAGGACTTGTTGTTGATGTTTGATGTGATGTTCCACTGCCTGAACCTTAGAATTTTCTCTTAAATATGATGTGATGGATGGTGGTTGATACCCATAAAGTGCCATAAATGGGGTCATTTTTGTTGCTGTATGGAAGGAAGTGTTATACCACCATTCAGCCAGAGGCAACCATTTGACCCATTGTGTCTGTTTATCAGATACAAAGCAACGAAGATATCCTTCCAAACATTTGTTTACTATCTCAGTTTTCCCATCAGATTGAGGATGATAAGATGAGCTATGAGCTAACTGAGTACCAAGACAAGAAAATAATTCTGTCCAAAAATTTCCAGTGAAAATGGGATCTCTGTCACTTACAATAATCTTTGGGTTTCCATGTAGCTTTTGAATTGTTTCCATAAATGCAGTAGAAACTGTACTGGCTTTAAATGGATGTGATAATGCACAAAAGTGTGCATACTTGGTAAGTCTGTCAACTACCACCATGATGACACTCTTTCCCTCAGACTTGGGTAAACCTGTGATAAAATCCATTGAAACCTCCTCCCAACGTTGGCTTGGAATGGATAAAGGTTGTAATAGACCCGGTGTCTTAATTGTTTCAACTTTATTTTGTTGGAAAACCAAACATTCAGCCACAAACTTTTGAATATCTGATTTAAGGCCATCCCAAAAAAAATCCTTCTTAACCCTGTGGTAAGTTTTTAAAAATCCTGAGTGCCCTCCTAAGGGAGAAGTGTGCAATTCCATAAGAATCTTTTGTTTTAGCTGGGAATTCTTACAGAGGTATAAGCGATCTTTGTACCATAACGAATCATTTTGCCAGCTAAATGTATCAGACGTACTGGAATCTTGTTGTAACTTTCGAATAAGTGCCCACACTTCTTCGTCATTCTTCCATTCCTCCCTTGCTTCATTTATCCAATCTGGTTGGATAATAGAAATGGCGCACAACAATGCTTCCACATCCTCATCCTTTCTTGAGAGTGCATCTGCCACCACATTTTGCTTCCCTTTTTTGTAGATGATTTCAAAGTCATAACCCAACATCTTTGTGACCCACTTTTGTTGCTCTTCAGAGGATAATCTTTGTTCTAAAAAGTATTTAAGGCTATCATGATCCGTTTTTACCTTGAAGTGTCTTCCCATTAGGTAGGGTCGCCATTTCTTAAGTGCATGGAGTATTGCCAACATTTCCTTCTCATAAATAGCTTTTTTAAAAACTTTCCCTTGATTGGACGACTTTCAAAAGCAATGGGTCTTTCATCTTGCATTAGAACAGCACCAATTCCATTTCCTGAAGCATCACATTCCACAATAAAGGTTTTTGTGAAGTCCGGTGTAGCTAAGACCGGTGCTTGGCACATTGCCTCTTTAAGATGTTCAAAGGCCTTTGTTGCTTCCGAAGTCCATGAAAATGCATCTTTCTTCAATAATGTTGTTAGAGGTGCTGCTATTCTCCCATAATTCTTAACAAACTTGCGATAATACCCTGTCAACCCGAGAAATCCTCGCAGATGCTTTATGGATGTGGGGATTTTCCATTCCTTAATGGCTTTAATTTTGCTAGGGTCTACCTTAACTCCTTCATGAGATACAATATGACCCAAATATTCCACCTCCTGGACTCCAAAGAAACATTTGGATCTTTTTGCATATAATTGTTTCTCCTCCAATAGTTGTAGCACCTTGTCAACATGTTCAACATGATCCTTCCAAGACTTGTTGTAGATTAGTATATCATCAAAAAATACTAACACAAATTTTCTAAGGAATGGTTTGAAAATTGAATTCATCAAACCTTGAAATGTTGAAGGTGCATTGGTAAGGCCAAAAGGCATGACCAAAAATTCATAATGACCCTCATGAGTTCTAAATGCTATTTTCGGAATGTCTTCAGTCTTCATTCTGATTTGATGATATCCTAAACGAAGATCCAACTTGGTGAAGTAAATTGATCCATGCAATTCATCCAGTAATTCATCAATGACAGGAATGGGGAACTTATCTTTAATAGTGAGCTTGTTGAGCTCCCTATAATCTGGACACATGCGCCATGATCCATCCTTCTTGTGCACCAATACTACTGGAGCAGAGAAAGAACTTTGACTCGGTTGAATTATACCAGCCTCTAGCATTTCTGCAACCATACGTTCAATTTCACTCTTTTGGACATAGGGATATCTGTACGGCCTGATGTTTGGAGGAACACTTCCTGGAATCAGATGAATAGCATGATCATGATCACGCATAGGTGGGAGACCTTTGGGAGTCTCAAATACCTTGGAATGATTGTCCAGGACTTTTTGGAGATCTGGAGAAATAGATGATTCCGATGTGGAAACATCTAGCGAACATAATTGTGCAATTACACCTCTTTGCTCCTTTTTTAGAAGCTTTGTCATACCATTAGAGCTGATTATCTTTCCTGGTTTCCCTGCAATACCCCTTAATTCAACTTCCTTTCCTTCCGTAGAAAATTTGATGAAAAGTTCTTGAAAATTAAAAGCTATTGTACCCAGGGATTGTAGCCATTGGACTCCTAGTACAACATCAGCACCTCCCATTGGAATGGAAAGCATTGGGCTAGTCAATACATATTCTCCCATGGATAGCTTGATATTATGGCACTTTCCAGAGAAATTTATTGTTCCTCCATTTGCAATCATCACTTGACACTCTGGTGCTGGATATAGGAAGCAATTCAATTCTTTTGCTACCTTACAATGAATAAAATTGTGGGTGCTTCCTGAATCAATCAACACTATTACCTTTTTCTTCTTGATTTGTCCTTCTATCTTGATGGTTTGAGGAGTGGTAATTCCCGCCAATGCATTACAAGATATGGTCGGATTTATTTGTTCTTCATCTAGGCTTTGTTCCTGGAGTATATCCTCTTCTTTTGACCTTTCTTGCTCCTTTTCTTCTTCCTCTTCACAATCTATGTAGAATAATTTCTTCTCAGCACACTTATGACCTTTAGTGTATTTGCTATCACAACTGTAACAAAGCCCTTTTGCTCTTTTTTCTTCCAATTGTTGTGGTGTCAACCTTATAGGTTGTGGAAGACTAGGGGCAACAACACTTCCGTCTTTATAGTTGTGAGTGGTATGCTTCCTGGTTGCCATAATTTTGCTTTCCATTTTTCTTGCTAACCTGAATGCCTTCTCTAATGAATCAGGTTCCCAAAGGCGAACATCATGTTGGATATTATCCTTTAAAGACCCTATGAACACATCAATCCTATGCTCCTCTGGAATATCTTTTACCCTTATGTTCAATTTTTGGAACTCCTCAATGTGCTCCATTATTGAACCCTTTTGTTTGAGACTTATCAATTGGCTAAAAAAAGTGTTGCTTAATGTGCTATCAATTCTTCCGTAAAAATTGCCCAAGTGATAAATTGTTTACGAGAGCAAAGCCATTGATACCATACAAACTGATTTGGTTCCAAATATAAAGTTGCCATACGTACCTTTTGTGTGTTTTGCACATTATTGAGATCGAAGAATTGCTCCATCTGTAATATCCATGTGGCGGGATCCTTGCCATCAAACTTCCTCATATCGATTTTGGGAATATGGTGAGTCTTCGATCCAACATTAGCGTCTATGGAATCATGATTAACATTTCTTTTGTTCTCATCATGAGTTTCCTTTAGTACCCTTTCACCCTTAGGGACCATTTCTTGTAGCAACTTATTCATATTTATCTTCAATTCGTCCATGTCTGTCTTCAAATCTATCTTCAAATCATCCATCTTAGCTTCCACGTCAATCATTTTAGCTTCTAAGCCTTTCTTTAAACAGTCCATCTTAGCTTCTACACCTTTCTTTAAGCCATCCATCTTAGCTTCTACATCTTTCTTTAAACCATCCATCTTAGATTCTGTTCCTTTTTGTGCAAGGGACAGTTGTTGCACTTGGTCTTGTAATTTTGATATATCATGTTGCATTTCTTCCTCTTCTTCATGAGTCATGCTAGAGATTTCAGGTTCCTTACTAGGTGTTTGCATTTTCTTTCCTCGGGGCATCAGTTACCGATAATAATTCTCTACTATGCCTTTTGAATTCCTTCAAAATAAATTTTCAAACCAAGCTTAAGCAAAAATTTAAGAAAATCTACACACCTTTTTTCACTTTGTAGGAGCTCGATATTTTCTCTGATGTATCTCTATACTTTCCAATCATCTAGTTCTAAATTTGTGATCTGTAGTAGCCCTCTGTGTCCTCTTTCCAATGCCACAAGTCTGACCCAAATTGGATTCTCCAAGGAAGAGTTATGTGAAATCTCCCACAGTGACTTGCTTATAGACTAGTTCAGTAGAGATAACTTGTACGACGTGCCACGAGTCACTGTTTTGACCTTTGGATCTAAAACATGCATACAAGAAACCAAAGTCCGTCCTCTTTCTATACCTTCTTATGAAATTTCAATCCGATCCCCAGAGAGAAAGTTATGACGATTTTCCCCAGGTCACCTGTTTTGAATGTAATTCAGGAGTCTGCAAAAAAGACCAACTTCCTCAGATCATATCTCCGTAAATATCACACGAAAAGCTCTGAAATTCGGACCCAAGGTTCAGCGCGATTTATTCTCAAATGGGTTTTTTTTGTGACTTCTGAAACATCACAGGAAAAATTTATAGCGAAAATTCCACGATGACCTGTTTGGAGCAACGAAACCCTAGAATCCAAAGCTCTCATACCAAATGTTATGAAACCAGCTCAAGAAAAGATAGAAAAGATAGATCAACGCCTTAGAATTCAGCCTCTTCGAGGGGGAAACCTCCTTTACATTACATAAATGAACAATTCTTGGATGATTCAAATGACAAAACCTCCTTTCTATATATAGGAGTCTAAGGAGTCACAATATAATCCAGCCGACCTAACAATAATAACATAAAGCCACAAAAATAACAATAGAGGGATTCTATGGGGCACAGTGATAACAATATGGGGGCAATAGGGGCACAACAATATTAATAAGGGGTATACCTACAATAGTAATGGGGTAATCACTAGTATTATAGGGACCCAACAATATGCAAGTGTAGTTAGTAGCCTAATGTATGCAATGGTCTGTACTAGACCAGATATTTCACATGCAGTGGGAGTATTGAGCAGGTTTATGTCAAAACCAAGGAAGGAGCATTGGACAACAGTGAAGTGAGTTTTCAGGGATTTGTGTGGCACTGGTGATTATGGTTTGTGCTATCAAAAAAGACTAGGATTTGACAAAGTTTTTGACATCCGTGGCTTTGTTGATGTAGACTGGGTTGGAGATCTTCATCAGAGAAGATCTACAAGTGGGTATGTGTTTAACCTATTTGGAGGTGCAATCAGTTGGATGAGTAAGAGATAGTCTGTAGTGGCACTTTCAACTACAGAGGTAGAATACATGGCAGCCACTAATGCAAGCAAGGAAGCAGTTTGGTTGTAGAGTTTGTGTTCAAGTATGGGGTTAGTACAATGAGATATAAGGGTAGACTGTGACAGCCAAAGTGTAATTTTCTTGGAAAATAACCCTGCTTATCATTGAAAGACAAAGCACATTGATGTCCAGTATCATTTTGTGAGGGATATGGTTGAGGATAAAAATGTGTTGCCGGTAAAGGTAGACACTTTGAAGAATACTGTAGATGCATTGACAAAGTCTGTGAGCACTGGGAAGTTCTCTTGGTGTAGATAAACAATAGGAATTGCAGGGCTAGACCAATGACTAAGCTCTCATGTGGACCCTTGTGGAAAGAAAACAACAAGTGGGAGAATATTTTGTAAAAAGTTTAAAAAGGGTTGAATTATGCAAGAAGAAAATATTTTTTTGTGATTGTAAGCACTGAAAAGTATTTTTGTTGTAGTAGCTGCAATGTTGGGTGTGTGTTATATTATTTCCATGACTACCCCACGCTCGGGGGTATGCGGGGGCGATAGCCCCCTTGCACGATGTTTGAGGCAGCGCCCTGGGAATTGTTTTCTTGGACCCTATTTTAGGTGGGCAAACCTACCTATGGTTTTGTTCATTGATTTCGCACATGGTTTTGGGCATGATGGTTTTCTATCCATGGTATTTTGTATATCCGATCAAGGGAACTACAATTGTGTTCTAATCCAGGGTTAATGGACTAGGGTTTATGGATGCTTTGACATGTATATATATGTATTGTAACATTGAAAGGAATATAATAAAAAATCAATCTAGTTGTCTCAGTTTTAGGATCCAGGGAAAATCTTTGTGTATATATATTTTATGTTTTATGCTCTTTCTATTGTTTATTTTTTATCTTAAGAATTCGTATATAGGTAATTTCTGTAAGGGGTTAAAACCTACATGCAACACCCTCCAAAATTTTGGCTTCCATCCAAATTTTAGAGCCTTCCTCATTTTTTCCTTTGATGGTTGTAAACACTCGAGCTCACCCTATGAGCTATTGTGAAGTCTTTTCCCCCCTCTTTCTTATTTTACTAGTGGTCATCTTTTGACATATTCTTGTTCTGGTGATTTTGAAGGTTTGTCTTTGTGTTTTTGGGATGTCTTTGCTATGTGAACATCTGTCATACTCACACACAAAGTTGCAAGCATTGTAGCACAAGTGTCGTCACGGTCGTCCGAAGGTCTATCTCAAGTATCATGCTTGTTGCTCTGAGCTCTAAGACAGTCTCATCAAGGACATGTTTTGTCTTGTTGTCCTGGTGGTCTAAGTTTTCTCGTCATCAAAGTTTGCTAAGTGTGTGATCATGATGTCAAGTCTGCACAAGTTCACTTGCTTTCAACACTTATACATTTTCTTGAAAATCAGTTGACCGGACAACCCTTTTCCACCGGACCCTAACTGAACTTCACTGCATAGTCTCAGCCCTCAATGACCCTGCTCTGTTGCCAGGAACTACACAGTTCTTAAGGATATCCTCCAGGTCAGTTGCACTGCATAATCCCATAAGTGAGCATCCTATCTGTCTCCTAGAAATTTGCAGAAGAATGCCTCCATGTCCAAACTGAATTGCACATTTCTCAAGCACAGTCATCATGCCTCCCTCTTATCTACGGGAAGCCTACACTACTCTAAGACCTGGGTCTGTACTATCCTCTAAAACAATGCAGACATGCCTAGCTAGTCCTCTACTTCCTTACTATGCACTACCTTCAGAAACTACATAAACATGTCTAGTAGGCCCTTTGCTACATGTCCTGCACTGTTCTCCGAAATTGTTTAGCCATGCCCAGCAAGTCCCTTGTAGCCCTCTCATACCTTGCACTTGAAAACTACAAAGTCATGTCTAGCAGGTCCTTTGCTTACTTACTCTGCACTATTCTCCAAAACTGTGCAGACATGCCCAGCTGACCCTCTGCTGTCTGTCCTGCACTTCTCTCAGAAATTGCACAGAACTGTGCTATAGGTCCCTTGTAGTGCTTTCTTGTATTCCCTCTAGGAACTGCATAGAGGTTCCCCTCTCAGGGTCCCACCTTGTAGCTGCCATTGGTGTCCTTCACTGCACAATTTCGTCTCCCAGTGGTCACTGTTTAGTTTTTCTCGACAGTGCAAGTTGTCCTCCTAGAGTTCCTCATTCTAGCCTAAGTTGCGCTTTGTGCTGTCTTAATGAGTTGTCCTCCCTCCTTGTCACCTGGAACAAGAGAAAAATGCATCATGCTAGACTAGGAGGTTTTTTATTTGATGCCATCCCATCATGAGTGAATTATAGGAACATGTACACTGATAAATCATGGTGACATGAAGAAAGAGATGAAGAATGTTATGAAATCAGCTCACAAAAAGATAGAAAAGAAAGATCAACGCCTTAGAAATTAACCTCTTCAAGGGAGAAACTTACTTTACATTACACAAATGAACAATTCTTGGATGATACAAATGAAAAAACCTCCTTTCTATATATAGGAGTCTAAGGGGTCACAATATAATCAAAGTCGACATAACAATAATAATATAAGGGCACCAATAGTGGGCTTCTATAGGGCACAATAATAACAATATTGGGACAATAGGGGCACAAGAATAACAATAAGGGCTACAATGACAATAGTAATGGGGGAATCATTAGTATTATAGGGACCTAACATGCTCCTCCCCTTCAAAAAAGTTTTTTCCTCAACACTTGAGTAGTTATGGATGCTTCTGTATAAAATTCTCATCCTCCCATGTGGAATATTCAACGGGTAAGTTCTTCCACTTGACAAGATAATCCAAAATTGATCAATTTCACAGTTGTTGATTTCTTGTTTCTGTGACTGCTTCAGGTTCTAATATGATTTTTCCTTCCTCGTCAAGTTCTGGTAATATTGTCTGAACTGAAATCTTGTCACCAATAACCTTCTTTAAGCATGAAACATGGAAAACTGGGTGCACTTGGGAAGTTGCAGGAAGTTCCAATTTGTATGCCATAGTACCAATCTTTTGCAACACCTTGTATGAACCATAATACTTTGGTGATAATTTATTATCCTTCTTAGCTTGCTTGAGGGACATTTGTTTACATGGTTGTAGCCGTAGAAATACCCAGTTGGTGGGCTCCAGTATTGTAGCAATAATGCTACAACTCCTGGAGCTTCCTTCTCTAATTTTATCAACCCGGTAGTTCGTAACAAACTTGGAAGCGACGGTGCTGTATGCACAAGTACTAGCTCTTGTCGCAGCTGTCACTTGGTCAGCTGGCACAAGTCCGCTAGGGCTCAAGCCAACTTCTATATGCTCTTAGAAGAAGCTTTTTAAGTGATGAACGAAAGCTATCTCAAAGGAAATTAACCTACTTTGCAAGAATGAACTGAAAGCCAACAAAACATGGAAACCCTAGTAAACCCTAATTTAACCAGCTTAATCCTTACGATGCAATGGTGGGAATGCAACTTCTAAAAATGATGCCATTACTTCTAGTGAGATGAGATGCATGAATATAAACTACTTTCATCTGAAGAGAACATGTTTTTGTATTTTTGCTCAAGTGGTCGGAGTTATTTTGACTGTGCTTCTTGCTGGGTCTTGACTGTGCAGGGGTAGTTCAAGGGGAGGAAGGCTTGGAAAAGGTCAAGAGGACTCTGAGAGGGTCCAGAGGATCCCTAACATCATTCCACAGAAGTTCACAACCTTCAGATGCCTGGCAACCGTGTTTGCAAGCTTCTACAGGATGTCTGCAGGGGATTCTACAGGAAGCTCGGGATTTCTACAGGAAGTCTGCTAACTTCTACAGGATGTTCTGCAATAGGAGTTTTGGGTGATGGAGGAGTGGATGAGTTGTATGGGTAGATAGGGAGGATAAGAGGGGAGCTTGTGATGGCTTATGGACAGAGAGATGAGATGGAGAGGGGGTGTGTAAAGCTGGATGGTCGATAGGAGGGTAGAGGCAATGGAAGGCCGAAAAGATAAAACAACGTGGATAATAGAAGAGTTGGTGGGCAAATGATCTAGATGGGAGGTAAGTAGATGGCTTAGGCATGGCTGAGAAGGATAGGGAAATGATAGAGTGGTGCTGCACAATGTAAATGAAACAAATCACCTTTGTCTTGTGTATAACCGAAACCTACTCTAACTGTTTTATTAAAAACCAAAGAACAACAATGTAAGTTAAGGGAGAATCGTGCATGGTGCTGAAACAAAGAGCTACTCCACAAGATCTAAATGCATGGACACTTCTACAACTGAAATTATTGCGTTAAAGCTTGCATGAACATATAAAACAGTGTTTTTGGTAGTTGGCATGGTCTGCACTTCCAGTCCCCAAACAGAGGTGAAAGTGAGTGTGCATTCAACCTTTTTTCGAACTATGATTAACTCCAATCATTACTCTAATCTAAACTATTGAAAGAAACTTTTGTTCATAACACTAACCTATGTAACCACACCAAGAAATCCGAATCAGCAAACTGTGTTTCCAAGTGCAAGTAAAGGACAAGAAATATAATGCTGAAAGAAAGACAAGTAACAATACAAAGAAAGGAGGCCTATTGCTCTCAGGTTGGGCCCAAACCTGAGAGCTATAGCTCCTCTAAGAACTCAGAATTGAACTCAAATCTGCCTTCCTTCTATTAAAAGATCATATTCAAAAGTCTAACAACATGCCAAAAATGGCTTACAAAGAGCAAAACAGAGCTATAGCTCGTAATTCAAAATCTGCAACAAAGGTTCAAAAGTTCCCATCGAAGGCTACAGCCTCAATATTTATACATTATGAGGGCCAAGCTGGCCTCCTAAATTAGTGGGGCTTGGCTGTCCAAGTAAAAGTAAACTGTTGTTCCTTTAGAATCCGTTGGCTGCCTTCTAGCTCGGTGGTGATAGCTATTGGAGCTCGGAGTTGGGGTGGAGATCACGAGGAAGGTCATTCAAGGCTGTGGACAACCTTCCTACAAAACCGCAATGCCACCTTGGCTGTCTCCTTGCCTTCATCTGCGTGGTTTTGCTCCATTTAATGTCAAAAAACCTGAAATAAACATGTATTAGCCACATAGGCATAATGGCTGCCCTCCTTCCTACAAATAACATGAATATACTAAGAAATGATGCATAAGTGATAAAAAATGAAGGGTTGAGCAAGGTAAGTAGGCCAAATGAGCCCAAAATGTTACCAAAATTTGGGGCTCATCACCAGTCACCTATATCAAAACTTCTTTCACTGCAATGTTGATATGCTTTTTGATTCATTTTATTATGTGCCAAAGTTAAGTTATCCTTTACGAGTTGGAGAACTTGTTGTTGATGCTCGATGTGATCTTCCATTGTTTTAAACTTAGAATTTTCTCTTAAATATGATGTGATGGATAGTGGGTGATATCCATAAAGTGCCATAAATGGCATCATTTTTGCTACATTATGGAAGGAAGTGCTATAACAACATTCAGCCAAAGGCAACCATTTCACCCATTGTGTCTGTTTATCAGATACAAAGAAATGAAGATATCCTTGCAAACATTTGTTTACTATCTCATTTTTCCCATCAGATTGAGGATTATAAGATGAGATATGAGTTAATTGAGTACCAAGACAAGAAAATAATTCTGTCCAAAAATTTCCAGTGAAAATGGGCTCTCTGTCGCTTACAATAATCTTTGGGTTTCCATGTAGCTTTTGAATTGTTTCCATAAATGCAGTAGAAGCTGTGTTGGATTTAAATGGATGAGATAATGCACAAACGTGTGCATACTTGGTAAGTTTGTCAATTGATGACACTCTTTCCTTCGGACTTGGGTAAACTTGTGATAAAATCCATTGAAACCTCCTCCTAGCATTGAATTGGAATGGACAAAGGTTGTAATAACCCGAGGTCTTAATTGTTTCAACTTTATTTTGTTGGCAAACCAAACATTCCACCATAAACTTTTGAATATAAGATTTAAGGCCATCCCAAAAAAATCCTTCTTAACCCCGTGGTAAATTTTTAAATATCCCAAGTGCCCTCCTAAGGGAGAGGTGTGAAATTCCATAAGAATATTTTGTTTGAGTTGGGAATTTTGACATAGATATAAGGGATCTTTGTACCATAACGAATCATTTTTCCAGCTAAATGTAAATGTACTAGGATCTTGTTGTAGCTTTTGAAATAGTGCCCACACTCCTTCGTCATTCTTCCATTCATCCCTTGCTTCATTTATCCAATCTGGTTGGATAATAGAAATGGCACAAAGAAATGCGTCCACATCCTCATCATTTCTTGAGAGTGCATCTGATACAACATTTTTCTTACCTTTTCTGTATATGATTTCAAAGTCATAACCCAACATCTTTGTGACCCATTTTTGCTGCTCTTTTGAAGATAATCTTTGTTCTAAAATGTGTTTAAGACTATCATGATCCGTTTTTACCTTGAAGTGCCTTCCCATTAGGTAGGGTCACCATTTCTTAAGTGCACGTAGTAATACCAACATTTCCTTCTCATAAATAGCTTTATGTAAATACTTTCCTTTGATTGGATGACTTTTGAAAGAAATGGGTCTTTCTTCTTGCATTAAAAAAACACTAATTCCATTTCCTGAGGCATCACATTCCACATTAAAGGTTTTTGTGAAGTCCAGCGTAGCTAAGACTGGTGCTTGGAACATTGCCTTTTAAGATGTTCAAAGGCCTTCGTTGCTTTTGGAGTCCATAAAAATGCATATTTCTTCAACATTGTTGTTAGAGGTGATGCTATTCTCCCATAATTCTTAAAAAACTTGTGATAATCCTCGCAGATGCTTTATGGATGTGGGGATTTTCTATTGCTTAATGGATTTAATTTTTCTAGGGTCTACCTTAACACCTTCACGAGGTATAATATGACCCAAATATTCCACCTCTTGTACTCCAAAGAAACATTTTGATATTTTTGCATATAATTGTTTCTCCTCCAATATTTTGAGCACCCTATCAACATGTTGAACATCATCCTTTCAAGACTTGCTATAGATTAGTATATCATCAAAAAATACTAACACAAATTTTCTAAGGAAGGGTTTGAAAATGGAATTCATCAAACCTTGAAATGTAAAAGGTGCATTGGTAAGGCCAAAAGGCATGACCAAAAATTCATAATGACCCTCATAAGTTCTAAATGCTATTTTTGGAATGTCCTCAGTCTTCATTCTCGTTTGATGATATCCTGAATGAATATCGAACTTGGTGAAGTAAATCGATCCATGCAATTCATCCAATAGTTCATCAATGATCGGAATGGGAAATTTATATTTAATAGTGAGCTTGTTGAGCTCACTATAATCCAGACACATGCACCATGATCCATCCTTCTTGTGCACCAATACTACTGGAGCAGAGAAATAACTTTGACTAGGTTGAATTATACCAGCCTCTAGCATTTCTGCAACCATACGTTCAATTTCACTCTTTTGGGCATAGGGATATCTGTAAGGCCTGATGCTTGGAGAAAAACTTCCTAGAATCAAATGAATAGCATGATCATGATCACAAATATGTGGGAGACATTTGGGAGTCACAAATACATTGGAATGATTGTCCAAATCTTTTTTGAGATATGGAGAAATAGATGATTTCAATGTGGGAACCTCTAGTGAACATAATTGTGCAATTACGCTTCATTTTTCTTCTTTAGAAGCTTTGTCATTCCATTAGAGCTGATTATATTTCCTAGTTTCCCTATGATACCTCTTAATTAAACTTCCTTTCCTTCTGAAGAAAATTTCATGAAAAGTTCTTGAAACTTAAAAGCTATTGTAACCAAGGATTGTAGCCATTGGACTCCTAGTACAACATCAACACCACCCATTGGAATGGAAAGCATTACCATTCAATACATATTCTCCCATGGATAGATTCATATTATGGCACTTTCTAGAGCAATTTATGGTTCCTCCACTTGCAACCATAACTTGACACTCTGGTGTTGGATATAGGAAGCAATTCAATTCCTTAGCTATCTTACAATGAATAAAATTATGGGTATTGCCTGAATCAATCAACACTATTACCTTTTTCTTCTTGATATGTCCTTCTATCTTGATAGTTTGAGGAGTGGTAATTCTGGCCAATGCATTACAAGATATGGTCGGATTCTTTTCTTCTTTCTCTAGGTTTTGTTCCTGGTGTATATCCTCTTCTTTTGATGTTTCTTTTTCCTTTTCTTCCTCCTCTTCACAATCTATGTAAAATAATTTCTTCTCAGCACACTTATGACCTTTACTGTATTTGCTATCACAACTGTAACAAAGTCCTTTTGCTCTTTTTTCTTACAATTGTTTGGGTGTTAACCTTGTAGGTTGTGGAAGGCTAAGGGAAACAACACTTCCATCCTTATAGTTGTGAGTGGTAGGCTTCCTTGTTGCCATAATTTTTCTTTCTATTTTTCCTGCCAACCTGAATGCCTTCTCCAATGAGTCATGTTCCCAAAGGTGAACCTCATGTTGGATGTTATCGTTTAAAGTCCTTATGAACATATCAATCCTATGCTCCTCTAGAATATATTTTACTCTTATATTCAATTTTTGGAAGTCCTCAATGTGCTCCATCATTGAACCCTTTTGTTTGAGGTTTATCAATTGGCTAAAAGAAATGTTGCTTTTTGTATCCTCATAATGTGCTATCATTTCTTCCGTAAAAATTGCCCAAGTGACAATTTGTTTACGAGAGAAAAGCCATCAATACCATAAAAACTGATTTGGTTCCAAATATAAAGTTGCAATGCGTACCTTTTGTGTGTTTTGCACATTATGGAGATCAAAATATTGCTCCATCTACAATATCCATGTTACGGGATCCTTGCCATCAAACTTCCTCATATCGATCCTTGGAACATGGTGGGTCTTCAATCCAATTTTAGAGTCTACGAAATCATGATTAACATTTCTTTTGTTCTCATCGTGAGTTTCCTTTACTACCCTTTCACCATTAATAAGCATTTCTTGTAGCAACTTAGTCAAATCTATCTTCAAATATTCCATGTCACCTTTCAGTTTTTCTTTTATATCATCCATATTAGAGTCCATTCCATTCATCTTAGCTTCCACGCCATCTATCTTAGCTTCCACACCATCCATATTAACTTGCATGCCCTTCATATTAGCTTCCACGCCATTCATCCTAGCTTCTGTTACCTTTTGTGAGAGTGAAATTTGTTGCACTTGGTCTCGTAATTTTGATATATCATGTTGCATTTCTTCCTCTTCTTCATGAGTCATGTTAGAGCTTTGAGGTTGCTTACTAAGTGTTTCCATTTTATTTCTTCAGGGCATCTATTAATGATAATTATGCTTCACTATGCCCTTTGAACTTCAAACTAATTTTTCAACCCAAACTTATGCAAAATTTTAAAAAGACTACACACCTTTTTTGACATTGTAGGATCTTGATATTGAATCTGTTGTATCTCTGTAATTTCAGATCTTGAAGGTCTGAAATTTATTCTTGTGGTAGCCCACTGAGTCCTCTTTCCAATTCCACCAATCTAATCAAAATTGGATTCTACAAGAAATAGATATGCCCAATGTCCCAAGATTACCTGATTATATAATTTTTCAGTAGAGCAAACTTGTACGACATTCCACATGTCACTATTTCAACCTTTGGATCTGAAAAATATACACAGAAAGCTACAGTCTATTCCCTTTCTGTAACTTCTTATGAAATTTCAATCTGATGCTCAGAGAGAAAGCTATGACTATTTTCCCAAGGTCACCTGTTTGGAATGTAATTCAGGAGTCTACAAAACCCTAACTTCCTCAGATCATATCTCTAAAAATTAATCGAGACAAGATCTGAAATTCAGCCCTGAGGTTCAAAACTATTTTTTCTCAAATGGGTTTTGTTTTTAGCTTTTGAAATTTCGCAGAAAAAATGTTATAGGGAAAATGCCACGATGACCTATTTGGAGCAGCGAAACCCTAGAATCCAAAGCTCTAATACCAAATGTTATGAAATCAGCTCACAAAAAGATAAAAAAGAAAGATCAATGCCTTAGAAATCAGCCTCTTCGAGGGGGAAACATCCCTCACATTACACAAATGAACAATTCTTGGATGATACAAATGACAAAACCTCCTTTCTATATATAGGAGTCTAAGGGGTCATAATATAATCAAAGCCGACATAACAATAATAATATAAGAGAACAACAATAACAATAGTGGGCTTCTATGGGGCACAATAATAACAATATGGGGACAATAGGGGCAAAAAAATAACAATAAGGGCTACAATGACAATAGTAATGGGGGAATCACTAGTATAGGGACCTAACAAAGAAGGAGTGCACATGCTAGAAGGCTTGCTTGGAGTTGGACAGATGTACCAAGCATATCAAGAAACAAGAAAAAGGAACACATGCGTTGAACCATCATGCAATACCAAGACCATCGAAGACCCTGCGGCACTATGCCATGCAGAGGAGAAGGAAAGGCACACCAAGAGTACATCCATCACTCAGCAGTGCAGTAACTTGACACATACATCACAGTCAGCCAATACCATGTCATGTCAAGTTATGTGATGAGTTGTCTTGGCCACATCACCACTATGGGCCATATTCGTTGTAACTCAATGTAATGTAAAGTGAAGTCAAATGGACACACACAAGAAGTTGAAGAGTCATGTCAGTTGAAAAGTCATTGGAAGTTGAATGGTCATGAGGGTAGTCCAAGAGTCACAAGGGTCAAGCATCACCCTTGGCTATATATACCCCTCCCATTGTATGAGCAAGGAATTTTCACCTTGACTCATCCCACATAGCCTTGAGAGTCTGTAGTCTATTTTTTGAGGAGCGAGGAGTGGCTCTAATGTCCCACTACTAGGACTAGTGATGTATGGTGTACATATGTGTCTTGGGAATTTTGCTTAATTTAGAAGCCCGTTAAGGCCAACACATTTTCATGCATGCTTTGTAGATGTTTGTAAGAATATTTTTTAAACATTTGTAATGCATGTTTGCTTAACTTGTACTAAGATAGTTTAACTACTTTTGTTATTTTAGTACTTACATTGTTGAAGATACGTTGTATTGTTTATCACCATTGTCTCATCCTTGTGGAATACTCCACAGGACATTGTACAAACCCATATTTGTCTTTGGTTATAACGACAGTCACATTTGTGTGGAATACTCTGCTGGTTGGTGTACGTGTTGTGCCCTTCACCTCGGTTTTAATGACTATCACATCCATTATGGACTATTCTGTTAGGTGCTAGATAGACCTTTCTGGTTCACGTGTCTCTTCTTGGGTGGTACTACTACCTCTCATTTAGAGGCTCAATTTACTATCCCCCTTTGTAGAAAGAGAACCTTGACACAGTTACATTACACACTCACCAAGCACACATACCTTGATGTTTGAAGATACCAACGTAACACTCCCATGTGCTGACAGCTAGAGCCAAGGCAGACTTCTAAGTATATGGAAACTAAACCTTCATACCATATGGGACTCCTACACCAAATAGTGTGAGGTCTAGATGGGACTTCACATCAGGGAGATCCCCTTTGTTGGTGGGTCTAACATGGTAAAAAAAATGGTGCTAGAAGGAGGGCTAGACAACAGGTTGTGCCTGTAGGGCCTATTTTGAATCTCTTATTTAAAAATGGATCTTCCTGACATCATAATCTCGTGATTTATTTCTACAAAGTTCGAATGTATCATCCCCACAGAATTTATCCATGACCTGTCCATGTTAAATTTCAGTGGTGAGGGTGAACCATCTTTTCGTGTGCATGTGCACTAAGTTATAAATTTTTTCCTATGCCACAAGATACAATATGAAGATGTTTAGACTGTATTTCTCATCCTCGTCTTCGAAGGTCATGCTTGTTGAAAAGTGTGCAACAAGAAATTCTTGTTGAGAATGCAACAAGATGATGGAGCTTAGTGGAAAGGAGTCGCCTTCACTAAGTCGTCCCGCAGGAAAATTATGGCGCAAAGTCTATTTTTGGATCACAACAGGAGTGATCATAGCAGGAGTGATCACAGCGGGAGTGATCACAGCGAGAGTGATCACAGCAGGAGTGATCACAACAGGAGTGATCAGAGTCTATTTTTAGACTGCTAGTCAAAAATAGAAAAGTCAAATATTATTGTCTCATAATCATATTTAGACTTAAACTTTATCTTATTCTCTTGGAGCACTTTAGTTTGAGCTACAGATGTGGCACATGCAGCTGTTAGAAGGAAATACATTTTCTTATGTGTTAGTTGAGCTATTGCATGCAGGACATTAGTTAGAACTCATGTGGTTGAGTTCTGTGGAGTTGGATGAGCAGTTAATGGAGTTGTGTTCAGTTTGACTTAGTTGAACTAGTTGTATTTAGTCTAACTGATCAATAGACTAAGCGATGAGTTGTGTGAATTAGTTATTAATTAATTCACTAATTATTAACTCATAATGCAACTGAAGAATACATCAGTTAACTCAGTGCATGTACAGTTCAGTGGAGACAGGTGTTAGAGGTTGAGATTGCTATCAGTTGTGCATGAGATTGTGCACATGCATGGGATTGAGTTATGCCAATGATCTCTGCGTAGTGTGGGCCAATACCAAGTGAAATATAGCTTGTGCTCACGTGATTTACAGTGTGGGTGATTTTCACAAGGTAAATAGGAGTTTGGATCAGCCATTCTTATTCATTCTTGAGCAGGTATTGAGTTGTGGAGGCAGGCAAGCAGCGGGGGAGATTTGGAGATCAGATCTGAGCTGTATTGTGTGTAGCATGTGGAGATAGTACTGAGTACTTGTGAGGAGTATTGTACTATGTATTGTTACATGATTCAATCACTATAATATACAGATAGTTGGGGTTTTTAGCGCGATCCTTTCCCCGAGAAAATATTGTGTTGATATGTGTGATTGATGCTTCTATGTACGCCTGTGAATGTTTTTGCTTCTGTAAATTGATGATCAAGGTAGAGGAGGTTATGTATTATGCATGTTCCACTTATAAGTGTATAATTAGGATAATCTCTGTAAATATGTGTCATATTATTCAAAATTTATACATGGTATCGGCGCTGGTTGATTTGTAGAAAAAGTTCTACAGGATATCAAAGTGGGATTGATCATCAGATCTATTATTCAGAAAGTGTTTACATTTTATTTCTTCAGGCAAAGTCTGTAATCGAGCCAGGTAGCCTCTGGATTCATCCTTCTTTTGGAAGGTGAGATATCCGGTGAATGCCCATACAGTCGATCTCTGTACAAGAAATACTTTGTTCTCATGAATTCTAGATCGGAAGCGGTTGAGATTTTGAGCTAGTGGAATGGCGCTCAAGGATGAACTCAAAAACATCTAAGTGTGAGAATGGAGACAGTATGCCCCAGTATCTCACGAAGTTCACCCAATGCCGGGATGAGCTGGGAAGTGTGTGGGTGACTGTCGATGATGAGGACTTGGTGAGCTTGGCTCTCCTTGGTCTTCCAAAGAGTTGGCATTCCTATCAGGACTCTGTCAATGATCGGGAGAGATTGCCAGGATGGGAGAGACTTTGGTTGGATCCTGTGCAAGGAGGAGATCAAATGGAGCACCAGAGATAGTTCTTCATCTATGCATGATAAGGAGAACTGTGCCTTAGCGAGTAAGGTGAAGAAGGGGAAGGGGAAGGTTTCTCTTTCCGAATCCAATTCTTCCAATGATGGGAAGAAGGTTGACAAGTCGAAGGTGAGATGCTTTCGTTGTCATGAGCTGGGCCATTATGCTACTAATTGCCCAAAGAAGAAGTCCAAGAAGGGATCCAGGGAAGGATCTGAAGGTGAGGCACTTGCTTCACAGTTTGAGTTGGATTTCACACTCTTCGCATGCATGGTTTCATCCATGATGGGAAGTGGTTGGTTTCTTGACAGTGGAGCTTCTTTCCACATGATAGGTGACAAAATTTTGTTCAGTACTTTGGAGGAGAAAGCTCTCCAGATACTCATAGTGATGGGTAATGATGAGAAGTATAGTGTCTCAGGTGTAGGCACGGTTATTTTTTAGAGGGAGCATGAAGATCGCCTTACCTTGACCGATGTCAAGTATGTACCAGGACTGAGGAGAAACTTGGTGTCGATCGCGATGCTGGAAGACAGAGGGTATGATGTAGTCTTCAGTAAGGCAAAGGTTTTCCTTAGACACATCATCACTAGACAGGTGAAGCAGATTGGTTCATGGGTCAAGAACCTATATTCTCTTGAGGTTCAAGATGCATGCAAAGCCTAGAGCAGCGAGGCAACTGATGGAGACTTGGTGGTTAAGAGGGAGCGTATATTACCTTGCAACATGTAGAGCCAGAAGAAGTCTCAGACGATTATGGAGGAGCCACGATTGGTGCAACAGCTTCAGGAGGTTGTGGAGCAGCCACAACAAGGGAAGCTGAGAGGAGATCGAGTAGAGACATCTAATCATGCAGAGACCTCTAGTAGGGGGAAACTTTGAGCCAGGTGGGTTGAGGGATCGCATGCAGCCATACCTCCAGGTAGGAGGTGGGGTGATGTGGATTGATCGTCCCAAGGAGGAGGGGTAGGATCCTTGAGGTACCCAACCTCTTGGATGTGACCTTGCTACAGGAGCCCCGATGTGGAGTAGTAGGAACTGACTGATTGGGTAGAGACAGATGCAGATGGAGCGCCAGAGAGAGCGACAGTGCAGGAAATCCCAAGACAATGCATAGCATGCAGGCTGCAGCAATACGAGAGGCACAAGTGTTTTGCACAATGCTAGGTGGGACAGAGAAGTGTGCAATGGTGTGAGATGCATGGAGATGTTTCAGTAGCACAGATGTCAGAGAGGGAGCACTTGTCAGCAGCAGGTAGAGCTTCAGCATCAGAGTATGTTCCTAGCCCAACAGAGTGGTCAGTTGGGAGTGTTTTTGTTCCAAGTGTTGTTGGAGCAAAGTGGACTGGGCAAATGTGTTGCATGCAGAACATTCCAGAGTTTCAGGATCAGGTTTGATAGGAAGCCTTTCTTGTTGAGAGGGAGTGTTGAAAAGTGTGCAACAAGAAATTCTTGTTGAGAATGCAACAAGATGATGGAGCTTAGTGGAAAGGAGTCGCCTTCACTAAGTGGTCCCGCATGCAAATTATGGCGCAAAGTCTATTTTTGGATCACAGCAGGAGTGATCACCGCGGGAGTGATCACAGTGGGAGTGATCACAGCAGGAGTGATCACAGTAGGAGTGATCAGAGTTTATTTTTAGACTGCTAGTCAAAAATAGAAAAGTCAAATATTATTGTCTCATAATAATATTTAGACTTAAACTTTATCTTATTCTCTTGGAGCACTTCAGTTTGAGCTACAGATGTGGCACATGCAGCTGTCAGAAGGAAATACGTTTTCTTATGTGTTAGTTGAGATATTGCATGCAGGACATCAGTTAGAACTCATGTGGTTGAGTTCTATGGAGTTGGATGAGCAGTTAATGGAGTTGTGTTCAGTTTGACTTAGTTGAACTAGTTGTATTTAGTCTAACTGATCAATAGATTGAGTGATGAGTTGTGTGAATTAGTTATTAATTAATTCACTAATTATTAACTCATAATGCAACTGAAGAATACATTAGTTAACTCAGTGCATGTATAGTTCAGTGGAGACAGGTGTTAGAGGTTGAGATTGCTATCAGTTGTGCATGAGATTGTGCACATGCATGGGATTGAGTTATGCCAATGATCTTTGCGTAGTGTGGGCCAATACCAAGTGAAATATAGCTTGTCCTCACATGATTTACAGTGTGGGTGATTTTCACAAGGTAAATAGGAGTTTGGATCAGCCATTCTTATTCATTCTTGAGCAGGTATTGAGCTGTGGAGGCAGGCAAGCAGTGGGGGAGATTTGGAGATCAGATCTGAGCTGTATTGTGTGTAGCATGTGGAGATAATACTGAGTACTTGTGAGGAGTATTGTACTATGTATTGTTACATGATTCAATCACTATAATATACAGATAGTTGGGGTTTTTAGCGAGATGCTTTCCCCGAGAAAATACTGCGTTGATATGTGTGATTGATGCTTCTATGTACGCCTGTGAATGTTTCTGCTTCTTTAAATTGATGATCAACGTAGAGGAGGTTATGTATTATGCATGTTCCGCTTATAAGTGTATAATCAAGATAATATCTGTGAATATGTGTCATATTATTCAAAATTTCTACAATGCTCAACACTCGTGTTACACATTACCCTTTTCCTCTATCGATTTATTTGGCTAGGTTTCTGAAATGATGATTAAAACATTCCATGAGAATATCCATATGTATTTCCATGAAAAAATCTACTGTTTAAGTATGGATCCTGACAAAGCAGTTGAGGACTTTGCTAATCGCTTCCTTCACCTCTATTATGATATTCCTGAACATATTGTGAACTTTGGCTTCTTGAGAGAATAATTTAAGTTCTTGGTTCATAGTTCTCAATACGGTGAACCTCCTTATTTCCCTTCCTCCCCAACTCTTGCAGATCATGAGGCACCTCAGATTGCAAAGGAGGATCCCAACACCCTGTTTGTTCCTTGTCCTCCTCCCCTTCCAGTCCTGATGTGGGTTCCCCCTTCTGGTGATTGCAAAGCTGAGAAATATATGCAGCATGTCCCTAACCCATCTTCTCATCCATCTCCTGCTTCAATGGATGAAATTCCAGAAGGGCTCGGGAAGCCTACAACAAAGACTCACTCCTCCATTCTGCAAGAGGATATCACTGTTCATAAATCAAGTCTCGAACCTTATCTGCATATCTTCCATCCTCCATCATCTATAAACCATGACTCCTTGTACCATGACTCACTTGATCATTTGACTTCACCAACCAGCTATTTGAATTCTCTTGATTCTCCAGCCGCTAGTTCAAATTGTGATCAGGCACAAGGCAGTCACATTACACAAGAAGATGAGGGGTAAAAGCATGTTAATGTGTATCACTTTTTCCCTTTTTGTGGCAAAGAAGTTTTATAAAAATAAATGGAGTTGGAAAGTTTACTCTTAAATTTACAAAATCATCAAAAATTAGGTGGTGGTAAAAGAAGACAAAATATGTCAATTTAAATTCAATTTCATGTCATATTTTTTCTAAAATTTAATATATATTTTTTGTCTAATTTATTCATTTTCTTTAAAAGATATCATTAATATTTTACATAAATTTTTAAGTAGTGACAAAACTGCGACCCCCCATTTCTCTATTGATTTATGTTTTTCAATTCCAATTTCTTTAAGAGATGTGTTGTAAACATTCTAAAGATTGCTAAACAAATTTAAAAATAAAAAGTAAGCATATTTTTTAATTATTATTAAAATACTAGTAAAAATAATCATCTTTTCGTATATATAAAACCGCGACCCAAGAAACTACCCTTTCAAGTTTATAAAATCAATTTTTTTTAATAGAAACTTGAAAATAAGATATAATAAAATGTTAAAACTAATTTTTGAAAATTTTTAAAATATGTTTTAAATTTTTTAATTATGATTATAATAACATATTTTATATTATTCAAAATATAATATATAAAATTATTTGTTTAGAAATTCTAATTCTATTTATATATATATTTTTATAGAGTTTTAGCATTTCATTTAACTTTACATAAAGTTATTTATATTTTGTGAGTGATTAACCATAGTTTTTACCAATATTTACTATCAGTTGACTAATTTGCAAATTTAGTATTTACTTTTTATAACATTATTTACATTTTCTAAACCCATTAAATAGGTTCACTGTAGCTTTTACTAAAATTTATTGTGAGTTATCTTTGTTACAAATTTAGCATTTATTTTTTATAATTAACAAGTATGAAACTCAACTCATTTAATTGATATTTTTATATATATTTTTTTTTTATCTTTTTTCATTTAAGTACTTTTTTGCTTTTTCCATATAATGAGACACATTAGCATGCTTTTACACTGAGCAGAAAGGTGAGGACACTATGAATATTCGCTCTCTATTTCAAATTTTTGTGCATCAAAACAACGAGCTTCCATTCTTGAATGATTATCAATCTACTAATCTTTTTGGAACATCCTGTACAATTAATTCTTTCGATCAACCTCCAGTATTGAGTAGTCATCACTCCCATGCTTGCATATGTCGTGATGAATTCCCAAGCACATCATGCGATATTCCATTTTCTCATGAAGACTCTAACTCAAATCTAGAATGTGCATTGGTCAAAGAAGACATCCATATAGAAACTTCCTCTTCACTTCACTTGCCTGTGTGTCCTACCATTCACAACGCATCCACATGCATCGGAGATACTCCATGTTCTCTTGTTTCTTCACCTGATGAGTTATCTCCTCAATTATCACAAGGCAGTGAGGTTGTCCATGATGACATTGAAAACAGTCTAATCATAGAGCGTACTTCACATTCCTTGTCATCTCTTCTCTTGCATGAAGAAAAATCTTCAAGACACCTTGCTGAAGCTAAATAATATGGTACAATCTATGACAAAGATGGCTTCCATCATGAGAGAAGTTTTGAAATCAGCAACATAAGACATCCTCAAGCCATGCATGATTTGGTTCAAGCTTCAAAATATGAATATGAAATTCTGAAAAGTTTCGGGATGTGCTAGGGAGTCGAGGAACTTCAACATCTGTTGATGGTTATGTAAGGACCTCACGACTCTAGTAAGCCCCCCGAACCCAATCAGATCTGGCTTCTCATGCACAATCCGACTATCTGCATGGTCTCAATCAATGTGGACTCCCGTGTAAAAACGTTTTCGTATTCCGGGTGTGATCTTTCAAATTTTAAAATTTTCACTTATGATCGAATCCACGGATTTGTTACAACGCACCCGTCTTCATGCACATTTCTTACATCAAAATCAAGGTGGGGGTGTCTGCCCCTCATGAAATCATGGAATTGTGAAGTTGATCATCTCAAAGAATGTCTTTGCCTGCGATCATACTTATTGAATTTTTGCTCTCATGATCAGCTCGTCGATCTTCTTATGATCCTTACACTGTGAATTTGCCTGTTCATCACACCTGTTACACAAAAATATTGTCACTATGATTATTTGCAGTCAGTATGGGTCTATCATGACTTGTACTGTCCTCCTAAGCAAGTCTCAGACCTTATCTCTTCAAGTCAAGCTTTGGAAATGAGAGAAAGACATTAAATATCAATGTAACTCTGGTTCCGCACTTTCTCTCACTGTCACCTACGGTCCCGCACCTTATGTTTACAAAAACTGCGGACCTGCCCGCTCTGTCCCTAATGGTGTAGGTGCGGACCCCTGTGAAAGTCAAAAGGCGCAAGTTTTATCTTAAAAAACTCACTTTGGGTTAATTCTAGAGGATTCTAAAAGGAATTTTGACGTGGATTGTTCGCTCTGAGGTGGTTCATGCATCCCAAAAGAGAAGGAGCTAATCCCTTGATGAGAGGAGCTATCCCTTTGAAGGAGGGCTTTAACCCTTTGAAGGAGGACCTAGTAACCTCCCTCCATTGCACTATAAATACAGGCATTGGGTTGGTTACTGGAGAGGTTAGAAGCTGAAAATTTTTGAGGGTAAATGCTGGTGAAATCAAGACTTCCTAGTTGAGCTTAAGAGGAGAGATCACATACATTTTTGGCTTCATTGGGGAGTGAGTGAAACTTGTCAAAGTAGAGGAAATTTCTTGCTGGACCCTGGGAGGAGCTGTACAGCGTCAAGGAAAAGGTTGTAAAGTTCTTCTTCTTTTGAATTAATACAATCAAACTCATTTTTCTCAACAAGTATCTCATGTTGTTTGTTTCATGGACTCATTGACTTTCATGTTAAATATGTTTTATGATATTGGCTTTTCAGGTGCTATTTAATTTGTTTGCCTTGTTTGTGTTTGCAGATTCGCGAAAAGGAGCTCATTTGGATCAAAGGAGCGAGGGCATCCACAAACTTGCGTTGGACCTAAGGTAGGCCCTAAAAACACTTGTTTGCCATTGTTTATAAAAGCATATTTAGAGAAAGATAGTGTCTGGTTGGTTTGCTTGTCATTAGGTCTTCTTTAGATTCTAGGAAGGTCTATCTTGTCCGCAAGATCGACTTATTCCGTGTGACAACACCAGAAATATTCTTGGGTGATGATTAGCACAAAAGCTTTCACACGAATCAAGTTCATCTCCATTCACTATGCCCCAATTGGTTTTGCGCAGTCACAATGCTGACTTCTATTTTAAATTCTTGTGATGACCATGATGCCTGTGCAATTTCTCACTAGTTGCAGGAAGGTGGTTCGTCATTTCTAGCTAATAGGGAACTTGGTTCCATTGTTTAGAGCATTCAAAATATTGTTCAAATGAAATTTTCTTTGTTGATTTCAAACTGGGAATCTGACGTCTCAACTAGCTCATCTGATAATTCCTCTATCTTGGGTGACTGTCACTCGAATTATCATTTTCCCATCAACACATGCAATGACAGTTGATTTGCGCTCTCTGATCTTCACTGTTTAAAATATCTCTCTTCAAAGTTTCGTCAAGTAGATGAGGCACTTCAGCCTGTGCTGATGGTTATGATAGGTCCTCACTATCTTGGCATGACTTTTGAGGATGATCAGGTTTATTTCTCCTTACGAGATTCCCATCGCGATCCTATCTCTCAAATCAAAAATCCACCCTTTCACAGATCACGTGGTTGTCCAAACAACCATTATGAATTTCATGACCCAATCATTGAATGGCTGGATCAATATTAGCTGGAAAACCATGTTGCAGGTAACAAGCTTCAATACTTCCTTGCGCTTGCTAAGAAGCTCAGTGCAGATAAGGAAACACTCACAAGAAGCTTCTGAGGCTTGTTTAGAAATGGTATCCATCATGGAGGTGAGCATGTCTATTGGGTGGTCGTGACATATCTTTATGCCCATAGGAAATGCCTTCCTTTCAGTGTGCAACTTGTTCAAGTTTTTGTATTTTCTGTTGCACACTACTTTTTATTTGTTTTAATCACTTGTATGTTTATGGATGCGGGCCGGGAGAGACTACAGTCGATTCACTAGAAATTTCATTTCACATAAACCTGACCATTTAGCTGTTAGCATAGGAGTAGGATTAGTTGCATCTCAGTTTTCCCTTCCTTGCACTCATCTTTCACTCGTAGTCCATCATGTTTTTCTTATTTTGCATCTTGTTTCTTTAGTCATTTTTATTTCTGGTCTTTTGGTTTGTTTCCTTGTTGTGTACACCTTTCCTCTCGTTTTGTTTTCCCTTTTGTGTTGAGTTTTCTGTTTGTTTGCACTACACAAATAAGTTTTGTGTCTGCACTGTGTTCTAGTTTCTAAATGGGTATGTGGCTAAATTTCAAAGACTCTTGAGACACTGCAGTGCTTGGCCAGTCCTGTGTCTGTCTTCTTTGTGCTTGGCTATAACTTCTGGCCGATGAACTCTTGATGGAAAATACGATCCATCTATAAGGAAAATTTTGGTTGAACCATGAACCTGTGTCTAGTTTGGGAAACCTCATGTCTATACTCAGTTTTATGCTATGGCATGTTAAATCTTATCCAACTAGTAGAAACAGAGAAGGGGAAAATCTAAACGAGAAAACATGAATCATAGGTCTTTATATGCTTCTCTGAAGGAACATCATCTCCTTCTCTTAATAAGTCAGGATACCTCTTTCACCCCAAAAGTAAGTAAGTTCCTATGCACAATTCTCTTTCAAAAAAAAAATAAAGATGAAAGAAGAGAAATGTTTCCTGCATAGAGAGGTGAAGTAGGCAACTCTACCAGGGTACTATCCAGGCTTGCTGGTAGTGGAACAATGCTTTTGTTCCTGTGTAACTCCACCGAGTTGCTGTCCAGGCTTGTTGGCAGTGGAGCAACACTAGAGATGAAAAACTATACTCTGAAAATCTTAAGCTTGCCAGCCAAAATACCCTTCCTAATTTGAAACACTGTGATCTGGCTTAATTTTTTGTTATGTTCAACTGAGTCAGTACAAGGTGAATTGTGTCCGTCCACGGGGTAAGTGGGGAAGCTGAAGTGATCTGCACAACAAATCAATACTCCCAAAAAGGCCAAGGCCCTGCACTATAAATGAACCAAAACAGAGAAGCTGGTATTAAACTAGTGTGTCGCCAAGTGTTGTACTAGTTGCAATACCCTCCAAAATATTGGCTTGCATCCAAATTTCATATCCTTCCTTGGTTTTTCTTTTGATGGTTGCAAACACTCGAGCTTACCCCAAGACCTCTTGTGAATTATTTTCACCCCTTTTTCTTGTTTGACCAACGATCATCTTTTGGCATATTGATTGCTTTGTCAAGATTATGATCTTATTCTTGTGATTTTCAAGGTTTTTCTTCACTATGTAAACATCTGCCATACTCACACACAAAGTTGTAAGCATTGTCGTGCAAGTGTTATCATGGTTGTCTGAAGGTCTATCTCAAGTGTCGCACTTGTCGCTTTCATCTCTAACATAGTCTCACTGAGGGCATGTTATGTCTTATTGTCCTAGTGGTCTATGTTGTCTCATTGTCAAAGTTTTCTAAGTGTGTAATCATGATTTTAATTCTGCACAAGTTCACTTACTTTCAACACTTAGCCATTTTCCTGAAAAATATATCCAACCAGACAAACCTCTTCCACCAGACCCCGACTGAGATGCGTTGTGCAGTCTGAGCCCTAAGTGAGCCTACTCTGCTACTCGGAACTACACAGAGCTTAAGGCTATCCTCCAAGTCAGCTGCACTATGCAATCCTGGAAGTTAGAAGCCTGTCTATCACCCAGAAATGCACAGAAGACTACCTCCATATCCAAATTGAATTGCGTGTTTCTCAAGCACAATCATCATGTCTCCCTCTTGTCTGACAAAATCCTACACTACTATGAGACCTGGGTCTACATTGTCCTCCAAAACTACACAAACATTCCCAAATGGTTCTCTATTGCCTTGCTCTGTATTGCCTTCAGGAACCGCATAGACATTTCTAGCATGCCCTCTGCTACCTGTCCTGCACTATTCTCCAAAATTGTGTAGTCATGCCCAGTAGGTCCCTTGAAGCACTGTCATGCCTTTCTCTTGAAAACTGAGTAGTCATGTCTAGTAGGTCCTCTATTGCCTTAATTTGCACTACTATCCACAACTATGCAGAGATGCCCAATTGACCCTCTGATGCTTGTCCTGCACTACTCTCAGAAATTGCATAGAATTTCCCAATAGGTCCTTTGCAGCCTGTTATCACTCAAGTTGTCCCTAAAGCTCCTTAAAGGGATACGGCCGAGGTAACCACAAACCAATCTTTGGACTGCAGGTTCTAGCCCACCTGCAATCAGAGAGGGCTCTCTCTTTATGATTTAGCTTTGTTGATGATGATTTTAGGCTAGTTATTGAGTACAAGGGGTTTTGTTTTGATTTCAGTGGGAAGGATGATGCTTTCAAGTAAAGAGGCAGGGATAGCATGAAAGTTTTAGAACCATTGGGCGTGGAGTCAAGGAGTAGGACTGTTGGTGCGTTTTCTTGGTCACAAGAGGGAATATGGAGCAAGCTAGCTGCACATGAAACAATAATTCAAGCTAAAAGGATGGAATGAGGGCTAGGAATGAGAGGCAGTTAAGAATCTCTCGTTCAGTTTAGTAGAGGGAAGGTGAATGAGCTCTATCTAGGAGCAATGAAGAATCCCTAGATAACTGTCAAACATGAGTGAATTAGGGGAAATATGAGCCATAGGGAATTCATATTCATTACTAACTAAGATGAAAACATAAATAAACAGAAGGAATTTAACATAGAGGGCAATTAAACCAATTCTAAGCTAATCTTTCTTTCTGCTATTTTAGATGGTGATACAGGTATAATAAAGACATATATGAAATTGAAATAGAGATAGGAAGCACTTATTGAGTCATGTTGCAGCACAAGAATTCCACATTCAATTCTTCAAACCATTAAACATAGTACACAGTCATTCCTCCAAGCTTTTCAGCATTCTTTGATTAAGTAAAACATCAGGTATACAGAGCAAGTCTTTCTTGGAGCTATACAACCAACCAACCCTTTTTACAGTGAATTAGGGTTGTTTTTATAAGTAAAATATCTACACTAATCAGATCTCAGATAGATCTGCTGTAATAAGTGCCTTTAACCTAACATATGTCTGAAATAAATGCAGCAAAATATCTTTGGGTTGCGCTAGGGGCAGCTGTATCAAAAAGGAATTAATGTGTTTTCTTTATGGCTATGTGCTGATCACTTAGCCATAACTGTGCTTTGGTTTTTGATCCATGCTGTTCGGTGGCTTTAAATGCTTTAACTGTGATGGGAGAGCCTTGATTAGAGCTCCACCGTTTTCTTTGACTTTTTTGGAGGTCATTCAATGTTCACCTGCATCGGGAATAAAAGTTTTTTATTAAAAACATTCGACTGATACTCTTTGCCGCTTCCTTGATATGATTTGGCACTGAATGTGCGCCTTTCTCACTTCTGATACTTGTTAAACTTCATGGCCGTTGTTCGGCCCTCTGTTGCTTTAAAACCTGTCTTTGCCCCTTTCCTGAATCTCTCGAAGAAATTATGTCATTTTGTGACTTTTGGGCTTGCTGGAGGCCGAGCCACGAAAGGGCTTTCCATTTTGGCCTATTTCCCTTAGCCATACGCGCATTAAAAACTTCCTCAGATTTTGACTTCGGGCTTCCTAGGCTGCGATTTGCACCTTTCGCGCTTTTTGACAGTGACGTCAGCGGTGGGTCCCAGTACGGCGGTGACGTGGCAGGGTGACGTCAGCGGTACGGCCGGGTGACGTGGCGGTACAGTGGAGGAGGTGACGTGGCAATGATGTGGCAAGGACATGGCAGCAGGAGGCCGACGCGGGATGGTGACGTCAGCATGACGTGGCACTGACGCAGGAGGGGGGAGGCGGTATCCGGTTTCGGGCGCACCGCTTTTGTGCGCAGGCAGTTTCGGAGGAGGGGGCTCCACCACAGCCGAGAGGGTGACGCGTGGCGGGAGTACGACGGGAAAACCGCCCATCTCCAGAGCGCTAACCCTCGGCATGTTGGGGCACGAAAAGACCCGCCCACCGTAGATCTCGGGCGCGCCAGATCTGACGGCTGACGGGAGAGACAAGGCGGTGGAGGGTTAAAAACGGGGCCCGCACATATTTTATTATGTGTTTTATTCATACGGCGGGGGGGGGAACTTTAGGAAAGTGGGTTTTTGGGTTATTTACAAGCGGGGGAAATATATTTACAAGTATGACTTTAGGATAACAGTGGGAAATGAGTGTTGTAGGGTTAGGACTTGGGGAAATGGTTGTTAGGGTGACCAGATGTCAGACTAACTCTAGGTTAGGACACAGAAGGGTTAGTAGTAGCCCCAAATGGACTACTATTTCCCGGACTTGATAAATATGGCTATAATGCCAAGGGATGGGAATATGTACATAGGGGAGTTTATTAACATAGTTTTAGTAGGGGAAGGGGAGATAGATAGGGAGCTACATAGTAAAATTAGTAGTTAATATGACAAGTGATAAGAAAGCACTAAGTATGTGAATCTTAGGCTAATAGGGGGGAAAATGATTCATAGAGGAAGTATTAACATTCCTTGAGTAAAGCAGATCTTTACCAAGGCAAATGATATGGAAAATGGTGAAACTAAGAGGTATCAAGCAGATCTTGACCTCTTCAGGGAAATTAGTGAGTGATTTGGGGAGTGAGAAGAAAGGGGAGTTAGACATGCCTTTCTTGAGCTCCTCCAAATGAAAATTGCCTTGTACCTGTGACCTAAAGTACAATATCACTTTGAAACCCAAAATTGATCACAATTCAACATTCTGCAACCTCAAAACTACCTACCCAGCCTACTTACCTAGCATTTTTTCTTCTTTTTGCATGGGTGCACTTGGACTTGTAGACCCAGATTATCCTTTTTTTCTTTTTGTTGTCCTCCTATCTGAATCTACACTTATTTCTTCCAAGGGCCCAGATTAAGCAGTTGGGCTCCTTTGTTTCTCTACCTACCTACAAATCTGCCAAGATTAAACAGTTTGGACAGATAATGATTCTCTATATTCTAAAAACAAAAAATTGAAACTCAGGGAGGCCAAGATTAAGCTGTTTGGCCTTCCCTTAACAGAAGCTTCTTCACAAATGGTTAACTCATCAAAATTGGGATACAGTAGTGGCATTTAGACTGGCACACTTTCATGACCTCTTCTTTGGCCTCTTTCTGGAAATATGGAGCATTGTAGCATGTAAAGTATGACATATTTCGCATGTAAAAATGTCAATCATGAAAGATGAACACCTGTTGCAACAGGAGGCTAACAGTGGCTCCACTTGGGGATGGCTTTTCCTTGTGAAAAGCCAAGAACAACAGGTCAGACTGCCTTGATCTTCTATTGTTGCTGTGGACTGAAAAATTTCTTTGTACTGGCTGCTAAAAGTGTGAAACTCTGAAGTATGAGCAGCCCTCTTCTCGACTGAAAATATTGTGAAATACATAGCACTGCCTGCTTTCTTCTGCGTGCTTGATATTATATACAGTGTTGCTTAAGCATTGCCTTTGAAATATATCAAAAACATTGATCAAAACTGATGTATTTCTTTTAGCCTTGATCTAGAAACAGTTACTGATGTGAAACTAAAAATATACTCCTCTCTTATCGATACTCTTTGACTGAAGACTGCAAGCTGCCAATAGTTTCTTTTTACCATGAATTGTTGTGATATGACAGCGCTACTATTACTGTTTTGCTGAGATTGATGCAGAGACAGAGCTTTTGAAAATAGAATACTTGCATTGGTTGTGTCTTCACAAACTTTGTTGCTGCTCCTCTGACAATCAACCTGTTTATACAAAAATAAAACAAAGAGCTGATATATACAAATATCAATGTACAAAGAGATATATACAGAGCTGCATTGTACCCTTTAAAAGGGATCATGGTAATGTTTTAGCATTCTGCCATTAACAGGGCCTTCTTTAGCAGTGGTGCCCTCTATAGACTTGAGGAAATATGTGTTATTTCCCTAAACAATAGAAATAACAAATGGCCCTTTCCATAAAAAATCAATTTTGCATGTTTACCCTTGTCTTCTCTTCGTGAATCCCACCTTAGAACTTTGGTGCCAATGCAGAAATCCTCGGCCTTAGCTCTCTTATCAAACATCTTTTTGAGCTTCTCTTGCAAAATCTGAGCTCTGTCATAGACCTTCTCTTTGGTTTGCTGAAGATGAATGGTCTGATTGATTCTTCGTTGAATGTCATTTGGTTCAGCCTGAATGTCCTTTAACAGTTTGATGATAGGAGTGCCCAAGGAAGATGGAAATCTGGCCTCCATGCCATACACCAACTCATAAGGGCTCATCCCAATGGATTTCTTTGTTGAAAGTTTGTCTGCCCATAGGGCATTTGTGAGCTTTCTATGCCAGTTCTTCTTGTTTTCGTCTAATCTCTTCTTGATAATACTAATCGGGCTCTTATTAGATGACTCAGCCAAGCCATTACCTTGGGGGTAATAGGCCATGGAATTCCCCAAGGTGATGTGAAATTTATGGCAGAAATTGATCATCTTTTTGGATTCGAAGGCAACAACGTTGTTAGTAATGATCTTCTCAGGGCAGCCAAATCTAGAAAGGATATTGCACTCAAGGAATTGGATAATGATGGTGTCATTGGCTTTCCTGCATGGGATGGCTTCAATCCATTTAGTGAAATAGTCGGTGGCTGTTAGAATCCACTTGTGCTGGCTTGAGGAAGAGGGATGGATTTCTCCAATGAAGCCAAGACCCCATTGTTGAAAAGGCTTTTCAGTTGAGATGGGTTTAAGGGGCAGGGGTAACAACTTTCTTTTGCCCTCAAAGATTTGGCATTTGTGACATGAAATGGCAAATTTCTTTACATCTGCAAAAAGAGAGGGCCAATAGAAACCAGCCCTTAAAATTTTATCAGCAGTGGACTTCCAATAAAGTTGTCCTCCACAGTCACCTGCATGGAATTCTTTCATGAAATTGTTAGTTTCATTCATGGTTAAACAATTAAGCAATATACCTTCATGATTTTTCCAAAATAATGCACCATCTATGACACAAAACTTTGAAGCCTTCATTTTTAAAAATCTTTTCTTAGTTCTGGACAATCCTGGGGGAGAAAACAGGTTTAACAATACAAAGCATATATCAGCATACCATGGGGATTGCAAAAAGGTTTCACTGATCTGTGGAGTCGCCAGCTCCTGTTCATTGTCCAATTGGTTAATGTCTAAGGCTTGAAACTTTGTTTCAGACATCAGTTTGGCTAAACCTTGTCCCTTTATGAGCTTGGTTGGTTTTATTTCTATGTCATACTCAAGGATGTTAGCAATCCACTTGCCTCTTTTTCCCTCTAACCCCTCTTGGGTTAATATGTCTTTTACAACAACATTTGGGACATAGGCAATCACATGTGAATATAAAATGTAAACTCGAAAATCTTTGATTGCCTTAACAAGGGCGTAGGCCTACTTCTCCATGATTGGGTACTTCAAAGGGGCATCTCTTAAGGCTCGGCTGAAAAATGCAATTGGCTTTTCAGCTCCCTGGTCATCCTTTTGCAAAAGGACAGCAGCTAAGGTGTGCTCAGATGCAAATGAAAATATGATGAAATATTTGTCAAATTGTGGACTGGTGAGGACAGGGGCTTGGGTTAAGGCAGTTTTGATACTCTCAAAGGCTTGCTTGGTCTCAAGAGACCATTTTACCTTAGCATCCTTTTTTAACATGTTGCTTAACAGTCTTATTAGCTCGGCAAGATTTGGAATAAATCTCCTTAGGAAGTTGATTTTTCCAAGGAATGCTTGCAACTCTTTTATGTTTCTTGGATATGGGATTTGTAGGATGGCTTGGATTCTTTCAGGATCAATTCTAATCCCGTCCTTTGATATGATATGGCCAAGGAGTTTGCCTTCTTCAAGGCCAAAGAGGGACTTCTTGGGGTTCAAGGAAACGCCATATTTCCTACATGTCATGAATATTTGCCTCAAATGTTTTAGGTGCTCTTGATCAGATTTGGAGAAAGGGGTTAAGTCATCAAGGTAAACAACTAGGAAATCATGTATTTCCTTGGAAAATGCAATATCCATTTCCCTTTTAAAGGTAGCACCAGCGTTTTTAAGTCCGAAAGGCATCTTCACATACTTAAATGTTCCCCATGGTGTGGTAAAGGTTGTCTTGTCTTGGTCATCCGGGTGAACCAGTATTTGATTGAAACCTGAAAAGCCATCTAGCAAAGAGATTCTAGATGACCCCACTACTCTTTGTAGGATGTGGTCCATTTTTGAAAAGGGGTAGTGGTCTTTTAGGGAGACTTGGTTTAAATTTCTTAGGTCTACACATAACCTAATCTCACCTGTCTTTTTTCTTGTAGGAACAAGATTGGATACCCATTCAGAGAATCTGATGGGTGCTATGATACCTGCTTCAAACATTCTTTTCACTTCCTTTTCAATCAAAGGAAGGAGCACGAGATTGATTCTCCTCAGTTTCTGTTTGAAGGGCTTTTGGTTTGGTTTTAAGGGAATGGTGTGTTGTATCACTGAGGTGTCATAGGACTTCAAGTTCTCATAACTCCAAGCAAATACATCATGGAATTCTTTGAACAAATCAACATATTTGGGCTTTTGATCGGGTGGTAAAGATTGAGATAGTTTGATCATTTTTGGCTTCTCTGTTGCCCCAATGTTGTGTTCTTCTATAGCAGTGTTCAATGGTTGCATTTTTGGATTTTTGGGAACATCATTTGCATCAAACATATCTTCTAATGGAGTGAGGCCAGCAAGGAGAAAGTTATCTTTTAGATCAATGATCTCGACCTTTGTTTCTGCTATTTCCTCCAAATGCATTTGTTTCAGCTCTTCTATGTTTGTTTTGTAAAAAACAGTTGGGTTCAGCATTTGTTTGGCTGTTACAGCTGTTACAGCCTGCTGATTTTCATTTGTTTGTTGTTGTTCATCTGTCATAGCATCCATGTCAATGTTAATATTTGAAAACTCATGCTCAAGATTGAGGAATTTGTTAATATGGGCATCACTTTCAAACACTTGCCAATCTTTAACATTATTTGGGATAGCAGGCCTATGTTTTATCTCAGCAGTGAAATGGTAATTTGGCTCAAAGGGAAGCTTGCACGTACTAGCAAAAGTGGCTAGGCTGTGTGCATGAATGTTATGATCTCTTGAAATCTTGGCAAGCTTGGATTCAGTGAATGCATTGAGTATATTAGTAGCAGCAGTCCTATAGGCCCTCATTCTATTGTCATTGGTAACAAAGTTGCCTTTCATTTGTTGTATGATTAAATCAGAGTCACCTAGAATAGACACTTTTGCAGCTCCTAGAGCTTTGAGCAGTTTAAGGCCTAAAAGGAGAGCCTCATACTCTGCCATGTTATTGGTGCATTTTAAATTTAGTCTGTAGGCATGACCTTCTGCATGATTGTAATGTGTATTGTGAATCTAGACACCTGCCCCTACTCCTAACTTGTTAATAGAGCCATCAAAATCTAAATACCATGTGATTTCTTGCTTGTGGTTAGTATCAAGAGTTTCAGTTACTTTAGGATTGGGCAGATTTGAAATTTTTGTTTGGGGAGGTTCTTCTTGTATGCTGGTTGCATCTGTTGTTTTGACAATTTCATCAGTATGGGCAACCAATTCTTCATCGGTGTGTGTGTTCAGTTCTAAAGCCAACGGCTTGTCATCAATTGGGGGACCTGTTTCATCATTAAATAAAATAAAAGAATCCATATCAGAATGGATTGAGTAAATGGGAAAATTTTCAGGCTTGCTCTCACTACTTACCACATATTTCATCAGTGTTTCTCTATATAGTCTCTTTGGTTGCCCAAAGACAGATATAGTGGCATAAGAGAGGTCTAATTAGAGGGACCCTTGGAGTTTTTCTCCCCAAGATCTTGACAATAACATGCCATACTTTGGTGGAATGTCAGCAACCACCACATCCATGAGGATTGTCTTGTTGGGGTATTTGACTAAGGAGACACACAAGTCTTTGATGAGGCCTAAACACTTGACTTGACTTGAGTAAAAGGAGAATAGATCTTTGTAGGGTCTTGTAACATCAAGGTTCAGCTTCTCCATTACAGCTTTGGGCATAAGGTTGTGTGAGGCACCTGAGTCAAACATGGCATTGTGCAAGACTTTGTCATGTATATGCAAACTGACATAAAAAGGTAAAACAGATCCATATGTTGATTTTCCATTGACTTCTGGACCGAACAGCAGTTCAGGTTGATCATCAAGGACATTCACATCATCCTTAACCTCTGGCATTTGAAGTGATCTTCGAATTTGTTGCCTATATACCTCATGTTTGGCAAGTTCAGATAAGGGGATGGATATCTTTAGTTTACCTATTTCTGCCTCTAAGTCAAATGATTTTTCAGATTGGGTTTTAGTATTTTGAGAGGCAGACTTCCCTTTTTCCATTAGAGTATCAACAATTTGCTCTTGTTTATCAGCGTTAAGGGAAGTAACTGCTTGTGGTTTTTCAGTTTTAGGAGGGATTTTTGGAATGCTGTTCAAATTCTTTTCCGAAGAAGGAGGTGGCAGAGGCTGATCAATAGAAGGCTGCATTTCTGTTATGTCCTCTACAGTCACTTGATGCGGGTTTAGGACAGGTTTATCAGCTGGTTCTGTTATGACAGCCTTTCCTTTAATCTTGTTGGGCTATTTGCCATCCTTTGGTTTTCTAGGTTCAGGAATGTCAATGGTCCTAGTTCTCAGCTTATATTGTTTGTGGACCTCATACACAGCAGTATCATAACCTTGTTTAAAATCAAAAGACTCACCAGATTTAGTTTGAAATCGATTAAAGTCATGCTCATCTTGGTCTTGCTGAGTTAGGAAAATTTGTTGCTCAGCCTTAGAATCCACCAATTTCATGTGAGTGTCCTCTGTCTTTTCACTAGATGTAGATGCTTCAGTGTAATTTTCGTGAAAAGGAGGCCTTACATCATGGTCTGGGCTAGACCTACCAGCATTTGTGTTCTGAGTTTTCCTAAAATTTGGGTTCCTTATGGTATTAGGTTGTTGTCCTTCCCATGATGATTTCCTCTCAACACTCTCTACTCTGTCTCCCAGCCTGTGCATGCCACTGATAATAGCATCCATCTTTTGATCTAAGGCTGAGGGTTCCTCTTTAAAGGTGGTTCTTCTCTTAGTTCTAGCTCTGTTTCTTTTGGCAATTAGATTTGCCTCTACGCTAACAACAACATTTTGCATGTCTGCAAGGGTTTGAGGGGCTCTTTCCCTTAACTGATAAGCCATGTCAGTGTCAAAACCATCAGGGAATTTATACAAAGCAAGATCAGGTGGAGGTCTTAAGTTCTTTGGTATTGCATTATAAACATTATTAAATCTTGTACAATAGTCCAAGACAGATTCTTGAGGGCCTCTTTTGATGGTGTCATATTCAGATAATATGTGCAAGGGGTCTTTCTTTTTCTCCCATCTGTTGATAAATGACTAGTATAAAGCTTCTGGGTCTGCTATGAAATTGGATGTGAGTGCTCTAAACCAAGTTTTGACATTACCTGTCAAACTTTGGACGAAAATCTTCATTCTCACGCTATTGTCATCTATTTCGTAGTTCTCAAAATAGTCTTTCATCTTCTTTGTATGCTGAAGGGCTGTGAAAGACCCAGTTCCATCAAAATATGTGATTTTAGTTTGATAATCCTGAGGCATAGCCCCTGGATTAGCAGGTAACTGCAGGGGTGCATATCTATTAGCCATGTTTACAGGGATAAGTGGAACAACAGGGACAACGGGGACAGCTGGAATAGTTGTAACAACAGTGGTGGTATGTGCAGTGAATGGAGGTGTGGAAGGAGTGATTTGGGAAGTGGACGATGAACAAAGGGAAGTAGGGGTTGAATGAAATAAAACTTTGACAGGGGTTGGAACACAGCTTGGCTGAACTGCTTCAGGGCCAAATCAAACTAACTCCGTGTCAGACTAACTCCAGGTTAGGACACGGAAGGGTTAGTAGTAGCCCCAAATGGACTACTATTTCCCGGACTTGATAAATATGGCTATAATGCCAAGGGATGGGAATATGTACATAGGGGAGTTTATTAGCATAGTCTTAGTAGGGGAAGGGGAGATAGATAGGGAGCTACATAGTAAAATTAGTAGTTAATATGACAAGTGATAAGAAAGCACTAAGTATGTGAATCTTAGGCTAATAGGGGGGGGAATGATTCATAGAGGAAGTATTAACATTCCTTGAGTAAAGCAGATCTTTACCAAGGCAAATGATATGGAAAATGGTGAAACTAAGAGGTATCAAGCAGATCTTGACCTCTTCAGGGAAATTAGTGAGTGATATGGGGAGTGAGAAGAAAGGGGAGTTAGACATGCCTTTCTTGAGCTCCTCCAAATGAAAATTGCCTTGTACCTGTGACCTGAAGTACAATATCACTTTGAAACCCAAAATTGATCACAATTCAACATTCTGCAACCTCAAAACTACCTACCCAGCCTACTTACCTAGCATTTTTTCTTCTTTTTGCATGGGTGCACTTGGACTTGTAGACCCAGATTATCCTTTTTTTCTTTTTGTTGTCCTCCTAACTGAATCTACACTTATTTCTTCCAAGGGCCCAGATTAAGCAGTTGGGCTCCTTTGTTTCTCTACCTACCTACAAATCTGCCAAGATTAAACAGTTTGGACAGATAATGATTCTCTATATTCTAAAAACAAAAAATTGAAACTCAGGGAGGCCAAGATTAAGCTGTTTGGCCTTCCCTTAACATAAACTTCTTCACAAATGGTTAACTCATCAAAATTGGGATACAGTAGTGGCATTTAGACTGGCACACTTTCATGACCTCTTCTTTGGCCTCTTTCTGGAAATATGGAGCATTGTAGCATGTAAAGTATGACATATTTGGAATGTAAAAATGTCAATCATGAAAGATGAACACCTGTTGCAACAGGAGGCTAACAGTGGCTCCACTTGGGGATGGCTTTTCCTTGTGAAAAGCCAAGAACAACAGGTCAGACTGCCTTGATCTTCTATTGTTGCTGTGGACTGAAAAATTTCTTTGTACTGGCTGCTAAAAGTGTGAAACTCTGAAGTATGAGCAACCCTCTTCTCAACTGAAAATATTGTGAAATGCATAGCACTGCCTGCTTTCTTCTGCGTGCTTGATATTATATACAGTGTTGCTTGAGCATTGCCTTTGAAATATATCAAAAACATTGATCAAAACTGATGTATTTCTTTTAGCCTTGATCTAGAAACAGTTACTGATGTGAAACTAAAAATATGCTCCTCTCTTATCGATATTGTTTGACTGAAGACTGCAAGCTGCCAACAGTTTCTTTTTACCATGAATTGTTGTGATATGACAGCGCTACTATTACTATTTTGCTGAGATTGATGCAGAGACAGAGCTTTTGAAAATAGAATACTTGCATTGGTTGTGTCTTCACAAACTTTGTTGCTGCTCCTCTGACAATCAACCTGTTTATACAAAAATAAAACAAAGAGCTGATATATACAAATATCAATGTACAAAGAGATATATACAGAGCTGCATTGTACCCTTTAAAAGGGATCATGGTAATGTTTTAGCATTCTGCGATTAACAGGGCCTTCTTTAGCAGTGATGCCCTCTACAGACTTGAGGAAATATGTGTTATTTCCCTAAACAACAGAAATAACAAATGGCCCTTTCCATAAAAAATCAAATTTTGCATGTTTGCCCTTGTCTTATCTTCGTGAATCCCACCTTAGAACTTTGGTGCCAATGCAGAAATCCTCGGCCTTAGCTCTCTTATCAAACATCTTTTTGAGCTTCTCTTGCAAAATCTGAGCTCTGTCATAGACCTTCTCTTTGGTTTGCTGAAGATGAATGGTCTGATTGATTCTTCGTTGAATGTCATTTGGTTCAGCCTGAATCTCCTTTAACAGTTTGATGATAGGAGTGCCCAAGGAAGATGGAAATCTGGCCTCCATGCCATACACCAACTCATAAGGGCTCATCCCAATGGATTTCTTTGTTGAAAGTCTGTCTTCTCATAGGGCATTTGGGAGCTTTCTATGCCAGTTCTTCTTGTTTTCTTCTAATCTCTTCTTGATAATACTAATCAGGCTCTTATTAGATGACTCAGCCAAGCCATTACGTTGGGGGTAATAGGCCGTGGAATGCCCCAAGGTGATGTGAAATTTATGGCAGAAATTGATCATCTTTTTGGATTCGAAGGCAGCAACGTTGTTAGTAATGATCTTCTCAGGGCAGCAAATCTAGAAAGGATATTGCACTCAAGGAATTGGATAATGATGGTGTCATTGGCTTTCCTGCATGGGATGGCTTCAATCCATTTAGTGAAATAGTCGGTGGCTGTTAGAATCCACTTGTGTTGGCTTGAGGAAGAGGGATGGATTTCTCCAATGAAGTCAAGACCCCATTGTTGAAAAGGCTTTTCAGTTGAGATGGGTTTAAGGGGCAGGGGTAACAACTTTCTTTTGCCCTCAAAGATTTGGCATTTGTGACATGAAATGGCAAATTTCTTTACATCTGCAAAAAGAGAGGGCCAATAGAAACCAGCCCTTAAAATTTTATCAGCAGTGGACTTCCAATAAAGTTGTCCTCCACAGTCACCTGCATGGAATTCTTTCATGAAATTGTTAGTTTCATTCATGGTTAAACAATTAAGCAATATACCTTCATGATTTTTCCAAAATAATGCACCATCTATGACACAAAACTTTGAAGCCTTCATTTTTAAAAATCTTTTCTTAGTTCTGGACAATCCTGGGGGAGAAAACAGGTTTAACAATACAAAGCATATATCAGCATACCATGGGGATTGCAAAAAGGTTTCACTGATCTGTGGAGTCGCCAGCTCCTGTTCATTGTCCAATTGGTTAATGTCTAAGGCTTGAAACTTTGTTTCAGACATCAGTTTGGCTAAACCTTGTCCCTTTATGAGCTTGGTTGGTTTTATTTCTATGTCATACTCAAGGATGTTAGCAATCCACTTGCCTCTTTTGCCCTCTAACCCCTCTTGGGTTAATATGTCTTTTACAACAGCATTTGGGACATAGGCAATCACATGTGAATATAAAATGTAAACTCGAAAATCTTTGATTGCCTTAACAAGGGCGTAGGCCTACTTCTCCATGATTGGGTACTTCAAAGGGGCATCTCTTAAGGCTCGGCTGAAAAATGCAATTGGCTTTTCAGCTCCCTGGTCATCCTTTTGCAAAAGGACATCAGCTAAGGTGTGCTCAGATGCAAATGAAAATATGATGAAATATTTGTCAAATTGTGGACTGGTGAGGACAGGGGCTTGGGTTAAGGCAGTTTTGATACTCTCAAAGGCTTGCTTGGTCTCAAGAGACCATTTTACCTTAGCATCCTTTTTTAACATGTTGCTTAACAGTCTTATTAGCTCGGCAAGATTTGGAATAAATCTCCTTAGGAAGTTGATTTTTCCAAGGAATGCTTGCAACTCTTTTATGTTTCTTGGATATGGGATTTGTAGGATGGCTTGGATTCTTTCAGGATCAATTCTAATCCCGTCCTTTGATATGATATGGCCAAGGAGTTTGCCTTCTTCAAGGCCAAAGAGGGACTTCTTGGGGTTCAAGGAAACGCCATATTTCCTACATGTCATGAATATTTGCCTCAAATGTTTTAGGTGCTCTTGATCAGATTTGGAGAAAGGGGTTAAGTCATCAAGGTAAACAACTAGGAAATCATGTATTTCCTTGGAAAATGAAATATCCATTTCCCTTTTAAAGGTAGCACCAGCGTTTTTAAGTCCGAAAGGCATCTTCACATACTTAAATGTTCCCCATGGTGTGGTAAAGGATGTCTTGTCTTGGTCATCCGGGTGAACCAGTATTTGATTGAAACCTGAAAAGCCATCTAGCAAAGAGATTCTAGATGAACCCACTACTCTTCGTAGGATGTGGTCCATTTTTGGCAAGGGGTAGTGGTCTTTTAGGGAGACTTGGTTTAAATTTCTTAGGTCTACACATAACCTAATCTCACCTGTCTTTTTTCTTGTAGGAACAAGATTGGATACCCATTCAGAGAATTTGATGGGTGCTATGATACCTGCTTCAAACATTCTTTTCACTTCCTTTTCAATCAAAGGAAGGAGCACGAGATTGATTCTCCTCAGTTTCTGTTTGAAGGGCTTTTGGTTTGGTTTTAAGGGAATGGTGTGTTGTATCACTGAGGTGTCATAGGACTTCAAGTCCTCATAACTCCAAGCAAATACATCTTGGAATTCTTTGAACAAATCAACATATTTGGGCTTTTGATCGGGTGGTAAAGATTGAGATAGTTTGATCATTTTTGGCTTCTCTGTTGCCCCAATGTTGTGTTCTTCTATAGCAGTGTTCAATGGTTGCATTTTTGGTTTTTTGGGAACATCATTTGCATCAAACATATCTTCTAATGGAGTGAGGCCAGCAGGGAGAAAGTTATCTTTTAGATCAATGATCTCGACCTTTGTTTCTGCTATTTCCTCCAAATGCATTTGTTTCAGCTCTTCTATGTTTGTTTTGTAAAAAACAGTTGGGTTCAGCATTTGTTTGGCTGTTACAGCTGTTACAGCCTGCTGATTTTCATTTGTTTGTTGTTGTTCATCTGTCATAGCATCCATGTCAATGTTAATATTTGAAAACTCATGCTCAAGATTGAGGAATTTGTTAATATGGGCATCACTTTCAAACACTTGCCAATCTTTAACATTATTTGGGATAGCAGGCCTATGTTTTATCTCAGCAGTGAAATGGTAGTTTGGCTCAAAGGGAAGCTTGCACGTACTAGCAAAAGTGGCTAGGCTGTGTGCATGAATGTTATGATCTCTTGAAATCTTGGCAAGCTTGGATTCAGTGAATGCATTGAGTATATTAGTAGCAGCAGTCCTATAGGCCCTCATTCTATTGTCATTGGTAACAAAGTTGCCTTTCATTTGTTGTATGATTAAATCAGAGTCACCTAGAATAGACACTTTTGCAGCTCCTAGAGCTTTGAGCAGTTTAAGGCCTAAAAGGAGAGCCTCATACTCTGCCATGTTATTGGTGAATTTGAAATTTAGTCTGTAGGCATGACCTTCTGCATGATTGTAATGTGTATTGTGAATCTAGACACCTGCCCCTACTCCTAACTTGTTAATAGAGCCATCAAACTCTAAATACCATGTCATTTCTTGCTTGTGGTTAGTATCAAGAGTTCCAATTACTTTAGGATTGGGCAGATTTGAAATTTTTGTTTGGGGAGGTTCTTCTTGTATGCTGGTTGCATCTGTTGTTTTGACAATTTCATCAGTATGGGCAACCAATTCTTCATCGGTGTGTGTGTTCAGTTCTAAAGCCAACGGCTTGTCATCAATTGGGGGACCTGTTTCATCATTAAATAAAATAAAAGAATCCATATCAGAATGGATTGAGTAAATGGGAAAATTTTCAGGCTTGCTTTCACTACTTACCACATATTTCATCAGTGTTTCTCTATATAGTCTCTTTGGTTGCCCAAAGGCAGATATAGTGGCATAAGAGAGGTCTAATTGGAGGGACCCTTGGAGTTTTGCTCCCCAAGATCTTGACAATAACATGCCATACTTTGGTGGAATGTCAGCAACCACCACATCCATGAGGATTGTCTTGTTGGGGTATTGGACTAAGGAGACACACAAGTCTTTGATGAGGCCTAAACACTTGACTTGACTTGAGTAAAAGGAGAATAGATCTTTGTAGGGTCTTGTAACATCAAGGTTCAGCTTCTCCATTACAGCTTTGGGCATAAGGTTGTGTGAGGCACCTGAGTCAAACATGGCATTGTGTAAGACTTTGTCATGTATATGAAAACTGACATAAAAAGGTAAAACAGATCCATATGTTGATTTTCCATTGACTTCTGGACCGAACAGCAGTTCAGGTTGATCATCAAGGACATTCACATCATCCTTAACCTCTGGCATTTGAAGTGATCTTCGAATTTGTTGCCTATATACCTCATGTTTGGCAAGTTCAGATAAGGGGATGGATATCTTTAGTTTACCTATTTCTGCCTCTAAGTCAAATGATTTTTCAGATTGGGTTTTAGTATTTTGAGAGGCAGACTTCCCTTTTTCCATTAGAGTATCAGCAATTTGCTCTTGTTTATCAGCGTTAAGGGAAGTAACTGCTTGTGGTTTTTCAGTTTTAGGAGGGATTTTTGGAATGCTGTTCAAATTATTTTCCGAAGAAGGAGGTGGCAGAGGCTGATCAATAGAAGGCTGCATTTCTGTTATGTCCTCTACAGTCACTTGATGCGGGTTTGGGACAGGTATATCAGCTGGTTCTGTTATGACAGCCTTGCCTTTAATCTTGTTGGGCTATTTGCCATCCTTTGGTTTGCTAGGTTCAGGAATGTCAATGGTCCTATTTCTCAGCTTATATTGTTTGTGGACCTCATACACAGCAGTATCATAACCTTGTTTAAAATCAAAAGACTCACCAGATTTATTTTGAAATCGATTAAAGTCATGCTCATCTTGGTCTTGCTGAGTTAGGAAAATTTGTTGCTTAGCCTTAGAATCCACCAATTTCATGTGAGTGTCCTCTGTCTTTTCACTAGATGTAGATGCTTCAGCGTAATTTTCGTGAAAAGGAGGCCTTACATCATGGTCTGGGCTAGACCTACCAGCATTTGTGTTCTGAGTTTTCCTAAAATTTGGGTTCCTTATGGTATTAGGTTGTTGTCCTTCCCATGATGATTTCCTCTCAACACTCTCTACTCTGTCTCCCAGCCTGTGCATGCCACTGATAATAGCATCCAGCTTTTGATCTAAGGCTAAGGGTTCCTCTTTAAAGGTGGTTCTTCTCGTAGTTCTAGCTCTGTTTCTTTTGGCAATTAGATTTGCCTCTACGCTAACAACAACATTTTGCATGTCTGCAAGGGTTTGAGGGGCTCTTTCCCTTAACTGATAAGCCATGTCAGTGTCAAAACCATCAGGGAATTTATACAAAGCAAGATCAGGTGGAGGTCTTAAGTTCTGTGGTATTGCATTATAAACATTATTAAATCTTGCACAATAGTCCAAGACAGATTCTTGAGGGCCTCTTTTGATGCTGTCATATTCAGATAATATGTGCAAGGGGTCTTTCTTTTTCTCCCATCTGTTGATAAATGACTGGTATAAAGCTTCTGGGTCTGCTATGAAATTGGATGTGAGTGCTCTAAACCAAGTTTTGACATTACCTGTCAAACTTTGGACGAAAATCTTCATTCTCACGCTATTGTCATCTATTTCGTAGTTCTCAAAATAGTCTTGCATCTTCTTTGTATGCTGAAGGGCTGTGAAAGACCCAGTTCCATCAAAATATGTGATTTTAGTTTGATAATCCTGAGGCATAGCCCCTGGATTAGCAGGTAACTGCAGGGGTGCATATCTATTAGCCATGTTTACAGGGATAAGTGGAACAACAGGGACAACGGGGACAGTTGGAACAGTTGTAACAACAGTGGTGGTATGTGCAGTGAATGGAGGTGTGGAAGGAGTGCTTTGGGAAGTGGACGATGAACAAATGGAAGTAGGGGTTGAATGAAATAAAACTTTGACAGGGGTTGGAACACAGCTTGGCTGAACTGCTTCAGGGCCAAATCAAACTAACTCCGTGTCAGACTAACTCCAGATTAGGACACGGAAGGGTTAGTAGTAGCCCCAAATGGACTACTATTTCCCAGACTTGATAAATATGGCTATAATGCCAAGGGATGGGAATATGTACATAGGGGAGTTTATTAGCATAGTCTTAGTAGGGGAAGGGGAGATAGATAGGGAGCTACATAGTAAAATTAGTAGTTAATATGACAAGTGATAAGAAAGCACTAAGTATGTGAATCTTAGGCTAATAGGGGGGGGAATGATTCATAGAGGAAGCATTAACATTCCTTGAGTAAAGCAGATCTTTACCAAGGCAAATGATATGGAAAATGGTGAAACTAAGAGGTATCAAGCAGATCTTGACCTCTTCAGGGAAATTAGTGAGTGATTTGGGGAGTGAGAAGAAAGGGGAGTTAGACATGCCTTTCTTGAGCTCCTCCAAATGAAAATTTCCTTGTACCTGTGACCTGAAGTACAATATCACTTTGAAACCCAAAATTGATCACAATTCAACATTCTGCAACCTCAAAACTACCTACCCAGCCTACTTACCTAGCATTTTTTCTTCTTTTTGCATGGGTGCACTTGGACTTGTAGACCCAGATTATCCTTTTTTTCTTTTTGTTGTCCTCCTATCTGAATCTACACTTATTTCTTCCAAGGGCCCAGATTAAGCAGTTGGGCTCCTTTGTTTCTCTACCTACCTACAAATCTGCCAAGATTAAACAGTTTGGACAGATAATGATTCTCTATATTCTAAAAACAAAAAATTGAAACTCAGGGAGGCCAAGATTAAGCTGTTTGGCCTTCCCTTAACAGAAAATTCTTCACAAATGGTTAACTCATCAAAATTGGGATACAGTAGTGGCATTTAGACTGGCACACTTTCATGACCTCTTCTTTGGCCTCTTTCTGGAAATATGGAGCATTGTAGCATGTAAAGTATGACATATTTGGCATGTAAAAATGTCAATCATGAAAGATGAACACCTGTTGCAACAGGAGGCTAACAGTGGCTCCACTTGTGGATGGATTTTCCTTGTGAAAAGCCAAGAACAGCAGGTCAGACTGCCTTGATCTTCTATTGTTGCTGTGGACTGAAAATTTTCTTTGTACTGGCTGCTAAAAGTGTGAAACTCTGAAGTATGAGCAGCCCTCTTCTCAACTGAAAATATTGTGAAATACATAGCACTGCCTGCTTTCTTCTGTGTGCTTGATATTATATACAGTGTTGCTTGAGCATTGCCTTTGAAATATATCAAAAACATTGATCAAAACTGATGTATTTCTTTTAGCCTTGATCTAGAAACAGTTACTGATGTGAAACTAAAAATATGCTCCTCTCTTATCGATATTGTTTGACTGAAGACTGCAAGCTGCCAACAGTTTCTTTTTACCATGAATTGTTGTGATATGACAGCGCTACTATTGCTGTTTTGCTGAGATTGATGCAGAGACAGAGCTTTTGAAAATAGAATACTTGCATTGGTTGTGTCTTCACAAACTTTGTTGCTGCTCCTCTGACAATCAACCTGTTTATACAAAAATAAAACAAAGAGCTGATATATACAAATATCAATGTACAAAGAGATATATACAGAGCTGCATTGTACCCTTTAAAAGGGATCATGGTAATGTTTTAGCATTCTGCCATTAACAGGGCCTTCTTTAGCAGTGCTGCCCTCTATAGACTTGAGGAAATATGTGTTATTTCCCTAAACAACAGAAATAACAAATGGCCCTTTCCATAAAAAATCAAATTTTGCATGTTTGCCCTTGTCTTATCTTCGTGAATCCCACCTTAGAACTTTGGTGCCAATGCAGAAATCCTCGGCCTTAGCTCTCTTATCAAACATCTTTTTGAGCTTCTCTTGCAAAATCTGAGCTCTGTCATAGACCTTCTCTTTGGTTTGCTGAAGATGAATGGTCTGATTGATTCTTCGTTGAATGTCATTTGGTTCAGCCTGAATCTCCTTTAACAGTTTGATGATAGGAGTGCCCAAGGAAGATGGCAATCTGGCCTCCATGCCATACACCAACTCATAAGGGCTCATCCCAATGGATTTCTTTGTTGAAAGTCTGTCTGCTCATAGGGCATTTGTGAGCTTTCTATGCCAGTTCTTCTTGTTTTCTTCTAATCTCTTCTTGATAATACTAATCAGGCTCTTATTAGATGACTCAGCCAAGCAATTACCTTGGGGGTAATAGGCCGTGGAATGCCCCAAGGTGATGTGAAATTTATGGCAGAAATTGATCATCTTTTTGGATTCGAAGGCAGCAACGTTGTTAGTAATGATCTTCTCAGGGCAGCAAATCTAGAAAGGATATTGCACTCAAGGAATTGGATAATGATGGTGTCATTGGCTTTCCTGCATGGGATGGCTTCAATCCATTTAGTGAAATAGTCGGTGGCTGTTAGAATCCACTTGTGCTGGCTTGAGGAAGAGGGATGGATTTCTCCAATGAAGTCAAGACCCCATTGTTGAAAAGGCTTTTCAGTTGAGATGGGATTAAGGGGCAGGGGTAACAACTTTCTTTTGCCCTCAAAGATTTGGCATTTGTGACATGAAATGGCAAATTTCTTTACATCTGCAAAAAGAGAGGGCCAATAGAAACCAGCCCTTAAAATTTTATCAGCAGTGGACTTCCAATAAAGTTGTCCTCCACAGTCACCTGCATGGAATTCTTTCATGAAATTGTTAGTTTCATTCATGGTTAAACAATTAAGCAATATACCTTCATGATTTTTCCAAAATAATGCACCATCTATGACACAAAACTTTGAAGCCTTCATTTTTAAAAATCTTTTCTTAGTTCTGGACAATCCTGGGGGAGAAAACAGGTTTAACAATACAAAGCATATATCAGCATACCATGGGGATTGCAAAAAGGTTTCACTAATCTGTGGAGTCGCCAGCTCCTGTTCATTGTCCAATTGGTTAATGTCTAAGGCTTGAAACTTTGTTTCAGACATCAGTTTGGCTAAACCTTGTCCCTTTATGAGCTTGGTTGGTTTTATTTCTATGTCATACTCAAGGATGTTAGCAATCCACTTGCCTCTTTTGCCCTCTAACCCCTCTTGGGTTAATATGTCTTTTACAACAGCATTTGGGACATAGGCAATCACATGTGAATATAAAATGTAAACTCGAAAATCTTTGATCTCCTTAACAAGGGCGTAGGCCTACTTCTCCATGATTGGGTACTTCAAAGGGGCATCTCTTAAGGCTCGGCTGAAAAATACAATTGGCTTTTCAGCTCCCTGGTCATCCTTTTGCAAAAGGACAACAGCTAAGGTGTCCTCAGATGCAAATGAAAATATGATGAAATATTTGTCAAATTGTGGACTGGTGAGGACAGGGGCTTGGGTTAAGGCAGTTTTGATACTCTCAAAGGCTTGCTTGGTCTCAAGAGACCATTTTACCTTAGCATCCTTTTTTAACATGTTGCTTAACAGTCTTATTAGCTCGGCAAGATTTGGAATAAATCTCCTTAGGAAGTTGATTTTTCCAAGGAATGCTTGCAACTCTTTTATGTTTCTTGGATATGGGATTTGTAGGATGGCTTGGATTCTTTCAGGATCAATTCTAATCCCGTCCTTTGATATGATATGGCCAAGGAGTTTGCCTTCTTCAAGGCCAAAGAGGGACTTCTTGGGGTTCAAGGAAACGCCATATTTCCTACATGTCATGAATATTTGCCTCAAATGTTTTAGGTGCTCTTGATCAGATTTGGAGAAAGGGGTTAAGTCATCAAGGTAAACAACTAGGAAATCATGTATTTCCTTGGAAAATGCAATATCCATTTCCCTTTTAAAGGTAGCACCAGCGTTTTTAAGTCCGAAAGGCATCTTCACATACTTAAATGTTCCCCATGGTGTGGTAAAGGCTGTCTTGTCTTGGTCATCCGGGTGAACCAGTATTTGATTGAAACCTGAAAAGCCATCTAGCAAAGAGATTCTAGATGACCCCACTACTCTTTGTAGGATGTGGTCCATTTTTGGCAAGGGGTAGTGGTCTTTTAGGGAGACTTGGTTTAAATTTCTTAGGTCTACACATAACCTAATCTCACCTGTCTTTTTTCTTGTAGGAACAAGATTGGATATCCATTCAGAGAATCTGATGGGTGCTATGATACCTGCTTCAAACATTCTTTTCACTTCCTTTTCAATCAAAGGAAGGAGCACGAGATTGATTCTCCTCGGTTTCTGTTTGAAGGGCTTTTGGTTTGGTTTTAAGGGAATGGTGTGTTGTATCACTGAGGTGTCATAGGACTTCAAGTCCTCATAACTCCAAGCAAATACATCTTGGAATTCTTTGAACAAATCAACATATTTGGGCTTTTGATCGGGTGGTAAAGATTGAGATAGTTTGATCATTTTTGGCTTCTCTGTTGCCCCAATGTTGTGTTCTTCTATAGCAGTGTTCAATGGTTGCATTTTTGGTTTTTTGGGAACATCATTTGCATCAAACATATCTTCTAATGGAGTGAGGCCAGCAGGGAGAAAGTTATCTTTTAGATCAATGATCTCGACCTTTGTTTCTGCTATTTCCTCCAAATGCATTTGTTTCAGCTCTTCTATGTTTGTTTTGTAAAAAACAGTTGGGTTCAACATTTGTTTGGCTGTTACAGCTGTTACAGCCTGCTGATTTTCATTTGTTTGTTGTTGTTCATCCGTCATAGCATCCATGTCAATGTTAATATTTGAAAACTCATGCTCAAGGTTGAGGAATTTGTTAATATGGGCATCACTTTCAAACACTTGCCAATCTTTAACATTATTTGGGATACTAGGCCTATGTTTTATCTCAGTAGTGAAATGGTAGTTTGGCTCAAAGGGAAGCTTGCACGTACTAGCAAAAGTGGCTAGGCTGTGTGCATGAATGTTATGATCTCTTGAAATCTTGGCAAGCTTGGATTCAGTGAATGCATTGAGTATATTAGTAGCAGCAGTCCTATAGGCCCTCATTCTATTGTCATTGGTAACAAAGTTGCCTTTCATTTGTTGTATGATTAAATCAGAGTCACCTAGAATAGACACTTTTGCAGCTCCTAGAGCTTTGAGCAGTTTAAGGCCTAAAAGGAGAGCCTCATACTCTGCCATGTTATTGGTGCATTTGAAATTTAGTCTGTAGGCATGACCTTCTGCATGATTGTAATGTGTATTGTGAATCTAGACACCTGCCCCTGCTCCTAACTTGTTAATAGAGCCATCAAACTCTAAATACCATGTCATTTCTTGCTTGTGGTTAGTATCAAGAGTTTCAGTTACTTTAGGATTGGGCAGATTTGAAATTTTTGTTTGGGGAGGTTCTTCTTGTATGCTGGTTGCATCTGTTGTTTTGACAATTTCATCAGTATGGGCAACCAATTCTTCATCGGTGTGTGTGTTCTGTTCTAAAGCCAACAGCTTGTCATCAATTGGGGGACCTGTTTCATCATTAAATAAAATAAAAGAATCGATATCAGAATGGATTGAGTAAATGGGAAAATTTTTAGGCTTGCTCTCACTACTTACCACATATTTCATCAGTGTTTCTCTATATAGTCTCTTTGGTTGCCCAAAGACAGATATAGTGGCATAAGAGAGGTCTAATTGGAGGGACCCTTGGAGTTTTGCTCCCCAAGATCTTGACAATAACATGCCATACTTTGGTGGAATGTCAGCAACCACCACATCCATGAGGATTGTCTTGTTGGGGTATTGGACTAAGGAGACACACAAGTCTTTGATGAGGCCTAAACACTTGACTTGACTTGAGTAAAAGGAGAATAGATCTTTGTAGGGTCTTGTAACATCAAGGTTCAGCTTCTCCATTACAGCTTTGGGCATAAGGTTGTGTGAGGCACCTGAGTCAAACATGGCATTGTGCAAGACTTTGTCATGTATATGCAAACTGACATAAAAAGGTAAAACAGATCCATATGTTGATTTTCCATTGACTTCTGGACCGAACAGCAGTTCAGGTTGATCATCAAGGACATTCACATCATCCTTAACCTCTGGCATTTGAAGTGATCTTCGAATTTGTTGCCTATATACCTCATGTTTGGCAAGTTCAGATAAGGGGATGGATATCTTTAGTTTACCTATTTCTGCCTCTAAGTCAAATGATTTTTCAGATTGGGTTTTAGTATTTTGAGAGGCAGACTTCCCTTTTTCCATTAGAGTATCAGCAATTTGCTCTTGTTTATCAGCGTTAAGGGAAGTAACTGCTTGTGGTTTTTCAGTTTTAGGAGGGATTTTTGGAATGCTGTTCAAATTATTTTCCGAAGAAGGAGGTGGCAGAGGCTGATCAATAGAAGGCTGCATTTCTGTTATGTCCTCTACAGTCACTTGATGCGGGTTTGGGACAGGTATATCAGCTGGTTCTGTTATGACAGCCTTGCCTTTAATCTTGTTGGGCTATTTGCCATCCTTTGGTTTGCTAGTTTCAGGAATGTCAATGGTCCTAGTTCTCAGCTTATATTGTTTGTGGACCTCATACACAGCAGTATCATAACCTTGTTTAAAATCAAAAGACTCACCAGATTTAGTTTGAAATCGATTAAAGTCATGCTCATCTTGGTCTTGCTGAGTTAGGAAAATTTGTTGCTCAACCTTAGAATCCACCAATTTCATGTGAGTGTCCTCTGTCTTTTCACTAGATGTAGATGCTTCAACGTAATTTTTGTGAAAAGGAGGCCTTACATCATGGTCTGGGCTAGACCTACCAGCATTTGTGTTCTGAGTTTTCCTAAAATTTGGGTTCCTTATGGTATTAGGTTGTTGTCCTTCCCATGATGATTTCCTCTCAACACTCTACACTCTGTCTCCCAGCCTGTGCATGCCACTGATAATAGCATCCAGCTTTTGATCTAAGGCTGAGGGTTCCTCTTTAAAGGTGGTTCTTCTCTTAGTTCTAGCTCTGTTTCTTTTGGCAATTAGATTTGCCTCTACGCTAACAACAACATTTTGCATGTCTGCAAGGGTTTGAGGGGCTCTTTCCCTTAACTGATAAGCCATGTCAGTGTCAAAACCATCAGGGAATTTATACAAAGCAAGATCAGGTGGAGGTCTTAAGTTCTGTGGTATTGCATTATAAACATTATTAAATCTTGCACAATAGTCCAAGACAGATTCTTGAGGGCCTCTTTTGATGGTGTCATATTCAGATAATATGTGCAAGGGGTCTTTCTTTTTCTCCCATCTGTTGATAAATGACTGGTATAAAGCTTCTGGGTCTGCTATGAAATTGGATGTGAGTGCTCTAAACCAAGTTTTGACATTACCTGTCAAACTTTGGACGAAAATATTCATTCTCACGCTATTGTCATCTATTTCGTAGTTCTCAAAATAGTCTTGCATATTCTTTGTAAGCTGAAGGGCTATGAAAGACCCAGTTCCATCAAAATATGTGATTTTAGTTTGATAATCCTGAGGCATAGCCCCTGGATTAGCAGGTAACTGCAGGGGTGCATATCTATTAGCCATGTTTACAGGGATAAGTGGAACAACAGGGACAACGGGGACAGCTGGAACAGTTGTAACAACAGTGGTGGTATGTGCAGTGAATGGAGGTGTGGAAGGAGTGCTTTGGGAAGTGGACGATGAACAAAGGGAAGTAGGGGTTGAATGAAATAAAACTTTGACAGGGGTTGGAACACAGCTTGGCTGAACTGCTTCAGGGCCAAATCAACTAACTCCGTGTCAGACTAACTCCAGGTTAGGACATGGAAGGGTTAGTAGTAGCCCCAAATGGACTACTATTTCCCGGACTTGATAAATATGGCTATAATGCCAAGGGATGGGAATATGTACATAGGGGAGTTTATTAGCATAGTCTTAGTAGGGGAAGGGGAGATAGATAGGGAGCTACATAGTAAAATTAGTAGTTAATATGACAAGTGATAAGAAAGCACTAAGTATGTGAATCTTAGGCTAATAGGGGGGGGAATTATTCATAGAGGAAGTATTAACATTCCTTGAGTAAAGCAGATCTTTACCAAGGCAAATGATATGGAAAATGGTGAAACTAAGAGGTATCAAGCAGATCTTGACCTCTTCAGGGAAATTAGTGAGTGATTTGGGGAGTGAGAAGAAAGGGGAGTTAGACATGCCTTTCTTGAGCTCCTCCAAATGAAAACTGCCTTGTACCTGTGACCTGAAGTACAATATCACTTTGAAACCCAAAATTGATCACAATTCAACATTCTGCAACCTCAAAACTACCTACCCAGCCTACTTACCTAGCATTTTTTCTTCTTTTTGCATGGGTGCACTTGGACTTGTAGACCCAGATTATCCTTTTTTTCTTTTTGTTGTCCTCCTATTTGAATCTACACTTATTTCTTCCAAGGGCCCATATTAAGCAGTTGGGCTCCTTTGTTTCTCTACCTACCTACAAATCTGCCAAGATTAAACAGTTTGGACAGATAATGATTCTCTATATTCTAAAAACAAAAAATTGAAACTCAGGGAGGCCAAGATTAAGTTGTTTGGCCTTCCCTTAACAGAAACTTCTTCACAAATGGTTAACTCATCAAAATTGGGATACAGTAGTGGCATTTAGACTGGCACACTTTCATGACCTCTTCTTTGGCCTCTTTCTGGAAATATGGAGCATTGTAGCATGTAAAGTATGACATATTTGGCATGTAAAAATGTCAATCATGAAAGATGAACACCTGTTGCAACAGGAGGCTAATAGTGGCTCCACTTGGGGATGGCTTTTCCTTGTGAAAAGCCAAGAACAACAGGTCAGACTGCCTTGATCTTCTATTGTTGCTGTAGACTGAAAAATTTCTTTGTACTGGCTGCTAAAAGTGTGAAACTCTGAAGTATGAGCAGCCCTCTTCTCAACTGAAAATATTGTGAAATACATAGCACTGCCTGCTTTCTTCTGCGTGCTTGATATTATATACAGTGTTGCTTGAGCATTGCCTTTGAAATATATCAAAAACATTGATCAAAACTGATGTATTTCTTTTAGCCTTGATCTAGAAACAGTTACTGATGTGAAACTAAAAATATGCTCCTCTGTTATCGATACTGTTTAACTGAAGACTGCAAGCTGCCAACAGTTTCTTTTTACCATGAATTGTTGTGATATGACAGCGCTACTATTGCTGTTTTGCTGAGATTGATGCAGAGACAGAGCTTTTGAAAATAGAATACTTGCATTGGTTGTGTCTTCACAAACTTTGTTGCTGCTCCTCTGACAATCAACCTGTTTATACAAAAATAAAACAAAGAGCTGATATATACAAATATCAATGTACAAAGAGATATATACAGAGCTGCATTGTACCCTTTAAAGGGGATCATGGTAATGTTTTAGCATTCTGCCATTAACAGGGCCTTCTTTAGCAGTGCTGCCCTCTACAGACTTGAGGAAATATGTGTTATTTCCCTAAACAACAGAAATAACAAATGGCCCTTTCCATAAAAAAATCAAATTTTGCATGTTTGCCCTTGTCTTATCTTCATGAATCCCACCTTAGAACTTTGGTGCCAATGCAGAAATCCTCGGCCTTAGCTCTCTTATCAAACATCTTTTTGAGCTTCTCTTGCAAAATCTGAGCTCTGTCATAGACCTTCTCTTTGGTTTGTTGAAGATGAATGGTCTGATTGATTCTTCGTTGAATGTCATTTGGTTCAGCCTGAATCTCCTTTAACAGTTTGATGATAGGAGTGCCCAAGGAAGATGGCAATCTGGCCTCCATGCCATACACCAACTCATAAGGGCTCATCCCAATGGATTTCTTTGTTGAAAGTCTATCTGCCCATAGGGCATTTGTGAGCTTTCTATGCCAGTTCTTCTTGTTTTCTTCTAATCTCTTCTTGATAATACTAATCAGGCTCTTATTAGATGACTCAGCCAAGCCATTACCTTGGGGATAATAGGCCGTGGAATGCCCCAAGGTGATGTGAAATTTATGGCAGAAATTGATCATCTTTTTGGATTCGAAGGCAGCAACGTTGTTAGTAATGATCTTCTCAAGGCAGCCAAATCTAGAAAGGATATTGCACTCAAGGAATTGGATAATGATGGTGTCATTGGCTTTCCTGCATGGGATGGCTTCAATCCATTTAGTGAAATAGTCGGTGGCTGTTAGAATCCACTTGTGCTGGCTTGAGGAAGAGGGATGGATTTCTCCAATGAAGTCAAGACCCCATTGTTGAAAAGGCTTTTCAGTTGAGATGGGTTTAACGGGCAGGGGTAACAACTTTCTTTTGCCCTCAAATATTTGGCATTTGTGACATGAAATGGCAAATTTCTTTACATCTGCAAAAAGAGAGGGCCAATAGAAACCAGCCCTTAAAATTTTATCAGCAGTGGACTTCCAATAAAGTTGTCCTCCACAGTCACCTGCATGGAATTCTTTCATGAAATTGTTAGTTTCATTCATGGTTAAACAATTAAGCAATATACCTTCATGATTTTTCCAAAATAATGCACCATCTATGACACAAAACTTTGAAGCCTTCATTTTTAAAAATCTTTTCTTAGTTCTGGACAATCCTGGGGGAGAAAACAGGTTTAACAATACAAAGCATATATCAGCATACCATGGGGATTGCAAAAAGGTTTCACTGATCTGTGGAGTCGCCAGCTCCTGTTCATTGTCCAATTGGTTAATGTCTAAGGCTTGAAACTTTGTTTCAGACATCAGTTTGGCTAAACCTTGTCCCTTTATGAGCTTGGTTGGTTTTATTTCTATGTCATACTCAAGGATGTTAGCAATCCACTTGCCTCTTTTGCCCTCTAACCCCTCTTGGGTTAATATGTCTTTTACAACAGCATTTGGGACATAGGCAATCACATGTGAATATAAAATGTAAACTCGAAAATCTGTGATTGCCTTAACAAGGGCGTAGGCCTACTTCTCCATGATTGGGTACTTCAAAAGGGCATCTCTTAAGGCTCGGCTGAAAAATGCAATTGGCTTTTCAGCTCCCTAGTCATCCTTTTGCAAAAGGACAGCAGCTAAGGTGTGCTCAGATGCAAATGAAAATATGATGAAATATTTGTCAAATTGTGGACTGGTGAGGACAGGGGCTTGGGTTAAGGCAGTTTTGATACTCTCAAAGGCTTGCTTGGTCTCAAGAGACCATTTTACCTTAGCATCCTTTTTTAACATGTTGCTTAACAGTCTTATTAGCTCAGCAAGATTTGGAATAAATCTCCTTAGGAAGTTGATTTTTCCAAGGAATTCTTGCAACTCTTTTATGTTTCTTGGATATGGGATTTGTAGGATGGCTTGGATTCTTTCAGGATCAATTCTAATCCCGTCCTTTGATATGATATGGCCAAGGAGTTTGCCTTCTTCAAGGCCAAAGAGGGACTTCTTGGGGTTCAAGGAAACGCCATATTTCCTACATGTCATGAATATTTGCCTCAAATTTTTTAGGTGCTCTTGATCAGATTTGGAGAAAGGGGTTAAGTCATCAAGGTAAACAACTAGGAAATCATGTATTTCCTTGGAAAATGAAATATCCATTTCCCTTTTAAAGGTAGCACCAACGTTTTTAAGTCCGAAAGGCATCTTCACATACTTAAATGTTCCCCATGGTGTGGTAAAGGTTGTCTTGTCTTGGTCATCCGGGTGAACCAGTATTTGATTGAAACCTGAAAAGCCATCTAGCAAAGAGATTCTAGATGACCCCACTACTCTTTGTAGGATGTGGTCCATTTTTGGCAAGGGGTAGTGGTCTTTTAGGGAGACTTGGTTTAAATTTCTTAGGTCTACACATAACCTAATCTCACCTGTCTTTTTTCTTGTAGGAACAAGATTGGATACCCATTCAGAGAATCTGATGGGTGCTATGATACCTGCTTCAAACATTCTTTTCACTTCCTTTTCAATCAAAGGAAGGAGCACGAGATTGATTCTCCCCAGTTTCTGTTTGAAGGGATTTTGGTTTGGTTTTAAGGGAATGGTGTGTTGTATCACTGAGGTGTCATAGGACTTCAAGTCCTCATAACTCCAAGCAAATACATCTTGGAATTCTTTGAACAAATCAACATATTTGGGCTTTTGATCCGGTGGTAAAGATTGAGATAGTTTGATCATTTTTGGCTTCTCTGTTGCCCCAATGTTGTGTTCTTCTATAGCAGTGTTCAATGGTTGCATTTTTGGTTTTTTGGGAACATCATTTGCATCAAACATATCTTCTAATGGAGTGAGGCCAGCAGGGAGAAAGTTATCTTTTAGATCAATGATCTCGACCTTTGTTTCTGCTATTTCCTCCAAATGCATTTGTTTCAGCTCTTCTATGTTTGTTTTGTAAAAAACAGTTGGGTTCAGCATTTGTTTGGCTATTACAGCTGTTACAGCCTGCTGATTTTCATTTGTTTGTTGTTGTTCATCCATCATAGCATCCATGTCAATGTTAATATTTGAAAACTCATGCTCAAGATTGAGGAATTTGTTAATATGGGCATCACTTTCAAACACTTGCCAATCTTTAACATTATTTGGGATAGCAGGCCTATGTTTTATCTCAGCAGTGAAATGGTAGTTTGGCTCAAAGGGAAGCTTGCACGTACTAGCAAAAGTGGCTAGGCTGTGTGCATGAATGTTATGATCTCTTGAAATCTTGGCAAGCTTGGATTCAGTGAATGCATTGAGTATATTAGTAGCAGCAGTCCTATAGGCCCTCATTCTATTGTCATTGGTAACAAAGTTGCCTTTCATTTGTTGTATGATTAAATCAGAGTCACCTAGAATAGACACGTTTGCAGCTCCTAGAGCTTTGAGCAGTTTAAGGCCTAAAAGCAGAGCCTCATACTCTGCCATGTTATTGGTGCATTTGAAATTTAGTCTGTAGGCATGACCTTCTGCATGATTGTAATGTGTATTGTGAATCTAGACACCTGCCCCTGCTCCTAACTTGTTAATAGAGCCATCAAACTCTAAATACCATGTCATTTCTTGCTTGTGGTTAGTATCAAGAGTTTCAGTTACTTTAGGATTGGGCAGATTTGAAATTTTTGTTTGGGGAGGTTCTTCTTGTATGCTGGTTGCATCTGTTGTTTTGAAAATTTCATCAGTATGGGCAACCAATTCTTCATTGGTGTGTGTGTTCAGTTCTAAATCCAACGGCTTGTCATCAATTGGGGGACCTGTTTCATCATTAAATAAAATAAAATAATCCATATCAGAATGGATTGAGTAAATGGGAAAATTTTCAGGCTTGCTCTCACTACTTACCACATATTTCATCAGTGTTTCTCTATATAGTCTCTTTGGTTGCCCAAAGACAGATATAGTGGCATAAGAGAGGTCTAATTGGAGGGACCCTTGGAGTTTTGCTCCCCAAGATCTTGACAATAACATGCCATACTTTGGTGGAATGTCAGCAACCACCACATCCATGAGGATTGTCTTGTTGGGGTATTGGACTAAGGAGACACACAAGTCTTTGATGAGGCCTAAACACTTGACTTGACTTGAGTAAAAGGAGAATAGATCTTTGTAGGGTCTTGTAACATCAAGGTTCAGCTTCTCCATTACAGCTTTGGGCATAAGGTTGTGTGAGGCACCTGAGTCAAACATGGCATTGTGCAAGACTTTGTCATGTATATGCAAACTGACATAAAAAGGTAAAACAGATCCATATGTTGATTTTCCATTGACTTCTGGACCGAACAGCAGTTCAGGTTGATCATCAAGGACATTCACATCATCCTTAACCTCTGGCATTTGAAGTGATCTTCGAATTTTTTGCCTATATACCTCATGTTTGGCAAGTTCAGATAAGGGGATGGATATCTTTAGTTTACCTATTTCTGCCTCTAAGTCAAATGATTTTTCAGATTGGGTTTTAGTATTTTGAGAGGCAGACTTCCCTTTTTCCATTAGAGTATCAGCAATTTGCTCTTGTTTATCAGCGTTAAGGGAAGTAATTGCTTGTGGTTTTTCAGTTTTAGGAGGGATTTTTGGAATGTTGTTCAAATTCTTTTCCGAAGAAGGAGGTGGCAGAGGCTGATCAATAGAAGGTTGCATTTCTGTTATGTCCTCTACAGTCACTTGATGCGGGTTTGGGACAGGTATATCAGCTGGTTCTGTTATGACAGCCTTGCCTTTAATCTTGTTGGGCTATTTGCCATCCTTTGGTTTGCTAGGTTTAGGAATGTCAATGGTCCTATTTCTCAGCTTATATTGTTTGTGGACCTCATACACAGCAGTATCATAACCTTGTTTAAAATCAAAAGACTCACCAGATTTATTTTGAAATCGATTAAAGTCATTCTCATCTTGGTCTTGCTGAGTTAGGAAAATTTGTTGCTCAGCCTTAGAATCCACCAATTTCATGTGAGTGTCCTCTGTCTTTTCACTAGATGTAGATGCTTCAGCGTAATTTTCATGAAAAGGAGGCCTTACATCATGGTCTGGGCTAGACCTACCAGCATTCGTGTTCTGAGTTTTCCTAAAATTTGGGTTCCTTATGGTATTAGGTTGTTGTCCTTCCCATGATGATTTCCTCTCAACACTCTCTAGTCTGTCTCCCAGCCTGTGCATGCCACTGATAATAGCATCCAGCTTTTGATCTACGGCTGAGGGTTCCTCTTTAAAGGTGGTTCTTCTCTTAGTTCTAGCTCTGTTTCTTTTGGCAATTAGATTTGCCTCTACGCTAACAACAACATTTTGCATGTCTGCAAGGGTTTGAGGGGCTCTTTCCCTTAAATGATAAGCCATGTCAGTGTCAAAACCATCAGGGAATTTATACAAAGCAAGATCAGGTGGAGGTCTTAAGTTTTGTGGTATTGCATTATAAACATTATTAAATCTTGCACAATAGTCCAAGACAGATTCTTGAGGGCCTCTTTTGATGGTGTCATATTCAGATAATATGTGCAAGGGGTCTTTCTTTTTCTCCCATCTGTTGATAAATGACTGGTATAAAGCTTCTGGGTCTGCTATGAAATTGGATGTGAGTGCTCTAAACCAAGTTTTGACATTACCTGTCAAACTTTGGACGAAAATCTTCATTCTCACGCTATTGTCATCTATTTCGTAGTTCTCAAAATAGTCTTGCATCTTCTTTGTATGCTGGAGGGCTGTGAAAGACCCAGTTCCATCAAAATATGTGATTTTAGTTTGATAATCCTGAGGCATAGCCCCTGGATTAGCAGGTAACTGCAGGGGTGCATATCTATTAGCCATGTTTACAGGGATAAGTGGAACAACAGGGACAACGGGGACAACTGGAACAGTTGTAACAATAGTGGTGGTATGTGCAGTGAATGGAGGTGTGGAAGGAGTGCTTTGGGAAGTGGACGATGAACAAAGGGAAGTAGGGGTTGAATGAAATAAAACTTTGACAGGGGTTGGAACACAGCTTGGCTGAACTGCTTCTCTAGCTTCCTGAGGTTCCTTGGGATTAAACTGGGATTTTCAAAAATAGCTGGGGGATTTGGGTCTGGATTCGACCTTGTATAACGTGGATTCCTTTTGGGAGCCAGATTCTGAACTTTTTTTGGTATTTTCTGTGAATGTTTTTAGAATTAGCAAGGAACTGATCAAATTTTGAAATAGCTATCTATAACTTAAAACTAGCATGAAGATTGACTGAAGCAGCATTTGTTTATTCCTATAAATGCAAAGCAAGAACAGTTTCAAAGGCTTCCTGGCTGACATTCAGGCTTCATCTGTAGTTTTAAGGAATATGCTGCAATTGGAAAATTCATTGTTTTCCCCAGTGGAGATTTCCAACTTGATTTGTGAAATTAACTGAGGATTGGTCCCCAGCGAAGTCGCCATTATGTTATCACTTAGGTTATCCCTAAATCTCCTTAAAGGGATACGGCCGAGGTAACCACAAACCAATCTTTGGGCTGCAGGTTCTAGCCCACCTGCAATCAGAGAGGGCTCTCTCTTTATGATTTAGCTTTTTTGATGATGATTTTAGGCTAGTTATTGAGTACAAGGGGTTTTGTTTTGATTTCGGTGGGAAGGATGATGCTTTCAAGTAAAGAGGCAAGGATAGCATGAAAGTTTTAGAACCATTGGCCATGGAGTCAAGGAGTAGGACTGCTGGTGCGTTTTCTTGGTCACAAGAGGGAATATGGAGCAAGCTAGCTGCACATGAAACAATGATTCAAGCTAAAAGGATGGAACGAGGGCTAGGAATGAGAGGCAGTTAAGAATCTCTTGTTCAGTTTAGCAGAGGGAAGGTGAATGAGCTCTATCTAGGAGCAGTGAAGAATCCCTAGATAACTGTCAAACATGAGTGAATTAGGGGAAATATGAGCCACAGGGAATTCATATTCATTACTAACTCAGATGAAAACATAAAGAAATAGTAGAAATTGAGCATAGAGGGCAATTAAACCAATTCTAAGCTAATCTTTCTTTCTGCTATTTTAGATGGTGAAACAGGTATAATAAAGACATATATGAAATTGAAACAGAGATAGGAAGCACTTATTGAGTCATGTTGCAGCACAAGAATTCCACATTCAATTCTTCAAACCATTAAACACAGTACACAGTCATTCATCCAAGCTTTTCAACATTCTTTGATTAAGTAAAACATCAGGTATACAGAGCGAGTCTTTCTTGGAGCTATACAACCAACCAACCCTTTTTACAGTGAATTAGGGTTGTTTTTATAAGTAAAATATCTACACTAATCAGATCTCAGACAGATCTGTTGTAATAAGTGCCTTTAACCTAACATATGTCTAAAATAACTGCAGAAAAATATCTTTGGGCTGCACTAGGGGCAGTTGTATCAAAAAGGAATTAATGTGTTGTCTTTATGGCTCTGTGCTAATCACTTAGCCATAACTGTGCTTTGGTTTTTGATCCATGCTGTTCGGTGGCTTTAAATGCTTTAACTGTGATGGGAGAACCTTGATTAGAGCTCCACCATTTTCTTTGACTTTGTTGGAGGTCATTCAATGTTCACCTACATCGGGAATAAAAGTTTTTCATTAAAAACATTCGACTGATACTCTTTGTTGCTTCCTTGATATGCTTTGGCACTGAATGTGCACCTTTCTCACTTCTGATACTTGTTAAACTGTCGCATCGACCTTTCATGGCTGCTGTTCGGCCCTCTGTTGCTTTAAAACCTGTCTTTGCCCCTTTCTTGAATCTCTCCGAAGAAATTTATGTCATTTTGCGACTTTTGGGCTTGCTGGAGGCCGAGCCACGAAAGGGCTTTCCATTTTCGCCTATTTCCCTTAGCCATGCGTGATTAGCGCTAGGCGCTAATTGCGCATGAAAAACTTTCTCAGATTTTGATTTCGGGCTTCCTAGGCTGCGATTTGTGCCTTTCGCGCTTTTTGACGGTGACATTAGCATGACGTCAGTGTGACGTTAGCGGTGGGTCCCAGTACGGCAGTGACGTGGCAGGGTGACATCAGCAGTACGGCCGGGTGATGTGGCGGTACGGTGGAGGAGGTGACATGGCAATGATGTGGCAAGGACACGGCGGCAGGAGGCCGACGCGAGATGGTGACGTCAGCATGACGTGGCAGTGACGCAGGAGGGGGGGAGGCGGTATCCAGTTTTGGGCGCACCGCTTTTGTGCGCAGGCAGTTTCGGAGGAGGGGGCTCCACCACAACCGAGAGGGTGACACATGGCGGGAGTACGACGGGAAAACCGCCCATCTCCCGGGCGCTAACCCTTGGCATGTCGGGGCACGAAAAGACCTGCCCACCGTAGATCTCAGGCTTACCAGATCTGAAGGCCGACGGGAGAGACAAGGCGGCGGAGGGTTAAAAACGAGGCCCACGCATATTTTATTATGTGTTTTATTCATACGACAGGGGGGAAAACTTTAGGAAAGTGGGTTTTTGGGTTATTTACAAGCGGGGGAAATATATTTACAAGTATGACTTTAGGATAAGGGCGGGAAATGAGTGTTGTAGGGTTAGGACTTAGGGGAAATGGTTGTTAGGGTGACCAGATGTCAGACTAACTCCAGGTTAGGACACGGAAGGGTTAGTAGTAGCCCCAGATGGACTACTATTTCCCAGACTTGATAAATATGGCTATAATGCCAAGGGATGGGAATATGTACATAGGGGAGTTTATTAACATAGTTTTAGTAGGGGAAGGGGAGATAGATAGGGAGCTACATAGTAAAATTAGTAGTTAATATGACAAGTGATAAGAAAGCGCTAAGTATGTGAATCTTAGGCTAATAGGGGGGAAATGATTCATAGAGGAAGTATTAACATTCCTTGAGTAAAGCAGATCTTTACCAAGGCAAATGATATGGAAAATGATGAAACTAAGAGGTATCAAGCAAATCTTGACCTCTTCAGGGAAATTAGTGAGTGATTTGGGGAGTGAGAAGAAAGGGGAGTTAGACATGCCTTTCTTGAGCTCCTCCAAATGAAAATTGCCTTGTACCTGTGACCTGAAGTACAATATCACTTTGAAACCCAAAATTGATCACAATTCAACATTCTGCAACCTCAAAACTACCTACCCAGCCTACTTACCTAGCATTTTTTCTTCTTTTTTCATGGGTGCACTTGGACTTGCAGACCCAGATTATCCTTTTTTTTCTTTTTGCTGTCCTCCTATCTAAATCTACACTTATTTCTTCCAAGGGCCCAGATTAAGTAGTTGGGCTCCTTTGTTTCTCTACCTACCTACAAATCTGCCAAGATTAAACAGTTTGGACAGATAATGATTCTCTATATTCTAAAAACAAAAAATTGAAACTCAGGGAGGCCAAGATTAAGTTGTTTGGCCTTCCCTTAACAGAAACTTCTTCACAAATGGTTGACTCATCAAAATTGGGATACAGTATTGGCATTTAGACTGGCACACTTTCATGACCTCTTCTTTGGCCTCTTTTTGGAAATATGGAGCATTGCAGCATGCAAAGTATGACATATTTGGCATGTAAAAATGTCAATCATGAAAGATGAACACCTGTTGCAACAGGAGGCTAACACAGCCTTGTCTTATCTTCCCTCCAGGAACTACGCAAAAATTCCCACCTCAGGGTCACACCTTGCAGTTTTCACTGGTGTCCTTCACTGCACAATTCTATCTCCCAATGGTCATTGCACAATTTTTCCCGATAGTGCAACCTGTCCTCCTGGAGTTCCTCATTCTAGCCTGAGCTACACTTTGTGCTATCTCAATGGGTTTTCCTCCCTCCCTATCATCCGAAACACGAGAGCAATACATCATGTTAGACTAACAGCTTTTGGATTTGATGTCATCTCGTCATGAGTGAATTGAAGGAACAGGTACACTGAGATCATGGCAAGACGATGAACAGGATGAAGAAGGAGCGTACATACTAGAAGATTTGATTACAGCTAGACATACATACCAAGCATATCAAGCAATAGGAAAAAGGAACACATGTATTGAACCATCATGTAAGACAAGGACCATCGAAGACCTCACGACATTATGCCAGGCAAAGGAGAAGATAAAGCACACCAAGAGTACATCCATCACTCAACAACGTAGCATCTTGACAAAGACACCATAGTCAGCCAGTACATGTCAGTAGTGTCATGTCGAGTTGTGTCATGAGTTGTCTTGGCCACATCACCACTATGGGCCATATCCGTTGTAACTCAATGTAATGTAAAGTTAAGTCCAATGGACACACATAAGAAGTTGAAGATTCATGTCAGTTGAAAATTCATTGGAAGTTGAATGGTCATGAGTGTAGTTTAAGAGTTACAAGGGTCAAGCATCACCCTTGGCTATATATACCCCACCCACTGTATGAGCAAGGAATTTTCACCTTGGCTCCTCCCACATAGTGTTGAGAGTCTGTAGTCTGTTTTTTGAGAAGCGTGGAGTGGCTCCAATGTCCCACTCTTGGGACTAGTGATGTATGGTGTACATATGTTTCTTGGAACTTTTACTTAATTCAAAATCCTATTAATTCCAGCACGTTTTCACACATGTTTGATGTTTGTAAGACTACTCTTTAAACATTTGTAATGCATGTTTTCTTAACCTATACGAATATAGTTTAACTACTTTGTTTATTTTAGTACTTACATTGTTGAAGATGTGTTGTGTTGTTTATCATCGTTGTCTCATCCTTGTGGACTACTTCGCGGGACATTAGATAGACCCATATTTTTTTTTTTGGTTATAACGACCATCGCATCCGTGTGGACTACTCCACTGGGTGGTACTACAACCTCTCATTTAGAGGCTCACTTTACTATCCCCCTTTGTAGTAGGAGAACCTTAACACATTTACATTATGCCCTCACCAGGCACACATACCTTGTTGTTTGTAGATACCAACGTAACACTCTCATATACTGACAGCTAGAGCCAAGACAGACCTCTAAGTATATGGAAACCAAGCCTTCATACCGGATGGGACTCCTACACCAGACGGTGTGAGGTCTATTTTGGACTTCACATCGGGGATATCCCCTTTGTTGGTAGGTCCAACACTGTCAACACTTTTGAAGTAATTAATTCAATAATACAGAGGCAATTTGGTTTCAGGATTCTTGTTTCAAGCAAATGGTGATGTTTCCCTCTTTATAAATTTGTTTTTCTTTCAATTTTCACATGAATGTACCTTCTTAAATTGTTTACAAGAAGATGATGAGTATAATTTACTTAGAGTACTCTGCTCTGGGTTGTTCAGCAATCTTAACATTTTTATTCTGATATTAAGTATAGAATTCATCTGTGTATGCTCTATATTTAATTAATCCTAATTCTTATTCATCCCACCCACACCACAACAACTCTACGAGATCCAGGAGTTTGCCTACCTCGCCTTGTTTCATCTCCTTTGTTTATTTTATTTGATTACTAAAGATTTTATGACTCCATCCCAATGGAATTTTCTTTCATTTTACAACCAAAAATTTAAAAAGCCTATCATTTACCTTTCATACCTAGCCTAAGATCAAAACACTAGTATTAAAAATCATATAGAGAGATCCCTCTCTGAAGCTGGAAGGGCTAGATCCCAGCTTTAAAAGTGGTTCATGGTACTTCTGTAGTTTCCTCTTCAGCCTGGGAAAGCTACAGAGTTCTAACATCCTGGTCACCATACTGGGGACTCTTCCCTGGTAACTTTGATTTAAAAATATTAAACCTATTTCCTATGGGTGACAGTGAGTTAGGAAATCTTTAGGCTAAATTCTTCACCCAGAAATTGTGTTTTTACCTAGATATGACCAGTTCCCTTGGAAATCTGGCTCTTAAATATATTTATACTAGATCACATCTAGATGCTGATCCTCATGAGGTTGTGAATGATCCTAAGCAATTGATTAAGAAAAAAAACCTTTGATAAAGTCAAGCAAGAAATAACCCTCTACTTAAGTCTCACTCACTCCCTGAAATCTTTCCAACACTTAACGATATTGATTCTAATCTATCCTTTGAATTTAGTCTTTTTAGAACCAAATCAGAAAATTTTGTCCTCGAAATAGTCTTTGATGAATCAATTTTGAAACCATATATCTTAGCACAAAAGCTTGTTATTTCAAATTTTGGTAAATACGTTGAATAGCAATTTGAGAATATTGAATATCTAGTAACCCAATTGAATTAATCTAGTCAAAAACCATTCATAGTTCAACATACTGCTATTTCTTCTTCTAATTCATCATTGACTTCCCCTTTCATTTTCCATTTTTATACTAACCCCATCACATCTCTCATTCATACTCCTTTTAAAGAAACTCAACATGTTACAGTCTCATCTCCCTTATCACCCCTAACATCAAGCACAACTACAGTTTCATCTTCCTCTCATATTCCAATCATGGCTTCTCGTTATTCCACTTTGGCTTTGCAACAACCACTAAATTCTATGAAACTGAATTATTCACAATTCGATGGCACTAGGCCCACTACATCTCAACAACACATCGATAAGATGAATGATTTTGTGGAACTAGAAGAGGTTGATCATGATGATGTTTGAATAAGGTTGTTTTCTCAAAGTTTGACTGGTGAAGCAAGAAAATGGTACAGGGGATTAATAGCAGGCAGTATTGCTAACTTTGCAACCATTTCATCAAGTATTTCTTTCTTGTTGGGAGGTTAAAAATAATCCACTTCATATTCTTATAGAATATGAAAGTTTAAGAAGAGCTCCAGGAGAGGCAGTTAAAGATTATTCAGATAGATTTAAGAACCTTTATAATTCTATTCCAATAGAAATAAATCCCCCTTCAAGACTGGCTTTACTTTGATATCCATATGATTTTGATGCTGACATGGCCTATAAGTTGAGAGAAAGAAATCCAACCACTTTAGAAGAGATGCAAAAGAATGTTGTTAGTGTAGAGGCCAATCTGTTGGCCAAGAAAGAAAAATTTAGGGTTGAAAAGAGAGTGACTATTAAAGAAGAACCTTCTTCATCATCAAATGTGAAACTAAACATTTTGGTTAAAACTATGGAGAGAATGATGGAAATAATGACTTTGATAGATGGAGTTGCACCAAAAGAACAACAAGGGGTTCCTGAGATCAAGAATCCAAATTTTAGAAGGTAGTAGCCCAAAATTAAACAAAGAGAGCCTAGAAACCCAATAGATCAGCAACAAATTAGACCTCCTTTTCAAGAACATTATGCTGAGGAAGAAAATGAGATAGCAGATGATCCACAAGAGAATCAGATCAATCTCTTCAGTGAAGGAGAAATCGATAATGTTTTCTTGACCAAAGAGGGACAAGATTTGTTCTTATTAGCACAAAAAGACGTGATGCCTATAGAATCATAGGATTACAAAAATGGTTATCAAAATGCCATTATGGAAGTGCATAAACAATATAATCTGATAAGTAAGAAAGTTGCAGCAAATTCTCCTAAAAAGATCCAAATCGATACACCTATGACAAGTCAAGTAAAGGTTGATCCTCCAAAGGAAACCTCTCAAAAACAAGGTACAACTGTGAAAAAGGTAGAAAAGCCTCAATCTTCTTTTAACATTGAAAATGAGTTGTCAAAGGTTAAAATTTTTATTCCTCTAACTGAATTAATAAAAAATGATGTATATAGAAGTAATGTTATAAAAGCACTAAAGATAAAGGGGGGAAAGATACTCTCAACATAAGTTATGATCAACCTAAACTGTTATTTGGACCAGAAGTTGAGGGAAAATCACAAGATGGAAATTTTGCCACCATTTTATGTTAGTCTTAACAATCATGATTTCATTTTTCACAACACCATGCTGGATTCAGGTGCTTCACATAATCTCATGCCCAGAGTGATTATGGAGAAACTTGGATTAGATATAACTAGACCATATAAAGACCTTTTCTATTTTGATTCAAGCAGGGTAAGATGCTTAGGTTTCATCAAGGCTTTTGTGTAACCCTTGCCCAAATCCTAGCAAAAAGTGTGTTCATGGACATTTTTGTAGCTGATATGCCTCCAAAATATGGAATGCTATTTTCAAGATCTTGGGGAGCAAAGTTGCAAGGCACCTTGCATATGGATATGACATATGCAACTATTCTTATTTTTAGACAACAAAGGAGGTTGCACAAGGAGACTCTGATGAAATATATGGTAAGAAGCCAGGACAAACCCAATAATTATCCATTTTATTTTGTACATTCAGACATGGATTCTTTCATTTTATATAATGACATATGTTTAGAAGAGGAAATGTTAGATATGGAAAGTCAATCAAAGAAAACAGAGGATGTAAAGTTAAAGACTGAAACAAAAGATGATAATGATGAAGGCCTTTGGCATATGGATTTTGATGGGGCAGTCAGAAAGGAAGGAGCAGGAGCTGGTGTATGGATCTTAGACACAAAATCAGGCAGATCAAAAACATATTCCTATAATCTTGCTTTCTAATGCACCAACAATGTGGTTGAATATGAGGCACTTATTTTGGGGTTGTAGTTATTAAAGAGATCAAGAGCCAAAATAATTTCAATCCACGCAGATTCAAAACTCATCATAAATCAAATCAAAGGTGAGTATTCAACTAAGAATCCTAGATTGAGGGCATATAGAAATGTTGTCTTAGATTTTTTGCAATGTTTTCCAGAGTATCAGTTGTCTCTGATTCCTAGAAATCAAAATGTGTTTGCTGATGCATTAGCTACATCAACAAGTACATGTAAAATTCCTTTCCACCCAAATAAGAAATATGAGATTGAGGTTAAACATAGACCTATTGTCTCGGATAACATAAGATACTTGCAAGTGTTTGACAATGACAAACAGTTAGGCAATTTTTTACAAATAAAGAGGGAGTTTGAAAATTTGCATATTGATATAGAAAGTAGTGTTGAATATGATAGCCAAGAGACTATTTTGAATCAAATCAATGAGAATGCTGATGAATATGAAGTAGATCTTGAAGTCCTGTAGTTAAAGGACAATGTAATACCAAGAGGTTTGCTACCACTTGAAGAATTATTTTATTTTAATGATGTAGCTCAAAAGCCAAAAAGGCAACCTATGGGAGCTGAAGTGGAGGATTGTAACATAGGGACTAAAGAAAATCCAAATATTGTGAAGCTTTCTAAGTCTTTACCTCCAAAAGAGAAACATAAATACATTGATTTATTGAGAGAATACTCTGATGTTTTTTCATGGGGATACGAAGACTTGAAGGCCTATGATACTGGTATTATTCAACACACTATTGAAAGAGGACCAAAAACCTTTCAAACAGAAGCTAAGAAGAGTGAACCCTATTCTGCTACCTTTAAATAGAAAAGAGGTAAGGAAGTTTTTTAATGCCAAGATTATTGTACCTTTGAGATTTTCTAAATGGTTATCAAATCTAGTACTGGTGAGGAAAAATACTGGAGAGATAAGGTTATGTGTGGATTTCCGAAACCTTCATAAAGTTTCTCTCAAAGATAATTACCCCTTACCTAAAATGGATCATATTCTACAGAGGGTAGTTGGTTCTAGCATAATTTCATTGCTTGATGGTTTTTTTAGGTTACAACCAAATTTTAGTGCATCTAGAATGATCAAGACAAAAAAACTTTCACAACACCATGGGGAACTTTCATGTATGTGAAGATGCCTTTTGGGCTTATGAATGCAGGAGCAAATTTTCAGAGAGCAATGGAAATTTCTTTTGCAGATGAAAAGCACAGATTCATTGTGATATATCTGGATGACATCACTGTGTTTTCTAAAATTAATGAAGATCATTTGAAAATTTGAAAATTTTATTTAAGAAATGTAGAAACTTTTGTATTTCCTTAAATCCTAAAAAGTCTCTTTTTGGTCTAGAAGAAGGTACACTGTAGGTCATATAATTTCCAAAGATGGTATTAAAATTGACCTAAGTAGAATTGAGGCTATCATGAAAATTGATCCCCCAAGAAACAAAAAGGAAGTGCAGTTTTTCATTGGTAGAATTAATTTTCTCAGGAGGTCTATCCCAAATTTAGCTAAAATACTAAGAGCTATTACCAACATGGTGAGAAAGGGCAATGAAATAAAATGGAATGCAGAAGCAAAACGGTCTTTCAATAAGGTAAAGTCAAGCTTGATTCATGCTTCTATTTTATCCAGACGTCATTTCACCAAGGATTTCATTATTTTTTATTTTGCTTCAAAACATACTATTGCAGTAGTATTAATGTAGAAAAACAAGGAGGGATATGGATAGCCCATAGCCCTTTTTAGTAGGGGGTTAAGAGATGCTTCTTTGAAATACAATATTATGGAAAAGAAATATTTTTCCTTCAAGCTTTGAAATATTTTAGAGTGTGTATTTTACATTTTCATATAATTTTGTTTGTTCCCAATGCAGTAGTAAAACACATCCTTACTTAGAATGATCGAGAAAGAAGGAGAGGTAAGTGGATAGTTGTTATTTTAGAATATGATATTGAGATTAAGCCCAGAAATCTTATTAAGGGAGAGGGATTAGCCAAATTGATGGATGAATCAAATTTACATGCATTGGACATCAATTTTATTTTTTCTCTAGACAAACATTGTTTATGTTCTACAAAATTTACAAGCTCCACCAGGTTTGACAAAGACTAAAGCAAGATTACTAAAATTAAAAGTTGTTAAATTATGCATTATGGATCAAGAATTATATTGGAAGGATGCTAGAGGGATTTTATTGAACTATTTGTTAGAGGATGAAGTAGATAAGATGATGGAAGAATTTCATAAAGTTGACTATGGGGGGCATCTTTTCTGGAAAACTACAACAAATAAAATCTTGAGAGCTGGTTTTTACTAGCCTACCTTTTTTGTTGATGTGCAAAAAAGGGTTTCTACTTGTCATCAATGTTATATCTTTGAAGAAAAACATAAATATTACCTTTTCCTTTGAAGCCTATTTCAGTAGAAGTACCTTTTCAGCAATGGGGTTTGGATTTTATTGGGGAGATTCATCCTAGTTCTTCAGCCCAACACAAGTGGATTCTGACAACCACATATTACTTCACCAAATGAATAGAAGTAGTTCTAACTAGGCAAGCCAAATAATCAATAATTATTCAATTCATGGAAGGTAATATTCTTTCTAGGTTTGGATGTCCTCAAAAAATTATCATTGATAATGTTGTTGCTTATAAATCTAAAAGATGGTAGATTTCCGCAATAAATATCATATAGTTCTAGGAAATTCTAATGCCTATTATCCTCAAAGAATTGGATTATCATAATCTTCTAACAAGATCTTGGTCAATATAATAAATAAGTTGTTACAAGACAATAATAAGTATTGGCACAAAAAGTTGATAAATACTCTATGGGATGATAGGGTAACCACTAAGAAATCAATTGGAATGTCGCCTTTCCAATTGGTTTATGGAGTTGATGTAGTTTTCCCTACCTCCTATTAGCACTCTTTCATTTTTTGAGCTTGTAGAAGAAAATCGCAAAGGTAACCCTAAACCTACTTTGGAAGGTAGGATCTAGCCCTGCCAGCTTCAAAGAGGGTTCTCTCTGTAAGATTTAACTTTGTTGTGTTGAATATTGGGTTAGTTATGAAGTTTAAGGGTTGATTTGTATTTGAATGGTTGGTTGATAACTAGATTACCATTGGGCTATGGAGTTTGTTTCATAAAGTACGATTCGATTTCAGTGTTTATAGATAGATCTCACAAGGCAGGGTAGCCAAATTGATTGGATTCTTTTAGTTTATGAGATGGGGAAGGAAGAATAGATTAAGATTCACTTTAGATATAGAGCATTGTTACCTGAATTCTCTATTTAAAGTTCAGTAGAAAACATGGAAATTATTCAAAGCCGAGAGCAGAGTGTAGATTTAAACAAATTTTGTCCTTTACTTATCTCTTGAATAATTCAGATTTACAAACAAACATGTGTGATAAAAAGAGAAATATAAACACATAGAATGATAAAGGCACTTCACCAACAACTTGACACAAGAATCCAGTGAAAGAGATTTCTGTATTACTGGTAAATCCCCTGATGCTTCCGCAATGTACAATAGTGTTCTTCTGTATAAAAACCAACACTATTACTTCAAATGATGAAGTATTTATATAAATTTATTACAAAACATCTTGATCTAAAATAGCAATATTTGTTAAGAATATCTATACAAATATGTTGAAACAAAATTGAACATTTTATTACAAAAGTATAAAAATAGAATAAACTGTTTTAAAAAAAATATCAGTCAACTGAGTGTTGATGTTGTTTCTGGGCATTCTGGTGGTGACTGGGCCTTTAAATGACCAATGTTGTTTGTCCTACTGGCATATGTGTTGTGTTGTTCCTCTTTTCATTGCATTTTGTTTTGATGACTATGGCTGCAAACACGATGTTGTTTTATCTTGTTTCGTTGTTGTTTTTCTGTTAAAAATGAGCCAGGGGGACTGATTCTTTCAGACTATGAATGGATGCTGGGAGAGGTCACATGTCAGCTGAGGACTCGAGGCTAGGAGATGAAGTGGAGGTGGAGTTGGGTTTGAAAAGTCAAAGGAAGCTGCTTTTCAGGGGGGGGGGGGGTTGCTACAGTAAGGTATGTGGGAGGTTAGTCTGAAAAATGGAGAGGATGACATGTAGCTTTGAGTTTGGAGCCCCCCATTGAATAATTTGAAATGGAGATCAGGGGGGTCCGAAGTTTTCCTCTGTCGTTGATATTGGTAGGTTTTTGATGAGCGTCAATATTGCAGCAAGGGTGTTGCAACTCAGGGCCTACCAGCTTTACTTATCAACCCGGGGTTCGTACAAACTTGGAGTTAACAATGCTATATGCACAAGTAGAATTGAAGGTCCTGCCTGTTGTCACTTGTTCATCTGGAAAGAGACCTTAGGGGTTCCAAGCCAGACTTCTATAGAGTCATAAAAATCTTGATTCTTTGATGGAAGAAGAGAAAATCTATTCTAAGAGAACTACTCTACTGCAATAATGAAGAAAAAAACATGTATTGCTAAATCACACCATATCCTAATTAACCATTTAAACAACTACAATAAGCAAAATTGCTAAATAAACACTGACCTAATGCTACTATTTAAGTTACAGAAGTAAGAGCATAAAACCAAACTAATGTTTAAGAAAGGAAACTTAACTAACTCTGTTTTTGTGTTTTTGGTGTTTTGGTAAAATCAAGCGTGCAACGAGTCAAGCGGAAGAGCAAGCAAAGATCAAAATCAGTGAACAGAGGATGTAACGAAGAAGAAGTGCATAGGAACTACTGGATCGATCCAGAACAATATTAATGGAAGATGAGTTGGGGAGATCTTATCATGAAGATTACATGAATAGATGGACGAATAACACTGATGGAAGATGAGCGGCGGAGATCTTATCGCGTAGGTTAAGTGAATAGATGGATGAACAGGGTTAAATGGGAGATGAATGGTGGAGATCTTATTGTGGAGATGAAGTGAATAGATGGGTGGATCACATCAACTCATGTGGTGACAGAAGGGTAAAAAAACATGTGGAATGATGGAGTAGGTTTCCATAGGCGATAGGCAGTTTCTTGCATGCCCTCAACGTTGTAAGTGTATTTCCAAAATTTTGCGTGATTAGCCTAACTGGGTGACACGTAGCATGGGAAAACCACTTTTCTTGCATGCTCTTGGGCGAATATTAGCCGGGAGAGAATCTGAGCGAGATTGCGTGATAGCCGTTGGATCAAGCTAGACAAATTGATGGTGGAGATTTGGAGTGCATAAAGTATTGAGACGACGCGATAGTCGTTGGATCAAGCTAGACAGATTGACGATGGAGATCTAGAGAGCATAAAGTCAAGCATTGAAATGAATCATATGGTGATTTTTTAGGTTTATCGTGGATTAGACGGTAAGGAGATCTACAGGTATAATCTGACTAAGACGTGATTTATTGGCTTCCGCTTAAGTATTTCGTGCTGAAGGAAATGAGAATATGAGTGAGATCTATTACAAAAAGAGAGTGACTGAATATGATAATGATGAAATGAACCAAGTACTGAATCAAGACAACAAACTCCAAAGCTCATGCGATAACTAGAAATATGAAACACAACCAATCTACTCTACCCTACTGTAATGGAAATGCAGCTACTTAAGCAAATGAACGACTAAACCATGAATCTACGCTAGCATACATGTACAATAAAGAGGATCCTTAGCTGCTAGGGTTGGGCCCTAACCCAATAGCTTCAGCCCTCTGAGTTAACTCAGTGTTGGCTCAAAACAAAACTCATTCTTAGTATCAAAATAATGGATTACATAAAAAACTGTCACAAGTCTTGCAGCTCAAAAATAAAGTAGAGTTTTACAAATCAAAGTACTCATCCTATTGAGGTCCTAGGCCCCTCTACTTATGCATCTGAAGTCTCCAATGAATTCCTTAAAATTAGGGAGGCTTGGCTCCCAAACTAGAGATAAACTAGTTCTTTGACTTCCACTTGCTTGGCTGCCTTCTAGTCCTCATGATTTGGCTGGTTGCACTGCGAGCTAATGGAGGAATATTTGAATGGAGGGGTAGTAAATGAGGAGGATTTCCCTCCTATAATTTCTCTCCCTTGTCCCATTTGAGTTTTGACCAAGGTCTTTGCTAAAATTCCTTTATTTTATCCTTTAATCCTGCATTACATGCACATTGGATCATAAAGCAAAGTATCCAACTCTAACTCATCTCATAAACAAAATATAATCAAAAGTATGAAATAAGTTGTGAGAATAGTTGGTTTGACTAAGCTAGGAGGTGAATTAAGGCCCATATAATTACCCAATGATGAGGCTAATCAATTTGATCTGAGCCGTTGAGATAAGGAGCTTTAATAAACACGCAACCGTTTTTATTATCGCAATCACATAGGGTCGGGGCTTATACGATACATTTTGCAATGCTTTTCCAATGGAGAGGAGATGAAAAATCCTTTAAATCCATTCTATAAAATATCGCATCCAGGCGGGGCTTTCCACATCGTAATTGCAATGGGATAGGCTTTGTTTATATATACAGGATTCTTAGCTAAGTCAAACCATAAAACATTTTAAATTCACCATATAATATATCACGTCTAGTTGGGGCTTTCCACATTGCAATCGCAACCAGTTAGTGAGTACACAGGAGTGGGACCATAATGTTGGAAATAATACTGAGAGGGGGGGTGAATCAGTATTATCAGATTAATCAAACTTTTCAAATGCCCAGAAACATATACGCTACTTCAGTTAAGTGAACCAGCGTGTACACGCTACTGTGACGAAGTAAAACAGCATATAAGCAGAAAACTCACAATTTAGTTAGCTTATTCTTCAATTAAGTGCATCAGGACATTATTCATCATATTAACAGTAAACATGTGCAGTATAACAGAACAGATAAAAAGCCACACACATGAACACCAAGATATAAGGTGGAAACCCAATGTGGGTGAAAACCACCTGCTGCAAGTTGTCTCTATCTTTCTTAATATGAAACTTCAGTTTACAATCTTTTGTACTGGTGCAGCCTTATACCAGTACGCAGGCTACAACCTGCAGAAGGCTTCAACCTTCTCTCGTTCTCCAAACTTCCTTGGAAGGGAGCTCCAACCCCCTTTGCTCTTGTACTAGCCAAGATACTAGTACGTAGGTGCTGACCTACAATCTTCCTTCTTCCAGGTATCACTTTTCATACATTTTCAGACTTGGATATTCCTGAAGCACAACATTACAATCTGAAGACCACAATTCATTCAATTTCCACAACAGATCATTGAAGCATAAAACAACCAAACTTTGAATCACTGAACCACTGAACCCTGTCAATCACCAGTTACCAGAACACAGAGCAGACTACAGAACTCTGCAATAACAGTCAGACCCCACTGTAAACCCAAATCAAGCTTCAAAAGATATACGCTACTTTAATGAGCAGAACCCGCGTATACACGCTCTTTTACCGAAGCCAACCTGCGTACAGATCTAAAAATAAACTTTCTCAATTTGCAGCTGTACCAGACATTAGTTAGACTCAGAACGTAACATTGCGACAATATGCAGATCTAGAAATACGCATAATCAACCATATCATGATAGTGCATTTCAAACCATTAGATCCCGATCTATCCTTAGATCTAGTCTTCCATTAACCGATGTGATCTCTCCTTGGCTTATGCAACTCAGAACCTGCATATCAGATCTCTTTCTCTCTTAGATATTCATGCCTTGTCGAAAGATGATTTTGCCTAATGATCTTCTTCTCCTTATATAGCCTTAGGCCTTTCTCAATACCAAGAGCCAAAACCATAGTAACACAATACCATCAAATTTAAAACTAGGGATCGACACGCCCGTCGAGACATAATGGTCCGAAATCATAGGCACAACTTCCAAGGACTAACCACCATGAACCAAAGGAACCTTTCCACATACACGCGCTTTTTCTGAATCGAACTAGCGTGTACACGCGACTTGGGCTTAACGAAACAGCGTGTATGAGCTTCCTTGGCATGCTGTACTGAGATCTGTCTTCTGATTAAGTTGCCATCACCTGTACTAACCATCCACTGAGTGAGTTGCCATCAAGGACAACACTTGAATCATAATGCCAACAATCTCCCCCTTTGAACTTGATGGCAACCACCACACCAAGTCACTCTCCCCCTTTGACATCAAGGGCAAAGGGCTATGCTCCCCCTGAGGACATGCTGATACCTCTGCTTAGTAGGCCAGATCTGCAAAAGATGTTCTTCAACAAGAACCAAGACTTATACACCATATGGGACCTTTCTATCACCAAAGGACTCAATACATACAACCATAACATATCAGAAACAACCAATTATATTATAGCATTCATCCCAGGCATAGTGGGGAAACCAACAAAGGCCGTTACATGACCTTGACACCATAAAAGAGAAATACATGACATAGAGACAACAGATCTAGACCAAGACTTAGGAAAGACATCAGCAGCATCTGATAAACATCTTGTTAGATCAGCAACTAGAATTTCTTTCTGAGCTCCTTCTCCTGAAACCAACAACCAAAAACATCTGAATGCCAACAATGCTTTATGAGACTTTTGAGCTGCTCCCCCTGAACCTGTGCCTGTTGCACTCCCTGAAACTGTGCCTGAATAATTCTGACATTCCTATTGCTGTTCAGAACTTCAGAGTTTTCCCTTGCTGTTCAGAACTTCATATACGCGTTTTATCCTGTATAAAACAGCGTATGTACGCGGATATTCTTTCTGCAACAAGCGTCCAGCATACACGCGACTTACCCAACATGAATCCGCGTGTATACGCTCATATCCCTTCCGTAACCTGCGTATACCAACTTTTCTGTAGAACAAACAAATTTCAACAACAGGATGAAGCATTAACTACTCCCAGCTTTTGTCTGAGATATTCAAAAGTTTCCCTGGGCAGTGGTTTTGTGAGAATATCAGCAACTTGCTCCTTAGAAGGAACATACTCCAACTTGACCTTCTGCTCAAGCACTTGTTCCCGAAGAAAATGGTACTTGATTGGTATGTGCTTGGTCTTTGAGTGCATGACTGGATTCTTTGAAATGCTGATTGCACTTGTATTATCACATAAGATAGAGACAGGTGGAGTGCAAGTGATTTGAAAGTCCTGCAAGGTCTGCATCATCCAAAGAAGTTGTGTGCAACAAGATGCTGCAGCCACATATTCTGCTTCAGCTGTAGATAAGGCAATCGAACTTTGTTTCTTGCTGAACCAAGATACTAATCTGGAACCCATGAAGAAAGCACCTCCACTTGTGCTTTTCCTATCATCCACACTTCCAGCCCAATCTGCATCTGTGTAAGCATGAAGAGTGAGATCTGTATTTCTAGGATACCATAAGCCATAGTTTTGGGTCCCTTGAAGATATTTGAAGATTCTTTTGACTGCCTGAAGATGAGTTTCCTTTGGGTTGGCTTGAAATCTTCCAACCATTCCTACTGCATGTGTAATATCTGGTCGAGTACCTGTCAAATAAAGCAAACTCCCAATCATGGATCTATAAGTGGGTTGGTGGACTGCTGCTGATTCATCATTTGCACTGAGGCTGCATCCTGTAACCATGGGTGTACATACTGGTTTTGACTCTTCCATGCCATACTTCTTCAAGATCTGCTTGAGGTATTTGGTTTGAGACAAGAAGATACCTCCTTCATTTTGTTGGATTTGCAATCCAAGAAAATATGTCAATTCTCCAAGAAGTGACATTTCGAATTCTTTCTGCATAACCAAGGCAAAGTTTTGACTCATAGTCTCTTCATTGCTGCCAAAAATAATATCATCTACATAAACAACAAGAATTAGCAATTTGTTATTTTCAACTTTTATATAGAGATTGCTATCTGCTGATCCTTTTGAAAAGCCTTGTTGGTGAAGATATTTGTCCAACCGATAGTACCAAGCCCTTGGAGCTTGTTTGAGCCCATAGAGAGCCTTTTTCAATCTGCATACAAGGTTTGGATCATTCCCAAGAATGAACCCATCTGGCTGCTCAATATATACTTCTTCTTCTAAGTCTCCATTCAGGAAGGCTGATTTTACGTCCATTTGAAATACCTTGAAGTTTTGAAAGCTTGAGAGAGCAAGGAACATTCGGATGGCCTCTAGTCTTGCCACAGGAGCAAAGGTCTCTTCAAAATCTATTCCTTCTTGCTGTGCATACCCTTTACAAACAAGTCTGGCCTTGTTTCTAATTACTTCTCCATTTTCATTTAACTTATTCTTGAAGACCCATTTTGTTCCTATTACATTCTTATCTTTTGGTCTAGGAACTAATTCCCAAGTGTTGTTCCTTTCGATTTGCTCAAGTTCTTCATCCATTGCTTTGACCCAACATTCATCTTTGCATGCTTCTTTCACATTTTGTGGTTCAATGGAGGAGAGTAGAGCCAAGTAGCTTGAAGCTTCTGCAAGTGTCCTTCTTGTTTGTACTCCTGCTTCTTTCTGCCCCACAATCTGAGTTTCTGGATGATTCTTTTGGACATATCTGGATGGAGTCTTCTCTTCTATTCTTGTCTGCTCCTCTGGTTCTTCTTGAGATTCTTCTTCTTCTTGAGGTTCTTCTTCTTCATCATTTCGCCTTTGAGAGTAACCTTCATCTTCTTCATGATGAACTTGCCTAGGAATATATCCCTTCTCATCAACCACTATATCAATACTGTCAACAATTCTGCCAAGTCTTTTATTGTAGCACTTGTATGCTTTGCTATGTGGAGAATAACCAAGAAGAATGCCCTCATCTGCTCTAGGTTCAAGTTTGCCAAGTTGCTCATCAGTATTCTTAATATAACATTTGCTCCCAAAGATTTTGAAATGCTTCACGGAAGGAGTTTTACCACTCCAAAGCTCATGAGGTGTTTGAGTGCTGTTTACTCGGACATTTGTTTTGTTAAGAATGATAACAGCAGCATGTGCGGCTTCTCCCCAGAAGGTTGCAGGAGTACCTGATTCATCGAGCATAGCACGAGCCATTTGTTGGATAGTTCTGTTCATTCTTTCCACAACCCCATTTTGCTGAGGAGTTCTAGCTGTAGAGAATTCTCTTCTTATCCCATGTTCATCGCAGAAATCAAAAAATTCATTTGATGTGAACTCCCCACCTCTGTCAGATCTGAGGCACTTGATTTTGTGTCCTGATTCATTTTCAGCCAATGCTTTGAAGGATTTGAATTTTTCGAATGCTTCATCTTTGTGCTTCATAAGCCCTAACCAAACAAACCTTGAGAAATCATCAATGAATAATATCAGATATTCTTCTCCTCGAGGTGTCCTTTTCCTAAATGGACCACATACATCTGTATGGACTAGCTCAAGAGGCAAGCTAGCTGATCCTTCCTTCTCTGGAAAGTTAGTTCTGGTCTGCTTTCCAAACTGACAAGATTTGCATATGGTGTTGTCTGGAATTTTGATATCTGGAAGATCGCGAACTGCCTGATATTTGCATGCTTTCCTTATTTGTGAGAAGCTTAGATGTCCCAACCTTCGATGCCATAACCAGTGCTCTTCATCCTTGCTAAGATAGCATTGTTGTTGTCCTTCTTCAAATATGTACAGATTATTTGGAGTTCTTTTGCCTTTGAGAACTGTTTTACCTGTATCAAGATCACGAACAAGACATCCATTCGATCTGAAAATAACCTCTGTTTTTTGATCACACATCTGGCTGACACTTAGAAGATTATGCTTCAATCCATCAACATACAAAACATTTCCAGCCTTGACCTTTTCTTTCAAAGGAGCAATACCTTTTCCTTTTATAGTTGCAGGAGTATCATTTCCAAAAGAAACTTTCTTTCCCTTTTCTAAAGTAGAATAAGATTCAAGTTTTTCTTTATCACCTGTCATATGTTTCGAACATCCACTGTCAATGTACCATAGATTTTCCTGTCCTTCTGCATAAAATGCTATCCCACATCTTTCTGTTTGAGGTTCCTTTATTCTCCATGTTTTGGTGCTTGTGGCTTGTTCCTTTTTCTCCTGAAATCTGCTCCTGCATTCAGAGTCTTTATGACCAAAATTATTGCAAATAGAACATTCAACTTCATTTTCAAGCACCGAAAAGTTGTTATAGGTCCTTTTTGTAATCCCTGTCATACTTCTTTGTTTTTGAGCTTCCCTAGTCATGATTGTTTTATATGCAACACATTGAGCTGCTCTGTGACCAAAGTTGTGGCAAGAAAAGCATTGTCCATTGAAGAAGCTTCTGCGGTTATTGAATCTACCAGCCAACTGATTGTAATTTCTATTTTCATCTATTCTTGAGCCAAACTGAGAAGATTTTACCTGTGGTTGGTTGTAGCTTTTGTTCATCCTTAAGGAGGATTGTCCCTGATAGTTTCTGTTTGTAACTCGTCCCTGCTTTACCTGATTGTCTTCATTGTTCTTCTGCTCATTTCCTCTTGCTGCATCAAGATAACTTTTTGAGGTGGATGCTTGAGAGGTTTCTCCATTATAGCCCAAACCTGTCTTGTTTAGAGGAGACCGCTGCACACTGATAATCTCATCCAAAGTTTCAGATCCTTTGACAAATTTAAGATTAATAGCTTTTGTTTTCTCAATTTCTTTTCTGAGACCAACAATTTCACCTTCTAGTTTTTCAAGATGTTTTTCCTTTTCATCAATCTGAAATTGCAAAGTATCAATGATCACATTCTTTTCTTCTATGCCTCTCTTGAGTCTAGTGATTTCATTATAGAGATTATCCACATCTATAGCATCCTCATAATCATCATCTTCAAATGCCATTAACAGCTTATATTTATTACCTTGTTCATCTTCATCACTGTTTGATAAGCCATCACTATCTTCATGGGTGTAGTAGCTTTTCCTATTTGCACTTTGTTTCTTGTTCCATCTAGCAGGTTCTTTTCCTTTATCCTTATAAGGACATTTTGCAGCATAATGACCTACTTTCCCACAAGCAAAGCATTTGAAAGGTAGCTTACCTCTGAACCTTCCAGAACCCCTTTGAAGATTTCTGACAAAATTTGATTCTTCTTCCTCTTCTTCTGGAACATGGCTTGCTTCATAGTAATCTTCTTTTCCTGATGCCTTAAAAGCAGCTTCCCTTCTGTCAGATGGACCTCCCTTTCTCATTTCATAAGCGGTTAGAATTCCATGTAGCTGAGACATAGTGAGAACACGGAGATTTTCTTTTTCTTCTATTGCAGATACTTTAGATTCAAACTTGGGGGATAAAGATCTTAGAATCTTTTGAACTACTATAGTTTCTCTTATTTCTTCACCCAAATTTTTCATACAATTAACAATCTCATCTACCCGAAGAAAATAATTAGCCACACTTTCATCATTATACATCTTGAGAGTCTCATATTGAATCCTGAGTGTTTGAAGTTTAGCTTGCTTTACCTGTTCATCTCCTTCATAGCTAGTGATCATTTTGTCCCATATTTCTTTTGCTGATTTGAAGTGCATGACCTTCATGAATTCTGTTTGAGATATACTCCCTAATAGAGTACTGACTGCTTTTGCATTTGTTTCATATGCCTTTTTCTCAGCTGGATCTATAGGAGTAGCTGAAGGAAAAGCATAGCCTGTTTCTACAATGTCCCAAACTTCTGTACCAAGAGATTGAAGATATGCAGTAACTCTTACCTTCCAATAATTGAAATTTGTTCCATCAAAAACCGGTGGCCTGATTGATGCTTCTTTCTCGTAGTTGCTCATGATGAATGATCTTCCTTCAAGCGATCAAGCTTCTCTGAAGGACCTGCTCTGATGCCAATTGTTGGAAATAATACTGAGAGGGGGGGTGAATCAGTATTATCAGATTAATCAAACTTTTCAAATGCCCAGAAACATATACGCTACTTCAGTTAAGTGAACCAGCGTGTACACGCTACTGTGACGAAGTAAAACAGCGTATAAGCAGAAAACTCACAATTTAGTTAGCTTATTCTTCAATTAAGTGCATCAGGACATTATTCATCATATTAACAGTAAACATGTGCAGTATAACAGAACAGATAAAAAGCCACACACATGAACACCAAGATATAAGGTGGAAACCCAATGTGGGTGAAAACCACCTGCTGCAAGTTGTCTCTATCTTTCTTAATATGAAACTTCAGTTTACAATCTTTTGTACTGGTGCAGCCTTATACCAGTACGCAGGCTACAACCTGCAGAAGGCTTCAACCTTCTCTCGTTCTCCAAACTTCCTTGGAAGGGAGCTCCAACCCCCTTTGCTCTTGTACTAGCCAAGATACTAGTACGTAGGTGCTGACCTACAATCTTCCTTCTTCCAGGTATCACTTTTCATACATTTTCAGACTTGGATATTCCTGAAGCACAACATTACAATCTGAAGACCACAATTCATTCAATTTCCACAACAGATCATTGAAGCATAAAACAACCAAACTTTGAATCACTGAACCACTGAACCCTGTCAATCACCAGTTACCAGAACACAGAGCAGACTACAGAACTCTGCAATAACAGTCAGACCCCACTGTAAACCCAAATCAAGCTTCAAAAGATATACGCTACTTTAATGAGCAAAACCCGCGTATACACGCTCTTTTACCGAAGCCAACCTGCGTACAGATCTAAAAATAAACTTTCTCAATTTGCAGCTGTACCAGACATTAGTTAGACTCAGAACGTAACATTGCGACAATATGCAGATCTAGAAATACGCATAATCAACCATATCATGATAGTGCATTTCAAACCATTAGATCCCGATCTATCCTTAGATCTAGTCTTCCATTAACCGATGTGATCTCTCCTTGGCTTATGCAACTCAGAACCTGCATATCAGATCTCTTTCTCTCTTAGATATTCATGCCTTGTCGAAAGATGATTTTGCCTAATGATCTTCTTCTCCTTATATAGCCTTAGGCCTTTCTCAATACCAAGAGCCAAAACCATAGTAACACAATACCATCAACTTTAAAACTAGGGATCGACACGCCCGTCGAGACATAATGGTCCGAAATCATAGGCACAACTTCCAAGGACTAACCACCATGAACCAAAGGAACCTTTCCACATACACGCGCTTTTTCTGAATCGAACTAGCGTGTACACGCGACTTGGGCTTAACGAAACAGCGTGTATGAGCTTCCTTGGCATGCTGTACTGAGATCTGTCTTCTGATTAAGTTGCCATCACCTGTACTAACCATCCACTGAGTGAGTTGCCATCAAGGACAACACTTGAATCATAATGCCAACACATAAACCTAGACCTGAAAACTCTTTAGAATACAACTTATAATATATCACATCTTGGGGGTGTTTACCACAAACCCATACCTAAAAATGTAACAAATTGCAACATATGAAATATCTTATCCGGCGGGACTTTACCAAAAACCTGGACCCAAAGCTTTTCAAAATCCAATTAATAATCCTGGCGGGCTCGAAAAGGGGGCCATGTATTGTATTGCAATTGCAACTAGGAGGAAGACCTTGCAGGGGAGGGACTTAAATTTGGTGTGATCGTCGATTGCAATATCGCAATTGGTGGGGGAACTTATCGACGACCGAGACTTATCGGGTACCGGGACTTATCGCAATCAATAGCGGGGATAGAACTTTCTGATATTGGCGAGCATGACTTTATGGGATGGTGCGATGTACGATAACCCACGGCTAGTGGGTCAATGCCAATTCTAAATGTTGTGTTGTAATACATTACAACGTAATGTATTATAAAAGGCTTTGTGATACGTTCAATAATATGGGGAAACAAATAGAGTTTATGTATCAAATGGAGTATAGTTAATGAAATAATATGGAATATGGCATAGAGTTTGGTAATTAGAGTAATGAATGGGAATAAAGCTAGAGTTGGAATGTATAAATAAAAATGGAAATGCGGCTAGGGTTTGGGAATTTATTATTAATAAAGGGAAAACGGATTAAGGCTAGAGTTTATGGAAAAAGATGTAAAATGGGCATAATTGAGTTAATGGAAATATTGAAATGGGGTGATGTTTATGTGGTTCCTGACTAGGGTTAAAAATCATATTGCATATTCATAATGGGGGAAAAGGTTTTTTACAAAGGATAGATGCAAATATAATTTATACTGTAGTAGAAATAGTTCATGCGCCTTTATCTGCTTTTGAAGTCCAAACTTCATTCTAGCCTATGTTTCAATCCAGGAGTCAAATTTGAGTGTAGGATATACCTTTGGAAATATTATTCTGAGCAATTTCTAATGAAAACACCTGCAGTCTGATCTGCTCCAAATATTGTCATGTAAAAAAATTCCTCAAATCTTAGTACTCGGTGTTGCTTTGGAAATAATTTATAGGAGAAATATTATTTACAACATCTCAAACATAATAATGATCAGCTATAAACAAGGAATACTATAAAAATTATAGGACCCTAACAATGGCTCCAGATGGGGATGGAACTCTCATTTTGAGGTGTCAAGAACACCGTAGACTAGTAGCCTGATCCATTGGGCTGATCCCAATTTGCAACCTATTGTGTCAAAAAAAATTGTGTGACTTAAACTCTTAAATTGAAACCAAAACCATTATGAACACTAAAATATGAAATACACATTGAACTGAAAGTTGTACTACTATTTGAAACTAAAACGGGAAGGAATGCTTGAAAAGATGCTCAGGGCACTGAGCTTATTTTCACATTGCTACCTACCCTATACTACTGAAAATCATGTTGAATCAAATAATACAAAAATGCAAATGAGGCCAGTCAAGTAACTGTTGAAATAAATGGACTTCTTAACAGTTTGTTAGCAAAATCGAAAGAACAACTTAACTTTTTGTCCCTAAAATCAAAGTTGTAATGTGTAATGGAAACTTCTATTGGATTTGGTCATGAAAGCATGATTGAACACTTGAGCTAAGAAGAACCTCCATGTAGTTTGTTATAGGATCAGTAAATGCATGATTAATTAGTTTACCTTGCAGGCCTTCATTGACCGATTGAGCATAGAAGATTTCATCAGTTGTATTCTCAAGGTTAAACCCCGATTCCAACTATTTAGTTTTTTGCCTTATGTTCAGAAACAAAAATCTCATCCCTCTGTAAAACAAAAGGCAATACAATATCCTCTTGTTTTAGAGAAGGAAGATTTTCCAAGAATTGTTTAGGATCTCGGAAATTATAGGACTTATTTTGAAAATCCAAAAGTTCAATATCCTTCTCGAATATTTCAGCAACTAACTTAAGAAAACAAACTTTACTTTCAAGAAAAAAAATTGCTCAATTTCCAACAACGAAACACGACCGTTGAAAAATCTTCATCAATTTGAAAATCGGCTAATTTATCCCTGAATTATTTTAAAACTTCACAAGACAGAGGATTTTCCACATACCCTATCATCTTGTTTAGCAAGAAATTTGATCAACTTGTAGTGGAGTCGCCATGAATGCTCTAAAATATGGATTCTTTGACAGTGGAGTCACACTAAAAACTTTGAAGCTTTGGATAGTTTAAACGTGGAGCTGCCAGGTGAATGATACAACCTTCTTGTGTCTGATCACTGTCCACCATCAGTAATCATATCTAGAACTTGATATGCTTTTCTTCAGAATTTGAAATGTTTAGGTCCCTAGTATGGTCGCCAGAATGTTAGCACTTTGTAATTTTCTAAGGTTGCAGAATAAAATCGCAAAGGTAACCACATGGACGCTGGGATCTAGCCCTGCCAACTTCAGAGAGGGCTCTCTCTATAAGATTTAACTTTGTTTTATTGAATATTAAGCTAGTTATGAAGTTTAAGGTTTGATTTTTATTTGAATGGTTGGTTGATAACTAGATTACCATTGGGCTATGGAGTCTGTTTCATAAAGTATGGATCGGTTTTAGTGTTTACAGATAGCTCTCACAGGGCAGGGTAACCAAACTGATTGGATTATTTTTGTTTATGAGATGGGGAAGGAAGAACAAATTAAGATTCACTTTAGATATAGAGAATTGTTACTTGAATTCTATATTTAAATTTCATTAGAAAACATGGAAATTATTCAAAGACGGCAGTAGAGTGTAGATTTAAACAAATTTTGTCCTTTACTTATCTATTGAATAATTCATATTTACAAACAAATATGTGTGATAAACAGAGAAATATAAACACATAGAATGATAGAGTCACTTCACCAACAACTTGACACAATAATCATGTGAAAGAGCTTTCTGTATTACTGGTAAATTCGCTGATGCTTCCACAATGTACAATAGTGTTCTTTTGTATAAAAACCAACACTAATACTTCAAATGATGAAGTATTTATCTAAATTTATTAAAAAATATATTGATTTAAAATATTAAGATTTGTTACGAATATCTATACAAATATCTTGAAACAAAATTCAAGATTTTATTACAAAAGTATAAAAATAGATTACATTGTTTGAAAAAAAATATCGGTCGACTGAGTGTTGATGTTGTTTATGGGCATTCTGGTGGTGACTGGACCTTTAAATGAGCGATGCTATTTGTCCTGCTGGCAGATGCGTTGTGTTGTTCCTCTTTTCATTGCATACTAATTTGATGACTATAGCTGCAAATATAATGTTGTTTTCTATTGTTTTGCTATTGTTTTTTCTGTTGAAAATGAGCCAGGGGGGCCGATTCTTTCAGACTATGAATGGATGCCGGGAGGGGCCACGTGGTAGTTGAGGACTGAAGGCCGGGAGATGAAGTGGAGGTGGTTCCGAGATTGAAAAGTCAAATGAAATTCTTTTCTGGGGGGGAGTGCTACAATGACGTACGGGGGGGGGTTCCGAAATATGGAGAGGATGACACGTAGATTTGAGTTCAGACACCCCCCCCCCTTGAATAATTTGAAATGGAGCTCAAGGGGGTCCGAAGTTTCCCTCTGTTGTTGATCTAGGTCGTTGAGATAAGGAACTTTTACAAACAAGCAACCCTTTTTCTTATCATAATCGCAGCAGGGCTGGGGCTTATACAATACATTTTGCGGTGCTTTTCCAATGGAGCTGAGTTGAAAAATCCTTTAAATCCATTCTATAAAATATCACATCTAGGCGGGGCTTTCCACATCGTAATTGCAATGGGAGAGGCTCTATTTATATAAACAGGATTCTCTACAAAGATGGACCTGAAAACCTTTTAAATTCACCATATAATATATCGAATTTGGCTGGGGCTTTCCACATCGCAATCGCAATTGGGAAGGGAGTACACAGGAGTGGGACATTAAACCTGGAAGCGAAAACCTTTTAGAATACAACTTATTATATATCGCATTCGGGGGGTGTTTAACATAGAATCAGACCTAAAAATGTAACAAATTGAAACATATGAAATATTGCATCCGATGGGACTTAACCACAAACCCAGACCTGAAGCTTTTCAAAATCCAATTAATAATCCCGACGGGACTGGAAAGGGGGCCATGTTTTGTATTGCAATCACAACTGGAAGGAAGACCTTGTGGGGGAGGGACTTAAAGTTAGTGCGATCCCCGATTGTGATATCACAATCGGCGGGGGCAATGAACGGGGGAGTTCATCGACGACTGGGACTTATCGGGGGTCGGGACTTATCGCAATTGACAGCGAGATAGAACTTTGCAATATCAACGAGTGGGACTTTGCGAGATGGTGCGATATGCAATAACCCACTGCTAGTGGGTCAGGGCCGATTCTAAATGTTATGTTCTAATAAATTACAACGTAATGTATTATAAAGGCTTTGCGGTATATTCAATGATATGGGGAAACAACTAGAGTTTATGTATCAAATGGAGTATAGTTAATGAAATAATATGGAATATGGCATAGAGTTTGGTAGTTAGAGTAAAGAATGGGAATGTAGCTAGAGTTGGAATATATAAATAAAAATGGAAATGCGGCTAGATTTTGGGAATTTATTATTAACAAAGGGAAAATGGATTAAGGCTAAAGTTTATGGAAAACAATGTAAAATGGGTATGATTGGGTTAATGGAAATCTGGAAATGGGGTGATGGTTATGTGGGTCCTAGCTAGGGTTAAAAATCATATTGCATATTCACAATGCGGGAAAAGGTTTTTTACAAAGGATATATGCAAATATAATTTAAACTATATCATAAATAGTTCCTGGGCCTTTATCTGCTTTTGAAGTCTAAAATTCATTCTGGCCTATCTTTCAATCCAAGAGTCAGATTTGAGCGCAGGATATCCCTTTGGAAAGCTACTTCTCAGCACTTTCTGATGAAAACACCTACAGTCTGATATACTCCAAACATTTTCATGCAAAAAATTCCTCAAATCTTAGTACTTGGTGTCACTTTGGAAATAATTTGCAGGATGAAATATTATTTACAACATCTCAAACATAATAATGATAAGCTATAATCAAGCAATATTATAAAAAATATAGGACCCTAACACCTCCCTTGGAATTCCAGTGTTGAAATTATTGCAGGAATTAGAGGTTGAAACAAATGATGTGCAGATAAGTATAAATTAAATGGTACAATTACAACAGACTAGAGAATAAGTCTACAACAACACATAGATAATTCAGGGTAAGATCAAAATAATTCATGATAAGAGAGTCAAATTTGATGATTTTCAACCCAATGAACTTGTATTAAAATGGGATTCAAGAAATGAGGGAAAAGGAAAGCATGGAAAATTTGACAATTTGTGGAAGGGGCCTTATAAAATTAAATGTTTTTGTTGGTTAAAAGATCTAATAGGAGAATCACTTACTGGAGGGCTTGTCAATGGCATGTTACTCAAACATTAGTTTACCTAAATTCAATTGGTTTAAACCAACATCATTGTATATTCCATCTTATTGTTCCAAGTACTACTGGTGTGGGTGGTTGTCATCAAAAATTGAAGTCTTAAGTGAAGGCTCTAAGTTTAAAATTTAATTGCTACATATGTAATGAATTTTTAGTTAACCAGGTTAGTTTCAGTTGTTTGAAGGTTAAATAAATGCCCAATGGAGAAGGCTACTAGTCGGTGTTCTTGGCACCTCACAGGGAGGATGTCATCACCATTTGAGCCATTGTTAGGGTCCTATAAATATAGAAATCAAGGTATGACTATCTAGCCATTTATCTGAGTGGGATGTTGTTCATTATTTTTCTTTTTAAGTTGTTTAGTTGTTAAAAAGAAAAATAAAATAAAATAAAAGAAAAATAGAAAAATAGAAAAAGAAGAAAAAGAAAAGAAAGAAAAATAGAGAAAAATGAAAAGAAAAATAAATGAAATAAAATCCTAAAAAAGGCGCGCCAACCAAAATGTCTCCTAAGTTGTTTTATTTATTATCCTTAAACTTGATTAAATTAGCAAAAGTGTGTTTTAAAGGTTAAATAAAGTAGGACATGATGTTTTTTCTTTTTGTAATAAAGAATGAGCACTTCTGGATGAATGAGATCTTCCCCACCAAAATCAATGACAGGCAATGATGTTCGGACCCCCCCAACCTCCCAAAGGTTGATGCTGGGGGGGGGGGGGTCCAAAAAGTAGTGTGCTTGAACCACTATCGACCACTTGGCATCCCCATAGAAATTTCGGGGGCCTCTCCTCCCTTATCACTTACCACTTGATCGCCCCCCCGAAAACCATTCCCGTCTCCACTTGCCCCCGCTCCCACTGGCTCCCACTACTCATACCATGACACCACATCACACCATGCCATCAAACCCATCCATGCCACACCACCACATTCTCCACATCATCTCACCCCCTTATGTCACATGACCTTTGGCCAAATTTCCCACCAATAGTCATGTAAACGTTAGTCTTTAACTCTCGCCAACGTTTAAAACCATTAAATGTGACGCTCCAAAAACAATAATTTTTCCGTTCATTTATTCCCCTTTTTGCTTTAAAAATACTACATTTTCCAACTTTCTTCCTCTTTCCATTTCATTGTATCAATGCAGGTTCACACTCAAAGATTGTTCAGTGCTTTAGTGTCCTCTGCAATTGCCATTCTCTTCCAGTATCAATCAACAACAAATCAGGTAATTTCCATTGGGCCTCTCTACAATCTGAAATGTCATCACATAGGGGAAAATAAAAATGGTGGTCAAGAGTCCAATCTTACCCTTTGTTTCAAATTTAAATGAGATGCCTTTAGTTGATACACAGTATAAGATAACAAAAACCCAATGTGAATTTAACTTATATGAGCTGCATAATTGGGTGAATCAAAGTTTTTAGATAATAGTGATGATATAAGCATCTGGGAAACATTTCTACCTCAATTTACCTTTCCCCAAACTCATGTTTTCCTAGAGTTCGTTACATGGTGTCATCTTAGGTACCTCCTCAGCTAGAAAGCAGTAATATCTCAAAACAATGAAATCCTATTCTCAGTTAACATAGAAGCTATCCAAGCCCATAAGATTAATTTTTAAAATTATTTACACCCATTTTCCACTGGTACGCTCATGGAAATATAAAAAAAATCTTACTTCCCCATGTGAGCCCATATTTTTGAATGTTTTCTGCATGAGAATTCTGAATTGCCTAGAAATAACCCCCCATACTCTACTTCTATTTTTCCTAAGATGTCATAGCAACTTTTTTCCATGCTTTATGTTGGGTGTGGATAATGATTATCTTATTTATTCAAAGGTATCACCACATTGGAACCTAGTTCGTAATGGGGCGGCAATGCCACCCATTATTTGCGCTACAAGGGGGGTTCGGGGGGGGTGCCCCAGAAACTCAAAATAGATGTAAAATTGCCTTGTAAAATGTTGTAATTTCGTAGTCAATTTGGGCCATTCATTAGACGGAAAGCTGTCGGTAGAAGTTAGGTTTAATTTAGGGATTTTTTCCCTAGAAGGAAACCCCTCGCTATATATGAGGGAATTGTATTGCGGCTATGTAGATGTGTACTCTGAGTGAGAAAGAGAGAGGAGATTGTGTGAAATCGAAGAGAGAATTACAATAGATCGACTATAGGTTGCATCTCTTCATTTTGCTGGATAATATAAAAGGAAGGATTGGTTGTTTCTCCATGGACGTAGCCCAAATTAGGTGAACCACATATCTTTGTGTCTCTCTTGTTTTATGTATTTTTTTGTGTTTATATTTCTGCAATATTTTATGTGTTCCATTGATCTGTAATATATAATTTTCTAAGAACTGGTATCAGAGCTGAAGTTCTATTTGGTTGATAAACTTGCAGGAGAGAAGGGTTCCTAGTTCGAGTGGGAGAAATGGCAGAAGATGGTAGGTTTAGGGTCGAAAAGTTTAATGGCCAAAACTACCAATTGTGGAAGATGAAGATGGAAGATTACTTGTATCAAAAAGATTTGTAACTACCATTGAGTGGAAAGACAAAGAAGCCGACGAGTATGACAGACACAAAATGGGATATTCTCGATAGAAAGGCACTTGGAATGATACGGTTGTGCCTAGCGACGTTGGTAGCCTTTAATATTTCAATACAACATAGGGGTTATTATTAGCATTGGCCAAACTATATAAAAAAACCTGAGCCTCAAATAAGGTATTTCTTATGAAGATGTCAGAAGGTGGACCTATTGTTGATCATTATGAATTTAATACAGTTACCGGTCAGTGAAGTTATGTAGGGGTAAATTTTGATGATGAAGTTAGGGCTTTGTTATTTCTATGCTCATTGCTAGAAAGTTGGAAGGTTTTTTTATGGCCATTAATAACTTTGTCTCTGGATTTATTACTTTAAAGTTTTATGATGTTGTCAATGCAATCCTTAGCAAGGAAATGAAATGGAAAATCTCCAATGAGACATCAATTAATTCTTTGACTACAAACACTAGGGGAAGAAAAATGGAAAGAGGAAAGAGCCCAGGACATCGCAGTAAGTCAAGGAAAGGCATATCGAAGTCCAGATCGGGGATTGTGTGCTAGAAATGCAGGAAGAAAGGAGATTTGAAGAATGACTGCAAGTCTTGGAAGGGAAAAGAAGGAGACACTCAAGAAGAAAACAATCATGCAGTGAATGTGACAGATGATGCGTTACAAGATGCCTTAATTCTTTCATTAGAAAATATTATTGATGCCTGGGTGGTAGATTCAGGGGTCTCATCCTATGCCACACCTAATAGGAAACATTTTCATGATTATGTTCAAGGAGATTTTGGAGAGGTTCGATTGGGTGATGATAAACCCTGTAAAATCATTGGAATGGGTACAGTTTCATAAAACACTAGAATGGAACTCAATGGTTGTTGAAGGAGGTAAGGCATGTTCTAGACCTGAAGAAAAATCTAATTTCAACAGGGCAGTTGGGAGGTGAAGGTTTTGTAACTACTTTTACAAATAAAGCCTGGAAGGTCACTAAAGGAGCCCTAGTAATACAAAAAGGGGAAAAGGTTGGTACATTGTATTTATGCAATGTTATTTCTAATTATGTTAATGATTTAACCTATACAGGAGAAGATATGATATTGTGGCATCATAGGCTCAGGCACATTAGTGAGAAGGGGATGTAAATTCTTCACTCAAGAAATTTGTTTCTAGGTTCGAAGCATGTTGATTTGAAATTCTGTGAGAATTGTGTTGATAGAAATTAGAAGAGAGTCAAATTCCTCAGAGTTGGGAAACAAAAGAAGAGAAAAAAATTAGAGCTTGTGCATACAGATGTATGGGGACCTGCTCAGATATCATCTCTCCATGGCTCTCATTATTATGTTATTTTTATTGTTGATGTAACAAGAAAAACCTAGATTTATTGTATTAAAAAAAAATCTGATGTATTTGATAATTTCCAGAAATGGAAAGCTTTGTTTGAAAATGAGATAGGAAAAAGGTTGAAGTGTCTCAGATCGGATAATGGAGGTGAATATTTCAACAAAGAGTTTGCTAGGTATTATTCAGAGAATGTAATTCACAGAGAGAAGACAGTTCCAGTAACACCACAAGAAAATGGTGTGTCAGAAAGGATGAACAGGACAATCATGGAGTGTGCAAGGTGCATGAGATTGCACGTAGGATTTCCTTTACAATTTTGGGCAAATGTTGTAGATACTATTGTTTATTTAATAAACAAAGGGCCTTCAAGCTCCTTGGATGGTGGAATTCTAGAGGAGTCATGGACATGTAAAAAGGTAAACTACTCATTTTTAAAGACTTTTGTTTGTGAAGCCTTTGTCCGCATTAATAAAGAAAATAGAACAAAGCTTGAGGCAAAATCAAAGAAATGTACCTTTATTGGATATGGTGTTAATGATTTTGTTTATCACTTTTATGATTATGTAAAACAAAAAATCATTAGGAGCAGGGATGTCATATTAAATGAAAAGGATTTGTATAAGGATCAGATGCAGGAAAAGAAACGGGAAAAGGAAAACAAAGAATACACAATGCTTGATGAGATCACAGAAAAAGTGAAGGTGTCTGAAAATCATAATGATCAACAGTAAAAACAACAACAAAAAGCACCTCAAACACCCAAAAGTGAAGTTAAAAGATCTACCAAGATAAGTAGACCCCCTGAACGATATTATCCTTCATTACATTATGTATTGTTGACTCATTTTGGTAAACCATAATGTTATGAAGAAGTAGTGCATGTAGAAACTAAGAAGAAGTGGGAGCAAGACATGAAAGAAGAGATGAACTCCTTAGTACATAACTTGACTTGGGACATAGTCAAGTTTCCTACAGGGAAAACAAAATTGTAGAATAAATGGGTTTACATGTTGAAGGAAGAAGATGGAGGTAGAAAAAGGTATAAAGCTAGACTTGTGGTGAAGGGGTTTGCACAGAAAAAGGGTATAGAATTTGATGAGATATTTTCTCATGTTGTTAAAATGACTTCAAACAGAAATATTTTAAGTCTACTAGCATCTACATATTTTCATCTTGAGCAGGTAGATGTAAAGACAACCTTTCTCCACGGGGATTTGGAGGAAGAGATATATATGCAGTAATAACAAGGATACGAGGTAAAAGGGAAGGAGAAGCTTGTGTGCAGGTTGAAGAAGAGATTGTATGGCTTAAAATAGGCTCCAAGGAAGTGGTATCTAAAATTTAACAGGTTTATGTCTGAACAAGGTTATACTAGATGTCACTCTAATCATTGCGTTTATCTCAAAAGGAAAAATGATGGCAGCTACATTATATTATTGTTGTATGTAGATGAAATGCTTGTTGCAGCTTCTAACATGAAGGAAATAAATGTGCTAAACAATTGGCAAACACATTTGCAATGAAGAATTTGGGTGCAGCAAAACAAATCCTTGGTATGAGAATTACTAGAGACATGAAGAATCACAAATTAACATTGTCTCAAAGTGAGTACATACAAAATGTGTTGAAAATATTTAATATACAAAACAAAGAACCAGTTAGTATAGATTTTTCTTACAAACTAAGTAAGGAGGTGTGTCCCAAGACTCAGGAAGAAATGGCTTATATGTCCAAAGTTCCATATGCAACAGTAGTTGGAAGCTTAATGTATGCAATGGTATACACAATGCCTGATATTGCACATGCACTAGGAGTTGTAAGCGGGTACATGAACAATCCAAGAAAAGAACATTGGATGGTGGTGAAGTGGATTCTCAGCTATTTGTGAGGTACCACAAATCAAGTATTATGCTTTGGTGGTTCAAACATTTCTCTACAGGGATATGTTGATGCAGATATGGCAGGTGATAGAGATAACAAGAGAAGCACCACAGGGTATGTGTCTAATGTAGGTGGAACAACTGGGGTTTCGAAATGACAAAGTGTTGTTGCACTCTCAATGACGGAAGAAGAGAATGTTGTTGCTACAGAGGTTACTAAAGAAATGATTTGATTACAAAGGTTTTTGAATGAATTGGGTAAGAAGCGGGAGTTGGGTAGGTTATATAGTGACAGCCAAATTGCCATACATCTTGCAAAGAACTCTGAATTTCATTCCAATACTAAACATATACAGCTCAAGTACCATTTCATACGGTCAGTGTTGGAAGATGGACAATTGAAGCTGGAAAAGATACACACTAGCCAGAATCTTGCAAATATGTTAACAAAAGTTGTAACCAGGGAGAAACTGAGATTCTACTTAGTTTCAATTGGTCTTCAAGTATGATGATGAAGATGAGAAACATCTAGGTCCAAAGTGGAGTCATTGTCCAACAAATGAAGCATCGATGGAGTTTCTATAATTAGTATCCAAGTGGGAGATTGTTGGGTGTGGAGCCTGATTATCTTCTTTATTCAAAGGTATTGCCACATTGGACCCCAGTTCATATTGGGGCGGCAACGTTGCCCATTATTTGCGCTACAAAGGGGGGCCCAGGGGGGGGCATCGCCCTCAAAGCTAAAAATAGATGTAAAACTACCATGCAAAATGTTGTAATTTCGTAGTCAATCTAGGTCGTTCATTAGGCAGAAATCTGACTGTAGAAGTTATGTTTAATTTAGGGTTTTTTTCCCTAGAAGGCAACCCCTCACTATATATGAGGGAATTGTATTGCAGCTATGTAAATGTGTATTCTGAGTGAGAAATAAAGATCAGATTGTGTGAGAGAAAAAAGGGAATTGCAACAGATCTTCTATAGGTTGTATCTCTTCATTTTGCTAGATAATATAAAGGAAGGACTGCTTGTTTCTCCATGGACGTAGCCCAAATTGGGTGAACCACATATATCTGTGTCTCTCTTGTTTTATGCATTTTTCTATGTTTATATTTCTGCAACATTTTATGTGTTCCACTGCTCTGTAATATATAATTTTCTAACAATTGGTATCATAACCGAAGGTCTATTTAGCTGATAAAATCGTAGGAGAGAAGAGTTCCTGGTTCGAGTGGGAGCAATGGTAGAAGATGGTAGGATTAGGGTCGAAAACTTTAATGGTCAAAAATACCAGCTATGGAAGATGTAGATGGAATATTACTTGTATCAGAAAGATCTATACCTACCATTGAGCGGAAAGACAAAGAAGCCGACGAGTATGACAAACACAGAATGGGATATTCCCGATAGAAAAGAACTTGGAACAATACGGTTGTGCCTAGTAGCATCAGTAGCCTTTAATATTTTAAAGGAAAAAACAAAAGAGGGGTTAATGTTGGCATTGGCCAAACTATATGAAAAACCCCTAGCCTCAAATAAGGTATTTCTTATGAAGCATTTATTTAATATGAAGATGTCAGAAGGTGGATTTGTTGCTGATCGTTTAAATGAATTTAATACAATTACCAGTCAGTGAAGTTTTGTAGGGGTAACTTTTGATGATGAAGTTAGGGCTCTGTTATTTCTATGCTTATTGCCAGAAATTTGGAATGGTTTAGTTATGGCCATTAGTAACTATGTCTATGGATCTAGTACTTTAAAGTTTGATGATGTTGTTGGTGCAATCCTTAGTGAGGAAATGCGACAGAAAAATTCCGGTGAGACATCACATAATGCTTTGATTGTAGAGACTAGGAGAAGAAAAATAGAAAGAGGAAAGAGCCCAGGATATCACAATAAGTCAACGAAGGGTAGATCCAAGTCCAGATCAGGGATAGTGTGTTGGAAATGTGAGAAGAAAGGACACGTGAAGAAAGACTGCAAGTCTCAAAAGGGAAAAGAAGTAGACACGCAACAAGAAAACAATCATGAAGTGCATGTGACAGGTGATGTGTTGCAAGATGCCTTGATTATTTCATTAGAAAATATTATTGATGCCTGGATGGTAGATTCAGGGGCCTCATTCCATTCCACACCTGATAGGAAACATTTTCATGATTATGTTCAAGGAGATTTTGGACAAGTTTGATTGGGTGATGATAAACCCTGTAAAACCATTGGAATGGGTATAATTTTCACAAAACACCAGAATTGAAATCAATGGTTGTTGAAGGAGGTAAGGCATGTTCGAAATCAAAAGAAAAATCTAATTTCAATAGGGCAGTTGGCAGGTGAAGGCTGTGTAACTACTTTTACAAAGAAAAACTAGAAGGTCACTAAAGGAGACCTAGTAATAGAAAAAGGAGAAAAGGTCGGTACATTGTATTTATGCAATGGTATTTTTAATTATGTTAATGCTTTAACCTATACATGAGAAAATATGGTATTGTGGCATCATAGGCCCGAGCACATGAGTGAAAAGGGGATGCAAATTCTTCACTCAAGAAATTTGTTTCCAGGTTTGAAGCATGTTGATTTGGAATTCCGTGAGAATTGTGTTTATGGAAAACAGAAGAGAGTCAGATTCCTCAAATTTGGGAAAGAAAAGAAGAGAAAAAAACTAGAACTTGTGCATACAGATGTATGGGGACCTGCTCAGCTATCATCTCTCGGTGACTCTCATTATTATGTTACTTTTATTGATGATGCAACCATAAAAAGTTGAATTTATTGTATTCTAAATAAATATGATGTATTTTATAATTTCAAGAAATGGAAAGATTTGGTTGAAAATGAGACATGAAAAAGGTTGAAGTGTCTTAGATCAAACAATGGAGGTGAATATTGTAGCAAAGATTTTGATAGGTACTATTCAAATAATGGAATTCACAGAGAGAAGACAGTTCCAAGAACACCACAAGAAATTGGCGTGTCAGAAAGGATGAACATGACAATCATGGAGCATGCAAGGTGCATGAGATTGAACATAGGATTGCCTTTACAATTTTTGGCAGATGTTGTAGATATTATTGTTTATCTAATAAACAGAGGGCCTTCAAGCTCCTTGGATGGTGGTATTCCAAAGGAGGCATGGACAGGTAAAAAGGTAAACTAATCGTTTTTAAAGACTTTTGGTTGTGAAGCCTTTGCCCACATTAATAAAGAAAATAGAACAAATCTTGAGGAAAAATCAAAGAAATGTACATTTATTGAATATGGTGTTAATGATTTTGGTTATCGCTTTTATGATTATGAAAAACACAAAATCATTAGGATCAAAGATGTCATATTCAATGAAAAGGTTTTGTATAAGGATCAGATGTGGGAAAAGAAACAGGAAAAAGAAAATGAAGAATACACAGTGCTTGAAGAGATCACATAAAAAGTGAAGGTGCCTCAAAATCATAATGATCAATAGTCAGAAAAACAAAAACAACCACCACAATAACAAGCACCTCAAACACCTGAAAGTGAAGTTAGAAGATCTACCAGGATAAGTAGACCCCCTAAATGATATTCTCCTTCATTATATTATGTATCATTGAGTGATTCTGGTAAACTAGAATGTTATGAAGAATTAGTGTAGGTAGAAACCAAGAAGAAGTGGGAGGCAATCCATGAAAGAAGAGATGGACTCCTTAGTACATAACCAGACTCGGGACTTAGTCAGGTTTTCTGCAAGTAAAACAACATTGTAGAATAAATGGGTTTACAGGTTGAAGGAAGAAGATGGAGGTAGAAAAAGGTATAAAGCTAGACTTGTGGTGAAGGGGTTTGCACAGAAAAAGGGTATAGACATTGATGAGATATTTTCTCTTATTGTTAAAATGACTTCAAACAGAAATATTTTAAGTCTAGTAACATCTAAAGATTTTCATCTTGAGTAGGTAGATGTAAAGACAACCTTTCTCCATGAGGATTTGGAGGAATATATATATATGCAACAGCCACAAGGATATGAGGTAAAAGGGAAGGAGAAACTTGCGTGCAGGTTGAAGAAGAGATTGCATGGCTTAAAATAGGCTCTAAGGCAGTGGTATCTAAAATTTAATAGTTTTATGTCTAAACAAGGTTATACTAGATGTCACTCTGATCATTATGTTTATCTCAAAATGAGAAATGATGGCAGCTACATTATATTATTGTTGTATGTAGATGACATGCTTGTTGTAGCTTCTAACATGAATGAAATAATGTGCTCAAAATAAAATTGGCAAACTCATTTGGAATGAAGGATTTGGGTGTTGCAAAACAAATCCTTGGTATGAGAATTACTAGACATGAAGAATCACAAATTAAAATTATCTTAGAGTGAGTACATACAAAAGGTGTTGAAAAGATTTAATATGCAGAATGCAAAACCAGTTAGTATACCTTTTGCTAGCCATTTCAAACTAAGTAAGGAGGTGTGTCCTAAGACTCAGGAAGAGATGGCTTATATGTCTAAAGTTCCATATGCATCAGTAGTTGGAAGCTTAATGTATGCAATGGTCTACACAAGGCCTAATATTTCACATGCAATGGGAGTTGTAAGCAGGTACATGAACAATCCAAGAAAATAACATTGGATGGTGGTGAAGTGGATTCTCAGGTATTTGAGAGGTACCAAAAATCAAGCATTATGCTTTGGTGGTTCAAACATTGCTCTACAGGGATATGTTGATGCAGATATGGCGGGTGATAGAGATAACAGGAGGAGCACCACAGGGTATGTGTTTAATGTAGGTGGAACAACTGTCAGTTGGGTTTCAAAACTACAGAGTGTTGTTGGACTCTCAATGATGGAAGAAAAGTATGTTGCTGCCACAAAGGCTAGTAAAGAAATGATTTGATTACAAAGGCTTTTGAATGAATTGGGTAAGAAGTGGGAGTTGGGTAGGTTAAACAGTGACAGCCAGAGTGCCAAACATCTTGCAAAGAACTCTGCATTTCATTCCAAGACTAAACATATACAACTCAAGTACCATTTCATACGGTCAGTGTTGGAAGATGGACAATTGAAGCTGGAAAAGGTACACACTAGCTAGAATCCTCCAGATATGTTAACAAAAGTTGTAACTAGGGAAAAACTGAGATTCTACTCGTTTTCAAGTGGTCTCCAAGTATGACGATGAAGATGAGAAACAACCAGGTCCAAAGTGGAGTCATTTTCCAACAAATGAAGCATCGGTGGAGTTGCTATAATTAGTCTCCAAGTGGGAGATTGTTGTGTGTGGATCCTGGTTATGTTCTCTATTCAAAGGTATCGCCGCATTGGACCTTAGTTCGTAATGGGGTGGCAATGTCGTCCTTTATTTGCACTGCAAGGGGGGTCTGGGGGGCGGCACCCCCGAAGCTAAAAATAGATGTAAAATTTCCTTGTAAAATGTTGTAATTTCATTGTCAATCTAGGTTCTTCATTAGGCAGAAATATGACAGTAGAAGTTATGTTTAATTTAGGGTTTTTTGCCCTAGAAGGCAGCCCATCGCTATATATTAGAGAATTGTATTATGACTATGTAGACGTGTATTTTGGGCGAGAAAGAGAGAGGAGATTGTGTGAGATCGAAGAGGGAATTACAACGGATCTGCTGTAGGTTTTATCTCTTCATTTTGTTGGATAATATAAAAAGAAGGACTGGTTGTTTCTCTGTGGACATAGCCCAAATTGGGTAAACCACGTATTTATGTGTCTCTCTTGTTTTATGCATTTTTCTGTGTTTATATTTATGTGATATTTTATGTGTTCCATTGCTCTATAATATATAATTTTCTAACAATTAATTTCCTATTAGGTTATACCACAGACCAGTGGGTAGATGAAGTAGGGATAGGGTTTTTATCAGTATTTTCAGTTGGTTAGAGGCCATCAGTAATTTTTAATTACAATCAATACTTAGCATATGTTATTCATGAGAAATTTCTAAAATTTAAGGTTGAAGGAGCATTCAAACACCAATCAATCTTAGTATATTTGATGCTATTCTATCAAGAAGATAGGTTCAAGTTCCATTTATAGAAGGTGGATGAATAGGTAAGTCTGTTGGCCCTAAGTTTTGGTCCATTTTTGCTTAGGGAAACTTACTTAATCCTTATATTTCCATCCATTTTCCATCACATCAATCTAATTTTGATGTATTTTATGCATATTCAGGTATTTAATTTTAATTTTGCAATTTCTATAAGTTTTTATGAAAATTGAATTTCAAGTGCAATTTTGGACAGAATAAAAAATTCCTATAATAGCTATGTGGGTGACATATTTGCAGGACACTTGGGCTCGATCTAGATACATGAATGGAAATCTTGGGAACTTGGACTGAACTAATTCCAATTGGTTCTGTCAAAACAAGCTTTATTAGGCCCAGTCAAGGCTGGTCAAACATGACTAGTCACCCAGAAAATCCCTAGGAAATAGGGTAGTTTTAGGATTTCATGGGATTGTCCATATTTTTAGTGATATATTGGATGGTTCGAATTAGATAAATGGATATGAATAGATATAGTTGTTAGAGAGACTTTAGATCAGTTTGTTTAATGATCTTCTATTTAAGCCAAGAGTTTGAAGGCTTATGATATGTAATTTTTATATAACTTTATGCTAAGACATTTGAATATTGGAGGTTAATTAGAAGAACTTGTTCTACTTTAATTTTGCTATTCATTAGTGTGGATGAGTGCTTGAAGTTTCAGAATTTGATAGCAGCCTTAAGTGTGCAAGGTAAGGGTGGAGGGCCCCCACTCCAAGCTAAGTACACTTCATTGTTAAACCAGCTTAATTTTCATGAACTAGTTGCTTTAGATTTGTTTACTTGTTTTGTTTCAGACTTTCTTATTTGAATTAATGTGTGATGATTTTTGAATGAATATTGGTTTAATTCTAATCTACGTATGAAGGGACACACATGAATTTAAGTTAAATTCCCCTTCTATTTGATCTTGAACTAAAACTGAATTTCATTCTCCTTTTCTTATTTGAAGATTTCTGAATTTCTGGCTTGAAGCAATGGTGATTATGATATAGTAGAATTGTGAAGAAGGACAATCTGGTCCTCCTTAGTTAGAAGCCTCTTCTTTTACATCTTCTGCATCATAAACCATTGTTAATTAGTGATTTGGATTTATTTTCATGAAAGTAGTATTGTAGGGAAGGACAAACTGGTTCTCCTAAGTTAGGAGCCTCATCCCTCACATATTACATAAGTGAATTAGAAATTGTTAAATTATGTTTATATTTGTAATATGTACTTCCTTAACTCTTAAAATTTTATCTTCTAAGCTTGGCTACATCTGATATCCATACACTGTGGACTTGCCTCCAAGTTTTACAAACCCAGATTGATAATTAAATACTTGTGTTAATTTGTGTTAATAAATTAGCCCAACAAAGTCCACTATCATTCATTCACTGGCATTATTTAGTTAGAAAGAATTCATAGGATTTCTCATTCAATAAATTTGTGGATCAGCTTTTACATACATCCTTATGTATTCTTAGCAACGATATTATACCAAGAATTTCACCAGATATCAAGAAGCTTTTACACTTATAGAACAAGCTAAATTTGGAGACTGGTATCTTTACCAGATTTAAACAGAGGTTCAAATCTATGGGTGTGAGCTCCCTCCCTACAAATTTCCAGTATTTTTTCCAGTGAGGATTTTTGCCTTGGAATACATTAGGCAGATGTTAAACATGGATTACCTAAATTTTGTATCAAGTAAAAAAGGAACAATTTAAATTGAGGGCACATGTTGGGCCTTATAATGTAAATACCAAAGCAAAAGAAAAGGAAGTGGATGAAATATTAAAGAAAATGAAATTTAAGCTAAGTTTCACATGGTCTTTTGATCCATTAGAGATAATTTCAAGACTAAGGGTCGAGAAGAAGGTCATACCATAAGCACATACACCTAGGCCAGAGATAGAGTAGTATGCCAATTAGGAGCAGTGGAAAAAGAACACACTACAAGAGGTTGAAGAGAAAATTGTCAGTCAATCATCTCTACAAACTCCTATTCCAAAGGATAAAGAAATCAAGAGACCAAGGGAAAGTATGTCCCCTACAGATTCAGAATCTCAAGTTGTAGACTTTCATGTTTTCAAGAGGAGAAAGAAAGATCTCGATACTAATACTAAGATTGATACTAAAGGTGATGCCGAGATAATAAATATTCAATAGGAATCTTCATAAGGAAAGGGTTCATAGGAGCAATCCACAGTGGTTTTGACAGGTATTCCTACTACTTCATTCCCATATGTTGAGGAGACAACTAAGTAACCTATGTCTTCTACATCTCAAATTGCAACACAACAGAACATATTTTCTAGATACATGGAGATCAAGAAGAAGAATGAAGCATTGAGGGATACAAAATATTTAGAGTTCTGGAAGAACACTGCTACTAATCAACACAGTTTTTTGTCTGCACTTGACACTGAGAAGGGATAATTCCAATTGGCCTTCTTGTAACCCACAATTCCAATCCCCAAAAGCGCTAAAGACTATAAATCTTCAGTATTTTCTTTTGATACCAAAATATCCATGAAATTATTAAATTTATTTGCATAAACATGCAGGGAAATGATCTATTCAACGCTGACAAGTTCAACCATGGATGCCTCAAAACTGTAGGACTCTTTGAATAATATGCATTCACAGCTAAAGATAGAGCAAATTCCATCTTTGGCTAAAGGCACTAAAACCAAAGATTTAGAAGATATAGTGATTAAACTAGGATATGATCCTAGTAGCATCAAAGAAGTCGAGGAGATGATTAAAAATAAAGATGCAGATATTCAAGCTATGAGGAAACAACTCAAGCTTCCAACCAAAAAATACCCTTTGGCCAAAGAAATAACTAATATGGAGATAGAAAAGGCAAATTTGTTCAAATTAATAGTTGAACAAAACATTCAAATTCAGAAGATGGAGACAGACATGGAGGAACTGTTAAAAGAAAAGGAACAATTAGCAGCTACAGGTACATCAACACAACATGAAGTGCAAGAAACAATAGAGACATCTATTGTGGATTTCTTCGAAAAGCTATTCAAAGCTTTAGGAGAACTATCAATAAAAAACAAGGATAAAGAGAAGTTCATGGAAACATTGACAAAGATGGAGGAAAACAAAATTAAAGCTGATAATGCATATCTAGTAGAGGTACAAAGGAATTTCAAATTGAGCCAACAAATTGAAAAATATGAGAATCAATCTTTGATACCTGAAATTTTGGCAGAGGCCAAGCAAAGTATATGGCATAACATCAATGCCAATATTACAGAATTGTGGCCATCATTTCAAATAATTTTTTAGCAGGAAGAGCTAGTGTAAAGGGTCAAAACAACTGGTGAGCAATCAAAAGTTGAAATTGAGCACAAACCAACGAAAGCACACAAAATTATTAAGATGCTGAACTCCAAGACTAAAGATGAGATAGAAGAAGTCCAAATTCAAGACATAACATGCAAAATTATGGAAGTAAAGAGAGTTTTGATGAAGAAGAACTTCATGATACAGTTGAAGAATAAATGCAAAGAGTTGGAGTTACAAGTGAAAAAATTTAACAAAAAAATTAATGTATTACAAGAAAAAGGACTTCCAGCTCTGAAAGCCTCTAATTGGAAATTGATTCCATTAGAGAACTATCAAGGCTAGTTATGAAACATAGCTACCGATACTTCCAAATTCACCAAAGTTTGAGGAACAATAAGTGGAGAAGATTTCCTGGAAGGACTATAATATGGCCTCTACATTCAACATGAATTCCACCATCCATTTCTCAATAAGCCAACTTTTCAAACATACACAGAGGTAGATGAAATATTTTAAAACATGGTAAATTTCTTTGTTCCAAGTGAAGATAGGTGGGATAAACTATTAGAGCTCATCGAGTAAAAAGAAACAGAATTCTGGGGACCATAACAAATAAAGGGAGCAAAATCCTACAGGTCAGGGCAGTTAAAGAGGAGCAAGATTATAGCTACATTCATCAACAAAAATACTTGAAGTGTGTGTAGAAGGTCTAAATCAGTCCATAAACATGCTATAATTTAGTTCTATTATTGAAATATCTACATTATTTCAGCGGATATTATTTTGTAATAAATTTTCTTTTGAAGTCCAAATTAATTCGAGACAAAATCTATAAATATTTTATAAAAATATTTAGAAAGGATTGTATTATCCAAGAAGAAAAGATTTTTCTGTGATTGTAAGCAGTGAAATATATTTTGAAGTAATCAATTCAATAATACAGAGGTAGTTTGGTTTCAGAATTCGTGTGTCAAACAAATGGTGATGTTTCCCGAGTCTTTGTAAATCTATTTTTCTTTCAAGTTTCACATGAATGTTCCTTCTTAAATAGTTTAGAAGAAGATGATAAGTAGAATTTACTTGCAATACTCTGCTCTGGGTTGTTACACGATGTTAATGTTTTCCTTCTGATATTAAGTATAGAATTCATCTATGTATGCTCCATATTTAATTGATCCTAATTCTTGTTTATCTCACGCACACCACAACAGCTTTATGAGATCTAAGATTTTACCTACCTCGCCCTGTTTCATCTCCTTTGTTTATTTTAATTGATTATTGAAGATTTTATGACTCCATGCCCAATGGATTTTTCTTTCATTTTACAACCAAAACTTTAAAAATCCTATCATTGACCTTTCATACCTAGCCTAAGATCTAAACACTAATATTAGAAATCATACAGAGAGAGTCCTCTCTGAAGATGTAAGGGCTAGATCCTAGCTTTAAAAGTGGTTTGTGGTTATCTTTGCAGTTTCCTCTTCAGCCTAAGAAATCTACAAAGTGCCAATAGGATGCATCATCATGAGTGTATGACTAGTTACATGTTGTTATATGTCACTTAGATGTATCATTTTGTATGCTTGGTTACATTCTCATATGTTTGGTTACATTCTTGTATGCTTGGTCATGTATCCTTCTTGTAGACTTGGTTACAAGTGTTGTTCATTTATGATTGATTGCATGCGTTTATGCATGTGTGTGGTTGGTTACTCATTACTTATGCACGTTAATGTTTTCATGTGGTCTAGTGTACAATGACGTAATGGTTGTCATCATGCATGAGGTTGTGGTATGCGTTGTTGATAAGGTGATGCATTGATGATTGTACCCTAGAATGATGGTTTCATGGTTATATGCTTATGTGTTATGTTCCTATATGCTGTCATGTTTATGTTATACATGAATCATGCTGATTTTTTGATCTTACAGACAAGGTATCCTCCCCAAGCTATAATAAGGTACGTTGGTTTATTGTGAGTTAATTTAGCTGACATGATATACCTTGTAGGAAGAAATATCAAATGGCTAGCAAGATGATAGACTACAAAGACACTCCCTATGAATAAGAAGAGCAGTATGGTGTTGGGAACTCTTCTAATTCAGAATATACACTAAGAATCTTAAAGGCAGAAATAAGGAGTTGTAAGGAAAATACTGACATAATCATGCACGCACAAGAGAAAAAAGAGATGTAAATGTAGTGATACTTCAAAGTTTTTCATATTTGTAGTGATAGGGGCCACGTTAGATCAGCTATGAGTAGGAGGATGGAACTAATGGGGCGTATGGTAGTAGGTCGCATGGTGGTCGTAGGTTAAATAGAGATGACATTGTCAAAGATGACAGACTGTTGGGCACTTTGGATAGGAGGAGGGATAGAAACATGTATTATTCTACTCCTTACTCAGATAGACAATATGATTTGTAGGTTTTAACCTTGTACAGAAATTACTTGCATACAAATTCTAAAACATAGAAAATAAACAATGCGAGAGCATAACACATAAAACACATATACATAGAGATTTTCCGCTGGATTCCAAAACTCGGACTACCAGCTTGATTTTTCATTATATTCCTTTCAATGTTACAATACATATTTATACATGCAGAAGCATCCAATACCATGGACCAAAAACCATCGCGTCCAAAACCATGGACTGAAAACCATAGGTAGGTTCGCCCAACCTAATATAGGGTCCAAAAAAAAAAATTCCGGGGCGCTGCCCTGGACCCCATAAAGGGGGGCTACCCGCCCCCCTGTGACCCCCCTTTTGCATAATCGGTGCAATGAATGGTGGGCTCTGCCCCCCCCTCTAACCCCCCGATTCACTACTTAGGTTAGTCGTGGAAAGAATATAACACAACCCAACATTCTCCCACTTGTTGTTTTCTTTCTACAAGGGGCCACAGGAGAGCTTAGTCATTTTTCCAACCCTGAAATGCCCATTGTTTCTCTACACCAGGAGAACTTCTCAGAGCTCACAAATTTTGTCAATGCATCTGCAGTATTCTTCAAAGTGTCCACCTTTACCAGCAACACCTTTTTGTCTTCTATCATATCCCTCACAAAGTGATACTGAACATCAATGTGCTTTGTCATTGAATGATAAGCAAAGTTATTTGCCAAGGAAATTGCACTTTGACTGTCACAGTCTATCCTTATATCTCCCTATACTAACCCCATACTTGAACACAATCTCTACAACTAAACTACTTCCTTGCTTGCATGAGTGGCTACCATGTATTCTACCTCTGTAGTTGATAATGTCACTACAGATTGTTTCTTACTCATCCAACTGACTGCACCTCCAAATAGGTTAAACACATACCCACTTGTAGATCTTCTCTGATACAGATCTCCAGCCTAGTCTGCATCAACAAAGCCACGAATATCCAACACTCTGTCCAAGCCTAGTCTTCCTTGGTAGCACAAACCATAATCACTAGTGCCACACAAATACCTGAAAACCCGCTTCACTGTTGTCCAGTGCTCCTTCCCTGGTTTTGACATAAACTTGCTCAATACTCCCACTACACGTGCAATGTCTGGTCTAGTACATACCATTGCGTACATCAGGCTACTGACTACACTTGCATATGGAACACGGGACATATCAGCTTCCTCTTCTTGTGTCTTGGGACACTATTCAGCAGATAACTTTACACCTATAGGAATAGGAACCTTCACTGGTTTACTATTCTGCATATTAAACCTCTGCAGTATTGTCTCGACATACTTCCTCTGGTTTAACCAGAGCTTCCTCTTTGCCCGATCTCTTTTAATTTCCATGCCCAAAATATAGTTTGCGGCACCAAGATCTTTCATGTCGAATTTGGAGGAAAATTGGGTCTTCAAATCCTAGATAATTTCTTTGTCATTTCCAACCAGCAACATATCATCCATTTACAAGACCAGATAAATAACACAGTCACCAACTAATTTAAAAATACACATAGTGATTTGCTTTGCTTCTAGTGAAGCCAAGTCCCCGTATAAATGTATCAAATTTCTGATACCACATCCATGGTGATTGTTTTAACCCATACAGAGACTTCTTTAACTTGCATACCAATTCTTTCTTACCCTTAACCGCAAAGCCTTCAGATTGCTTCATGTAGATCTCCTCTTCCAAATCCTTGTGAAGAAATGTTGTCTTCACATCCATCTGTTCTACCTCAAAATCAAAAGTAGCAGCAACAGATAAAAGTAACCTAATAGAAGTTACCTTGGCAATAGGAGAAAAAATATCACCAAAATCAATTCCCGGCACCTAGGAATAACCTTTTTCTACCAACCGAGCTTTGTATTTCTACACCTTTCCTTCTGCATTTGTTTTCTTCTTGAACACCCATTTTCTGCCAATGGGTTTCCTTCCAACCGGCAAGTCCACCAGATCCCAAGCCTCATTTTTGTGCAAAGATGCCATTTCATCAACCATGGCCTCTTTCTAGAGTTTTCCATCCTCTGAATCTACTACTTCCTTCACAATTCTAGGATCATCAGCAGTAATAGATAAAGAAAAATTTGAATAGAAAACAGACGGACTATACCTTTCTGGCTGCCTTCTTTCTCGAACTGATCTTCTTACACTCGGAGTTTGTGGCTCTTCATCTTCTGATTCTGCCTCTACTATAGAGTCTGATTCTTCCTCCTTTAGCTCAAACTCTATCTTCTCAAGTTCCTTTGGTTGGACTTCATGTTTAATAACATCTTTCACCTCTCTAAACACCACATCTTGGCTGTACACAACCTTCCCTGTTGTTGGGTTCCAAAGCTTATAACCCTTTAAACCATCCTTATACCCAATAAAGATGCACTTTTCAGATTTACTATCCAACTTGGTTTGTTTCTCCTTTGGAACATGTACATATGCATCACATCCAAATACCCTCAGATGTGAAAGAGAGGGTTTCTTAACAGTCCATACCTCTTGTGGAGTCTTATCCTCCAACACTGATGAAGGTGATATGTTGACCAGGTAACATGTTGTCTCCACTGCCTCTGCCCAGAATTCCTGTCCTAACTCGGCACCATTGAGCATGGTTCTTGCCCTTTCCATCAATGTCTTGTTCATTCTTTCTGCAACTCCATTTTGCTAAGGTGTATATGGAGTAGTCTTCTATCGTGCTATACCACACTTCTTATAGAATTCTTCAAATTCCTTAATGCAAAACTCTCCACCGTTATCTATCCTCAACACCTTTATCTTCTTCTCTATCTGGTTTTCCACCAGAGCCTTAAATTCTTTAAACCTGTCAAAGATTTCAGATTTCTTCTTAAAAAAATATATCCATGTATTCCTTTTGAAGTCATCTATAAATGATACATAGTACACAAACTTAACCAGTGATGGAACCTTCACAGGTCCAAACACATCATTGTGCACAAACTCTAATATCTGTTTCACCCTCTAACCACCAGAGGGGAAACTCACCTGATTCTACTTCCCATATACACAGTTTTCACAGAAATCAAATCCAGAGAGCTATTACTCATACCTTCTACCATACCTTTACCATGAAGTATTCAAAGGCCCTTCTCTCCTATATGTCCAAGCCTTTGATGCCACAGCATGGTCTTCTCTCCAGAGACCACTAGATTTTCTACTCCACTTTCAGGAACCATAGGACTATTGCACCCATCAACAACAGTGCTACTTTGCAGCTTGAACAGAGTTCCAGTCCAAACTCCCCGCATCAATACTAGTGCTCCCCGAAGCATCTTACAGGTATCCTTCTCGAACACTATTTTTACACCTGCATCATCCAGCTTGCTTACAGAAATCAAATTTCTGGCTAATGCAGGAATATGAAAAACACCCGGAAGTGTTCTAACCCTTCCACCTTGCAATTTCAACTTTACTTTTCCTCAACCAATGATTCTAGCCTTCCTATCATCCCCTAAGAAGCCATCACCACCATCGTATTTCTCATACTCGTAGAACCACACTCTATGGGGAGTGAGGTGAAAGGATGCACCTGAGTCAATCAACCATGCCTCATGATCTACATGTGTACTTGAAGAAGCCAAGTACACATCCCCACCTTCATCTGAGGTGGTTTTCACCTCTGCAGAAGGAGCATCATTAGATCCCTTTCCTTTATCAAGAGCTTTAGATATATAGTCCCTTTTGTAGTGCCCTTCCTTTCCGCATTTCCAGCACACTACCTTTACAGGTTTTCTTGGAGATTTAGATCTTCCTCTGGATTTAGATCTCCCACTCGATGACTTATTTTTGTTTCTGTTTTGGGACCATCCTTGTACAGACAAGGCATCACCATTCTGGCTCTCCATATTTTTCCATCTCATCTCCTCTATCAGCAAGGATGAAACTATTTCATCAAACTGCAAGGTAGTTGCATTGCTACCTATTGCAATAACCAGACTATTCCATGAATCTGGTAGAGAACACAACAAACTGATGCACTTATCTTCATCTGAAATTTTAATATCAACAGATGATAATTGACTTACCACAGTAAATTTAAATGCATTCAGATGCTCTATCACTGAGTCTCCATCTTTCATCCTCAAAATATACATATTTTTCCGCAAGAATAGTTTATTCACTAGAGACTTAGATTGGTACAAATTCCCTAACTTGTCCCACAAGGCCTTCGCCATAGCTTCCCCTGATACATTTAGCAATACTGAATCTGAGACACACAATCGTGTTGTGCTCTTTGCCTTCCGATCCAACTTCTTCCATTCTTCATCAGACACTCCCATTGGTTTAGTACCCGAATCTATCGTGATCCACTAATATTTATCCACCAACAGATCCTCCATCTTGATTTTCCACAACTCAAAACTCTGACCATTAAATTTCTCGATCTCTATATTTCCACTGCTTGCCATCTTCTTTCACCACCAAAATCGATCTCGCAGATCTCCCACTGAACAGGTTCTACCACAGGCCTGAGGGAAACCCCTCAGCAACAAAGGCATCCCCTTGAATACAAAACAGCTCTGATACCAAATGTAGGTTTTAAACCTCTACAGAAATTACCTTCATACGAATTCTAAAACACAGAAAATAAACAATGCAAGAGCATAACACATAAAACACATATACAAAAAGATTTTCCCCTGGATCCCAAAACTGGGACTACCAACTTGATTTTTCATTATATTCCTTTCAATGTTACAATACATATTTATACATTTTGAAGCATCTAATACCATGGATCGAAAACCATCACGTCCAAAACCATGGACCGAAAACCATAGGTAGGTTCACCCAACCTAATATAGGGTCCAAAAAAATTTCCCTGCGCCCCTCAAACCCCCCCGCTACGCAATCTGTGCAACTAAAAGGGGGCTCCGCCCACCCTCTAACCCCCCTATTCACTACATAGGTTAGTCGTGGAAAGGATATAACACAACCCAACATGATTTTCATCATTATCATCCTTATAGGAGGAGTGATAGGGGATACTTTCCGGATGAGTTTAAGAAAGCTTAGCCACCTAATTTTGATGGAGAGATGAAGAAGCCATAGGATGCATAGGCGTTGTTGTTTGGTATGAGGAAGTTATTCAGGTTGCATGAATATTTAGAGAACATGAAAGCTAGAGTAGCTACATTTAGTCTCAAAGGTAAAGAAAACATTTGGTCGGAATATGTGAAGAATTTTAGATGTATTCATGAAGAGGACTTGAGTTGGAGTGAGTTTGAGCGGGTATTCTAGAAGAAGTATTTGTCAGAAAGATATTTTGATGACAGGGCAAAATAATTATATGAGCTAAAGGTGGGATCCATGACAGGTGAGGAGTACACTAATAGGTCCTTAGACTTACTAAGGTATGTGCCTTATCTTATGGAGGAGAAGGCCAAGATTCAGAGATTCATTAGTGGATTACTTGTTTCATTCAAAGAAAGGAATGATTTCGATGGGCCTAAATCATTAGAGGAAACCATTCAAAAGTTAAGGAATTGCTATGATATATCAAAGTGTAGATCTGAGACTAAGATAGAATGGAAAGGTAACACAAGGAACAGAGTAAAATGGGACAAAAAACAAGCAAGACCACAGGATTCAGGTAATAAAGAGAATATTGCACAACCTAAGAGGTTCAACGCATTAGATATAGGATAGGGACATCGATCTGAGGAGAAAAATAAGGAGCCCGTGTGATGTTTGACTTGTGAAGGAGATCATCGCAGGAGATATTGTCCACATTATCAGGGTGGTAGGTCTCAGATTTACAATGCACAAGATGCACAGACTGTTGGGGATGTTGGTCAGAGTGTTCCTCATATTTATGCAACATAGGATAACAAACAGGCAAACCATTAGGCATCTATCATTGAGATGGATGGTAAGCTTTGTGATCAAGTTATTTGTCTTTTGATTGACCATGGATTTAATTATAGCTATGTTAGTCCTAACTTGGTGGATAAGTGTGGTTTGAGTAAGGAATTGCACGCAGAATCATGGTTAGTGCAGTTGGCTACGGGTACAAAAAAGTAAGTTCATCATTAGGTAAGATCTTGTGCATTTGATTTGAATGGTATGCCTACCACAACACATTTGAATGTACTATCGTTGGGATCATATAGTATGTTGTTGGGCATGCATTGGTTGTATCTTCATAGAACCAAGGTGGATTGTTATGGCAAAGCAATTGGGTGTGTGGATGACAATGGGGAACCAAGAGTCTTGTATGGAAAGAAGAAAGCCACAACATTTAAGATGGTGATAGCTATGCAAGCAAAGCGTAGTCACGAAAAAGGGTGTGTTTTATTTGCAATGCACATTTCCAGTGAAAAAGGTAAGGAATTTGAGGATGTAGATGTGTTGAGCAGGTACTCAGTTTTTCAACAGTTCAAGGATGTATTTCCTGAGGATATTTCAGAGTTGCCACCTCATAGGGATGTAGACTTTTCTATCGAGTTGGTGCTAGGGGAAACTCTAGCATCAAAAGCACCTTAGAGGATGAGCACATCTGAGTTGGTGGAGTTGAATCTATAGTTTAAGGAAATGTTGGACAAGGGATACACTAGGCCAAGTGTATCATCGTGGGGCGCACCAGTCTTATTTTTAATGAAGAAAGATGTTACTCTTATGCATTGATTACAGGAAGTTGAACAAAGTGACCATCAAGAACAGGTATCCATTAGCAAGTATTGATGACTTGTTTGATCATTCAAGGGAGCAACATTGTTCTCGAAGATTGATATGAGATCTAGATATCATCAGGTATGCATCAAAGAAAATGACTTTTACAAGACCACTTTCTGGACCAGGTACAGGAATTATGAGTTTGTTGTAGTTTTGTTTGGTTTGACTGATGCTCCATCATGTGCTTGATGAATAATGTGTTGCGTCTATATTTGGATAAGTTTGTTATTGTGTTCATTGATGTCATATTGGTATATTCTAAAATTGGGAAAGAGAATGCCAAGCATTTAGTAGCAGTGTTGAAGTTGTTGAGAGAGAAGCAGTTTTATGCTAATCTCAGCCAGTGTAATTTCTTTCAGATTGAGGTACATTACATGGGACATGTTGTCTCCAAGGAAGGCATTGTGGTAGATCTACAAAAGATAAGGGCCATCATGGAGTGGTTAGCTCCTAAGAATGTAGATGAGGTGAGATATTTCATGGGGTTGGTAGGTTATTATAGGAGGTTCATTAGGAACTTCTCATAGATTTCTTATCCGATTACATCATTAATGATGAAAGGTAAGAAGTTTGAGTGGACAAAGGAGTGTGGGGCTAGTCTTGAGCAGCTTAAGCAATTGTTGACACATGCACAAGGGTTAAAGATTACAGATCCGGACAAAGAGTTTGTAGTATGTGTAGATGCTTGCAAGAAAGGACTTGGTGGAGTCCTTATGTAGGATGGACATGTGGTATTCAACGGGTCGTGAAACTTTAATGAGCACAAGTAGAACTACCCCACACATGATCTTGAGTTGGCAGCATTTATACATGCATTGAATATGTGGGGACACTATCTTCTTGGAAGGAGATTTACATTAATGAGTGATCAGAGTGGTTTGCGGTATCTATTTGACCAACCGAATATGAATGGTAGGTAGGCTCGGTGATTGGCTATGATCAATGAGTTTGATTTTGAGATCAGGTACATCAAAGGCAAAGAGAACAGAGTGGTAGACGCTCTTAGCAAGTGGATATAGGTAAATCATTTAGAAGTTATGAGCTCCTATGGGACAAACTTACAAGATAGGATCTTGTAGGTAGGTTAGCAGGATGTCATATATATGGAGATTATGCACAGGTTGCAATAGAGTAATGGTATAGGTACAGGTGGTAGTATAGGTATAGATACAGGTGATAAGACAAGTACATGTACATGTACATGTAGTACAGGTGCAGGTGCATAAGATATAGACTATTTCCTTACAACAGGTGGATTGGTTCAATTTAGATACATGATATATGCGCCAGATAGTAATGAGATCAAGAAGATGATCTTGAGGGAGTTCCATGCAAAACCTTATTCAGGTCAACCAAGTTATCAGAAGACATCGTCTGCAGTGAAGAAATTTTATTATTAGCCAAATATGAAGAAGGATGTAGCAGAGTATGTGGCTAGGTGTTTTTATTGTCCACCTGTAAAGGTAGAATGTAAGCATCCAAGTGGAATGCTACAGCTTATTCCAATTCCAGAGTGGAAATGGGAGGTCATTTCCATGGACTTCATCACAAGTTTTATGAGGACAATGAGATAGCATGATTCCAACATGGTTTTCATGGACAGTTTGATAAAGGTCGTGCACTTAATTCCAGTGAAGTCTACGTTCTCAGCTAGCAAGGTAGCACATGTATTCATTAGAGATGTGGTTAGATTGCATGGTGTTTCGAAGAAGATTTTGTTAGACAGGGATGCAAAGTTCACTTCCAGGTCTTGGAAGGAGTTATTTGCAGGTTTGGGCATGAGTTGGCCTTTAGTACAACTTATCATCCACAAACAGATGGACAGATAGAGAGGGTTAAAAGGATATTAGAGGAAATGTTGAGGATGTATGTGATGCACCAGTAGCGAAAATGGGAAGAGTATCTTCCACTAGTAGAGTTCGCTTACAACTGGGTATTAGGTTCGAACATGAGTATGTTTGAGGCATTCTATGGGTAGAATTGCAATACACCCCTCAGTTGGAGTGATCCAATTAACATGGTTTTGATTGGACTGGACATGTTGGTAGACATGGAATAGGAAATGCAGGTAATCAAGAAAAATCTAAAGGCAACAAAGGATAGGAAGAATATCTATGAAAATCAGAATAGGTTGTTCAAGGAGTTCTAGGTTGGGGAACTGGTGTACATGCACATCAAACTGAAGAAGAGCTCCTTACAGATTAGATCATGTGCCAAGCTGGCACCACAATTTTGTGGACCCTTCAATATCATTAAGAGGAATGGGCCAGTAGCCTATCAACTTGCACTACCTCCGACAGTAAAAGTCCATGATGTTTTCCATGTGTCATTTCTTAAGAATTATGTTAAAGATGTTGATCATGTGATTGATAGGTCTGTATTGCAGGTGTAACTAGATGGAAAATTCCAACCAGAGCCTCAGTGTATATTGCAGGAAAAGGTGTTCATGCTTTGGAACCAAGAAATTGAGCTAGTTAAAGTGCAATGGAAGAAATTTGGGTTCGATGAAGCTACATAGGAGATGGTGGATCAAATGCGGCCTATGTATCCTTCCTTGTTTTCTGGTTGAGGCAAAGCAGTTTTGTTGAGGTGTTTGGTTTGTGTCTTGTTATATGTATGGTATTTGTTTTAGTGATGTTTGGTATATGTACATATGTATATGGATGTAAATACCACCATGAGATATGTTATAAATCTCAAATAAGTGGTATGGGTGTCATCATTATGATGTTATATTGTTAATTGTTCATGTTGGTTTGCTTCTCAATAGAATGATCATTGTAAATACTGCATCGAGCTAACTTATAAAGCTCCATTGGTAATATATCTTTCTTACAAAAATTTTTTGGTTATAGGTGTTGTTGAACACCAAGGATAGTGTTCCCCCAAGGGGGAGGATTCTGTAACAACCCTGGTGAAAATTCCATGTAATAAAATTTAATAAAGGAAAAATAATAACTAGGGTTGATGGGACACTTATTCCAAGCTAAATGTTGGGTAAAAGCATAGTGATGGGGATCACTTGTGGTTGTTTAATGGCTAAGGAAATTGGCAAAGGAAATGGCTAAGGCTTTGGAAAGGCAAAATGGAATTTTGACACATTTATTTATGAAAATAATGGAAATTAGGAGAAAAGGGAGGTGAAAGGTCACAGGTTGCATGTGAGGAGGAAAATGAAGGAAAATAATGGAAAATGAAGAAACTAGAGGCCTCATTAATAAAATTCTTATGCAGATCAGTTGGTAACAATTTTCCAGTTCATATTTGGAGTTGTATCATTATTCTCTCTATCTCATACTCTGGGATACTTAGAGTTTTCTTGGAGCACTCTTGGAAGGCGTGGCATACTTGGATTTTGGAGCAAGAAGGAAAATGAAGAGCATGAAAGTGTAAGAGGACATCAGGATAAAAAATTACATCGAGATTTGTTTGTAGGTATCAAGTTGTATGTATGTTTTCCTCACTAGTTTTGGCATGGAGGATTTCCTTGATTGACAGTAGATTGCCTGACCTTGCCATTTCTTGGATAGCCATGGAGATTGTGGTTTTATTTCCTTGTTTTGGTTTGGTTGGTTCTCATGTTTCATTAGATTGGGTTGAGTTTCTAGTTCCTGAAGCCTTGGTTGGAAAAATTCTTTGGAGCCTTGTAACAACTTGGGTTGAGTCTAGTCCCATAGCCTTGGCACGACAAACAATCCGGAGCCCTTGGTGGGTTGAGTTACTAGTCCTAGAACCTTAGTTGGACAAACGCTTGGGAGCCCAGTGACAATTGTGGGTTGAGTTACTAGTCCTGGAGCCTCGGTTGGAATAAATGCATTAGATCCCTAGATGGTTGGGATAGAGATTGATCTGATGATGGTTTTGGTGATGTCTGACCATGAGGTGGAATCATTGTTTGATGGGTTGAGGTGGATGGCCTCTAGAAGACCTGGATGGTTTTGGACTACTGTGTTCGATGAGATCTCACATTCATGCTTGGAATATGGCACGGGGGTGAATGGCTAAAGACATATTTGGCTCAACCATACTACGGTCGGGTGGAACGTGGAAGTCCCATCCCGAGTTTGGATTTTGCATGATCAATATGAGGTTATTTCTCCTTGTATTTCTACGAGTATTATACTGGATATATGTGGTTTATATGGTTGTGATTTCATTGGTATTTCTTCTGCTATTATGTTGGTTATGTATATGTTTTATGATAGTAGCTATGTATGTCTCTCATCATGTTTTTACTGGTAAATGAATATCTATGGCCTAATGGATTAAATGGAAGTTGATGTGTTGAGGCATCAATTTTTCTTAGCGATTCCTATCTAAGTATGAGACCCCTATGTTTAAATATGTTCTTTACACTTGTATATTACATATTCACAATATGTTTGAAAAAATGCATGTCATGGATAGTAGGAGTCCAATCAAGATCTCATTCAATTGATTGCATTTATATTGTCATTTCATTTTTATCTTACTGTTATGAAGTTGTCATTCAATTTTCGGCAGTGACCTAGGCTCTAGTCCTAAAAGGGTGGCTCAAATCTCGGGGACGTTGGCACAACACTATGAAAAATAGTCCCTCGATGCTGGCTTGCAGGCTTGTGAGAGCGTCTAGAGGTCCCTGGACAATGGCATGCCCATAGCATGAGAGCATCTAGAGGTCAAGTGGTCTAAAAGCTCAGTGGGACCTAGGGCCTAGTTGGTAGAAAGGTTGGATTGGTTCCTGAGGGTCCTAATGCTGATGTTTGTTGAACACATATATGGAGAAGAGAAGAATATGAAGGATAAGCATGACATTTCCTTTACTATTCACAATATGTTCATTTATAATACATTGTACATTACTGTTGGATTCATCTTCCAACGTCTCTTGGACTCCTTTGACTGTTTAACTTCCACACCATAACCCTTAGAGGATTAGGTGTCCAACATTCCCCCCCTTAATCCGAAGGGGTATATATGAGTCCAAGAAGAGATTTGTAATAAAAAATGTGCAAAAATGCATGGCAACACTAGGCTAAATGTGCTCTCTGAAATGTTGGTATAAGGTGATGGTTTAAGGATGACCACCAACACTAGAATGCTTAGTGCAATTCCCATAACTCTTCCAAGTCTAGCATGAAGTTGAGGTCTTCTGCTAGAGGAAGTGCTCCTAATGTTTTGAAGAGGGAGACCTTCAACCTTGAAAGGGAGGTCTCACCTTGCATAAAAGGGAGAACCTCAACCTGAAAATGGAGGTCTCAACCTATGATGGTTTAAGGATGACCACCAACTCTCGAATGCTTAATGCAATTCCTGGAACTCTTCCAAAACTGGCAAGAAGATGAAGTCTTCTATAGAGGAAGTGTCCCCAATTCTTTTAAGAGATGTCTCAACCCCACATAGATGGTTTAAGGTTCACCACCAACCAAATACATGCTCAGGGGAATCTCTCTAGCTACAACTTTGAATCTGGTATGGCAAGTTGTGGCTTAGGCTCGCTTGATGTGTCTTTGAAGATTGTAGATGACCATCATTTCCCCCCTGTCAGATACAAGGTGAGAAGATCGTAAAAATTCAATTGCAAGACATTTTAATATTCTAGAAGAAATTCTAACATATGACTAAAGTATCTTCTTAGTTGTTGAGGCCCATGCCCAAGAACTGGTCCATCCAAGATGAATCTTTGTTCTTGTAGGAGGCTTGTTTTTGAAGCATCTGTGTGAAGAATGAGTATGCTAACCACAATGCTTGCACAGATGAAGATCAAAACAATGATCTTTCAAATGGCCAACTTGGTCAAAATGTTGGCATATAACATTTTTTTGTTGTTGTTGTGGAAGAGGAGCAGAATCTAGAACAACTGAAGGTGAACTGCCATGAAGAAACCCAACAGTCTGAAATTTTATGGGCTTTGAGTAATCTAGAATATGAAAGGAAACCTCCTTATCATATCCAAGACATGTTCTATGCTTATTGTTGATGAGTTCTTCCCAAGGTCTAATGATGGGCTTGGGAAGTGTAGACTGAACTTCTACATCTGCATGCAAATATGCTCTGGAACTAGGCACTAAATCAACCTCAACTTCATATTCTTGTTGTTGATGGGAGTCTATCTCAATATTGAACAAAGGATTGTTTTGAACAGAAAATAGTTTAGAATGACAACTCTTCTGTTGAAGCTCATCTCGTTGGAACTGTGATTCAAGTTGCAGAAACTCTATATTTTCATGTGCATTCTGTAGACATGTTTGAATGTCTGAAAGAGAGGCTTTGCTGATTTGGATTGTGTCATCAACAATGGATTGTATCAGAGTTTTCAATAACTCTAATACTTCACCAATTAGAGCCATTTTCACTTACAACAAAAGATTACTGAAGCAACTCTGCTTTTTTTGTAAGCTAGAGAAAAAATGGAAATTAATAGAGTGGCTTGGATAAAAGTCTCTAAACTGTCAAAATCTACAGCAATGAGGTGATGTCTCTAGCCCCAACTTCACATGTTCAATAATTCACACTAACACTGCTATGTCAATGAATACTATAAGCAACAATACTTAACCATCAAATCATTGTATTTCTTATGCCACCCTATGCCACATTTTCCAAGCATAAAAAAGGATTACATAAGGAGTAATGATTTGAAATCTTAGAATCACAGAGGCATTTTTTTTTTGAGCCAGACTTGTTTTGCTATCAATCACTTAGCCAAGAAATTTTAGTAATCTTTTTGTGCATCCACCAATACTCTTTGAGATAACTTAAATTTTAGTATGTTGTAGTTGAGTGAGGTATTCAATCCAATGTACATACCCATAAGAATTAACAAGCATATAGGCCAGTATACAACGCAATTATAAAAATGTTTGATGTAAAAATAGTCCAACAATGCACACTGCTTACCAAAACAGACCGGTAAAGCCAACCACACTACTCCAAATCTCACACACGGTTGTTGTGCATCGAGATTATGGGTGTTCATGTCAGCATGGTCGCAACATTCAAAAACTTGAACTTGGCCTTACAACCATTCTCCCAATTTTATTTCTTCAATAAATCTCACTTGAAATCTCTGTCCTTTCAACTAGCTTGTTAAAAAAGGTGCAATGATTTTGAAGTTTTAACACACCAGTTGGTGAAACAAGAGCATCTACTAGAACATCATTTGGAGAAATAGGAACAACAGGAAGACCATATAGGAGAATAATAATATTAAGAATAAGGCGAGGTGCATGTTTGAAAGAATCTCGCAGCACAAGTGCAAGCTCGATTACATGCTTGCAATAGGCGTGGGCATGGGAATGAGTGGCACGAGATCGGAGGAGAACAAGGATGTTGTTTCATATGGATTATTTGATGATAAATATCATAAATTCATGGATCCTATGAGTAATTCAATGGGGCTGGAAGATTCATAGGTGTTTAATCATATGAAAATCAACAATCCCTGGGCTATGACGAGAGTGTGCACTGATTGCAAGACCGTCAAGACTCTGCTCTGGCGAAACAGGCCACAGGGACCCAAGTCTCTGTGTAATTCTTGTAGAATATGACACAAGAAATTGGGGAAGTGCCCGACAGGAAACTTAAAATGCCCATCCTCACCACCAATGATGCTAATTTCTCCCATGGCCAAGCAGATCATCAAACTCACCACGCGCAAGAGAACGAATAATGCAGAGAACAAATAACACTTTGTCTAAATGTATAGAGCAAATAAGTCAGAGCTTTCAAAGATGGTGCTGCATCGACAGACTTGTAAGGCATATGTCGACTGAGTATCGGTGTATCAATAGAACCTCTGCATTTCAATAGAGTATAGGACAAACCCAGGTAATGCAGGCTGATAGAAAACGTTTGGATTTGCAGGCTGACAATTTTTTTGTTGTTGCTATTTTTAGAATGTAGATAGCGCAAACAAAGGGACAGTTTTGCACAAAGTAGATAAATGCCCAAAATCACTGCATCTCAAAACTAGTGATTTAAATTTTAGCAAGCCAGGAAGGAACCTGCTCTAATACCATGTTAAACACATATATGGTGAAGAGAATAATATGAAGGATAAGCATGAGATTTCCTTTACTATTCACAAGATGTTCATTTATAATACATTGTACATGACTGTTGGATTCATCTTCCAACGTCTCTTGGACTCCTTGGACTCTTGAATGTATTTATGGTGTGTTTCCATCAATTCCACTTCCTTAATGTGACTTAGGAGGTCGAATAATATCATAGTGACCTCTCGTTGCATATTTACCCCAGCTGGACGGTTGCTTGGGTAGATGTGGGAGGAGGGTGTTACATTGGGTTTTATCCACTCCCTCTCAACAAGAAAGGGATTATCAAATACCCTAATCCTGACTCTATGGAAATTTAATTTTCCCCTTGAAAGTGCCTTAGTTAAGATTTTCATCTTGTTCCTCTGTAGGAATGTACCCCAACAACATGAATCTCCTCTGCACACAATCTCGTAGATGGTGATATCAAATGTCGATATGCTTGGATCGATCATGAAAAATTGGATTTTCAAAGAGTTTGATACAACTCTGATTGTCACAGTAAATCATAGTGGGATCCATCATCTAACCAAATAACCCAACAAGAATCTTCCTCATCCAGATAGCTTCACAAGTTGCTTGACTAGAAACCATGTACTCTGCTTCTACTGAACTAAGTGTAGCTGATATTTATTTTCTGATGTACCAAGAAACTGTTGCTAACCCAATACTAAATATCCCTCCCAATGTGCTCTTCCTGTCTGATGGACTACCTTCCCAATCTTCATCTGTGAAGCCTTGAAGCTTCACTACCTCAGTTCGTCTCTACCAAAGACCAAACTGAGTGGTGCCTTTGAGGTATCTCAACACATGTTTGGCTTCCTTCCAATAAAACTTGGTTGGCTTAACCATTTCTTGACTAAGAAAAACACATTTCGAGTTGTGTGTTCAACAAGTACACAAGTGAGCCCACAACCTGCTTGTAAATAGTAGCCTCCACTACTTCACCTGAAGGAGCATCTTCCTTCCTCCAATTCCCTACTAGAGGAATCTACATGGTTTTTCTACTCTCCATGTGGAACTTCTTCAGTATCTCATTGGCATACTTGCCTTGAGAGACAAATAGTTCCCCATCTCCTTTTCATACTTCCATACCGAGGAAATAATTCATGAGCCCCAGGTCCTTCATCTCAAATTATCTCGCAAGATCCTCATTGCAAGATTTGACTAGCTTATCATCACCTGTTAGAATTAAATCATCGACATATAATACTATAATCAATAATTTACCTTCAACCACAATATGGTAAAGGTTTTCATTTGCTTCACTTTTGGTGAAGCCCAACCTGGTGAAATAGCTATCGATCCTAGTGTACCAAGCACGAGGTGTTTGTTTCAATCCATACAATGCTCGCTTGATTATGCACACATGTGACTCTCTGTTGAAGGTCTCAAATCCTTTTGAATTCTCAATGTACACCTCTTCCTCAATCACTCTGTTGAGGAAAGTTGTCATCATATCCATCTGATGTATCTTCCATCCCATCCGTGCTGAAAGTGCTAGAATAGATCTGATTGAAGAGTACCTTGCTACTGGAGAAAATTTCTCCTTGTGATCAATTCCCTCCACTTGAGAGAACCCCTTGGCCATAAATCTGGCCTTGTTTTTCTCGACACTCCCATATGCTGCTTGCTTCACCTTGTAGATCCACTTGGAAGCTACCATTGACTTGTCCTTTGGCCTTGGAACAATTTCCCAAACACTTTTCCTAATAATGGAATCATATCATTGTACCATGGAATCAACCCATACTGGTTGTTGCACTGCTTCCTCAAATAAGGATGGATCAATCTCTACACTTTCGCTCATCAAAGCCATGTAGCTAGTGTATCGATCTTGTGACCTCCTCTACCTGCACTGTGAAGTGGGTGTTCCCACATTCTCTCTAACATCATACATCAATTTGTTAGTTTCTCTAGTGCACTTCCTTCCATCTCTGGATGTCTATGCATGAGTGAGTGCTTCCAATCTCTGCTCGTCTACTTGTTGCTGCACCACATAATCCTGAGGTATTTCCTTTGGAGCTAAATGCTCCTCATCTACATGTAACTAAAGCTCCCTCTCAAGGGAACATATCATGGCCTTCTCTTCATCGAACTTCACATCTCTATGAACAACTTTCATCGTATGATATGGCAAGTACACCTGATAGTTGTGAGGTGTATCAGTGTACCTCACAAATATGCCCAACCCAACTATCTAATCCATCTTTTTTTTTTTTTGCATCCTTGGTAACATGCTTTTAAACTAATGAACCAAAGATCTTGAAGTGTGACACATCTAGTTTCTTCCCTAAAAAATCTTCTTCTAGTGTACTCATCCCGATAATTTGATGAGGACTCCTGTTTTACACATATACAACTATGTTGCATGCTTGAACCCACTTGTGCAACAATAGGCCTTGATAATGTAACACTGTCTGTGCAACTCCCACAATAATTTTGTTCTTCCTCTCATCCACCCGATTCTATTGTGGGTTACAAGGTTCTATTAATTCCCATTGAATAACTTCTTATGCACATAATTTCTTGAACTCATTTGACACATATTCTCCACCATTATCAATCCTTAGGGCCTTCACTTTCCTACCTTTGTCTTTCTCAACAAGTGCTTTAAATTCACAAATTTTTAGAATGTATGGTCTTTCTTCTACATGAAGAATATCCAACACTTACGTGAGAAATCATCTGCAAATATCACATAATACCTGTTCTTGGCTATGGAATCTATCGAGAACAGTCCACACACATATGAGTGAACTATTTTAAGGATCGCTTGCACTCTACTGTCCTTATCATGAAAGGTGGATCTGGTGTACTTCCTAGATGTACAACCTTTGCATTTATTTTACTGTTGTAGTGCACCCTTGGGAAGACCTCTAGAAATTTGTTGCATGATCTTCAAAGCTCCATGGTGCAAATGGCCAAGTCTCTTATGCCATAATTCATCAATGTCTTGGCTCCACACCTTCTCTACTTTCGTGCTTAAAGAAACACAATATTCTACATCCAATTTGTAGAGGTTCTTCACCCAAACCCCAATCCAGGTCACCTATCCTATGGTGATGTGACAAAGGAAAGTATTTCCTTGGCTAAATATCACATCTTAGCCACAATCTCCAAACATAGCAATTGAAACTAAATTCCTCTTTAGACCGAAACATACATGACATATTTTAATGTGAGAGTAGAACCAAACTCCCTATGAAAAGTAACTATACCAATACCAGTTGCACTATAACTTCCATCATCTCCCATTTGGATGTTCATACAGAGGTCCTTCTCCTTCAAGTCACTAGAAATTTCTTTGTTTCCTATCATATGGAATGAGGCTCCACTATCTAGATACCACACAGTACCCATCACCGATGTCACCATGCATGCAATGAGGGTGAAATCCAACTCGAATTTTGAAGCAAGAGCTTCAGCTGTCACTCCTCCTAAGGGATTATTTAGGGCCTTCTTATGCGGACACTTCATGTCATAGTGTCCCAGCTCATGACTGTGAAAACATTTAATCTTCAACAAGTCCTTGTTCTTGTCGCCCCGACTGGAATCCCCTTTGGATTTTGATTTATTCCCTTTCTCTTTCTTTCCATTTCCATCCAAGGAGCATTTATCTTCATCATCATGCTTGGATGAGGTTCCATCTCTGGTGTTCTTCCTTATCACTTCTTGCACCAAGTCAAACCACAAACACTCCTAATTTTTCCACTTCTCCCTCCCATTTACTGAATCCTAGTAGTTGCGCTAGCTCTTGGGAAGGCCTATAAGTGTTAGACTCAATAGATCATCTTCAACAACTGTAGTACAAACCCTCCCAAGTTCATACCAACATTGGGTGAACCTACTCAGTTACTGTGGTATTGTGTCACCCTTGTCCATCATTTTCCGAAGCTTGTCCTTTAGTGCCAACCTCCTGTGGTCATTATTATTCTAAAACAAGTCTATCAAGGCTCACCACATTGCATATGGTGTATCCTTCCCAGGTGGATTCGAGACACTATGATCTCGAACTCCTTCTAGTATGATCCTCCTCACCTTTGCCACACATTTCTTCCACTCTAATAGACCTTGAGCATCAGTTGTTTGAGGCTTAGGAATATCATTGTCTATGAATTTCTGCAGCCTGCTGTCTTCCAACAATGCCTCCATCGTGCCCTTCCAAGCAATATAATTTGAGCTACGTTCAAGGGCATACTTGAGTCTCAATCCATAAAATGATATCCTGTTGGCTCTGAAGAATGATCCTGCAAATTCAATTTCACCTGCAAAAACAAACTCATATTCTTCTCTTCTAGTGTGATTTTAGCTCTGATACCATGTAGAAATTCCTTGTAGATTCAAACTGCTTATGTAATATTCTAAAACAAAAGACTTGAATCTACTCTACTCATCAACGGAAACAACTAATCAATAGAGAAATCACGAAGCATACAAGAGAAATAATTCAATCAAAAAATTACACACTAATTTCTTGGGGAAAGCCACAACTAAAAACCCCTGCTATCTATATATTGCATTAGTAAAAAAATATGGGAAGATTACAATGCTTTGATCAAGCCCAAGTAACCTCTGCAATATCTCTATCTGCCTCACATCTTCCTAGAAAAGCCTTGGCCAATACTTAACCAATTTTTTTCTTGCCCAAGTCCCTATTCCCTTGCATTGTTTCCTTGGGAATTAGCCCCTATTAATTAGGGAAATTCCTCAATTGGAACCAAACAATGGCATTCCTTTGGATGCATGCACTACCTGTACAATTTGGATGATTATACAACTAACAGAATGCCGCCCTTGAACTCCAATCTCAACTGGCTAACTCGTAGATCACACATGCACGAGTTATTTATGGTTGAATTATCAATTAACTTATTGAACACATGAAGAAACACCCCATTTTTAGACCTCCTACTAGTTCCTCCATCAACTGGAGATAGTTTAACTGACTTTAACTCAAAATAAACCCAACCAGGGCTCCTACAAAGTAGGAGACACTCTACATGACACAAGTTATACCCTCAACTTGAATTAAATGAACCAACTAAGTCAAATTAACTTAGTTAACTCGTTCAAGTTGTCTTGTGATGTGGAATTACAATTTTTCTCCTAATCTAATTCAAGGGAAAATTAAATTAGAATTTTTGTGTTGCATTTTCAACATTTTGAAACTACATGATGATCGAATTAATTGCTAAGTTGGGTTTACATAACGATAGCTCAACTCCATATTACCCATAGGCCAATGGCCAAGTTGAAGCTGTGAACAAAGTTTTAAAAACTATGCTTCGACAAATCACATGGATTCACAAATTGAATTGGCATACCTTTCTTTTTTGGTATTATGGGCATACCATACCTCAGTGAAAAAATCAACTAGATTTACACCCTTTCAACTTGTTTACAGTCTGGAAGTTTTTTTACCCATTGAGTGTGAAATACCATCTTTGAAGCTAGCTATCGAACTTCTCCCTTCTATTTCTACTGAGCAAGAATATTTTTTGTACCAAACACATTTAGATGAGACTCATCATGATGTCACAATGGCTAAGGGGACCCATAATAAATGAATCAAAGCATAATTTCACAAGAATGTTAATCCTCGTGTCTTTTTAGAAGGTGACTTGGTTCTCATATATGACCAAGAGAACGATAAGCTAGGAACCAGTATGTTCGAACCCATGTGGTTTGACCCTTACATAGTCAAACATGTACTTGTAAAAGGGGTTTATGAGTTAGTAGATTATGATGGAATACCTTTGGCTCAATCCCTAAATGGGTTGTAACTTAAAAAGTACTATGCCTAGAATTTTTTACATAGATACTTTGTATATTTCTATACCATATTTTTGGTGTGATGCAATTTTATTTATTCTTATGAACTCCTTTAGTTTCCCCTGCTTATCTTGTGTTACAACTGGTTTGTAGATGTCAGCATTCCTTCAACTTTACGTTGGCTAAGTTTATGGTGCTAGTCGTAGTACACAAAATATTTCTTCTGCTGCATGGGAAATTTACACACCTACCGACGAGTTCGTAAGTCTACACGGAGTATGCCTTGGTTGCATGACTAACAACATTGCAGAGAATACACAATCATTGAACTATTGTTTGATGCCATTTCACTCAGTATTAATTGTTTATTTGTTAGGATGGATTCTCAACTCATAGTATTACATTTAAGTAACATTTATTCAGTCAATGTTAAGAATGTTTTTAAGGGTTCATCTCTTGGAAATGGAATTTGATTATCTTGATTATCAACACATTCCAAGCCATTTAAATACATTAACAGATGCATCGATAAAATGTGTTTTTAATCAACATTTGCAAAGCTTGTAAAAAGTAATGAGAATTAACATATTGTACAAAATAGACCGAGTAAATAAAAGATATTTCCATAGATAACAGTCTATAAAAAGATTTTATTTTTACAAAAAATTGTGTTTGAGACACATGAGGATCACATCCTTTTAATCATCTAAATACATGCTCATAAAACCACAAAAATAAAAAGTCTAGCTCAAATGCCTAAGATCTAAGCATGATTCTCATGGTAGCAGACAATAGCGCGGGCCACTCATTGTAGCATACGACCGATTCATCTAGGTACTCTTGCAGTATGCCTCTGAAAGTGAGTCTAGAAATCATCAATCCCTATATCTGAAATGTATCTTGTTAAGCCCTCGAGATTCTACTCAATCTCGATTAATGTTTCTACTATAGTTGGGTCTTGTATGCCAATATTAAGTTGTGTTTGTCCACTCCAATGCATTGGTGACATGCCCACTAGCCTAATTGGTCTAACATATGCATGATAATTGGATAATTAGTTTTAATGCAAAATTTAAAACACATAAAAACTTAAATTAGTCTCATTTTGGTTTTTCAATTTTTTAAGTTTTATGTGTTTTAAATTTTGCATTAAGACTAATGGACAAATTATCATGCAGATGTTAGAAAAGGTTTGGGTCACCCCTGGAATCTATGATGGTGTATGGGTAGTCTTCAATCATGATTATCTATTGTCTCAACCATTTAAAATAAAGTAGGTGTAAACCTAATCATTGGTCCACCTCCATTACAGGATAGCATATCAACCCATTGCCTCATCTGAGGTTCTCTGGGACTTAGTATTTCCATATAAATCCTCTGAGGATGTAGTAAAGGAATCATCTCTAAGGAAAAAGAGACCACAATGGAACCATATACAAAATGTTTCAACCATCCTATTTTTCCTTAGTAAGTTGCTCCTTCAATTTAATTAGGAGACCTTCACACCAGTTGAATACAATTGGATCCAAAAAAACCAATGCATATTGCATCTCAACTTTAGTAGCCAAATGAAGAGATGCACTGCCAACTACACGTGCTATGGAAAACATTATGATTTTCAAAGGAAGATCCAGTGGCCAAATGAAGAGATTCACTCCCAGCTACATGTGCTATGAAAAAAATTATGATTTTCAAAGGAAGATCCCTAATATATTTAATTTCAATCTTCCCCCTAGCACTCCTTCTGGATCCGCATACACATTATTTGATCACATAGTAATCAGTTGGTTCACCATTGCCCCTAGGGTAGGATAGTGAAATATGAGCGCCTTATGCGTGAGAGCCCAGTCAAGAAATATATGTCTTCTATGTCAATTGTGATTTTATGCTCACCTATTCGAAAGAATTGTTCATCAAAGCTCCAGGTTCGCACTAGATATTGTAGTAAATCAAATTGGGCCCTCATACCTAGAATCAAAAAGAACTTGGCAAGACCACAATTTCTTAGTGCCTGCATTGTGCCAGGATCATTTGTTACAATGAGATCTTGAGCTTCATGTTATCACTCTCCTCATTTGATCATTTTTCCATATTAAAATGGTGCCAATAACAAGGAAGGAACACATTAGATTACAAATGTGGAAAAAAATTACTAATTTTTAATTAAATTCAATTTTTTTCCTTAACCCTCACATTGATCACACTTTATCTTTAGTAACAAATCGATTAATCGCTCTTTGTCTTATGAAACCATGTGATTAATTGCACTTCTCATTGAAAGAAGGTGAGATTAATCACACTTCCTGTTCATCAAAAGTGAGATTAATCGCACCTCCCGATATAGGGAAAGTGTGATGAGTTGAAGACGAATTTCCCCTTAATTAAAAGGCTTAAAAAATAAAAAATAATTGTTAAAATGAAAGAATGAAACTGGGAAATCAAATAATAGGGAAAGAACTCTTACCTAGAACAAACAACCATCAAATTTTTCCACTAGTTTGCTTGCAATAAGCTCCTGAAGAATTGGGGTAAAATGCACTTTTAGAGCTATCAAATGGTAAAAACACAATGGTAAATATAATTTACTTCTTGACCTTTTATAAACAAAAGGAGGTCTATTAAAATAATATTTTTGCATATTTATTCAAAATTTCGCACTTTTTTAGTCTTTTTGTACTATTTTTGAGAAATTATAATGAATTTGAATATGAATGTGCAAATTACAAGATAATTTTTGAAACAAATCATTTTGATGTTGAGTATACTTTTGTCACTTTTTTGGGCTTGTTAAACTGATTACAAAAAAGGAACCCCTCGGAGTTCTCTTTAAGCTATTTTTAGACTCTCAAAATATGTATTATCGAGTAAACTTATTTCTTTCATGCTCATATTAGTATATGAAGAAATGTCTACCTAGTATAAGTTTACCTCTTTTACAGACTAAGTAGGCTATTTACAAAAAATGTATACTTTGGTCAATCATGACTAAAAGAGTTCTCCCTTATATTATTTTACACTTTTTCAGACTTGGGGACTAAATTTATGAAAAAGAACACTATGGAGTTTTCATTTTATCTCTTTTTCAAACTCTCTAAACATGGAAAAGAAGTCAAGTTACCCCTTTACTGGACTTGTAAAATATAAAGAGTACAAGACTCGTCAATCATGATGAGATTGAACCATTCCTTCTCAGGGTTCGTTGAAAATACTTCGAAGGACTCATCCGAAGGATGAGATTATACTACATGCACATGTTATCCTCCTCAAACGTGTGTAAAAATAAAGAGTTACTTGCCAGAAATGGTGGGGAAAATTGGGAAAACATTGTATAGAGTCTATATTTAGTAGTGAGTTTCTCTTGAACATGTCACTCTTTCATTTTCATGTTCGATTGAGTTGAGAAACACACTTACCTATTTGTTAATCATACCTTGTTGAAAGCCTTCATATTGGTCTTTGGTCTCATTTTGTGCCAGTGCTTCCAGAATCTGTATAGTGTCGCCAATATGTTCAAGAGAAGTTCAACCTTAGTTTAAAGCTTTTGCAGTACTTATATCCCTCTCTCATGTGTCCATCCCTGAGTCAGTCTTGAATTACTTTATCTATCTTAATTTGAATCTTGATACCTGTTTCATGTCATTGATGGGGGATGCATCAAGGTCATCCTATGATAGATCACTTCCTATCAACTTCAACACATTATCTAGAGAGTTGATCTAGAAACCCACTTTAGTACCTTGGATCCGGCATGCCTCAATTGCAAGTTTCATCGCTTTTGATGATAGGTTCTCATCCTTAGCCTTTGATCAAATGATTCTATGGGTGTTCATCTTCAAATCATTTATTCACATCTCATATATTATAATAGAGTACCTTGAGAAACATTTTCATTATTGGTGGTTTCTCTCATATCTATTAATGGTCTTCATTATCGATCGATATTCAGATGGTTTCTACCATGTTCGAATTCAGGACATTTATTCACATTCTTAGATTCGTGCTACGAATTGATAGAGATGAAGACAATGGGTCTTGTTTTATATATCAAGGTTGCATGGAGTTTTCATAACTGATGCATAGATCCACAATGTATGTTGGTGGCTGTGTTCGTACTGAGTCTGTTTGAGCAAGGATCCACAATGTATTTCTAGTGGTCATGACTTTGATTTGTTCAGATGGATCTTTGCACATTTCCATACTTAGGTTTAGGAGTTATTTATATATTATGTTGAGTATGGGAATGTCTACCTCACAGATGATCTCATGATGATATTGTACTCTAATCCTTGATTGTTGATTTTCAGGTATCTAACCAATCAGTCTTCAATTCGAACTTTCACATGATAAAGCACTTAAGTCCTCATATATAGCTTTTGACTTTGTACTTTAGGGGGAATCTATTACATGTAATTTTATCGCACTTAGGCAAAACCCTAATTTCAGGCATCAACACACCTTGGACATTATAAATATGTGGTGTCACATATGTTACTATTATAAACCTGAAATGATCAACATACTTTACTGTATTAAAAAGTGCGGTGACCTTTTTACATGGGTAAAAAAGAAAAAGTAAAATATAGAAGCCTTGTTGGAGAATCTCACTCAAACAAAATGGGCTCGACGCCATGTAGATTTTTACTTGTAGATTCAAACTGCTTATGTAATAAGCTAAAACAGCAGACTTGAATCTACTCTACTCATTAGTGGAAACAAAAATTGATCAATGAAAACACTAAAAAAAAAGGAAAATTTTCAATTGGACATAACACAATATTTTTCTGGGGAAAGCAACTGCTCAAAACCTTGACCATCTATATTATATTAACCAGAAGATATGAGAAGAAAATACAATCCTTGTTCAACCTGAATAATCTCTGCACAAGTAGAATCTCACTCACTACTTCACAAACCATCTCAAGCCAGCACTTAGCCAAATATTCTTCTTGCCAAGGTCATACTTCCTTGCACAATTCCTGAGAGAATTAGCCCATATTTAATTGGGAAAATCCCTCACCACAACTATGCAATCCATCATAGGCCTTCTACTGATTGCATGCACCATCTTTACAACTCGGAAAATTATATAATTTATAGTACACTATCCTTGATCTCTAATCTTAACTGGATCTTTCTCAGAACTGACATGCATGAGTTATTTATGAGTGAATCTTCAGTTAACTAGTGGAGTAGTGAATATGCATTGAAGTTGATCCCCACTACTAGACCTCCTATTATTTCCTCCAACTGTTTGAACTAGTTTAACTGACCATAACTTAGTTAGACTAAGTTAATTTTTTACAACTAAAAAGAACTCAACCTGGACCCCTACAGTTTAGGAATGAGTCTACATGACTCTAGATAGACTTCCAACTCAAATTTACTAAGTCAACTAAGTCAAATTAACTTAGTTAACTATTACAAGTTGCTATGAGAATAGAATTTCGATTTAATTCTAATTTAATTCAAGAAAAAAATAAATTAGGATTTATTGTTGCTATTTTTAACACACCCTCTCAACAAGAAAGGTATTCAACTCTATCCCGATCCAGTAACTTTGGAATGTTCTGCATGCAACACTTTTCACTGTTTTTGTTTCTACTGCAACATCTGCAACCAAAAAGCATCCAAACAAAATAAATTGAATCATCTGTGTCTGCAACTGTCTACTAGGAAAATTGTGCTACTGTTGGGTTTGCTCCTCAGCCTCCTTCTCTGTTGTCAACACTGCTCTGCACTCCTCAATATCTGACTGACACTGATCCTCTTACTACTGAATACTGTGGGCCCCCATAGAAAGGTAATGATCCATGAGACAAAAAACACCTAAATGGATCTTGCCCAGTTTCTAAACCCTTGGGACTATTGCTTCACATCACCCCACCTCTCACCTGGAGGTATGACTGCATGTGCTCCCTCTACCCACTTGGATCAAGATTTCCCCATACTAGAGGTCTCTGCTTGAGTGGATACCTCCACTCGATCTCCTCTCTGCTTCTCTAATTATGGCTACCCCACAACTTTCCGAGGCTGCATGTTGGGAGGTAATTCATGCTCTCTCTCAACCACCAAGTCTCTAACCTTTGCCTTGCTCCTCAAAACTTTGGATTCATCTTCAACCTCGAGAGAATACGAGTTCTTGACTCGCACACTAATCTATTTCACTTGTCCTGTTGCGATGTTACTAAGGAAAACATTCCCTTTTCTAAATATCACATAGTCTGGGCACTTTAGAAACTCATATTTGTGTTGTAACTGTCTTGCCGTCATAAAATTTTATGGAAAAAAATTGATTTTAAATTGGCAATATCTCCCTCATCCATACTCTGATTCGACTGATAGTTTTTTGAATTTGGGTATTTTTTGCAAGGAATCTAGATTTTCTATTTATTTTTGAAAATTTTGTAAAAAAAATTTCAAATCTTCTCTGCAAACTCACCGCCCAAAAAATTCCTGCTCTGATACCATGTAGATTTTTACTTGTAGATTCAAACTACTTATGTAATATGCTAAAACAAAAGAACTAAATCTACTATACTAATTAGCGAAAACAAAAATTGATTAATGAAAACACTAAGTAGAAAAGGAATAATTTCAATTGCACTTAATACAATATTTTTCTAGGGAAAGCAATTGCTCAGAACCCCAACTATCTATATTGCATTAACCAGAAGATCTGAGAAAAAAATACAATGCTTGTTCAACCCAAATGATCTTTGCACAAGTACAATCTCACTCACTACTCCACAAACCATCTCAAACCAACACTTAGCCAAATTTGCTGCCTACAAAACCCCTACTTCCTTTCGCAATCCCTGAGGGAATTAACCCATATTTAATTGGGAAAATCCCTCACCATAACTACGCAATCCATCATAGGCCTTCTACTAATTTCATGCACCATCTATACAACTCAGAAAATTATACAACTGATAGTACAATGTCTTGGAACTCTAATATTGATTGGGTATTTCTTAGAACTGACATGCATGAGTTATTTATGAGTGAATCTTTAGTTAACCAGTGGAGCAGTGAAGTTGCATTGAAGTTGCTCCCCACTATGAGACCTCCTACTACTACCTCCAATTGTTTGAACTATTTTAGCTGACTATAACTCTGTTAGATTGAGTTAATTAATTACAACTAAAAGGAACTCAACCTAGACCCTTAAATTAGGAATCACTTTCCATGAATCTATATAGACTTCCAACTCGAATTTACAGAGCCAACCAAGTCAAATTAACTTAGTTAACTATTACAAGTTGCTATGAGAATAAAATTTCATTTTAATTCAAGGACAAATTAAATTAAGATTTATTGTTGCTATTTTTAACAATCCATACCTACTTGAACCTCATCCTTGACTTGATGGATACCATCCCCCCTTTATGTGGTTCTCATCCCATCAGAAATGGATCTACAACCTCTTCACTTCTCCTATTTATATAGAGCAAACCAAAGGAGAAAGGGTTGGCTTTTGAGGTAATTTATGCACTTATGTTGTTAAAGTGAAGGCTTATCATTGCAAAGGGAGGATTGGAGATTATTAGAAGGAGGTCTATGACACCAAGGCCTATTGGGTTGTAACCTTTTCTTCTCATTTCTAATACAAGTACGTTGTATTTCTCACATGATATGTTAAATGTTTACAAGTATGTATCAGAGTTCCTTAATCTTCTATTCAGTAATAGCTTGAATTTATTGATATATTGTATTGATTAGATATTGATCAAGGACCTTAATCACAGTTAAGAATAAGGTTGCAAAAAATGTACATGTGGTTGTAGTTCACATGACTGCCAGTTCTACGTGAATTAGCATTAAAAGGTTAATATTGGCTTTAAGCGCTAAAACCTTTATTAAGTGCCTTTTTCTTAAAATATGAATTAAGCACATGGGTGGTCTTGGAAAGACAGTAAATAGTTTCTCACGTGGGCGAAAGGCTGGAAGTGGTATTCTACCAAAAGCACGCGATTAGCCTCAGTAGATGACATGTAGCAGGGAAAAACTACTTTTCTCGCGTGCCCTCAATTTAATATCGGTCGTGCAGAAATCTGCGCGAGATTGCGCGATGTCCATTGGATCGAGCGGGGTCACATCAATGGTGGAGATCATCCAGGATAGTTGGCCAGCAGACGACGCAACAGCTGTTGTATGGATGGGATAGATTGATGGTTGAGAGTTAACCCAATCGCAAGCTTTATGGAGGATTATCCCTAACCATTGGGATTACACCACACATATGTGCATCTAACAGTTATGGTAATGCTAACAGCTACCACCAACGGTCAACCTAAAGGAGTGGCTAAATTTTATCGAATATGTTAGTTTAGCTAGAGATAAGTTTAGTTGCCAAAATTGTTGGAGTATCCCTAGAGGATAAAGCATAAATACACTCCAGGAGCAGTTTTAAATAGAAAAAGGTAGAAAACAGAGTGAGTCCATAGAATAGACAGAGAAGCTCAGAAGACCAATGAAACCAATGGAATAATCTAGAGAAGCTGAAGAAGTCATCTTCATGGAGAATTTCATCTAGGAAGATTGATTTGGATCTCAAAAGCCACCAGAGGTTGGAATCAGTTGTAGGAGCTACCAGTACTCATTCTCAGTGATCCAATAGTCAATTCTGACTGTAAAGGACCTTCTGAATCCATTGCAGAAGCATTTGGGGAATTCTAAGGGCCAAGAATCTACAGGGAAGTTTCAAGCAAAAAATGATCAAATGATCAGTCTATTGTAGGTGTTTGATATGTGTAGGAGACAGAAGAAGAAGTTCCAAAGACAGTTGAAGAATTCTGAGGGAGTTAGTACCATCAAGAAGGTCAAGATAGCTCAAAGCACTGATTGAAGGAATCAAATCCAAGGAAGCTTAGATTTGTTTGCAGAGTGAGGACATCCAGGGATATAGATGGTATTCTAAGCCCATTGGTTCAGTTCAGTAACCTTTGAAGTTTAGTGTGGAACTTGTAAAAGAAGCTTTACCATAATCCCAAAGAGCTCAAGGGGACATAGCCCATGATATTAGGGTGAACTCCTAGATTAAATTTGTTGTTCTGTGTGTGTTGCTTATTTGTTGCATTATATTATTGTTATATGTGCTTTATATCAGCAGAAACACTTAAAGCACTAAAATAGTTAAAACCAAACAAAGACATACACCTGTTTCAAGTACTTAATTCTGTAATTGTCAACATAAGCTAGATCATATATTTGTTAAGCTTTGGAGTGGGAGGTTCTTGTAAGTATAACAAGATGTTAAACCCTCATTTCAGATCAAGTGGTATCAGAGCTAGTTGCTTGATTGACAGAGCATAGTTGCTTGAATGACAAAGCAATAGGATGCTTGATTGACAGAGCATAACTACTTGATAGACAGAGCAATAGATTTCTTGTTTGACTTGATAGGTGTTTAAACAGTACAAAGGATTTGATTGTTTGATTGTTTGTAAACTGACTATTGTTTGAGTTTGCAAAGGTGAAGGGAAAGCTACAGATAGCTAAGTCCAGGAGAGGACAAGAAGGAAGAAGGGCTGAAGGCATTCTCCTTACCCCAAGGACCTCAAGGAAATCCTTGAAACACAAGAAGGTTTGTTTGCAAAAGGCTGCTTGAATAAGCTCTTTGTGAATTTTGTTGAAGTTCTTTTGTTCATTTCTATAATGACAACTTCTACAAGTGAGTTCTCAAAATCTTCCTCCTTCACAAGATTCTTCGATGAAGACATGAAGCAAGACTTGTTCATCATGATGGATATGGTGAGAGAAATGTATGAGGATGAAAGGAAGAGCACCAAACTTCGAGAGTAGTTGAATTCCATGAAGGAAGAGAAGCAGTTGCTTTTTGACAAATTGCAGGAAATGGAGAGACAACTTCATATTGCAAATATGAGCCTGGAAAGGATGCATGAGATGGAGACATAGCTCCTTGTTGCCAAAGAAGCCTTAGTCAAGTATCAGCTTGAAAAGGAGGTAAACATTCCTAGTTTGTCTTCAATTTCCTCTAAGAATGTTTGTGTTGGTTCTTTTGAAAACCATACAAGAGGCATAGGGTCCAAGTTGGTGTCAGAAATGGCTATGAAGGAAAAGGATTGGGAAAACATGCACTGGGAATTGTTGAGCCAATAATGGTGAAGGAAAGGCCTAAGTATTGGGGTCTTGGCTATGGAAAATCTTATGGAGAAAGTTCCAAAGCAGCCATGAAGGCAAGTGAAACAATTCGTAGAAGGAGTTTAATTTCAGGTTCTCTACCTCAAGTTTGTAAAGATTGTATTCATGGGGAATGTAATAGTTTGAAACATACTTTGCAAGAAGAAGGTGTTCATAAGCATGCACTTGAACAAGAGAGTTGTGAAATCTTTGAAAGCATTGAAGAGTTTGATGGTGTTCCAAAGGGAGCCACTTATTCATCCGATTCACCTCCTCTTGAAGGTAACAAAGGTGAAAGAGAAAGGTATAAATCTGATTTCAATCATATTTCTTTTGATTATGTAAAGAATGATAAATTTCCACATAAGAATTGGAAAAAAATTGCATGTTCCTTTTGTGGTTTGGATAACCATAATGTTTTTCTAGATGTTGGAAGAGAATGGCCACATACAAGAAACTTTTGAAGAAAAGGAGGCAAGAAGCCAAAGGTCCATTGGACAAGGAAAATCATGTTGTCAAGAAGATGCACATGTGTTGCACTTACTACCATAAGCAAGGACATATTGCTGCAAAGTGTTGGACTCTGAATCCAACAATGCTTCCACAAAATTTGAAGAAGGTGGGAAGATAAATGGCAAGAATGGAAAGGAAGTTTCCATAATTGATGTGTTGCAGGATGATTCACATGTTGATGTCAATTTATATACAAAGGAATCACCTTTGATATGGATTGGTAAGAAATGGTTAGAGTTCTTATCCTTTTAAGGTCGCATGTCTTTTGATTTGATGCATTTCTTTGCTAATAGAATGCAAGTTGCAGGGTTTTACTAAAAAGGTGAATGGAAAAAGTTGAGTATGAGACTCGCTTTATTGCAGCAAAATTATATTCATTTCAGCTTTGTAAGTACATGTACATATGATTGAGGATATTGTACTATTGATTCTTCTTAAGAGAAAGTTGAAGATGGGAATACATACATGAGAATAGTATGTATGAACACAGGGATGTTGATGATTTCCTTGTATTTGAACATGTATGTGTAATTGACTTGATGGTTGATTGCTTTGTTTAAAACATGCATGTAATGTCATATTGACTTGGAAAAAGTTGATTTTGTCTCCAAGATTGAAAAAGGAGATAATGATGAAGTGTTTCACAAGAGGTGGAATTCTTTCTACTTTGAAAAAGAATCATTAAGTAATTTTTGTACGTGCTTGACTTGAAGAGTCAGTTGTTTGAAAAGGCATGTTTTTTTTTGGCTTGTTATTCAGTCAATCATTTTTATACAAGATGTAAAGAAATGATGATGATTCACATGACATGAAATTTGTTTCTTTTGATGGAGCAAGATTTTATGTCGTCAAGTTGTTTTCTTGTATTATGTTGTTTTTGACAAGATGTTAGAAGAACGTTTGTTTGAGCCACCTTGGATCAATGATCAAGAAAGCAATGTTCAGGTACCTTCTGTAAACTTCTTAACAGAAATTTTGAAGGAAAACAACAGGACAAGCACATTCAGAAAGGAAAGTGTTGACTACCTTCGAGTTTTGGTTCAAAGGCACTAGCCATGCAAGGCAAGTGTATGGAGGCTAAAAGAAGAGGGTGTTGTACTCTCATCTACTGTACAGATCAGTATATCAGTCTTTTGGGGTCCAAAAGATTCTTAATGGGGAGGAGTGATCGGATATTGATCAAGGACCTTAACCGTAGTTAAGAGTAAGGTTGCAAACAATGTACATGCGGTTGCAGTTCACATGACCGCCAGTTCTACGTGAATTAGCATTCAAAGGTTAATATTGTCTTTAAACGCTAAAACCTTTATTAAGCACATTTTTCTTAAAATATGAATTAAGCATGTGGGTGGTCTTGGAAAGATGGTAAACGGTTTCTCACGGGGCGAAAGGCTGGAAGCACTATTCTACCAAAAGCATGTGATTAGCCTTAGTAGGCAACATGTAGCAAGGCAAAACTACTTTGCTTGTGTGCCCTCGATTTGATATTGATTGTGCAAAAATCTCTGTGAGATTGCGCGATGTTCATTGGATCGAGTAGGGTCACATCAATAGTGGAGATTGTCTAGGCTAGTTGACTAGTGGATGACACGACAGTCGTTGGATGGATGGGATAGATCGATGGTTGAGAGTTAACCCGATCGCAAGCTCTATGGAGGATTATCCCTAACCGTCGGGATTACACCACATGTATGTGCGCCCAACAGTTATGGTAATGCTAACGGCTACCTTCGACGGTCAGCCTGGCGGAGTGGCTAAAGTTAACGGATATGCTAAGTTTAGCTGGAGATAAGTGCAGTTGCCAAAATTGGTGGAGTATCCCTAGAGGATAAAGCATAAATACACTCCAGGAGCAGTTTTCAAATAAAAAAAGGCAGAAAACATAGAGAGTCCAGAGAAGAGATAGAGAAGCTCAGAAGACCAGCAAGAGTGAAATAAGAGGCTCGTTAGGCTTATTAGAGCCTTTTGAAGCCAATGGAATAATACAGAGAAACTAAAGAATTCATCTTCATGGAGAATTTCATTTAGGAAGATTGATCTGGAGCTCAAAAGCCACCAGAGTTTGGAGGTAATTGTAGGAGCTACCAGTACTCATTCTCAGTGATCCAATAGTCAATTCTGACTGTAAAGGACCTTTTGAATCCATTGCAGTGATTTGTAGAAGCATTTGGGGACTTCTAAGGGCCAAGAAGCTACAGGGAAGTTTCAGGCAACAAATGATCAAATGATCAGTCTGTTGTAGGTGTCTGATATGTGCTGGAGACAAAAGAAGAAGTTCCATAGACAATTGAAGAATTCTGAGGGAGTTAGTGCCATCAAGAAGCTCAAGACAACTCAAAGCACTGATTGAAGGAATCAAGTCCAATGAAGCTTATATTTTTTTGTAGAGTGAGGACAACTAGGGATATAGATGGTATTCTAAGCCCATTGGTTTAGTTCAGTAGCCTTAGGAGTTAAGTGTGGAACTTGTAAAAGAAGCTTTACCATAATCCCAAAGAGCTAAGTCAAGTTGACAAGAGATCAAGGAGACGTAGCCCATGATATTAGGGTGAACTCCTAGATTAAGTTTGATGTTATGTGTGTGTTGCTTATTTGCTGCATTATATTACTGTTATGTGTTTTATATCAACAGAAACACTTAAAGCACTAAAATAGTTAAAAACAAACAAAGACATATACCTATTTCAAGTACTTAATTCTGTAATTGTCAGCATAAGCTAGATCATATATTTGTTAAGCTTTGGAGTGGGAAGTTCTTGTAAGTATAACAAGATGTTAAACCCTCATTTTAGATCATGTATGCTTAGATCTTCTTCCTATTTCTATTGTCAAATATTCCAGTTTCAAATATTGAAAGTGGAGCGAGATCTCAAGTAAACAAGGAATTTGGAGACTTATTTAATTAATCGAGTCAGTGATCTATAATTTTTCAAGTATTTCTAGAGAAATTTTAGTGTATATTGTTTTGTTTGTTCTAGAATTAGTAACTGAGTCTAGGGAAATCACTCTTTTTCCAAAAGAGTGATTAGTCCGCTAACAATACTTTAAACTTGAAGAAATGAATGTTAAATAACTGGTTGGATTTTTTCTCCACAACATATTAAAATATTTACAATATATTATTTTAATTACTATGCATTTATTATGTCACTATGTGACATATATGATTGGTGTTTTTATATTATTTCTTTCATGCATAAATTTTTTTTTTCAGTTGGTACAAATAAAATTCGTCTCTCTACAATGTTAAATTTGGTTTTGGGTTTCCTTAGGCGATTGGTGTTTGTTGTGGCACCACGTTAGGTCTCCAAAACACAAAGTTGAAGATGCACTTATGTCAGATAGTACAGATCTCCATTAATTTCATTAGTACAGGTCACCATTAATTTTGGTAGGCTAGACATCAATAACCACAAATTTTACAAAAAGGATCATCACCACACACCATACACATTACTAAGGGAAAAAATCCTCCATGCATCCAAAAAATGGCAGCGTAGCAAGAACGACAAATTATGGATCAAAAGAAAGGTTATTGTAGGCACAACAGAATTTACTACAATAAAAGAGATCCCATTGATCTTCCTCCACCCAACCAACACTTGAAAGTTACCACTTACATTTTTTCCCATCACCACACGTAATAGAATTCCTTGATTGACACTTCGAGTGGCCTCTCACTCTCTTATCCAACCCTTCGGTATAATGTGAGAGCCCTCACTGCCATACTAGATGGCCTAGGGGTTCGAAAAGGCGACGTGATGTTTGTGAAATTCTCTCCATTGGAGAAATTCTAAGCACCACCAATCTTATCATCATAGAGACAAAGATTAAAATACAGGTTGAGGATTCCAAACTAGTAATTATCTTCACACCATCAAATCTGATCAACAAGGTTCATGCAACCCAATTAGCGGTCATTCTCATACATGGAAGCAAGGAAGATTCTTTGGGCCTAGGATTGATTTGTATCTCTACTTTAAGCCTCCTATTTCAATACACCATTAGCAACCTCCCTTCAGTGGACATCAAGAAGGAATACATGTCCATGCTTCTCTACTCGTTAGGGACAATGGGAAAGAGAAAGGGTCATCTCCACACATAAAAATTTCATTGCCATGGTAGCAGGAGTTTTGAGTAGAGATGATATGAAGGGAGGGAAGATATTTTTATCCATCATCCTATTATTTCACTTTTTTGGGTTTTTCTATACATTTTCTCACATTGCAGTTGGGGGTACCATGGTAATTATGCCCAAATTTCATTTAGCTAAAATTCTTTTGGCCATACAGAAGTACAGTGAATATCCTTCCCATTTCTCTACCCATTCTCGTCACTTTAAATAAGTCTCCTATTGTTTCCAATTACTATTTGACTTTTCTTCACTTGATCAGTTGTGATGGAGCACCTCTTGGAAAAGAGGTCATCAACAACTTCACTACTCGATTTCTAATTGTTCAAGTTCAACAGGTGCCATTCATAGTACTTACCTATTCCACAAATTTCATTTCATCTTTCTGTTATTAATTTTATTTTTCTTTTGATTTTTCCTTCAAGAAAAAATATATCCATGTTCCCAAAGAATAAAAAGATTGGTTTCTTCTATTCCAACTTTTCAAATCCTCCTAAATGGAAAAATATTGAAAAATTATTGTTTCCCCATGTGTAGTGATATGCATGTGTATATGTTTTGAGTAAAATGCTAATGGAAGGTAGTTATTATCTTGCAGGGTTATGGATTGACAGAGTTTATTGAGTTAATATACTTCACTAGAATAGATGAAAAAAAAACGTTATGGAACAATAGGCTTGCTTGCAGCTAAAGTGGTGGACACAACTAGTGACAAAGTTATGCATCCTGACCATAAATCTGAGATCTGGTTACAGGGACCTACAATCATGAAAGGTACAATAATCTCATCGTTTCCTTATAGACATGAGAATTTTCAACAAATTTGCATTTTAGTCCCTTTACCAATTTTTATTTTTATTTTGAGAGAGTGATTTGGATAGCACAACCATTCACTTGGACCACTATGAACAAAATATTAAACTTCATAAGCAACAAATGTAGGATTTCATACCCACCATGAAAACATGGGTGCCCAATAAGTATGCAGTAGCCCATGATCGAAATAATTTTAAAAAATATATGACAATTCCATTGAAGATCCTTGATTTGTCTTCCGACAAGTACTGTACACCTTGTGCTCTTGTGAAATTTTAAGGGTGTATGTTCTGTACCCAGAACCATATAATTAACAAAAATGATATTCCCTGACAAATGAATCTATTTTTTGAGAAAGTTGTGCATGGAAGCAGTTTGATATTTCTCATCCCTTCTTCCTAAACCACAGGTTCAGTTTGATGCCATAACACTATCATCCAAATATTGTTTTTCCTAGCTCCTAGCTAGAAAAAATATTAATTTTTTAGATGCTTCATGTAGGTTGTTTTCGTAATGATGAAGCAACTGTAGAAATTTTAGATTGGGAAGGATGGCTAAAAAAAGACGATCTATGTTACATTGATGAGGAGGGATTATTTTTCATTGTGGACAAAATAAAGGAGTTGATCAAGTATAAAGCATTTCAAAGACCATTTAAAGTTCAATTCGAATCCCACAATAATAATATTTTAGGATTTTTTTTTTTTTGGCAGGTTGGTCTAACAAAGTTAGAGGAGTTGCGCCTCTAAAACATAAAGATTAGTGATTTTTTTTTTTATTCTGTGAGTATAATTCTCTGTGTTGATATGATATAACTTCAAATTTCTATAGACAACTGGATTTACCACTTATTGGTCTGATATACTTTCAAGGGTCTACATGTAGCTGGATTCACCACTTATTGAGCTAATAAATGTTTTTTAAGTTGTATCTAGAATTCAACATTTGGGCTTATAACACAAACCTTCTCTGCAACATTAGTTGACATCTCTATTCATTTTCACATTGAGCTAAATATTATTGCATAATGTTACATATTGAAGCATGCAACTCTTTGTCTTTTGGGTTTGTATGGTACATACCTTAATGATGAAGAAGGCCAAATACCAATGGAATTTATTGTGAGGAAGGATGACAACAATATCTTCGAAGGTGATGTAAAAAATTTTGTTGCAAAATAGGTAAATGAAAGACAAAGATATTTTGTTTGTTAACTTGCATACTCTCAAGCTAAAACTGTGGTTTCCTTTTTTGGATATCAGTTAATTTCCAATCCTTGGTTGATTTTGTTGGAGATATGTTACTTTCCAAGAGAAAATATTTTTTGTGCTTAAGTGTAGGTTTCACCATACGAACGAATACATTGAGTAGCATTTGTCAATTCAATTCCTAAGTCCCCATCTGGAAAAATCTTAAGAAAATATTTGATTCATTAGGCTTTGTCCACCTCCAAATTGTGACACCCAATGTCCAACCTTTAATCTTTATGAAGAAATCATCTACTAGTTTTTTTATTTAAACAACATATTTTAAAATTACGTGTCTAGCTGGTATAATCTCATAATGTTGGTTATAAGCATCGATCAAATTTTTTTTTGTATTACGAAGAGTATAATGTTGTACTTGACTTCCCCGATAGTTTAAGGTATAGACAGTGGAAGAAAAACAAAACATTTCATTATCATTTCCCTTTTTTATTATGATACCTATTTTTGTCATTTCTATGTAGAACAACTAAACAAAAAATATTTGTAATATATGTTTACATCAAGTCTTGTATATGTTCATCATTACGTCTAGCATCCTAGAAGATAGATGGAAATTGTAGCACTTAGGGAGAGCATCTCTAGTTAATGTGAAAAACTTATAACATTTTGATTTTTCACCGGCCTTTGATTACACTATTCTCCCTCTCAAATTTAATCTCAGATGTAAAATTTATGGAAGACCATTAAAATGACAATTTATTTGTCATGTTTTCTTTAATGGATAACAAATTCTATTACATGAGTCTTTTAATTGGTTATCACATGAAGTGTTATGTATTATAAGATTTAAAGTTAAAATACTCCAGTCTACCCGTGGGCCATAAGTTGGGGGTTCTTGTGGTTCACCTAGAGTTATAGTGGTAGTGGTTAGAATCAACCCTCTGTCATAATAGGTATTTTATGGTTGTTTAATGTACAAACCTATTTGCAAAAAAAACATTTATACAAAAAAAGGACATGCCACCACAAGACCCTTGTTTTAAAATATTGAAATAATTTACAATTTTGTTTTTGTTTTTGTATCCCAGAGGAACCCAACAACCCATCTGAAACGTAACTACTAGTAAACCTCTGGGGGTCTACGACCTATTGTCATTCTATATTCTTGAGGTTGAGGGAGTAAACACATGGGACAACATCAAAACCACTTTGGAAGCTGGGATCTAGCCCTGCCAGCTTCAAAGAGGGATCTCTCTGTTTAATTTAGCTCTGTTTTAGTGTAAGCTTTAGGCTAGCTATGATTGTACTTGTTTGTTTTGTTTGAAAGGTTTTGTTGATTTGAGTGTTATAATTCCATTGGGCTATGGAGTCTATAAACTTAAAATGGAGTTTGGCATCAATTTTTAGAGGAGTTCTCACAGGGCAAGATAGGTTGTAGTAAATGGATCTTTTCAGAATTTAAATGGATGGTGGAAAAGAAGAAGTGTAAGGTTCAATAGAGACCAAAGAGCAATTAAGAATTCTTTGACCTGACTTCAGTGGAAAACATTAAAATTAACAACAGCCAAAATAGGGCGCTCTAGATAACGAATCATATTTATCACAGTTTCTGTTGATTAATTCAGATATTTAGAAAAACATAGGAAAGAAATAATAGTGTTTAAACAAATAGACAGAAGAAACACATCACCATTTAACACACCACATGAATCATGTGAAAGGTCCTTGTATTATTGATGCTCCAGTACTTCAAAATTACAATATGTGGAAGTTAATTACATTCAGAAATCAACCCTTAATACTTCAAACAGTGAAGTATTTATAATGAAAATTTACAAAATCATTGTCAAACCGACAATGTATTATTAGCCTAATTACAAACTATATCATCTAATCCTGGCATAAGGATAGGCCACATAGGCTGATAAAGAGAATGGTGGCCTTGTTTTGATTATTTTGGTTGCTGAGTCATCCTGAAACAGTGTTGAGACACTGAACTGATCGTTGTGTTGGCGGTTGCACTAGCAAAGTCGTTTTACTACTCTTGAGTTATCCTTCAATCTAGTAAATCAACCAAATCATCCCATATATTTTCATCTGGCACTGTCAACTTTGTTACCCTGTGGTAAATTTCATCTACCTCAGTGTATTTAGCAAAAATTGGTTTTACAGTAAAAATGTGTTTTACCTCATTCTGCATATGGAAATCATTTGACATGGTCTCCAAGAATGCCTTTGCTGTCATACTACCTTTAATTCCATTGAACTTAACACTACTTTTGGCCACTTCTTTCATCTTCAGGATATAGTCCTCCTGAGTGATCAACCTATCATTTATGACATAGATACTAGGTAGTCCCTTTTGCATTAAGGCTTCAATCCTGTTTGTAAATCTGTTCACTTGTAACTCTAAGGTTTCACACCTTTCCTCCAATTGATCAATGATATTTCTTTTTGTCAAGGCTTTCTTGGCTTCCAGAATGGTGGCAGTGTTGTCACTGACTCCTACTTCCTCTAGCTCATATCAGGACTTTGAGTTTAAGAATTTAATTATATTAGCAGCTTTCGTTGGCATCTCTCCCATCTTTTCTGATCCAAAATGGATCCCAAGAACCCTCTAAGTCTTCAATATTTAAAAACTATTGCATGAGAAAAACCTTTAAAAAAGGTGGATTACACTATCAAGCAAGAAAAAACACGCGAAAATGGTGAAAATAGAGTTTATCGGAGGTTTGAAAAATGATGCATAGGAGCCGTCGGATCTGGCCAATCAACAGTCCAGATCCGATCGACATATCGCAATCGGAGATGGTAAGTGAAGGCTATCGAGGGCTACCATATGAAAGTTGTGACAACGATTAGCACGAGTCAACGAGGACCATCGATCAAGTGCGCAGATCGATGGCCCAGGTTAACTCGCAATATCACATCAGCAAAATACAAGGAGCGCTTACCAAAGGCCCAGGGACTATGCGATATGCGATTGCGACATATTGCATTAGAGCAATACAAAGGAGCGGGGCCGATACAAATGCGACTTGTGATAGCTGAACCCAATGGGGTTATGGATGAAATTTAATATTTTGAGTTCCAGTAAAAGGGGTTTTTCTATGTATTTCGCATTTTCGTTAAATAAACAAAAAACAAAGGAAATGCGAACAGAGTGATAAAATGGACTCGAAAGGGTTTATACATGCAATGATATATATATTGAGTTCCGTGATGAGAAGGATTTCAGGCGGGCCTTAGGCGGTAAGTGGTATTAGACAGGCTCTGCCTGATCCCATCCATTGGCCGACACATGGCTTGAGAAAACCGCCTTTTCAGGCTGGTAATATCCGTACACATAAGCCGCCTGAAATGAGTAGCAACTATTGGATCAACGATCATATAAATCAATGGTGGACATGCGATAGTGATATAAAGGTGGACCCGATGGAGTTAGAAGGCGGAATTAATAATATTTCAAGTCCAGAAAAAGGTGTTTTGGTGGATTTGTATAGTGTTGATGTGTATTTCTCTGTGTAAACAAAGAACGACAGTTTTGGTATTTTTAATGTGTCTATGGTCCCTTCCGTTACAAAAAAAAGTGGCCACCATCCCTGAAGACATTTAACAATGATTGTTTAACGTATAGAGGGGATTTGAGCAGAAAGAGGTCGAGAGCCAGAGAGCCCAGAAGGGGAATCGAACAGACAACGCCGAACGGCTTAAAAGCCACAGAATGACAGAGACAGAGGCAAGCAGTGCTGAGACAGAGAGCAAACAGAGATAGAGAGTGAGACGAAGAGTCTGTGTACTCAAGAAAGACTTGGGGGATCCAAGTAAAGCCCTGTTGTTTTATTCCTGTTGTGTTGAGACTCAATTTGAGCTCACATTTGTAAAAACTATGCTCTTGAAGACATAATAGATAGGTCACCACTTAAAGCTGGACCAGGAGACGTAGCCCAAGAGTTTTGAGTGAACTCCTTGATTATTTGTTGTTTTATGTGTGTATCTGTTATGTTTATATAATTGCTTCATTGTCTATATTATTCACAATATTTTCGATCCGTTGCACTAAGTGATATAGGAAAATCCTGCACATGAGTCTGTAATACCTTAATATTAGTGTAAGATCTCATTTACAGATCAAGTGGTATCATAGCACTAGGTTTGCTAAGGTTAAACAAGCTTGTGCTAGATTCTTGATTGCTAACTAGATCAAAGCTCAAACTGGGAAAAGGAGAACTTGTTGAGGCCAATATAGAAATTGGAAGAGTCTATCCTTGAAGGAAAATGCCAGAAGAAACTCCCTTGGAGCAGAATATCAATTTATGGAAGGTTTTAAGGCACTTCAAGCCATGGTGGAAGAGATGTATCGGGAGTTTAAGAAAGGCCGAGGTGAAAGCACTTCAGCATCTCAACTAGATAAAGGAGCAGAGGAACCTCTTCTAGATGCCCATCCAGAAGGCAAAGGAAAAGAAGAGAGGCCTTCTCCACCATCTACTCCATCGTCACCATCCTCATCATCTTCTTCACATAAAACTAGCCCTGAAAAGAAAAAGAAGAAAAATTATGTGATTAAATTAGATGTGAAATTTGATTTGCCAATTTATAATGGAGAATTAAATGCAGAAAAGCTAGATAACTGGATTAGACAGATTGATGTATATTGCAAGATGTAGAACATTGATTCAGAAAGGAGAAAGATTCAACTAGCTAGCCCTCGCCTTAGAGGAACTGCCCTATGGGAAGGCAGGACACAAGCTGATTTGAAGAAGCATGGTAAAATTCTTTCTACCTGGAATGAATTTGTCTTTGCCATTAAAAAATAGTTCTATCCTCTACCTTAAATGCAGCAAGCAATGATGAGTTGGCGAACTCTTTGCCAATTAAAGGGCCAAAGTGTACAAATCTATACCCAGGAATTTAGAAAAAGAACTTTAACTCTAGGCATTTCTCTAGACTCACCTGAAACTTTGTTGAAGTATATAGGTGGTCTGCATAGCTATTTGAAGCACACCATTCTCATGTTTAACCCCACTAGCCTAGATGATGTATTAGTTTAGGCTGCACATCTAGAGGCTAGAGGCAAGAATGTGAACCCAGAGATTAGGGGATCATCAAAACCCTCTGCAAGCAAGAACAAGGAAAAGAAGAAGTTGAAATGGAAGGAGAGGAAGAAAAACACTGTACAGAAAGACAAACCTTGATGCACTCACTGCAAGAAGGATGGACATGATTATGAACATTGTTGGTCTTTGCATCTGGAGTTGAAACCCAAGAAGTTCGGTGGTAACAAGAAGAAGATAGCTGCTACTATTCAAAAAGACTTGGGGTCAGACTCAGGTGATGAAACAATGGTCACAGCCACAGGTATAAAAGGTAAAAATTCTGAAGCATCTACAAGTAATTCTACACAATCTATTGATAATGAAGATAATGAGAGGAAAGGACATGAGCTTTTCCATATTAGAGTTATTTCCAAGCACCAAAAAAATCATACTTTATTTGATAGTGGATCACAAGTAAACTTGATTTCTGAAACAATTGTAAAGAAGTCAGGCTTACTAACAACACCTCATAAGAAGCCATGTCCATTAGGTTGGGTATGTGATAAAGAAAAGCTACAAGTGACAAGACAATGTAAACTTAGGTTTGCTATTGGGTCAACATTTGTAGATGAGGTTGAGTTAGATATAGTTCCCTTGGATATATGTGGTATTGTTTTAGGAAGTCCTTACTTGTATGATAGAAAAGCCATATTCTATAGAGCTAAAAATAAGTATCAACTCACTAAAGATGGAATAGAATATATTGTAAGAGCTCATAAACTCAAAAATAACTATTCTCTCATAAACTCAAGGTAGATGAAAAGAATTGTAAATTCATGCAAGCAATTTTTACTAATGGCTGTAAAGGAAAAGAACCCTGATAAAACTGATGTATTTGAAGACTGTGATGCTAAACAGAAAGCTGATTTAGTTAAAGTTGTTTCAGAATATGATATCTTATTTCAAGAACCTAAAGGTCTACCACCCAAAAGGGAAATAGTACATGATATTCATTTGTAGCAAGATGCTCCATTACCTAACATCGGAATGTACAGGTTATCCACTTTAGAGAATGCAGAGATCAAGAAGCAGGTACATGATCAGCTCGATAAATGGTTCATAAGACCAAGCACATCCCCATGTCGATCTCCAATCGTATTGGTGAGAAAGAAAGATGGTTCGTGGAGGATGTGCATTGATTATAGGGCACTAAATAAAATAACGATCAAGAATCATTATCTTCTTCCACGCATTGATGATCTATTAGATCAACTGAAAGAAGCAGTTTATTTTTCCAAGTTAGACTTGCGTAGTGGATATCATCAAGTCAGAGTTGCAGCACAAGATGCATGGAAGACTAATTTCAAAACAAAGAAAGGGTTATTTGAATGGCTGGTTATGCCTTTTGGCTTAACTAATTGATCTGAAATCACTTGTGAATGATCTCAGTTAATTAATGAAGGTATTACAGACCCATGTGTTGGTGTGTGTCTATGTTATTTTAAGCAATGGATCGATAAGATTGCGAAATACACAAACACTTGAAATAGTAAGAGAAGCACAGTGAGCAAATACAGAACACAACAAATTTAATAAGGAGTTCACCCATTCCTCCTTGGCTACGTCTCCTAGTCCAGCTTCAGTGGTGGCCTTTTCTATTGTGTCTTAAAGCAGATATTTTTACAATAAGGAGCTCAATTTGAGTCTCACTTAACAGATGATGATCAGTAGGGTGGTATCTGGATCCCCCAAGCCTCTAGAGTACACAGACTCCCCCTTACTGAATCTCGACCTCAACTGGTCTCAATGGTATGAGTCCCTTTTGGTACTCAATACCTGACAGGTATACACAGAGGAGATACTTGAACCTATCAAGCCTTCTCTGGAGTTCACAGACTCTTGGACTCTCTCTGTCTCTGTCTGTTTGATGTTGCCTTTACTCTGCAGGTCACCTTGGCTTCTCTGTTCTCTACAATTTGCTTCTTTCTCTACCACTGTTCCCCTCTCTTCTTTGTCTGTTCATGGCTTAAAGCCAATCTGCTCGCTGACTATTCATTTCCTCTTCCCGGCTCTCTGGATCGCCTACCTCTACCTGCTAGAATTCCCCTCCTCTACGTCATCATCGTTGTGTAATGCTGCACAGAGAGGTGGCCACTTGTCGCCTTATGGACCGAATGTTAGTTTTCTTTTGAATGGTCGTTATTTCTGTTACTCTAGGATTTGCCCGTGAAACTAATTCTTTTGCCATCTCATCGGTCATGCCAGAGCTCAAATCTTTATGTGTCTCAGTCTACTTTCCCGTCGAGTCTGGTCATCCATTGGGTTAATTCTTCACCGTTGATCTGGATCCTCTGGATCCTATGGTCTCCATCTATATCACGCGAGTAAGTTGCTCAACCATTACTCATGTGACGTAAGCGGTTTTCTCTCTCATCCACTGGACATGTGTTGCCTGGTGTATGGCATCGTGTTGAACTCGGCCAAACCCACTTACTGCTCGAAGTGCATGCGATATCCTGCCTAGTTTTGGGCACGGAACTCGCCTTCTGTTGTTTTCCACACGGTTTCCTAATTTCCCTCATGGCCAAGTGCTCGAGGCTTTCCTTCTCTGAGGGTTTTGTCCTGCGAGAAACTACCTCTGTTTCTGGATCTGGGCTTCTAATTTCCAATTTTCATCCATGCGTAGTCTCCATGGGCCAACAGTCAGTGTGCTTTGACCGAGGGTCCTCATTTCTCTGTGTAGGCCACAATTGCCATTGTCCAGAGGCCATTTCTGATACTTGTTATCCATAAGATTTGATCTGACATAATTTTGAAACAGTCATGATAAATGTTTAAGGATCCAATTCGGATCACGAACTTCCCACTGAAAAAGCTTTTGGACCACCAAAAGTTGGTTTTCAAGCATTGACCAAGTGAGGATATAACTGTCTCACTTGTCCAATCTCTATCCATTTTGCACTGCTTGGTTTTGAACCCTTGAGTCCAATCTTGAGGTACCCAACATCTCCCCTACACGCCATCCTCACCTTCTTGTCCAGAACTATGTCTTCCTGCAATTCATTGAGATATTCAAGTAACAGATCATCAATAGAAGGCAATTGAATTTGCTCTTCGGGATATTCAATTAATGAAGGTTCAAATAGTCTCAAGTTGTCTACATTAATGACTGAGTAGATGTGCATGTAAGCTGGTAAATCAAGGTGAAAATCATTCTCACCAATTTTCTCAAGTATCTTGAAAGGTCCATACCTTATTGGCTTTAGCTTTTTACCTTCACCTTGCATTCTGTCCTTGCTAATATACAGCCAGAATTGATCACCAACTTTGAAACTATGCTCCATCTGATGCTTGTCATGCCTTGCCTTGTATTTGGCTTGGCTCTTTTCCAGTTGTTCCTATACTGCCTAGTGAATCTCTTGGATTTGTTCAATGAACTTGGTTGCCTTATCCACATCATTATGTCCATCAACTGTTATGTCTTTACCAAAGACAAAATCCAAGGGAGACCTTGGTGTGAAACCAAAACAGGTCTCAAAAGGATATCTCTGTGTAGAAGAATGTTTTGCTCGGTTGTAAGCATGCTGCACATAACACAAATGTTCATCCCAAAGTTTGGGATGCTTGCTGCAATAGCCTCTGAGCAACTGGATCACTGTCCTGTTGACCACTTCTGTCTGGCCATCTTTGTGGATGAAAGGTTGTGCTTTTCTTCAGTCTGTTGTCCATCAGTTCCCATAGACTCGACCAAAACTTCTCAACAAATCGGGTGTCTCGATCAGATACAATGGAAGTGGGTAATCCACAATGAACCCATACATTTTAAAAGAACAACTCTGTAGTTTGTTCAACTGTAATATGTTTATTACAAGGTATCAAAATACACATTTTGCTGAACCTATCCACAACAACATATAAATAGGCATGACCTGTAGGTTTTAACCCTGTACAGAAATTACCTTCATACGAATTCTAAAACATAGAAAATAAACAATGCGAGATCATAACACGTAAAACACATATACACAGAGATTTTCCCCTAGATCCCAAAACCGGGACTACCAGCTTGATTTTTCATTATGTTCCTTTCAATGTTACAATACATATTTATACATGCTGAAGCATCCAACATCATGGACCAAAAGCCATCGCATCCAAAACCATGGACCGAAAACCATCGCATCCAAAAAACATGTGCGAAAATCATGCAAAAAACCATAGGTGGGTCCACCCAACCTAACATAGTGTCCAAAACCAAAATTTTCTAGGGCGCTGCCCCGGACCCCATAAAGTGGAGTTACGGCTACACCTCAAACACCCTGTGACCTCCCCCCCTCTAACCCACGATTAACTATGTGGGCTAGTCGTGGAAAGAATATAACCTTGCATTCTGTCCTTGCTAATATACAGCCAGAATTGATCACCAACTTTGAAATTATGCTCCATCTAATGCTTGTCATGCCTTGCTTTGTATTTGGCTCGGCTCTTTTCCAGTTGTTCCTGTACTGCCTGGTGAATCTCTTGGATTTGTTCAATGAACTTGGTTGCCTTGTCCACATCATTGTGTCCATCAACTGCTATGTCTTTACCAAAGACAAAATCCAAGGGAGACCTTGGTGTGAAACCAAAACAAGTTTCAAAAGGATATCTTTGTGTAGAAGAATGTTTTGCTCGGTTGTAAGCATGCTGCACATAACACAAATGTTCATCCCAAAGTTTGGGATGCTTGTTGCAATAGCCTCTGAGCAACTGGATCAATGCCCTGTTGACCACTTCTGTCTGGCCATCTGTCTGTGAATGAAAGGTTGTGCTTTTCTTCAGGCTGGTGTCCATCAGTTCCCATAGACTCAACCAAAACTTCCCAACAAATCGGGCGTCTCTATCAGATACAATGGAAGTGGGTAATCCAAAATGAACCCATACATGCTGAAAGAACAACTTTGCAGTTTGTTCAACTATAATCTGTTTATTACAAGGTATCAAAATACACATTTTGCTGAACCTATCCACAACAACATATAAATAGTCATGACCTTTCCTAGATTTAGGTATTCCTCCAACAAAGTCCATGGAAATACTTTCCCGAGGATGAGAAGGAACTGGCAGTGGAGTGTACAAGCCTAGTTTTCTATTGCTGGGCTTGCTTTTAGCACACATGGTACACCCTCTTACATATCTAGAAACTGTCTCATTCATTTTTGGCCAATAACAAAATCTTTGCAGCTGTGCAACCGTTTTACTTACACCAAAGTGACTTGATATTAGCGAAGTGTGTGCTTTCCGAATTATCTTTACTCTTTCAGTTTGCAGAATGCATAGCTTCCCACAATGATACAAGAGTTGGTCCTTAATGTGATAATCCAATTCTTCTACTCGTTTTCCTTGACTTAAAGTTGCATATACATCTTTGAAATCTATATCTTGAGCATATTGTTCAATGTAGCTCTCATGCAGTACTAAATTATGCTTAAGTATAGTGGATGCATTTATAATAGGTCTAGACAACATATCTGCAACTTTATTGTGTATGCCCTTTTTATATCTGATGACTAAATGAAATTGTTGTAGAAAACCCATCCACCTATAGTGTCTTGATTGCTGCAACTTAGTTTGGGAGTGTAGATATTGAAGTGGTTGATGATCAATATGTATGACTGTCTCTTTGCCCATTAAGTAATGTTTCCACTTTTTCACACTCTGTACTAATGCATACAATTCTTTATCATATGTTGGATAGTTAACTACTGCAGAATTAAATGTCTCAGAATGATAACATATGGGTTTACCATGCTATATCAACACTACTCCCATGGCATAGTCATTGGCATCTGTTTGGATCTCAAATGGTTTTTGAAGATCTGGCAGTGCTAGTACTGGTGTTGTACTAATCTTTTCTTTCAAGGTGTCGAAGGCTTTCTGTTGTTTGCCTCCCTACTGAAACACCTTGTTCAATCCTGTCAAAGCATGTAAGAGAGTTGCAATTAAGGAAAAGTTAGAAATGAACTTCCTGCAATATTGTGCTGCTCCTAAGAAGCTTCTCACTTCTGTAGCATATTTCGGTTTATGCCAGTTCATAATGATTGCAACCTTAGAGGGATCTATCTTCAATTCACCACCCCCTACTATATGTCCCAAATAATTCAAAGATGTTTTTCCAAATTCACATTATGAGAGTTTAACATAAAGTTTTTCTCTTTTCAAAACATCTAGTGTCTGCTTAACATGCTTTAAATGTTCTTCCCACGTTTTGCTAAATATAATAATGTCATGCAGATATACAATAACAAAATCATCAAGAAAAGGTATGAGTACATCATTCATTATTCTCATGAAAGTAGCAGGAGAATTAGTTAAGCCAAAAGGCATGACCAACCATTCATACAATCCCTGCTTTGTTTTGAAAGAAGTCTTCCATGCATCTTATTTTGCAACTCTAATCTGATGATATCCACTATGCAAGTCTAACTTGGAAAAATAAGCAGCTTCCTTTAACTGATCTAGTAGATCATCTATGCAAGGAAGGGGATAGAAATTTTATCGTTATCTTATTCAGTGCTCGGTAATCAATGCACATTCTCCATGAGCCATCTTTTTTTCTCACCAAAACGATTGGTGACCCACATGGTGATGTGCTGGGTCTGATGAACCCCTTCTTGAGCAACTCCTGCACCTGCTTCTTGATTTTTGCATTCTCTAAAGAAGACAACCTCTTAAACCTGTGGCTGCAATGGTTATTTCATCTCCTGAGTTTGACCCCAAATCTTTTTGAACAGCTGCAACAGTTTTCTTCTTCTCGCCCTCGAACTTCTTAGGTCTCAGCTTCGAATGCAGAATCCAACAATGCTCATCATCATGCCCATCCTTTTTGTGGTGAGTGCATGAAGACTTTGTCTTTTGTGTAGTATTGGCCTTCCTTTCCTTCCATTTCTATTTTCTTTTCTCCTTATTTTTTGCTTGCAATGGGTTTGGATGATCCCCCAACTTCTGGGTTCCCATTCTTTCCTCTAGCTTCTAGATGCGTAGCTTGAACAGATACCTCATCTATACTAGTGGGATTAAACATGAGGATATTGTGCCTCAAGTAGCTATGTAGACCCCCTATGTACTTCAACAGAGTCTCAGGTAAGTCTAATGAAATTCCTAGAATCAATGCTCTCTTCCTAAATTCTTGAGTGTAACCCTGTACACTTTGCCCTTTCAATTGGCGAAGAGTTTGCCATCTCATCATGGCTTGTTGCATGTAAGCTAGTGGATAGAATGGTTTTTTGTTTGCAGAAACAAATTCACTCCAAACAGAAAGAATATTACCATGTTTCTTCATGTCAGCTTGTGTCCTTCCTTCCCACCATACCAAGGCAGTGCCTCCGAGGTGTAGGCTGGCCAGCTGAATCTTACTCTTGTCTGAGTCAATACTCTGCACTCTGCAATACACATCAACTTGTCTGATCCAATTATCCAGCTTCTCTGAATTTAGCTCTCCATCATATATTGGTAAATCAAATTTAACATCTAATTTAATCAAATATGCCTTCTTTTTATGTTCAGGGCTATTAGGAGGTGTGAGAAAGCTTTCTTCTTTCCCTTTGCCTTTTGAGTGGTCATAGAGGAGAGACTCTTCTTCTCCTTTATCTTGCTTGGAGCCTGATGAGTCCTCATCTTTATGTTTCCTAAAGTCCTTATACATTTCCTCTACCATGGACCTCACGGCCAGGAAACTATCTATGAATTGAGGGTCTGGTCCTAAAGGACTTTCCTCTGACATTTTCTTCTGAGGATAGACTCTTCCAATTTTCGGATTAGTCTCGACCAACTATCATTCTCCTAATTTAAGCTTTGATCTAGTTAGCATTCAATAGAAAAATCCAGCACAAGCTTGTCTAACCTTAAACAACCTAAGAGCTCTGATACCACTTTATCTGAAATCACTTGTGAATGATCTCAGTTAATTAATGAAGGTATTACAGAGCCATGTGCTGGGGTGTGTCTATGTTATTTTAAGCAATGGATCGATAAGATTGCAGAATACACAAACACTTGAAACAGTAAGAGAAACACAGTGAGAAAATACAAAACACAACAAATTTAATAATGAGTTCACCCATTCCTCCTGGGCTACGTCTCCTGGTCCAGCTTCAGTGGTGGCCTTTTCTATTGTGTCTTAAAGCATAGATTTTTACAATAAGGAGATCAATTTGAGTCTCACTTAACAGATGATGATCAGTAGGGTGGTACTTGAATCCCCCAAGCCTCTAGAGTACACAAACTCCCCCTTACTAAATCTCGACCTCAACTGGTCTCAATGGTATGAGTCCCTTTTGATACTCAATACCTGACAGGTATACACAGAGGAGCTGCTTGAACCTATCAAGCCTTCTATGGAGTTCACAGACTCTCAGACTCTCTCTGTATTTGTTTGCTTGATGCTGCCTTTGCTCTGCAGGTCAGCTTGGCTTCTGTGTTCTCTGCAATTCGCTTCTTTCTCTACCTTTGTTCCCCTCTCTTCTTTGTCTATTCGTGGCTTAAAGCCAATTTGCTCCCTGACTGTTTGTTTCCTCTTCCTAGCTCTCTAGATCGCCTACCTCTGCTCACTAGAATTCCCCTGCTCTGCGTCGTCATCGTTGTGTAACGCTGCACAGAGAGGTGGCCACTTGTCGCCTTATGGACTGAGTGTTAGTTTTTTTTTGAACGGTCGTTATTTCCATTACTCCAGGATTCGCCCACGAAACTGATTCTTCTGCCAGCTCATTGGTCATGCCGGACCTCAAATCTTTACGTTCCTCACTCTATTTTCTTGTCGAGTCCGGTCATCCATCACGTTAATTCTCCGTCGTTGATCTGGAGCCTCCAGATCCTATGGTCTCCATCTATATCGCGCAGGTAAGTTTCTCGACCGTTACTCACGCGATGTAAGTGGTTTTCTCTCTCATCCACTGGACATGTGTCGCCTGGTGTATGGCATTGCATTGAACTCATCCAAACCCGCTTAGCGCTCGAAGTGCACACGATATCCTACTGGTTTTGGGCGTGGGACCCGCCTTCTGTCGTTTTTCGCACGGTTTCCTATTTTCCCTCATGATCGAGTGCTCAGGGCTTTCCTTCTCTAAGGGTTTTGTCCTGCGATAGGCGACTGCCTCTGTTTTTGGATCTGGGCTTCCGATAACCAATTTTCATCCATGCATGGTCTCCATGGGCCAACGGTTAACGCGCTTTGACCGAGGGTCCTCTTTGCTCCGTGCAGGCCACAATTTCCATTGTCCAGAGGTCGTTTCCGATACTTGTTATCCATAAGATTTGATCTGACATAATTTTGAAATAGTCATGAGAAATGTTTAAGGATCCAATTCGGATCACTAATGCTCCTGCCACTTTCATGAGAGTTATGAATGATGTACTCCAACCTTTTATTGATGATTTTGTAATTGTATATTTAGCTGACATTCTTGTTTTCAGTAAAACATGGGAAGAACATTTGAATCATGTAAAGCAGACTTTAGATGTTTTGAAAAGAGAAATCTCTATGTGAAGTTATCAAAATGTGAATTTGGCAAAACATCTTTAAATTATTTGGGTGATATTGTAGGGGGTGGTGAATTGAAGATAGATCCCTCTAAGGTTGAAGTCATTGTGAATTGGCCTAAACCCAAATTTGCTATAGAAGTTAGGAGTTTCCTAAGAGTAGCACAATATTGGAGAAAGTTTATTGCTAACTTTTCCTTGATTGCAACTCCCTTACATGATTTAACAGGATTGAACAAAATGTTTCAGTGGGGAGGCAAATAGCAGAAAGCCTTCGACACCTTAAAAGAAATAATTGGTACAACACCAGTACTAGCATTGCCAGATCTTCAACGACCATTTGAGATTGAAATAGATTCCAGTGACTATGCCATGGGAGTAGTGTTGATGCAACACGGTAAACCCATATGCTATCATTCTGAGACATTTAATTATGCAGTAGTTAATTATCCCACATATGATAAAGAATTGTATGCATTAGTGCAGAGTGTGAAAAAGTGGAAACATTACCTATTGGGCAAAGAAACAATTATACATACAGATCATCAACCACTTCAATATTTTCACTCACAAACTAAATTGCAGCAATCAAGACATTATAGGTGGATGGGTTTCCTACAACAATTTCATCTTGTCATCAGATATAAGAAAGGCATACACAATAAGGTTGCAGATATGCTGTCAAGACCAATCATAAATGCATATACTATACTTAAGCATAACTCAATAATGCATGAAAGCTACATTGAACAATATGCTCAAGATGTAGATTTTAAAGATGTATATGCAACTTTAAGTAATGGCAAACAAGTAGAAGAATTGGATTATTATTTTAAGGACCAACTCTTGTATCATTTGGGAAAGTTATGCATTCCAAAAACTAAAAGAGTTAACATAATCCGAGAAGCACGTACTTCTCTTATATCAGGTATTTTTGGTGTAAGTAAAACAGTTGCATAGTTGCAAAGGTTCTGTTATTGGCCAAGAATGCATGAAACAGTTTCTAGATATGTTAAAGGGTGTACCATGTGTGCTAAAAGCAAGCCCGGCAATAGAAAAATAGGCTTGTACACTCCACTCCCAGTTCTTTCTCATCCTTGGGAAAGTGTTTCCATGGACTTTGTTGGGGGATTGCCAAAATCTAGAAAAGGTCATGATTATTTATATGTTATTGTGGATAGGTTTAGCAAAATTTGTATTTTAATACCTTGTAACAAGCAGATTATAACTGAACAAATAGCGAAGTTGTTCTTTCAGCATGTATGGGTTCATTTTGGGTTACCCACTTCCATTGTATCTGATCAAGATTCCCGATATGTTGGGAAGTTTTGGTCAAGTCTGTGGGAATTGATGGACACCATATTGAAGAAGAGAACAACATTTCATCCACAAACAGATGGCCAAACAGAGATGGTCAATAGGATAGTGATCCATTTGCTCAGGGGCTATTGCAACAAGCATCCCAAGCTTTGGGATGAACATTTGTGTTATGTGCAACATGCTTACAACCATGCCAAGCACTCTTCTACTTAGATATCTCCTTTTGAGACTTGTTTTGGTTTTACACCAAAGTCTCCCTTGGATTTTGTCTTTGGTAAAGACATAGTAGTTGATGGAAATAGTAATGTGGACAAAGCAACCAAATTCATTGAACAGATCCAAGAAATTCACCAGGCAGTGCAGGAACAGCTGGAAAGAAGCCAGGCCAAGTACAAGGCAAGGCATGACAAGCATCTAATTGAGCATAGCTTCCAAGTTGGTGATCAAGTCTAACTATACATCAACAAAGACAGAATGCAAGGTGAAGGTAAGAAGTTGAAGCCAATAAGGTATGGACCTTTCAAGATACTTGAGAAAATTGGTGAAAACGCTTTTCACCTTGGTTTGCCAGCTTATATGCATATCTATTTAGTCATTAATGTAGAGAATTTGAGGCTATATGAACCTTCATTGATTGAAGATCTCGAAGAGCGAAGTCAGTTGCCTTCTATTGATGATCTGTTGCCTGAATATCTCAATGAGTTGCAAGAATACATAGTTCTGGACAGGAAGGTGAGAACTACGCGTAGAGGGGATGTTGAGTACCTGAGAATCAGACCCAAAGGTTCAAAACCAAGCAGTGCACGATGGATAGAGATTAGACAAGTGAGGAAGCTACATCCTCGCTTGATTGATGGTTAAAAACCAACTTTTGGTGGTCCAAAAGCTTTTCAGTGGGAAGGCGTGATAAAAAATGGATCCTAAGAACCCTCTAAGTCTTCAATACTTAAAAACTACCGCATGAGAAAAACCTTTAAAAAATGTGGATGACACTATTGGGCAAGAAAAAACACACGGAAATGGTGAAAACAGAGTTTACCGGAGGTTTGAACAACGATGCACAGGAGCCATCGGATCTGTCCGATCAACGGTCCAGATCCGATCAGCATATCACAATCGGAGATGGCAAGCGGAGGCTATCAAAGGCTACCATATGAAAGTTGCAACAGCAATCAACAAGAGTCAACGAGGACTGTCGATCAAGCGCGCAGATCGATGGCCCAAGTTAACTCGCAATATCGCATCGACAAAATACAAGGAGCACTTACCAAAGGCCTGGGGACTATGCGATATGCGATTATGACATATCGCATCGCAATATCGCATCGGAGCAATACAAAGGAGCGGGGCCAATACAGATGCGACTTGTGATAGCCAGACCCAACAGGGTTATGGATGAAATTTAATATATTTTGAGTTCTGGTAAAAGGGTTTTTTCTATGTATTTCACATTTTCATTAAATAAACAAAAAACAAAAGAAATGCGAACGAAGCGATAAAACGGACCCGAAAGGGTTTATACATGCAGCGATATATATATTGAGTTTTGTAATGAGCATGATTCCAGGTGGGCCTTAGGCAGTAAGTGGTATTGGATGGGCTCCACCCTATCCCATCCACTGGCTAACACGTGGCTTGAGAAAACCGCCTTTTTGGGTGGGTAATCTCTATATGCATAAGCCGCCCGAAATGAATAGCAACCATTGGATCAACGATCATATAGATCAACGGTGGACATGCGATAGTGATATAAAGGCGGACCCGATGGAGTTATAAGGTGGAATTAATAATATTTCAAGTCCGGAAAAAGGTGTTTTGGCGGATTTTTACAGTGTTGCTGTGTATTTCTCTGTGTAAACAGAGAACAACTTTTTCGGTATTTTTAATGCGTTGATGGTCCCTTCCTTTACAAAACAGGTGGCCACCATCCCTGAAGATGTTTAACAATGGTTGTTTAACGTTCAGAGGGGATTTGAGCAGATAGAGGCCGGGAGCCAAAGAGCCCAGAAGAGGAAACAAATAGACAATGTCGAATGGCTTAAAAGCCACATAATGATAGAGATAGAGGTAGGCAATGTTGAGACAGAGAGCAAACAGAGATAGAGAGTGAGAGGGAGAGTCTGTGTACTCAAGAAATACTTGGGCGATCTAAGTAAAGCCTTGTTGTTTTATTCCTATTGTGTTGAGGCTCAATTTGAGCTCACATTTGTAAAAACTCTTCTCTTGAAGACATAATAGAGAGGTCACCACTAAAAGCTAGACCAGGAGATGTAGCCCAAGAGTTTTGGGTGAACTCCTTGATTATTTGTTGTGTTATGTGTGTATATGTTATGTTTCTATAACTGCTTCATTGTCTATATTATTCGCAATCTTATCGATCCGTTGCACTAAGTAATATAAGCAAATCCTGCACATGAGTCTGTAATACCTTAATATTAGTATAAGATCTCATTTACAGATCATTTTCCCTTCCTTGCACAATAGTTTCTATTGCCTTCTCTATTATCTCTTTTTTCTCAAATATGATTTGGATAGAAGGCCAAATCTCATTCATAGAGTCTAATATGTTCATCCAAATAGTTTCCTTGGCTTGGGCCAAGGTCTAGCCAATTGAAGTGTCTCTCTCTACCTAGCGCAAATTTTCCAATAGTCTCTAGGATTTCTCCAATTCAGCAGTCCGAGCAGCTTCAGCTTTGGCCTTTTGGACTTCCAAAGCTTTGAGTTGGCCCTGCAAAGTCTCAATTTCCTTTGACTGCAATGACATGTTTTGAAGTGTCTGTGTAACCTGTTCAACACTGGGAGTTTGAGTTGAAGAAGTAGCTGCAGTGGTTGCTCCTATTGATGGCAGTTGAGAAAGAGGTACAACATCCAAGGGGACAATGGCCATCTTCAAGTTGTCTTCCTTCTCCTTTATCAGTTTCTCTAACTCTGCCTCCATCTGCCTAATCTGTATATTTTGGTCTATGATCAACTTCATCATATCTTCTTTCTTTGCTTCACCCTCTTTAATGTCCTTGGTCATTGGATCTTCTGTGGCTAGCAGTTTGAGTTGTTTCCTCAATGCTGCAATGTCCAAGTTCTTCTTTCTAATAATATCCTCAACAACATTAACATCTTTAGGGTCATACCCTATCTTGATCACCAAGTCTTCCAAAGACTTGATCCTGTTATCTTTGGCTAAGGAGGAGACTTTCTCCATCTTTAACTGTGATTGTACATTTGCAAAAGAAACTTGTAATTTGGATAAGGACATGGCAGTGTTAGTCAGAGTGGAGGATATCATCTCACTAGTTTGCTTGTGCATCTCCATTTGATCAATGGGATGTATGTCCTTTGTGTTGAATTCAAAGGTGGTGCTCTTGTAGTCTGCTGTTGATTTGGGCTGTGGAATCTGGGCCTCAAGAAAGGCCATCTGCATTTTACCATGCTCTATATCAAATACTGACAACAATCTACTTTGTGAGCTAGAAGTTTGCTTCCAGAATTGGTTATAAGTGTTGTTTTTGAGAATTTCATTCCTGAGCTTTATCTCCCTGTACCTGTCAAAAATTGTCTTTTCTTTATCTATTTGGACAGTTTGTGATTCCAGCTCAGTCTCCTTATGACCTTGTGAAGATGAAGGTTCAAAAGGAGATGTAGTGAACTTGGTGGTTGTAGGTGGTGAATCTGTGATGATGATAGCTGCCTGCTCTTCAGTTTCTTTCTCTACTTCTGGTTTGTGAGTTACCTTGGGTCTCTTTCTATAACTGATTCTAAATTCTCTGGCTTCACTTCCAGTAGTAGATGATGATCCTTCCTCCCTCTGCCTTTTTCTTGATTTTTCCTAAGGAACAGGGGTCTGCAAACTGGAAGTAGAAACAAGTTGTTCTTCAGCTTCCTGCAAGGTATTTTCTGCCCACTCCAACTGATTGGCATACTGCTCTATGTCTGGCCTTGAAGTGTGAATGTAAGGAGTGTTCTTATTTTCCACTTTGAGCTTTGAGATGATGCCACAGGGGTCATAATACCATGTGAATCTCAAGCTAAACTTCATCTCCTTCAGTATTTTATCTGCCTCCTCACCTGTTGTCCTTGTATT